>CM066197.1:4800532-5457525 GCA_033675215.1 Rhodiola kirilowii
TTCATTTCATTAAATTCATGTTGATCAACGTGAGCTACATCAAACATGAAATTACACTAAGTTCCCATTGAGGACATTTCACAAACACCTTATGGGCAACTCTAAACACTTAGTTCAAATGAAGAAGATTCATGTGCAATTCATTCAATATCAACATCCATTGCATTTATATCATCACAACATGTCTAGGGGATCAATAATCCCCAATCAAAGTCACTACTCACTCATAGTGAGTTCACAAGCAAAAACAACCACAAAAGTGTAAACACCCATATGAAAGGTAGAGTTTAGAAATTCAAAACCAATATGGAGAACTAAGAACAAGTGAGGATCCAATCTTTGTGTTGTTGTTGTCTTCCAAAATCCCAGCTCAAAAGCCTCCCAAAATCGCCCAAAAAGCTCCCCAAAATCGTCCCCCCTTGTTCAGAAACCCTAAGTTTCTATTTATAGCAAAAACTGAAATTTCTGGGTTTTGGGTCCAACCGGGCGGTTCGGAAATGAGGCCAAAACTCAACCGGCCGGTTGAGATGAGCTTCAAGGGACTCCAACTCTCGGACCCTTTGAACCGGCCGGTTGAGATGTGTGCACGAATTTGAACCGGCCGGTTCGGGTCCTCAGAGCCTCTTAACATCCGAATCTGATCTTGGTGTAAACTACAAAGTTGTAGGGGATTGAATTAGCTTTCCAACAAGCTTTGAATCGACCAAATCGGATACCGTATGAGAGAGTTATTCCCAAAATACGCCACACAGGTCGGGTTGTCTCGTTATGCCCGAAAATCCATGTTTTTGCTCCAGAACGCTCGGTTTTGCTCCAAAATCAATGCACACTTATGTTCTCAGCTTAAACTCTGTAATTCGCCTGAAATGAACCACAAGGCATCAAATAGCAAGTGAAATCGTGATAAAACGAACGAAACAATAAGCATAGATGTCGCCTAAAATGCATATATTTTAGCGCTATCAGCATGCCACATTTGGAAATTTTAAAATAGTTTATTAACTAACGGAGTAACCGCCGTCCAACGGAGTTAATGAAAACCCTTACAGCATTAGACGATGCCCCTTGTTTGGAAAATTATTCGATAGTTCGCCCCTTGTTTGTAAGTTTTTATAGTTAAGCGCACAAGTTAGAAAATGATGATAGTTTAAGTCCCAAACTGTACTTTTTCCTTTTTTTAAAAGGTCAATAAGACGTGATTTTACAACTGGCAATAAACTATTTCGCTCCAATATTTTTCCTATTCGTGAAAGATATTTTAAAGCTCCAAACTTTAGTATTCCTTAGAAAATGAAATAGCACGCGCTCTTCATTATAACATTTGATTTGACAATAATATAATATGTGCCAACAAGGTTGGTGGATGAGTTGGTTGAGCACTTGCATTGCAATATGCAGCTTCACTAACCTCGGTTGGTAGAATGAGGCAGTGAGACACGTTGTGAGACACTCATTTTGATGATGTGGCAAAGAATAGTGCAGAAATAGTTTTTGCTATTTTGATTTTGATGGATTTTGGTAGTGTGACACGTGGCACGCCCACAAAGCAGCACGGGGCATTTTGGTAGTGGGACACGTTGATTTTTCGGTTTCTGGTTCAAGCAAGTGACTTTTGGTTGAGTTCTCATCGACCTCCCATGCGCATTTTGGCATGTTGCTTTGACGGGGCTTCTTGTTGCGCTGGTTATTGTGACATCGCTAATCTCTATGTCTATGCAGCCAGGCCCCAAATCGTTGCATTTCAGAGTAATTGCGTCATTTTTTTGACATGTTCCTTCGAACTTTAGAAATTTTACGTCACTGATAGCCACTGATGAACCCTGTAAATATGCAGAACAATTAATAAGAAAAACATCAGTACTCAAGAAATGAGGTTGTTCATATATGTATATATATATATCTTCATGTTGTTTTGAAAAATATTAGTAGGGTTTAGGATTCATAATTACGCGTGGCTTTTGGTAGCGATTGACATAAGTTTGATCGATTATTATCGGGCGCCTGACATTTTTAAGTATGATATCGCTATAAGTAATCCTCCTAGCATACCCTTTTCCAACCTGCAAACAATTATGGGAACAAGGGGATAAGTATCTTAATTAACATTCGAATCATTATATAGTTGCAAAATAAATTCAAAATAAAAAGATCTGCTTGCTATGTACAAGTATAATACCTTCCAGGTTTTGACCCTCGCTCCGTTTGCAGTCCCGACGAGCGTGCAATTGTGAACATATATATCTTCGACCTCAGCAACTTCCCCACCTTTTCCCAAGCTCCCGACGCTAAAAAATGTTTGATCATTATATTGTTTACTTTCTGGACTGAGAAAAAACTCATTTGTGCTATATATAGGTGTTTTACCAACATATACCTTATGCCGTGTCCAGGACCACATACGATTTTTGTTATGTTGATGTTATTACAGTGATTATTGATAGCAATACAGTCATCGCCTGAAAATTTTAGAGTCAGACATATTTACAAAACTCTTTGTACGTAAAAAATGCGTTATAAGGCTTAATTGAAATCATTAGTCACTTTTGGTTTAGGAAATTTTTATTTTACCTGATCCGATATGGCTATCTGTGACAGTGACATGTGTTGAGCTCGAGATGTCAATTCCATCCGTGTTGGGACTATCCGCAGGTGCAGTAATCGTAATATGTGAAATGGTCACACCTTTACAATGGGCAACACTTATGTGATTGCGCGCGCTATCTTTACTGTGAATACCTCGCAGAGAAGCATTTATACATCTATTGAGCGCAAAGTTCTGAAAGATGATTTTTCAGTCACAAAAAGTTCACATTTCGAACAATTCATTATTACTTTCGCTCAAAATCAGCTTGATCAATAATTTACCGTTGGCCTTTTCCCACATGAAAGTTCGTCTTTCCACCATTTCGCTCCATTGCCATCGATTATCCCCGAGCCATGCACTTCTAGGTTTGCGATTTCTGTGAAACTAATCCAGTCCTGACAGGTTTTCCAATCCATTTTGTTCGTAGACGATAAAACATTTCCTGAGACCTTGTATAAAAAGAAAATGCAGTTAGCTAGGGCAATTATTTATTATTATGTTTATACATCGTCTTTTTTTTTTCTGGAGATGTGTAATAATTACCGAGACGCCAACACTAAGCGCAGTGCATGGACCTTTAAATTCTATCGAACTTAGGACGAAACTTTTTCGAGCGGGGATCAGCAACACTGGATGATTTTCCTTACTGGAACATACATCTTTCCATGCTTTCAGAAATGCCTGTTTTATATCCACATGAAGGAAACTTTTGTTCAGAAACAAATAATTTTTTTTTGATTTGACCCCCTCAGGATTAGAAACAAATAAATTGACTTGAGTGCAATATTCTGAATTTTCAATAAGAAAATTAACAAGCAAAAGCGATCGAAAATAAAAAGTGTAAGTGAGAGTTCTAACCGGAGCGTCATTTGTTATGCCGTCGCCTTTCGCTCCATAACTCATAACATCGAATATGGCTCTATTTGCAGAACTTCCATCTGAAAAGAGAGCTAAACTGATCAGCAGTGCTATTGCCCACACCGCGCCCTAAAGTGAAAAGGCTTCATCAAGATCTCATTTGATCGATCAATCTAATGGTAAATAAAATTTGGAGCGAAAATGTGAAATGTATAGTTCATGAAAAATGGATATAAATTTCGATTCCTACCATTTTTGATTGACAATGTATATTTAAGAAAAAAACTTTGCCTTGATGGTAATATTTTTGTTATTTTGATGAACTGATCAAAAATTCAAGTTGACAACAACACAACTATATAGAATCCGGATTCTGATCTCCTCATGAATAGTGTCCTCATATCTCCTCATGAATAGTCAGTGAACACTTGTCACTTCCTAATTGGCTGCTGGATACTTGTCAATTTTAATTGGATGAAGATTCATTGGTCCACAATTAATGTAATAACTACTAAAAATCTTATAAATCATACAATATAAAATGAAAAAATGTATAAAATATATCAATATTTTTAATTGTTTGGATTCTATTTATGGAGACTCATATTGCATAAATATAATATCATATAATATGTTGGTAAATTAAACCACAAGTAAAAAAGATTGAAAAAAGATACTACAAACTTCATATGGTAAAATGCGTAGCATCTCATACCTAAATGGGTAACATTTGGATAAATGCGTAGCATCTCCGAAAATGTAAAATGTAACATTTGATTCAATGTAAAATGCGTAGCTCTCATATCTAAATGCGTAGCATCTCATACCGTCAGGGCTACGAATGTTCCATTTGATAACTGTAAAATGCGTAGCATCTCATACCTAAATGCGTAACATTTGGATAAATGCGTAGTATCTCATAATAGGATATAATTTACCAACATATTATATTTATGCAATATAGGTCTCTATAAATAGAGTCCGGAAAATTAAAAATATTGATATATTTTATAAAATTTTCATTTTATATTGTATGATTTATCAGATTTTTAGTAGTTAAAAGATATATTATTTTAATCAATTATCTTCAGCCAATTAGAAATAGACAAGTGTCCATCACTATTCATGAGGACATATGATGACACACTATTCATGAGGAGAGAATCCGGATTCCACTATATAAAGCTAATTAATTACACGAGTAAAAGTTAATAGGTAGTTAAGCAAGCCAATCCAATTTAATTAACGTCCAGCTGGCACATGCTAATTTTTTTCAAAATGTGATCAATATATTTCGTATGCCAATAAGGTGTGGTTGAGTTGGTTGAACACTTGTCTTGCAATAGCAAGATCAAGGGTTTGAATCCCATCGTGGCATTTTCTGTGGAGGGGTGTTTTCGTCTTGCCCAGTGGCGGACCTAGGAATTTTTTTGACTGGGGGCGACGTTAACGTGTACAAAAACTTGTGTGACATGTTGACATATGACAAAAATTATGTCGCTTCCGTTTATATGCATCTTCTAAATTTATCACCCTGAAAACATATCAAAGAAACACCGTATACAACATAATTATTAAATTTTATATACTTTCTAGCCGGATTATCTTTAAACAACTGGTTTTGGCACATGTGAAGACTAAATTTAAACTATTTCAGAAAGTCATGAATAATTTTAAATCATCTGTCAAATTGTCTTATCACCGTCCGTTGCCGAAAGAATGGAAAGTTACACCATCTTTAAGAGTTTGAAACCGAAATCAAATTTCAATTGAGATAATATCTGTTTGGTTACAAGATTTATTCGATTTGAAGTTATATTTGTTTTGATTGGTTATGAGGTCAAGCTTATTTGAGTAATGATATAAATTAAATTTATTTTTCCATTAATAAAAGCTTAATATCAAAAATTGATTGGGGGCAAATGATTAAAATTAATGGAGGCATTTATTAAATTTAATCATGTATTAGTAAAGGTTTTAGAAATTTGATTGGGGGCAGCTGCCCCCATTTGGTTAGATGTGCGTCTGCTACTGGTCTTGCCTACGTGTGGACGCGTTGTTCCTCTCTCATGGAGGTGTTCTTCGTTCCGCCGCGGCGTAATATGTTTAAGATGTGTTCGTGTAGTGCTTGATGATCGGTTGTGATATAGTAGTAAATATTCAAATGTAAAATTGAATACTATTTGCTAGTCACGTGATCAAAACATTTATAAAAGCTCGGGAATCCGAGATCGAACCCAGAGGATAGGTGTTAAACCAATAGTGCTAAAGATTAAATTCGGAATGTCTAAAGTTTGGGGGGGGGGGGGATTTGTGTCTCTTAAGAGGTTGATAGCAAAAGTTTACTATCCAAAGCAAGGTTTGATTAACAAAAAGGGATTAACAATCAATAAAAGATGACTAGGGATCCAATCCTCCACTAAACAATCATTGTGACGGTAAATTAGGACATTATTAATGAACTTCTCATGCACACACTTAGAATTTAGGCATGCAACATTAATACCAAGTTTAACTCTCGCTCTAACTTAATATTAAGAGGTCATCTCGCTCAATACCTCAAACTCTCGCTCTATTGGCATTATAAAGTAAGATTACCTACCCTCAAACCCTAGCTCTATTGGCTAGATAATCATACACGTGTAAAAACCATGCCATTCTCATTAGAATTAGAGTGTCGCCATGTAACACAAAAACCCTAATGCTTCTTCATTTAGTTCATTTGAAATCATGCTTTTCAACGCTAGTTGCATCAAACATGAAATCAACTAGGGTTCCTATTGAGGACTTCTCACAAACACCTTATAGGCACCCCTTAACATTAAGTTCCAATGAAGAAGAATCATGTGCAAAATCATTCATCAATAACATCTATAGCATTTACAAGGTCACAAACATGTTTAGGGAATTCATGGATCCCCAACCAAGGGCACTATGATCGGGTGCAAATATAGTGTAAATATTCAATAAGGATATCGAATACTTATGCTAAGTCACGTTAAATCAAAACATTTGTAAAGACTCGGGAAACCCAAGGTCGTACCCAAGAGATAGGTGATTAAACTAGTTGTGCTAAGGATTAAATTTAGAATGTTTATGGTTTGGGGGAGGGTTGTTCCTCAAAAGAGGTTGATAGCCAAGTTTTGACTATCCAAAAGAGATTTCAAGCAAAGAAACGAATAAACGATCAATCAAAGAAGACTAGGGATTACTTCCCCACCTAGACAATTATAGTGATGATGATATTAGATGTCAATTATGAATTTGCATGCACTTGAATAGAATTTAGCCATGTAACATTTCTCCTAAGTTCCACTCGCGCTACAACCTAGGATAAAGAGGTTACACCTCGCATAGGACCTCACACTCGCGCTCTATTGGCCCTATAGAACATGCATTTCTAATCTCACACTCGCGCTCTATTGACTAGATAAACATGTTCTTGTTAAACTCAAGCCAATCTCATTAGGTTCTAAGTGTCGCCATGTAACACAAAAAAGTCCTAATGCCTCTTCATTCATTTCATTAAATTCATATTGATCAACGTGAGCTACATCAAATATGAAATTAAACTAAGTTTCTCATTGAGGCATTTTCACAAACACCTTATGGGCAACTCTAGGCATGTAGTTCAAATGAAGAAAATTCATGTGCAAACTCATTCAATATGACATTAATGGTATTTACATCATCACAATATGTCTAAGGGATCCATAATCCCCAATCTAGGTCACTACTCACTCATGGTGAGATTACAATAAAAAACAAAGTATAGAGATGGAGTTTAGGAGTCTAAAACCAAATTGAGATTGAGAAATAGGAGGATCCTTGTTGTCGATCTTCTTCTTCACTCCAATCAACCTTGAATTCAGTGCTAGATGCTCCTCGAAATTCGTGCCAAAAGTCCTCCAAAAAGCCCTCCTCGAAAACCCCAAAAAGTTTCTATTTATAGACAAAGTTAGGGTTTTCCGGAACTGTAGCTCCAGTCGGTCGACTGGCGTGGGCTGGTTTTCCCAGTCGGTCGACTGGCGTAGAAAATGTGGTCGATGAAGGGAACGCCCAGTCAGTCGACTGGGAGGCGAGTCGACCGACTCGATAGAGTCGTTTTGCAGGCCCATCTGGAAGTTCAGCGACTCGACCGACTGGCGCAGGGGAGGCTTCCCAGTCGGTCGACTGGAGGTCCTTTTCGCCAAAACTTGCTCAAATCTTCGGATTTTCCCCGACTTTTCGCGCTAAGGCCCTGAGCTCAAAGGATGGCTGCTCCAAGCCTGAAATGCAAGGAAAAGAGTCAAATGGCATCGAAATAGCATCGGGAATGGATCAAATCTCTTCGTAAATGGGTATGTAAATGAGTCAAGAATTCGACTCATCAAAACACTCCACACTTAGAGTTTGATCGTCCCGAGCAAACAATAAGAACAAGCCAGAGAGAAATAACGGGCAACTTTATTGCTAACTAATCTAACACATATTTACAATCTAACTCCTTTTCGTAGGTGTGACGAATGCATTTAGCATATGCATTAAGCCTTTAAACCCCAAGGCTACCCTAGTGGACGAGTTATAGTCTCGTGAGAGTTTTCAGAAGAGGGAATACTCACAAATCCCAAGCGCACTTATCCCATGAGAATTGAATTTAAGAGTGTTCAACCAAAGCCATGATTTCTCAAAACAAATTCCTCACCCCACGCTAGGACTATCATCACAATACCATCAAAAGGACTTTTGAACCACTTTGAGTACCATCAAGGTTGTGCATTCAAGGTTATCAATACTAGAGCTATCAATCATCTCATCCAAATTTCTATTCATTTTCAAGGTAATACAATAGAAGTTGAGCTTTTAGTTTACACAAAAAGTGTCAATCGCTTGCCTATGCTAGCTAGGGCTAGTCCACGGGCTTGCGACATGGAACTCGTTCCCAAGTTTTAGGCGCTTAAGCCGTAATCCATAAAGGGAAGAGGAGTTCGACACGAGAGTTCTTAACAAACAAGTCATAAATCAAATGAAATACTCCCGTGCAAGCACATGGGTCGTCCAAAAGTCACTCCAACTGGCACACAAAACAAATGATGCATCCGCACAAGTGAATAATGATGGAAGAACATAGAGTCAAGTTTTAAGTGTTTCTTATTTTCTTTTTCTTTCTTTTTTTTTTCTTTTTCAAAAACTACTCTCACTCATCATCGTCCTTTTGAAGCGGGTCAAGCCGAGGGTCGCTCGTCTATTTTCCCGGCTACTTGGACTAGAGATTGGATGGCGTGTACCACCATCCCACCTAACCGCATAAGTACCGCAGAGGCGGAGCAGAAAAATCTTTTTTTTTTTGCACCCACACTTAAAACTTGACAATATGTTCAAAAAGTGTATGGGATGTGCGAGGAACAAACATAAGCAAGGCACCATGCTAGAGGACTCAAGTCACCAAGGAATAATCAAGGGATTTAGGATTTTCACGAAGAGTTTTAGAAGTGCTTGCTATAGCTTGATCCAAGGTATTTCAACGAAAATACTTAGAGAATTAGATAGACGAGAGATAGCAATGATATTGGTTTTCAAGAATACACATTCAATGGACTAGGTCGGTTCTAAGTTCTAAATCCGATAAATGTAGCAAATAGGCTAGGTGTGATTTATAGGAATCGGAATTGATAGTCACAAGCCTATGTGGTTAAAACTCTCTCATGTAGGGATAAGGTGCCAAAAATGCAAGTGTCCATCAAATATGATATGTAAAGCATGCAATCATGTGAACTATGCGCACAAACCACTCCACACTTGACTCAAGCTTAGTCCCTAAGCGCAAAGAATGATAAAATAAAGGCAAGGGCGCATAGGAACTCCCCTCGTGTGAAGCACCGGTGAGAAAACTCATGGGAGTGAGAAATACCCTTTTGGTTGCAAATGAAGATAAGAAGGTGAGTTTTGAACAATAGAATAGTATGTATATGCACGTCCTGTAGAAAGAACAGCAAAAATGGTAAACACCTTTGATATCATATAAAGTGAAGCAAGCAACCAAAAGAAAGTAAAGGGCATGTCACTCAAAATGTCAAACAGCATCCAAAATTGCGCCTAAAGGCGACTTATCATCCAAGTACAAGATCAAGACAAGAAAGCGTAGACAAGAGGCAGAACAACATGCAATACAGGCTCAAGAAGTAGCCTCGTCGTCTCCTGGGCTGAGTGCCCGAGCAGAATCTCCAACGCCTTCCTCATGCGGAATCGTGGCACCAGTGTAACGTGAACTCTCCTCTCTCATGGGCTCCTCATGCACAATCGTGCCTACGCTGAGTGGCGTGCCTGCCTCCCCGACTCTAGAAGCTGGCGTGGTCGGCAAAGGGGAAACAGCACGAGGAACGGAAAACTCTGGAGCAACAGGAGGGGCAGCTGAGGCGCTGGCACCTCCAACCAAAGCCATGACAGTAGACCGCAGCCAATCCCACTCCTGGCGAGATCTCTGCGCTTCAGCTCTCACAAAATCATCTAAGCTAGCCAAACCGCTCCTCAACTCGGCAATCTCAGCAGAGGTCCTCTGTCTCCACTCAGTCAGGTCATCTGTGGCAGGGGGCGGTCTCTCCACAGCTACATCAACGGGAGGCGGGTCCTCAGGGTGGAGCGGCTCCTCAGGAATAGGGGCAGCAGGCTCGTCGGCCGGAGGAGGGGAACGGACAGGAGAGGCAGGAGGGGAAGGGGTGAGATGGGTCATGCAGTACAAGTGGAACTCCCTCTTGAACACCGCCTTCCGATACTTCGCATTGGTCACGAGGTCTGGCTGATGAGGCTTCCTGTCTACCTTCCAAGCCTTCCCATCCCTCTTCACGATATGCATGCTCTTCATAGTGTCCAGATTAAGAGTGCTCCTGGATGGCTCAGGGCATCCCTCATGGCCGAAGGTGAAGTTACACCTAAGGGCGATCATAGTAATCAGAGAGCCTCCTCCCAAGGCGCGGTTCCTCGCACCCTTCTTCACAATGGCCTCAAAGCGGTTGGCGAGAACGGCAAGCCAATCTGTGACCTCCCTGCGGTCAATAGCGAGCATAAGCTCCATGTCGGGCAGTGTGAACGACCTAGCCTTCGCCGTCCGAGTGTTTATCCCAATCGCAATAAGATGGTGGATGATCTTCCACACTGGGTCCGTGATAGCTGAGGAATTGTACGATGAGATAAACCACTCATTTCGCCCAGAAATCCTCCTCCAGAATCTGCTCTGGTCATGCTCAGTGAATCTCTGTGGATTAGCACTGGGAGGAGGGAATCCAAGCCACTCACGAATAACATCCTCTCGGATTTTGAAATCTCGCCCTCCCAAGACAAAGGACCAATAAAATACATGCACACCCTCCACCTCCTCCTTCACCCATTCAAACGAGCATATGAACTCTTTCACTACCCTCTGGTAGGATCCCGGATCAACAGTAAATAAGAAATGCAAGCCGCTATGCATAAGTCGTGAATGTACCTCATCAGCGACTGCGCCATCAATGCCTCGGATGAGCCCCATATCCGGATAAAGGGTGGCATGGGCTGTCTTCCCCTTCCTCGTGATCGTGGCAAGGTTGGTCCGGTGGGTCTCCTCTCTGAACTCCAAAGGCACTGAGAATGGGTAGGGGGTGGGTGAAGGCAATGGTCCATCAAAGGGTCCCTCGTGAGGAACAACAGGGACAATGGCGGTGGATGGAATCGCCTCAGCAATGGGCGAGGGCGCTCAAGCTGGAAGAGAGGGCTCTCTCGGTACGGGAGGAGATGGAGCTCTAGGAATGGGAGGCACGGGAGCTCACCTCTTCTGAACCGGTTTCTTTGGTGGCGGCTTCTTCTTCGGCGGAGGTGTGGGAGAAACCGGTTGGGCATCTAATTCCTCGTCTGAGGATGAGCTGGAGTCCGCTAGTGAAGCTCTGAGCTGCTTCCTCTTGCGAGAAACAAGAGGCAAATCGTCGTCCTCGGAGTCATGATATGCATCCATCTGATCATCGAGCGAGGGCTCATGGGCAACCTCCTTGCCTTTGGATCTGGAACTGGACGAGGCACGGGCACGAGGCATGACGAAGTCAGCTGAAACTGAGGATCAAACTGAGCAAAATTGAGCAAACACACTGGGTCTCAAACCAGTCGGTCGACTGGCGCAGTAGGGAAATGCCAGTCGGTCGACTGGCTGGCGATTTCTAGGGCAAATCTGGATTTTCGAAATCGGGCTCGGCCGCGCGAATCAGCGATTGGGTCTTGTAGGCGGACGAAAGGCGAGCTGAATGAGTGGTTGAACGAAGTCGGAGGATGCTGGAGTGAGGAGATCGGACGACGATGTGATTTCCGATCGGAAATCGAAGACGCGGACGGTTGCGTGGCTGAGCTGGGTGGCTGAGGACGGCGGGACGGAGCAGAGGTGATGGCGGGGCGGATGCGAGTAGGTCTGAGGATGGCCGGAGGATTGAAGGTCGAGGTCGGGAGTCGGTCGATTTAGGGTGAGAGTCGGGAGAGAATTGTGTTTTGAAATGAAGACTGGGGTATTTGGATAAGGAGATCTCAGTCGGTCGACTGAGGTGCGAGTCGACCGACTCGATGGGCAGCAAAAATCAGCCCTCCTGAGGCTTTGTCTTCTCGACCGACTGGCTGTTTGGTCCTCTCCCAGTCGGGCGACTGGGGCAAATTCAGCATTCATGAATTTTTTCTTCTTTTTCGAACCCCCAACTCCACACTTAAGATTTTTACCCCACATCACAAAATAGCATCACCCAAATAGCACAAGAATTCAAAATTTCACCAAGAAATCATTAGCATGAACATGCTTTTCAACCAAACGCAAGCTAGGGTCAAAAACTCAACACTTAAGACATGACCATCACCAAGATAACTCATAAGAGCACAAAATCACACCAAGCATACCAACTCATATAGAATCATGCATTTTGGATCAAGCAAGCACCAAGTTCACAACATAGCTCAATGTGCACATGCCAAACATATATATAGAACAATTTTTGCATGAATGGACAACTCACAAACTGGGCTACCTCCCGTTAGGGCCTAGTTTAACGTCTTGGCAAGACCGAGCCGAGTCTTTGGTATGAAGAGAAACACGCTAAGAGAAGTCCCAAGCGGGATCCCTTCTCTAGCGGCATTAGCATGAAGCACTCAAGAAGGAGCTTCCAATAGGCTTTGGTTTCCATCAGCGGCATGATAAATCTTAACCCTTTGCCCGTTTGCCTTGAAGATATTCGCATTGTTGTCAATTAGCTCTAGGTGGCCGTCGTTGAAAACTCTATGGATTCTATAAGGCCCGAACCACCTAGACTTGAATTTCTCGGGAAATAACTTGTATTTTGAGTTAAATAGTAGAACCTTGTCCCCCACTGAGAATTGCCTCTTCAAAATGAGTTTATCATGCCATCTCCGGGTTCTCTCCTTGTAGATTTTTGAACTCTCGTATGAGTCCAATCGGATTTCATCTAACTCGTTGAGTTGGGGGAGTCTCTTTTCTCCCGAAGCTTTTGTGTCAAAATTTAGCTCTTGAACGGCCCACATGGCCTTATACTCGAGTTCCACGGGAAGATGGCATGCCTTGCCATATACTAGCCTGTAGGGGGACATCCCGATTGGTGTCTTAAACGCGGTTCTATATGCCCATAACGCGTCGTCAAGCTTTAATGCCCAGTCCTTTCCCGACTTTCCAACTGTCTTGGTCAAGATATTCTTTATCTCTCTATTAGACACCTCGACTTGACCATTGGCTTGAGGATGATAAGGGGTGGAACACCTATGGAAAATCCCAAATTTCTTAAGCATGGACTCAAATCTTTTCTCCTTGAAATGGGAGCCATTATCACTGATTACCGCTCTAGGGACTCCAAATCTTGGGAATATCACCTTTTTGAACATTTTCATCACCACTTTAGCGTCACAAGAAGGGGAAGCGATCGCTTCAACCCATTTGGACACGTAGTCCACCGCTACTAGAATGAATGAATTCCCTTGAGACGAAGGTAGGGGTCCCATGAAGTCCACGCCCCATACGTCAAAGATTTCCACCTCTAAAATTCCCTTTTGAGGCATCTCCTCTCTTCTAGCTATATTTCCCATTCGTTGACATTCATTGCAAGCCTTGACAAACTCGTATGTCATGTCCTTGAACATGCTTGGCCAATAGAATCCCGACTGAAGAATCTTGGATGTGGTCTTCGAAGCCGAACCATGACCACCATAAGAAGAAGAATGGCAACAAGCTATGATTCCTTTGAAATCCTCCTTGGGCACACACGTTCTATAAATCCCATCCGAGCATAGCTTGTAGAGAAATGGGTCATCCCAATAATATCTCGAGACGTCATGCAAGAACTTGCTCTTTTGATTGTAATTTAGGCCTTCGGGAAGGATGTTGCACGTCAAGTAATTCACGTAATCCGCATACCATGGGGCATCTCCTTCGGCACTCATCAAATATTCACCAACGAAGGAGTCTTGGATAGGCACCGAGAACCATTTTGAATCATATAGCTCTACTCTTGAAAGGTGATCCGCTACCACATTCTCCACTCCTTTCTTGTCCCGAATTTCAATGTCAAACTCTTGTAGGAGGAGAACCCATCGGATAAGCCTTGGCTTAGCATCTTTCTTCGCCATTAGGTACTTGATAGCGGCATGGTCCGTGTAGACGATAGTATTTGTTGCAACAAGATAGGGCCTAAACTTTTCAAAGGCATAGACTACCGCTAATAACTCTTTCTCCGTGGTAGTATAATTCATTTGGGCACTATCGAGCACCTTGCTCACGTAGTATATGACATGAAGCTTCTTCTCGACCCGTTGTCCCAAAACTGCCCCAATGGCGTAATCACTAGCATCGCACATCAATTCAAAGGGGAGATCCCAATTTGGCGGTTGCACAATGGGTGCCGATACAAGGTTTTTCTTCAATTTTTCAAATGCCTCAAGGCATCCTTCATCAAAGTTGAACTCCACATCGTTGCAAAAGAGATGAGTCAATGGCCTTGCGATTTTTGAGAAATCCTTGATAAACCGCCGGTAAAAACCGGCATGGCCTAGAAAACTCCTTATTCCCTTTTGGTTTGTCGGTGGAGGAAGTTGCTCAATAACCTGGATTTTTGCTTTATCAACTTCTACTCCTCTCTTAGAAACCAAATGTCCTAGCACAATTCCTTCTTGCACCATGAAATGGCACTTCTCCCAATTGAGCACCAAATTTGTCTCGATGCACCTAGCGAGCACATTAGAGAGATTAGCCAAACAATTATCAAAAGAGGATCCATGGATAGAAAAATCGTCCATGAAAACCTCAATGCACTTCTCAATATAATCGCTAAAGATGGACATCATACAACGTTGAAAAGTCCCCGGTGCATTACACAAACCAAAAGGCATACGCCTAAACGCAAAAGTTCCATATGGACATGTGAAAGTGGTTTTCCCTTGATCATTTGGCAAAATAGGAATTTGGTAAAAACCACTATATCCATCTAAGAAGCAAAAATAATCATGTCCCGCTAGCCTTTCAAGCATTTGATCTATGAATGGTATAGGAAAGTGATCCTTTTTAGTCGCCTTATTCAATTTTCGATAATCAATACACATTCTCCACCCATTCACGGTTCTCGTAGGGACTAATTCCCCTTTGTCATTTTGAACGACCGTGAGTCCTCCCTTTTTAGGGACGACATGGATGGGACTTACCCATTCCGAATCCGGAACCGAATAAATGATTCCCGCGTCTCTTAACTTGGTGATTTCTTTAAAAACCACCTCGCTAAGTTTAGGGTTCAATCTCCTCAACAATTCCCTAGAAGGTTTCACATTTTCCTCAAGATTAATCCTATGCATGCATAGCGAGGGGCTAATTCCCGTAATATCATCAATGGAATAGCCTAGGGCTTTTCTATTGGCTTTCAAAACATGCACAAGCTTGGACGTTTCATCCTCATTCAAAGTGGCACCAACAATAACGGGGAATGTAGCATTGGACCCAACAAATTCATACCTTAGATTCGAAGGTAGAGGTTTTAACTCTCCTTCGAATTCCTTACCTCTTGGCACCGGGTCTTCCTTAATTTCATGATCATTTAACTCTTTCTCACCTTCGTCCAAGGTTATGTCGCTCATGTCCTCATCTTCCATATTCATCAATGAAGCAAAAAGTGTACTAGAGTCGTCTAACTCCATAACTTCACTTTCAAAAGAGGTTAGCCCGAAAGTTTCACAAGATATATCAAGCATATTGCACTCAAAGGATGAAGTAGGGGCTTTCATGGCATTTTTCAGAAAAAACTTAAGCCTTTCATTCCCTATTTTCAATTCAATGGACCCTTCACCACATTTAATAACCGCTTCAACGGTATTTAGAAAAGGTCTCCCTAAAATGACGGGCGTCTCTTGTTCACTATCCATATCTAGCACATAGAAGTCCACGGGGATGAAAAATTTCCCAACTTTGATAGGCACATCCCTTAGGACTCCATTAGGGACTCTAGAACTCCTATCGGCTAGTTTCAAAGAGATGGTAGTAGGATGGAGCTCACCCATGTCAATTTTCTCATACAATGAATATGGAATCAAAGAAATACTAGCACCAAGATCACATAAAGCTCTATCAATTTCAATTTTTCCTATGGAGATAGGAATAGAAAACGACCCTTGGTCTTGCATTTTTCTAGGCATGCGGCTTTGCACAATTGCACTACATTCGGCATTTAAAGCTACCATGCTAGACTCTTCAATCACCCTACGGTTTGACACAATATCTTTCAAGAATTTAGCATAAGTAGGGTTTTGTGTGATTACCTCATGAAAGGGGAGCGTGACGTATAACTTTTTAAGCATCTCCACGAACCTTTGAAAGTGAGCATCGAGCTTGCTTTTGTTCAACCTTTGAGGGAAAGGCACCATGGGCACATACTTCCTCATTAGAATTGGCTCTTCGTGCTTCTTTTCCTCCTCTATTGGAGCTTGAGGCTCCTCTTCCGAATTTTCCTTAGCACTTTCTCCTTCCACTTCTTTGCCCTTCAAACTAGGCTTCCCTTGAGGGGTAAGCAATACTTTCCCACTCTTCAACGTAATAGCTTCAACGTGCTCAATGTAATTCACGTCCGGTTGAGAGGGAAGCTTCCCTATTTGCTTCATTTGAGCAACTTCTCTAGCAAGCCTTTTATTTTCGGCCACTACTTCATCCATTTTCGCTTCCATTTTTCGGTTGCTCTCTTTGTTGCTCTCTAGTATTTGCGCCATCATAGCCATCATAGGGTTATCTTGAGAGTTGGAAGAAGAATTCCCTTGCTCATTCATATTAGACTTGGCTTGATAGGGCTTTTGGTAGTTCCCTTGGGAATATTGCGAATTTTGATTTGAGCCTTGGCCTTGATTTGAAGTGGAATTTTGCCCTTGGTTTGAATAAGAGTTTTGACCTTGGTTATGATTTGAGCTAGAACCATACGCTTGCCTTTGATTATTCCCTTGATAATTGCTTTGATAATTTCCTTGCCCTTGAGGTCTTGAGGTGAAGTTAGAATCATTGGAAATTCTCCTTTGTGGAGGCTCATAAGTTCTAGTGGTGGGATTAGCATTTTGATTGTAGTTCCTTTGTTGGTTGACAAAGTGTGCCTCTTCATAGCCATCATCATCATCTTCATATTTCCCCTCGGGGCAATTCTTGGTAGTGTGTCTCGTGCTAGCACACAAGAAGCAAGCTTGTTGCGCCGGGATTTTATCTTTATCGGCCTTGGCTTTGGTCGCCTCCACGCAATTCACCATACTTATCATGTTTTCCACCTTTTTCGTCAAATCGGCCATTTCTTTCTTCATTTCGGCATTTGAGGAATCATCACGTGGCTTACCCATTTTCTTGTGGTCCACTCCTTGGTACCTATCGGAGTTTGTAGCTATCTTATCCACAATTTTAAACCCTTGGCTCGCCGGTAAATCCATAATTGCACCTCCGCTTGCCGTATCCATTTGGTTCTTGGCTTCCTTGCTCATACCCAAGTAGAAGTATCTCATGAGATCGGCTTTTCGGAAGTTGTGATGAGGGCATTCCTTCAAATAATGCTTGAAGCGATCATACGCTTGGTGGAATAACTCATTGTCTCTTTGGGAGAACGTCAATATATAATCAATGAATTTCTTGGTCCTCGACGGTGGAAAGAACTTGTTCAAGAAGGAATTCGCTAGATGATCCCATGTTCTAAAAGTTCCCGGCTCTTGGTTTTGCAACCACTCCTTAGCGTCCCCATACAATGAAGAAGGAAATAGCTTCAAGTAGACATACTCCACGGGCACATTTCTTGGCTTGTAAGTTCGGCAATACTCTTGGAAATTGGCCAAGTGTGTGGAAGGGTTTCCTACTCCTTGATATTGGTCATGGGTGACCATGTGGACTAAGGAGGACTTCACATCAAAGTCGAAAGCATCTTCATCCGGGGGCATAATTGCCGAGCCATTCCCTTCAAGGGTGGGAGTCATGTAATCTCCAACGGGCCTCTCATGGTCCTCATCTTCATACCTCCAATTTCTATTGTTTCTTTGATGGGCGGGAGGATCTTCAACATTGTTTTGTCTAGCGGGAGGGTCATCTACCTCATCTTCATTTCTAATATTTGGGTCATCCCTTTGAAGACCCACACGGTTCTCTTGTTCTTCGTTCATTCCAAATCTCGGTGGCAAATAAGGGAGCGGATTTAGAAGTGGGGGTGGACGAGGTCTTGGCCCTTGGAAAGCCGGTGGAATAATAGGAGCAGTAGGAAGGGTAGGCGGTAGAGGATTCTTGCGAGGTCTACCCCTTCCTCTCTTAGCGGTTGGGTGAGAAGGTTGGGAGCTTGAACCAATAGCTACGTGCTTTTTCCCGTTGAATCTCGTGTTCATTCAAATTCCTACAAGAACGAAGGAGATTCTTAGCAATGAAAGGCAAGAGAATTTAACACAATCAAGCAAAACACAAGCAATGATTATCAAGCAAAGAAAAGAAAACAAACTAAATAACCAAATAGCACTTAGTTGATTAACCTATCCCCGGCAACGGCGCCATTTGATCGGGTGCAAATATAGTGTAAATATTCAATAAGGATATCGAATACTTATGCTAAGTCACGTTAAATCAAAACATTTGTAAAGACTCGGGAAACCCAAGGTCGTACCCAAGAGATAGGTGATTAAACTAGTTGTGCTAAGGATTAAATTTAGAATGTTTATGGTTTGGGGGAGGGTTGTTCCTCAAAAGAGGCTGATAGCCAAGTTTTAACTATCCAAAAGAGATTTCAAGCAAAGAAACGAATAAACGATCAATCAAAGAAGACTAGGGATTACTTCCCCACCTAGACAATTATAGTGATGATGATATTAGATGTCAATTATGAATTTGCATGCACTTGAATAGAATTTAGCCATGTAACATTTCCCCTAAGTTCCACTCGCGCTACAACCTAGGATAAAGAGGTTACACCTCGCATAGGACCTCACACTCGCGCTCTATTGGCCCTATAGAACATGCATTTCTAATCTCACACTCGCGCTCTATTGACTAGATAAACATGTTCTTGTTAAACTCAAGCCAATCTCATTAGGTTCTAAGTGTCGCCATGTAACACAAAAAAGTCCTAATGCCTCTTCATTCATTTCATTAAATTCATATTGATCAACGTGAGCTACATCAAATATGAAATTAAACTAAGTTTCTCATTGAGGCATTTTCACAAACACCTTATGGGCAACTCTAGGCATGTAGTTCAAATGAAGAAGATTCATGTGCAAACTCATTCAATATGACATTAATGGTATTTACATCATCACAATATGTCTAAGGGATCCATAATCCCCAATCTAGGTCACTACTCACTCATGGTGAGATTACAATCAAAAACAAAGTATAGAGATGGAGTTTAGGAGTCTAAAACCAAATTGAGATTGAGAAATAGGAGGATCCTTGTTGTCGATCTTCTTCTTCACTCCAATCAACCTTGAATTCAGTGCTAGATGCTCCTCGAAATTCATGCCAAAAGTCCTCCAAAAAGCCCTCCTCGAAAACCCCAAAAAGTTTCTATTTATAGACAAAGTTAGGGTTTTCCGGAACTGTAGCTCCAGTCGGTCGACTGGCGTGGGCTGGTTTTCCCAGTCGGTCGACTGGCGTAGAAAATGTGGTCGATGAAGGGAACGCCCAGTCGGTCGACTGGGAGGCGAGTCGACCGACTCGATAGAGTCGTTTTGCAGGCCCATCTGGAAGTTCAGCAACTCGACCGACTGGCGCAGGGGAGGCTTCCCAGTCGGTCGACTGGAGGTCCTTTTCGCCAAAACTTGCTCAAATCTTCGGATTTTCCCCGACTTTTCGCGCTAAGGCCCTGAGCTCTAAGGATGGCTGCTCCAAGCCTGAAATGCAAGGAAAAGAGTCAAATGGCATCGAAATAGCATCGGGAATGGATCAAATCTCTTCGTAAATGGGTATGTAAATGAGTCAAGAATTTGACTCATCACACTACTCACTCATGGTGAGGTTACAATCAAAAACAATAACAAAAGTGTAAGAACTCATATGAGATGTAGAGTTTAGAGCTTCTAAACCAATGGAGGATCAAGAGTAATGGTGAGTATCAATGATTGGTCTCCTTCTTCAACTTTCCACCTCGAAATCCGTGCAAAAACCTTCTCAAAATCAGTGTCGGTGCCTGGGAATCCGTGCAGAACTTCTCTCCAAAAAGCCACCCCTGAAACCCTAAAAATTCTGGGTTTTATAACATCTGTCGCCTTATGCGATCGCATATTTGCAATTGTGCGATCGCACAACTTTTCTGGTGGTCGGTGGGGTGCGATCGCATAACAATTTGTGCGACTGGATTTATTGTGCGATCGCATATCTTTCCTTGGCTGCATTTGCGACTTCGGCTTCCGGGTGTGCGATCGCATAATAGTTTATGCGACTGGATTGTCTTATGCGATCGCATAAACCAACTTATGCGAGCGCACAACTGCCCATATTCTGACCGTATGCGATCGTCGTTCCAGGGTGTGCGATCGCATAGAATTTTATGCGACTGGACTAGCATGTGCGACCGCATAAAAGTCCTTGTGCGACCGCACATAAAAGTAAATTCTGCGCTCCGACTCCTATTTTGCTCACTTTAGCACCAGAATGCTCGGTTTCGCTCCAGAATCAACGCTAACTTGTGTTCTCAGCTTAAGCGCTGTAATTGGCCTGAAATGAACCACAAGGCGTTAAATAGCAAGTGAAATCGTGATACAACGAATGAAACAATAAGCATAGAGGCCGCCTAAAATGCGTATATTCTAGAGCTATCAAATCACCCCACACTTATCGTTTGATCGTCCCGAGTAAACTAGTCATATAGGTCAACAACAAGAAAGCATTTTGCTCAATCATGATCGGCTCAAAGAAACTTCATATGGTTACGAAAACTAACTCAAAGGATTAAGAAACAAAACATACTACTAACTAACCACTTTCGTAGGTAACACAAGTGCATTTAGCCAATGCACCAAGCCTTTAAACCCCTAGGCTGCCCTAGTGGAGGAGTTGTAGTCTCTTGAGAGTTTTCAGAAACGGGAATACTCACAAATCCCACAAAGAGAACAACCATCCAAATAGGCATTTTAAGTTTATAGATGTCAAAGTACTAGGCAAGGTATTTTCATGAAGTTCATAATGTATTCAACTAGATATGTGCATTTCAATCACTACATGAGTCCTCTTCGGATCCTTATGGAAATTCATGAATTAGGACATTCAAGCAAATCACCAAAGACTAATAAATCTTTAATCAAGGATTCTAGTCATTTTCTATATTAGTGACTTCAAGAAAATGATCTAATAATTGCAAAGAAAGCTTGTTGGATCACTCACAAATGCTAGCAATGAGGCTAGTCCATTGGCTTGTGAGCTTAGAACTCATTCTCAAGCCTAGGACGCATATGTCACTTAGTCGTAAGAGAAGAGGAGTTCCAACATTATATTTTTTGTAAATACTTGCAAGTCATTTCACGCCTAAGTATAAAAGAATACGAGGTTCGTCCCTTAGTGAATTCTTGCTAGTAAGTATCAATTGCCTCATTGGTTTTCATGCTAGAGAATGGCGGGATAGCCGATTGTCAAATCTAAGTGCTTCGTATTTTCTTTTTCTTTCTTCTTTCAAATGGCCTTTGGCCTACAAATGCTTTCGAGGGGGGACTTACCTCCCTAACCCCCGGCATTTGTATATTTTGATCAAAACTTTTCTTGTACTTCGAAAAAGTTTTTAGTCGGGGCTTTGCCCTCTTTGACCATAAGAATGAAGCATATATTTTTTTTGTTGGGGCCCATTTTTCACCCTCTTTTGACTCCACACTTAGAACTTGACAAAGGGCTAAGTGTTAGAAATGGAGCATGACAAACCAACAAGACAAAATCCACTAGATAAACAAGGTCACTAAGGTCACCTAAAGGCAATCATGACATGCAAGGGTTTTGGAGTTATAAATCATTTTGACTTTATGCTTTCAAATATCAACTCTTTAGTCTCAACGAGAAAAAGCTTAGAATAAAAGATAAAGAAGTGCTAGTAGATGCTTTGATCCTCAAGAATGAAAGTCAACAATCCAATCCATTAGTCATCTAAAGGGTCAATCAAGCGAAATCATGCATGACTAGTTGAATTTAGAGATGAAGTTTTTTTTGAAAATGTAGCCTTGCCTAGACTTTTTGTTTTCATTAATAATTTGAAATTTTTGGATGAATTGTGCAATGGTGCAAGTGTTTTTCCTTAAGCATGCGTTGATTGGGTTTTAAAAGTGAAGGCATATCAAGCAAGCATAAAACATCTCATGTAGTATAGACAATGTCAAACATAGGCCACCCCACACTTAGCAATTGCTTAGTCCCTAAGCAATGAATAGAATGGAAAGCAAAGAGAGAGTTAAGAAAAACTTCTCTCGTTTGGAGGTAGCCCTTTCAAGAGTAGAGACTTGCTTGCTTGTCGAGTTGGTCTTGCTCAAATGATTCGATTAATGAGCTCCCTTTTTACTCTATGAGACACACATTAAAGAATGAGAGGGTTAGGTGCACAAGGTAGGGAAATCATCATCGTAAAAGTGTAAGTGTTAAGCAAGTCGACTCAAAATTCCATCAAGAGATCACAATAGGAGGCTGCGCGATCGCACAAATGAAAACAGTCGCACAAATTTTTATGCGATCGCATGAAGTTTGTGCAAGCTTGAAGAGCGGATACTTGGGCTTGGTATGCGACCGCATAGGTACAAGTGTGCGATCGCACAAATAAGTGAAATGAAAATGAGTGAAATTCCCGGAATATGCGATCGCATAAAGTGATATGTGCGATCGCACAAAGAAGACAGGGGAGTAAAATCATGTGCAAGCGCATAAGATTTGTGCGACCTTAACCGAATTGAAGAAGGGTTATTGTGCGAGCGCACAAGGGTTTATGCGAGCGCACAAATTTACTTGGAGAAAATTCTAAGCTGAATTCAAAACGATTATCAACGCTCCTGCACAAAGTTTTCGAGACCCCACACTTATGTCCTATTAAGACATCCAAACCATCAAGCACACTATCATAGGGACGCCCCAAACTTCATCAATCATCAAAATAGAGGTTCGCGCACATTCACACTTCAACCTTTCAATTTTCCACATGGAAATCCAATCAACATAGACAATATTAAGAGCATAGGAAAAAGACACTTACGAGCCTAGTTTAACGTCTTGGCTAAGACGGAGCCGAGTCTTCTTGTAATAAAATAGGAAGCACACTAAGAGAAGTCCCGAGCGGGATCCCTTCTCTAGCGGTATTGTTGAGAAGTGGAGGAGTCAATCCGGGTTCCTTGAAGAGTTGCAAACAACTTGTTTAATAACCTTTTTCCAACGTGGTAGCTTCTCACCCCTTGATATATTTGCTTTTCCGTTCTTTTTCAGCTCGTCGCCGGGTGGTGATTCATATTGATCAAAGGAAGGGTCTTCATCGGGTTCAAGCATGTTGTGCAACTTTTTCTTATCAACTTTCTCTCCCTTAGCAACTTCGACTCCCTCCTTCCCTAGCTTTTTCTCAATACTAGCCACTTGTTCTTCTTTTGGCTTTTCTATCTTTACCTTTTCTCCACCAATCTTTAGTGTCAATTTCCCTTTTCCAACATCAACCTTAAAACCGGCGGTTGCCAAGAAGGGGCGTCCAAGGATCAATGATGAAGTGAAGTTTTCCCCCATATCAATCACCACAAAGTCGCATGGAATGTAGAATTTGTCGACTTTGATTGGGACATTCTCCACTAGGCCCCAAGGTTGCCTTGTAGTCCCATCCGCGAGTTGTAGTGTCATTTTGGCAGATTTTACCCCTTTCAACCCAAGCTTGCGGTAGGTGGCAAGAGGCATAACGCTCACACTAGCCCCGAGATCGGCTAGTGGACTTGAGAAGTTCATATCCCCTATTGAGCAAGGGATAGTGAATTTTCCGGGATCTCCCATCTTTTGGGGAATTTGCTTCGAGAAGAGGGCACTACACTCATGGTTTAGGGGGTGGGGTTCAACTTCTTCAATGGTCCTCTTCTTGGATAAGATCTCTTTAAGAAACTTGTTGTATAGAGGTGCCTTCTTGATGAGCTCGTGAAATGGTATGTAGACATATAGCTTTTTCAACATCTTGGTGAAAACCTCATACTCTTTATCCAACTTTGAGGGCTTGATGAGTCTTTGAGGAAACGGGACCAGTGGAGAATAAGGCTTGAGTTCTTCCTTTCTCTCTTCACTTTCTTTCACCTTTACGGTTGGAGGATTAGGGACCTCTTCATTGAATTCTGTTTCTTCGGCTCTAGCTTGGCCAACGGGTTTTGGAGGCATTTGAACGGCTTTCTTTGGTTTAACACCCTCCAATTTCTTCCCACTCCTAAGGGTCACCGCCTCACAATGTTCCTTCCTCTCTAGAAAATCATCCTCAAATGATCCCTCAATGTAGACGGCATTGCAATATTCCTTTTTGTCGTGCTCGGGCCGAGCCGGTAGCTTCCCTTGTGCCTTTGTTGAGGACTCGGCTTGTTGATCTATTTGCATCTCCAACATCTTGTTGTGAGTAGAAATCTCGTCCATTCTTTGGAACATTTGATTCATTCTTTGGTCGGCTTTTGCTTGACTTGCCACAAGACTTGCTAAGATGTCGGTCATGGATTGATCTTGTGTACCTTGATGAGTCGGGGCTTGTGTTTGTTGAGGGTTCATCTCTTGGTAGTTCCCTTGTTGTTGATATTGATAGTTTGCTCTTGGTTGGTACGGAGGTTTTTGTTGTGCTTGGCTAGATTGCCCTTGTTGGTTTTGCCTTTGATAATTTCCTTGATTTGCATAAGAATTTTGCCCTTGAGGCTTTGGAGGAAAATTGTCATTAGCCACTCTCCTATGAGGAGGCTCATAGCTTCTTGTGATAGGATTGGAATTTTGAGTATAGTTCCTTTGTTGATTCACATAGTGGGCTTCCTCATACCCATCATCATCCTCTTCACAACGTCCTTCGGGACAATTCTTTGTGGCATGCCTCGTGCTTCCACATAGGAAACAAGATTGTTGCACCGAAGTTCTCTCTTTATCGGACTTTGGTTTAATCGCCTCCGCAGAATTTACCATGCTCATCATGGCCTCCATTTTCTTTGATAAATCATTAATTTGGTCTTTCGTCGCATAGTTTGAAGAGTTATCTCTTGATTTGGCCATCTTTTTGTGGTCCACTCCTTGGTATCTATCGGAGTTCAAAGCTATTTTGTCTACAGTCTTGAAACCTTGGCTAGCCGGTAGTTCCATTATAGCTCCTCCACTAGCCGTGTCCATTTGATTCTTAGCCTCCTTACTCATCCCCAAATAGAAGTAGCGCATTAGATCGGCCTTTCTAAAGTTGTGGTGAGGGCACTCCCTCAAGTAGTGTTTAAACCGATCATAAGCTTGGTGGAAGAGCTCGTTGTCCCTTTGAGAGAATGTTAGGATAAAGTCCGTGAACTTCTTGGTCCTAGAAGGAGGGTAGAACTTGTTCAGAAAAGCCATGGCTAAATGGTCCCAAGTACGAAAAGTCCCCGGATCATGATTTTGTAGCCACTCCTTGGCATCTCCATATAGCGACGAAGGAAATAATTTCAAGTAGACATATTCAACGGGTGTATTCCTCGGCTTATAGGTCCGGCAATATTCTTGAAAACTTGCTAGATGAGTAGACGGGTTACCGACCCCTTGAAATTGATCATTTGTGACCATGTGCACTAGGGACGATTTAACGTCGAAGTCAAAGGCATCCTCGTCGGGAGGTAGAATAACCGAGCCATTTCCCTCGAGGGTGGGAGTCAAGTAATCTCCCACGGGCCTCTCGTCCTCTTCCTCTTCATCATATCTATAATGTCTCTCCTCTCTACGAGGGACACGAGGATTCCGGATAGGACGTCTCTCATTCTCATTATAATTGTCATCTCTAGCTTGAGGATCCTCTACTTCTTCCCCATCAATTCTACAATTTTGGACATTTCTTTGAAGAACCGGACGGTTCTCATTCTCCTCTTCCATAATAACTTATTGTCTTTCTTGGATAATAGGGGGAATAACACGAATAACTGGAGGTAAAGGTGCAATAGGAGCAATCGGGTTCTTTCGGGGTCTACCTCGTGGTTTCTTTGTGGTTGGTTGAGAAGGGTTAGAAGAACTTGATGTTGAACCTAGAGCCACGTGTTTCTTTCCTTGAAACCTTGTGTTCATTCAAGTGCCTGCGAGAACAAAGGAAATTCTTAGCAAAGCGCGGCAAAAGAGATAAACACAATCGAGTTCAAAACAAGCAATGACTAACGATTGAAGAAAAAGCAAACAACCTAAATAATCAAATAGCACCTAGTTAATTAACCTATCCCCGGCAACGGCGCCATTTGATCGGTTGTGATATAGTAGTAAATATTCAAATGTAAATTTGAATACTATTTGCTAGTCACGTGATCAAAACATTTATAAAAGCTCGGGAATCCGAGATCGAACCCAGAGGATAGGTGTTAAACCAATAGTGCTAAAGATTAAATTCGGAATGTCTAAAGTTTGGGGGGGGATTTGTGTCTCTTAAGAGGTTGATAGCAAAAGTTTACTATCCAAAGCAAGGTTTGATTAACAAAAAGGGATTAACAATCAATAAAAGATGACTAGGGATCCAATCCTCCACTAAACAATCATTGTGACGGTAAATTAGGACATTATTAATGAACTTCTCATGCACACACTTAGAATTTAGGCATGCAACATTAATACCAAGTTTAACTCTCGCTCTAACTTAATATTAAGAGGTCACATCTCGCTCAATACCTCAAACTCTCGCTCTATTGGCATTATAAAGTAAGATTACCTACCCTCAAACCCTAGCTCTATTGGCTAGATAACCATACACGTGTAAAAACCATGCCATTCTCATTAGAATTAGAGTGTCGCCATGTAACACAAAAACCCTAATGCTTATTCATTTAGTTCATTTGAAATCATGCTTTTCAACGCTAGTTACAGCAAACATGAAATCAACTAGGGTTCCTATTGAGGACTTCTCACAAATACCTTATAGGCACCCCTTAACATTAAGTTCCAATGAAGAAGAATCATGTGCAAAATCATTCATCAATAACATCTATAGCATTTACAAGGTCACAAACATGTTTAGGGAATTCATGGATCCCCAACCAAGGGCACTACTCACTCATGGTGAGGTTACAATCAAAAACAATAACAAAAGTGTAAGAACTCATATGAGATGTAGAGTTTAGAGCTTCTAAACCAATGGAGGATCAAGAGTAATGGTGAGTATCAATGATTGGTCTCCTTCTTCAACTTTCCACCTCGAAATCCGTGCAAAAACCTTCTCAAAATCAGTGTCGGTGCCTGGGAATCCATGCAGAACTTCTCTCCAAAAAGCCACCCATAAAACCCTAAAAATTCTGGGTTTTATAACATCTGTCGCCTTATGCGATCACATATTTGCAATTGTGCGATCGCACAACTTTTCTGGTGGTCGGTGGGGTGCGATCGCATAACAATTTGTGCGACTGGATTTATTGTGCGATCGCATATCTTTCCTTGGCTGCATTTGCGACTTCGGCTTCCGGGTGTGCGATCGCATAATAGTTTATGCGACTGGATTGTCTTATGCGATCGCATAAACCAACTTATGCGAGCGCACAACTGCCCATATTCTGACCGTATGCGATCGTCGTTCCAGGGTGTGCGATCGCATAGAATTTTATGCGACTGGACTAGCATGTGCGACCGCATAGAAGTCCTTGTGCGACCGCACATAAAAGTAAATTCTGCGCTCCGACTCCTATTTTGCTCACTTTAGCACCAGAATGCTCGGTTTCGCTCCAGAATCAACGCTAACTTGTGTTCTCAGCTTAAGCTCTGTAATTGGCCTGAAATGAACCACAAGGCGTTAAATAGCAAGTGAAATCGTGATACAACGAATGAAACAATAAGCATAGAGGCCGCCTAAAATGCGTATATTCTAGAGCTATCACTTGACTTGTATTAAATGTAAATCCACAATCAAAAAAACTACACTCTATGTACATTGGAAGTGAATTTTTTTAATGTTATTTCAATTGAAAAAGAAAACAGGGAAATCCAGAATAAATTGAATGATGATGTGCAAGTTGTAATGGATTTGAGGAAATTTCATAAGTCGCGGGGAAAGAAAAATGAGAGAAATAAAACTTTCATTTCCAATTTTATTTCGTTTTCCTGTTTTTTTAAATATTATGAATTTGAGGAATTTTGTTGAGAAAAAAGTTCGCACAACTTTTGATGATCTTTAATATTTTTGCATCGGGAGTTCCCGATTTGAGCTCTGTTAACCAATCACTTCTCATTTTGTGTTACTCAACACTTGTCGAATTAATTAAATAACAATTTCTCTCATTTTCTATAATGCACTATTTACAAGTTTTTTTTTGAAAAATGTGTTGTCCCGCAATTTGTTGCGCTCCGCTGAATCATTTTTCATATTCGTGAATAAGAGATTAATCAAATTCAAAACTTTATCGAACTATGCGATAAATAGAAATTTCATATTAACTAACTTGCATGACAATACGGCTTAGAAATTAAGATAGAAAACATAGTAACGTTGTTCACATTTTTACCGCATCTCTACTTTGTAAGCAATTATATTTTATGTATTTATAAAAGGAATTAACTTTATACGGGTTCATCTTAATGTGGATAAGTACTTGTTCATAAAAGGTTTAATGGAGTTGAAGTAAACCGATTGTAAAAATTGAAGGTAGCCAATTGTATTAAAAAAAATATTTATTATTATTTCTTAAGTAAATATAATAATTTATCGTATAAAAATTAAATGAAAAATCATATATAGTCTAGTCAATATTTTTATATTTGTTGGTAAAGTTTTCTTTGAAGAAATGATGTGTTCAAACCATAAAAGCTATTATTACAACAACAACAAAAAACCATAAAAGCTATTATAAATTTAAATTTTGAATATATATACCTTGTTGAGTATAATTTTCATTTGCTTCATCTGACGCAAAATCATGTATGGACTGTCATTTGTAATAAATAATGCCTAAGAGTTGTATCTATCTTCCATAAAAAAAAAATGGACATTGAAATATCGTGGAAACAATCTGCCTATAACAACACTAGCATGTAGCAAGGAGTTATAGTTAAACAGTCCAAAACGGTATCAGCTCAACCATGAAGCTTGCGTGTCAGCTCAACCAAGAAGCTTGCACTCTGCGAAAGCTGCTAGCCAATACATAGCTGCAAGTTGAACATGCTCTCGGCGAACTCAAGACCAGAGACTTTCTCCATCTCCATTGACAAATGCAGAAGTTTTCAATTTCTTGCTGATTAAATCCTTAAGCTCTATTTCACCCGGGAACTTGTGCTCTTGCAGCTTAGAAAATACCTAATTTTGAGACACAATTTTGATGATAAGGCATCACTTGAATCAGAAAGCTGAAAAACTGAAATTGCGTGCATATGTTAACTTTCCAAGAGCAGCGGTGGTGTAAAATTGTAAGAGTAAAACACATTTTCGAGGTTGAAGATTAGAACTAGTTTGTCCTGCCTTTAACAAAATAAAGTACAATAGGAAGCCGAACGTATAATAATATCAGAAGCACAACTACATACACTAAACTCAAATTTGTAAGGTTTTTATACGAATGTTTTTCACAGAAGACAGGAAAATGTTGATACTCATACTTACACTCTTAATAGGCCATGCATTCATGCTATTCTATAACGGTTAAAGTCATACCATTATAAATACCACTTCCATGCATTCTTGCTATTCTATTACCATTGAAAGCTGTATCATTTCAAATACCACTGAATGCATGGAGCATACAAATATTATTTCTTGTAGTGCTATTCGGTTATTCCTCAATGAATGCTACTATTCAATACTCATATACATTACCATTTCTATCAAATTATTTATGTACACAACCGAGCGAGTATAGCATGGAAAATGCGAGCAACACTTTGTGTAAACTACAGTCGGAGTTACAATTAGATATCTAAGCGAAGAAACACACAACAGTCGATTTCCATCCTATATAGTAAAAGGAAAAGAAAGTTACCAGTGCTCCATTGCAGTAAACTTCAAATGCACCGGAACTTTGCAAAAATGACTGAAAGAAGTTCCCAAGAAGCCATGTGGTAGAAATGGTTCCAAATCTATTAGCTCGCAGCTTGTGGTACCATGGAGGCGGCACTGCATAACCCAATCTTGGAAAGATTTGTTCCCCACCCATCATTACACCAATCATACCCACCTGAACAACCGGAACAAGTTTGCTAAGCATGCGTTTAGGGAGTGTGGGCGGATAATTTTCAAGCACAACTTCAAGTCCAGGAAACTCTGTCATCAGCATCTCTTTAGTTTTCACAGCGTTTCCCCTGCCAAAATACCACCATCGATCAACATGTTCATTGAAAAAAAAAGACCTTACCACAATAAATCCAGCTTCATAAATCATAAGAGATACTCTGAGTCCAACTTCATAGCACTTGTTTTATCATCTAATTATGCATCTTTGTGAAAAACCACAAAAAGTATCACTTTGGCAACATCAACTATGAGCTTACTCGAGTTGCTCGACACTAAAACATTTAGTGCCATCACACTACTGATGAATGATGATGATGCTGAGCACAAACAAACGAATTTGAAGAAGAAGACAAAAGACTTACTTGTAAGAGCAGGATGAGCAAAATCTGATCAAAACGGTGTTGCCAACTCCAATTCCACTAACCTTTTGCAAATCAAAGACCACAAATTTACAAAAACAATCAACACCAAAGCACGCAATCAACCAAAAATCACCAAAAAACGTACAAATCAAATCAAACTACGACGATCCAGATCGATTGAAATCGCGGGAACTACCTGATTCGGGAACTCTAGGGTTTGCTGCGGGACGGGATGGCTGGTGGAATGATCGTGCGCGCCGAAAGCATGATGGTGATTTGGAGGAGGTTTCGGCGGCGGTGGAGTGAAGAGATTGAAGAGGTCAGAGCAGAAGAGGATGATCGGTAATCCGAGCAGAAGCAGCTGAGCTCGATCCATTGCTGACTTTGCAATTTTGCAAAACAATTTCCTCAGACGTGTGTTTTTGATGGATTCTAATTGTCTTTTATATTACTTAAGGGACACGAGTGTATTTCAGTAAACTCGAGAGGTGTGTTCATAACTTCATATAGCTCCGCTTCTTTTGACGTTGTTAAGTTGAGGTGCGGTTTTTATGATCACGTCCCTTGAGTTTTATAGAACAGACTCGTGACCCTTAAGTATCCTATAATACACTCACACCGAACACATAAAGTTGGAGCTTTTTCTTTCCTTTTGAAACTTGACTTTCACTTTTACCGAGCTTGAAACTCAAATATCAATTTTGTCCTATTTTTAAAGAAATTGGTTTGGGAGGAATCGGTTTTGTCCATTTTTGGTTACAACCGGTTTGGGGGAAATCGATTTTATTGATTTTCAACCAAACCGGTTTGGAGGAAACCGGTTTGATGAGTAAGCGCATGCGTGATATTTTGGTCCTACGTGGACCCAAGTATATGCATTTGTGGGTGACGTGTGAAACCGGTTTGGGGGAACCAGTCTCATTTAACTTAATTTTGTAGAAAACCGGTCGTTGGAAAACCGATTTCGTTCAAATGAAACCGGCTCCCCCAAACCGGTTTCACACGTTGCCAGAAATTGTATTTCATTGTGTTATAAGACCAATTCAAACCACGCAGGAGCATAGTCATCAAACTGGTTTCTCCTAAATCGGTTTGAGTGAAAGTCATCGGTTTGGTAGAAACTGATTTTTATAGATAATAAATCAAATCGGGTTGGTTTAAAAACAGGACAAAAGTGATATTTCAATTTGAAGCAGGGTAAAAACGATATTAGGGCAAAAAGGAAAAAAAAAACTCATAAAGTTGCAACCCAAAAGTTTCGGGAAACTTTGAATTCTCAACATTGGCAGTTGTGATCATTGGTTAGTGTTAGGCTTTAGTTTTGATTTTTGGTGATTGTTATTTCATGCGGGACTGTGAAAGATGTGGGCTTTTAGTCGATCTGCGCATTGTGGCGGGTGTGATGATGGTGTTTGTTGGCGGAGAGGTAGATTGGGGTGAAAAGGTGAGGACTTTGGTTCGAAATTTAAAGGATATGATTGAATGGAAATTTAATTAGTTGGATGATGCATGATTAATTGCTTTCTTTGATTTTGATTTAATTAGATGTAAACTTTGTCTGAATAAAATGTGAGTGAGGATGAATTCTTGTTGTTATTAATCTGCGTATTTTCTTTGCCATCTGGGTTTAAGTCCATTTTCTCTTCCTTCCAATGCTTCTGCTTTTCAGTGTTTTTGATGATAGCTCATACCACAATAGGTTGTCCGCATTCTTTTTCATTGTCTATTTTTACCCCATATGGAATTGACGCCTCAGTTTCTTCATGTCGATTGATCCCTGTTGTTGATTATTTGTCAGTGTGCTCGCTAGTAGTGATACTGGAGCTTGCCGCTGCCCCTTTCCAATATTTTTAGTTGTTACCGGAACAAACACTTCTGCTTTGAGGTAACATTGTATGTTTTGGGTTTGTTTTGTCAGGATTAGGATCAGGTGCAAACCCCATATTATTGTAAAAAATACAAACTAATCTCATCCTTTGATTTTTTAATTTGTGTGGATGAGATTAATTTAGTCATAAATAAATATAATTCAAATTGATATTGGATCAGGGGTAAATCTGGAATAAATTATTGGCACTTTCTCTCTCTCTCAACCTCTCGATTAAGCATTCAGTCCGGGGACGACTAATAAAAAATTTCAGATCTGGACGACGTTGCACCATGGTCGACGGAGCCGGCGACGACACCGACGATGACGCCGATGATCATCCTTGGACGACGACGACACCGACGATCATCCTTGAATCGTCAGGTTGTGCAAACTGAAAAATAAATGGGTTGCGTTCCGTCGGAGATTATTGGATTGGGTGTTTGCAGTTGTGAATTTCGTAGTTTGAAGTTGTAATTGGATTGGGTGTTTGCAGTTGTGAGTTTCGTAGATTGAAGTTGTAGTAGTCGGATTCGCAGCTGGACTTTGATCGGATTTTTTGAAGTTGTAGTAGTCGAATTTTTTAACGAATTATAATTCAATTTCAACGAATTATGTCATAGTTCGTCAAAATTGGACTATAATTCGTCATGAATTACGACATATTGTAGTATACTTCGATTAACAATTCTATAATTCGTCATATGTAATTAAAATTCTTCCAAATTTTGGCAGTAACATTGTATAATATGTCAAGAATTTTATAATTCGTCACGGCCTAATTATAGTTCGTTATGTCATAGTTCGTCCAAATTGGACTCTATTCGTCAAGATTTCGACAAATTTTAGTGCACTTTTGACGAATTATGACATAATTCATCACATTTGGACTATAATTTGTCAACAATTCGGCAGTATCATCGATAGTTAGGCATGATAATTTATAGTTCGTCATCTGCAATTTATAGTTCGTTAGACGAATTATGTTATAGTTCGTCCAAATTGGACTATATTCGTCAAGATTTCGACGAATTATAGTGCACTTTTGATGAATTATGACATAATTCATCACATTTGGACTATAATTCGTCAACAATTCGGCAGTATCATCGATAGTTAGGCATGATAATTTATAGTTCGTCATCTGCAATTTATAGTTCGTTAGACGAATTATGTTATAGTTCGTCCAAATTGGACTATATTCGTCAAGATTTCGACGAATTATAGTGCACTTTTGATGAATTATGACATAATTCATCACATTTGGACTATAATTCGTCAACAATTCGGCAGTATCATCGATAGTTAGGCATGATAATTTATAGTTCGTCATCTGCAATTTATAGTTCGTTATGACCATTCGTTTTTGATTTCTTCTACGTTTCTCTGTGTCGATTTCTTCTACGTTTTTCATTTTCGATTTCTGCGTTTTCGACCGCGACTCGTTCTTCCGATTTCAATTTCGATCTTCAATTTCAATTTTGATTTCGATTGAAATCGATTGAAACTTGTTCTGCGTTTTTCGTTTCCGATTTCTGCTTTTCGACCGCGACTCGTTCTTCCGATTTCGATTTCGATTTCAATTTCGATCTTCGTTTTCGAATTCGATTGTAATTTCGTTCTTCTGCGTTCTTCGATTTCGATTTCGTTCTTCTGCGTTTCCGTTCTTCCGATTTAGGGTTCCTTAGTCGTCGGGATTGAGAATTGGAGAGGAGAGATAAGGTTTTTTTTGTCAATTATACCCTTTTGATTTGAAATCACGTATAAAATTTCATTAATTACTAATAAAAATTCAATTTGTTTCAGCCTTTGGATTTTCAAAATGAATGGTGCAGATTGTTTTGTATTTTGCATCAGATCTGGGCTTTGCACCAGATCTGGCCTCTGTTTTGTCATATGGAATCAGGAGTGACGCGACTAGTCCATGTAGTAATGATGTTAATTTCATTTTTAAATTCATTGTAAAGAACTTAGCCTTTTCTTTTCGTGCACAATGCCTGAGTTTGTGATAGCTTGTTTTTGGGCCATCAAATATCATAGTTATACATTTGTGCATAAAAATTGCGTTTTACATGCTCGGGGCTTGAAGTCGATGCGGTCATCTTGGGGCAGACTCTGCTAGGCTATTCAAAGAGAAAATCGGTTATGTATTAGTTTGTAAAATAGGAGTGAAAACTAATCAATTCTGGTGCTTTAAACATTGTTATTGAATACATGATCATCATACATAGGTCGTAGAAAAATAATAAAGGGCCCTTTTTATATTTCGCTTCACGTCCCTGAAAAGCCTTAGTCTACCCTGCCCCTTACTGTTATCTTAATGTTTTATTTAAAAAATATCATATTTGAGCGTAATAAATATGCTGTGCGGTTTATCATGTCGAAAGGCAGCGCTGGAGATCGTTGATCGAGCAAATCGGAAACGGAGAGAATCGATCGGAGAAGAAAATTGAATTTGGGGGAAAAAGCTGTAACTTCCATTAAGCTCGAAAATCTGTTATAACAGATTTTTGAATTTACAAAATTACACTGTAGTCCCTCAGGTTCACACAAGTACAAAGAACTGAAATTACACTTAGACCCGTTGTTACCCAATATGACACATTGAGTAACAAAATGTTAATTAGCCAAATTAGGGCACGCCATTTCCAATTCAGCTGAATCGGGGACGTTTCGGCCGCTTGAAGCACTCCGGTCAGCTACGGTATGGTCGCTGTCCTCAATACCCCCTCAAGCTCAGTGTGTGAAGGTAGTTTGAAACGTTGAGCTTGGAGCAGAGATGAGATTGGACTTCTCCTGGTAGCGGCTTAGTGAAGAGGTCTGCAAGCTGCGATGAAGACTGAACATATTGAGGGGCCATAAATCCAAAGAAACGTGTTGACGCACGACGTGACAGTCGAGCTTACATGCTTCGTGCGTTCGTGAAACACTGGATTTTTTGCTATATGAAGGGCCGCATTACTGTCACAATGTAAAGGGATAGGAAAGGGAATCTGAACCTGGAGGTCATTCAATAACCTGGTAAGCCATACTAGCTCACATGATGCTTGTGCCATAGCCCGATATTCTGCTTCAGCTGAGGACCTACTAACCACAGTCTGTTTCTTAGTTTTCCAAGATATAAGGCAATTGCCAAGTATGACACTGTACCCTATGACTGACCTTCTAGTGATGGGACATGCTCCCCAATCTGCATCACAATAGGCCTTTAATAAGAGTGGCTGATGAGCAGGATAGAACAAGCCCTGGCTAGAGCTGACTTCAGGTACCAAAGGACTTTATGTGCGACTTGTAAGTGATCTGCCCTTGATTGATGCATGGACTGACTTAATATATGGACAGGGTGCTAAATTTGGCCTTGTAATTGTTAAGTAAATGAACTGACTAACAAGCCTGCAATATTTTGTAGGATCATTAAGGATTGGAGAGGTGGACATCGACAACTTGTGTTTTGTGTCCATTGGAAGAGAGGAAGGTCTGAACCAAGTAACCAAGCACCTTTGATGAGCTCCAAAGCATGTTTCCTCTGATTGAGGAAAATGCCAGATTTGGATCTAGCCACTTCAATGCCAAGAAAAAACCTTAAGGTACCCAAGTCCTTAGTCTTGAATCCTGAATCAATAAATTGTTTCACTCTATCAATGAGCTGTTGAGAAGTTTCTGTGATGATAATATCATCAACATACACTAGGATAGCTATATAGTCTTGCTGATTCTTCAGGGTGAACAAAGAGTAGTCATTTAAGTTTGATGTGAAACCATAGCTGAGCAGAGCCATAAAGGCTTTTGTGTAGCTTGCAAACTCTCCCTTTAGCTTTATCAGACTTGTAAAAATTTGGGGATAGAGTCATATACACCTCTTCATCTGGAGAGCCATGTAAAAATGCATTGTTGCATCTAGTTGATATAAGAGACATCCTTTTGAAGCAGCAACTGCTATTAGTGTTCTCACTGTGTTCATCTTAACAACTGGGGCAAAAGTCTCATGGTAATCAAGGCCTTCAAGTTGTGTGAAGCCTATGGCGACTAACCTTGCTTTGTATCTTTCAATAGTGTCATCAGATTTTCTTTTAATTTTGAATACCCATTTGTATCCAACATCATTTTTCTCATGTGGTAACTCAGTGATTTGCCATGTATCATTATCCTGTAATGCATTTATTTCATACTGCATTGCTTGTACTCAGTTGGCATCTTTACTTGCTTGAGTGTAGCTGATTGGCTCTTCTTCAGAAATAAGATGTAAAGCATAATGCTGAAAAGCAGTTGAATATTTGGAATAGTTCACTTGTCTGGATATTGGATAATCTGAGAAACTTGTGACATTATTGCAGATGTAGTCTTTCAATCTGATAGGTTGTTTGGGAGCTCTAGTAGACTTTCTATGTGGCAGTTCTTGCACACTGACACGCGTCGTCTGACGCGTCAAACTTAAATTTATATCTCCTGCTAAACGCTAGTGTAGTGGCAAGCAGGGTTGAACCCAAGAGAGCTGGTTTTTAAAGTTGTATTTGAAAACAAGAAAAGAAGGGGGTTTAAGCAGTTGTGAGTGTAAAGGAGAAAAATAGCAAAGAAGAATTCGATCAGAGAGAATATTCAGCTTAGGATTTCTATTGTGACATGTTTATCATAGATATCTAATGATCAAATCTTATGTTTCTAAGTGTGGAATTCCGACAAAGATAATATCCTAAAGTATCCCGACAAAGGTGATACACCACAATCTAACTCGACAAAGGTGTTAGACTTCTAGTTCTTTTCTAAACACAATAATCCGACAAAGGTATTATTTAGTCTAGGTGTTACGATCTACCTTTACGACAAAGTTTCCAGTAGATATTAACGATAAAAATTAATTGTTTGATTAAGCTTTGCGACAAAGCTTCCACTTAACCTCACAAATTAATTCATGGAATAAGCACAAGAACTAGAGAAACATAAAATTGCATAAAAAACAGAATCTCAAAACATAGTCACAATATGCGAAAGCGAAACCCTAAACTGAATTGAGAGTTTAGCTACACATAATGGAAATAAAACACATAATGAATAGTAGGAAAATCTCTTCTCTCGTCGAAAGCTTCGCCTTCTCCTCCAGAGCCGTCTAGAATGATTGATGATTAGAAACACTAACTCAAACCTTTTATTTATAGTAAAATTGGGTTTCTAAATCTATTTTTACGCTGGATTTCCAAATTTTGGGCTTACTGACATCATCAAAACGCGTTGCTGACATCATTGGTCGCACCCAGCATTGACGCTAGCGCCACGCCCAGCGTTGACTTTAGCAATGCGCTAATGTCTTTCTTGGGCTCGGTCTGCACTATTTTCCGACTTCGACTCTTGATTTGACCATCCAAATGGCCTCGGATGCTCTTAGTGTGAACTAAAGAGTTGTATAGAATTGAGTCAGTTACGCAACGACATGTAGTTTGTAGTTTTCTGATCAGTGGTCAATTCCCAGCACTCCGTTGAACCTCCGAAGGTGTGATCTGCCTTTGTGGTGTTTTTGGCACAAAATATCATCTTTTATGCGCGTTTCCTCCTAGAGCTTTCGAAACACCTGAAATGCAAAACCATAGTAAAAGTAACTGTTTGCATATAAAAGTGTCGAAATAAATGGCATTAATTGATTCGACGAGTCGTATAAATACGAATCATCACACACTATCTGTTGTAGCCTCATGAACAACCTTAGGATTGTTATTGACACTTTGAATTTGTGCATGGACATTATCATCATCATCAGTTAGATAATCAGCAGAGGGAATTGCTGGAAGCTAGAGGAATATCAGTGTTCACATCTGTATTGCTATTGGCAAAGGGAAATTCATCTTCAACAAACTGCACATCTCTATTGACATAAATGGCATGAGACTGAAGATCAAAAACTCTATGTCCCTTTTTCCCAAATGGATATCCCAAGAAGACACAAATATGAGCTCTATGATCAAATTTAGATTTACTAGGCTGAATATTTATAATGTAACATTTGCACCCAAACACCCTCATGTGGGAATACATTGGTTGAACTCCAAATAACACCTCAAATGGTGACTTTCCTTGTAACAAAACAGAAGACATTCTGTTAATTATATATGTAGCAGATAACACAGATTCTCCCCAAAAGTAGTCTGGTATACTTGACTGAATTTTTAATGCTCTTGCAACCTCAAAGATATATCTATGTTTGCTCTCAACTATTCCATTTTGTTGGGGGAGTATAAGAACAAGATGTTTGTTGTAGACAACCATTGTTAGCTAAGAAATCACAGAGTTTTGAGCACAAGAACTCACCTCCATTGTCTGATCTCAACACATTGATGTTCTTTCCAAATTGAGTTTGCACCATCTTGTAGAATCTGATCAAATGGTTTGTTGTCTCAGTTTTAGATGCCATCAAATATGTTCATGTGCACTTGGATTTATCTTCAACAAGAGTCAAGAAATATTTAGCACCAGTTGTAGTAGGAACTCTATAAGGTCCCCAAATATCAGCATGTAACAGATCAAAGATCTTAGAAGAAACTGAATTGTTGTTATGAAAAGGTAATCTGCATTGCCTGGCTTGTGGACATACATTACAACGTAGTTCATCAGCATTACAAGGAGATGAATTCAGTTCTGGAATACATGATTTAAAAGAGTTCAATAATTGTCTAAAGGGAACATGCCCAAGTCTTTTGTGCAAAGGAACGTAGTAGTGTTTTCTTTGCTTGTAACAAAACAATTCTTGCCAGTTTCAAGCTTGAGCTGATATAAACCATGGATAGGCTCACCAGTCCCCACAATCTGCTCTATCTGATCCCGAATAGTACAACCATTGTCAGTGAAAAAAACAGTCAATCTTGAGTCAGTTACTAGCTTTGCTACTGATATCAGATTGAATATTATGCCAGGCACCAGAAGGACATTTTTTAGCACCAAGTGATCATTCAAGGAACAATTTCCAGTGTACTTAACAGTAACTCTATCTCTATTTGGCATGAGTATACTATGAGGGTTACTTAGCAACTTAATATCAGAGAGTAAACTAGAATGAGGAGTGATATGATATGTGGCTCCATTATCCAAGATCCATACATCACTACTAGCATTAAAACTAGTCAAGCAAGTGATACCTGCCATGTGTTGAGAACTTTTAGAGTCAGCTTGTGGTTGACTCAGCAGCTTGAAGAGCTTAGTTAGTTGATCATTGGTGAACTGAACAGTTGACATCTGGGCATTGGACTCAGCATTGTGACTGATGACATCTTTGGTACCTGCATCACTAGCCACAGCATTAACAGACCTGTTCTGAATTCTATTACCCTGATTAGATGACTTCTGGGATTTGTAGTTTGGTGGATAGCCAGTGAGCTTGTAACATGTCTCTTTGGTGTGACTTGAAAATTGCAATGAGTACAAAAGGCCTTTTATTCTTGCTGTTTGAACCACCTGACTGAGCATTCTTATTCATTTGCCTTGGATTGCCATTGGACTACCAGCAATCAGTGGACCAAATGCATAGTAAAATATGATTCATTTCACATTTCAGTGCTTGGTCTTGAAACTAGTTTATGCCTTATGGTCATAGAAAACAATTTAAGCAAACATGATGCTTTACTGAATAAATAAATAATAACATAACTTTTTGATCTATAAAACTCATAATTAACCTATACCTTTATATTAATGCATCAAAAACTGAAACGTGAGATCCATGTGGTTATGTCTACCTAGTTGGCTATAGAGATTTGTCCTCTGATTAAGGTTTAGTCAGTGATTTACATTAAAAAAAAATAACTTTAATTGATTGATTAAGATGTGAATGCATATTATTATTATTTAATTTTTTAATGCAAAGTATGCAATAACACTTTCCAGGCTTCAGCAGGGGGTCTATTTATAACTATGTGATTTGACAAAGATTCCTATCTTGATTGTTAAGATGTCATTAGTGGATGGTGCTTGGACCTCAAACATAATTATATATTTATTGCTTAATTTATATTTATATATTACCATTGGATGATAACTTATTATAATAAGTACATGTACATTATTATTAAATATTAAGTGAGAAAGTGAGCACTTTGATAAAGGTATGTTAAACACCATCAAAGTAGGGAAAGGCAAAAAAACTTAACATGGGCAACTCATTGGCTTAAAGGTATATGGGCGGCACATGGAGAAAAGGAATTGCAGGCTGACTAGGTTTGATCTTCTTTTTTTTTTTGAAAAGAAAGTGCTAAATAGGTAAGATAAAATACAAGACACTAGCAAAACCACACAACAAAGAAAAACTAACACATGCCCAACACACCCTGCAACACAAACCGACCTCTCCAAAAACACTGAAACAAAACCAAAAAACCTTTCAAACAATCCTAACACAGATGACTAAAACAAAGAGCGAAAAACAGAACACAATTACAATCACATGGAGCTCCAAAGAGCCACACCAAAAACAGAACACATTAACCCATAGTGCTCACAGAATCATAGTCAGAGTATTTTTGAAAGCAAATCCACTTCTTCATGTTTTAATGGTCTCAATCTTCATCTGTAGCATCCTCGAAATTCTAGTTTGAATGCTCGATGGATCCAATTTGTCTCCCCTGAAAATTGTGTTATTTCTGTTTTTCCAAACTTCAAAAACTGTTGCATTTATCCCAATTCCCATTCAGATGGAGCTTCTGCAGCATAGGCTTTAAAACATTCATATTTTGACAACTGAAAAATAAATGGTCATTGTTCTCATGTACTTGACTGCACCAGCAACAAAGGACATTCAAAATCTACCTTGTTCTCAGATTATCAAGTGTAGGTAATCTTTTTTGAACTGTCAGCCAACAACAGAAACTGTGTTTAGGAGCGGATAGTTTTCTCCACACCAAATTAGCCCAAGGCTGAATAGTTCCCTGCTCAGCGGGCAGAGAATAAGCCACTTCACTTGGAATTCGTTAGCAGACCCTTAGTTTAAAAAAGTGCGCCTAGGCGCGAGGCGCTGGCCTTGGCGCTTCGATCGGTTGAGGCGCGACTAATTCTCAAAGGCGAGCGCCTTTTGCGCTTTTTTGGCCGCCTGTCGCCTTTGATCGGCTGTTTGTGAAGCTCTGCTTGTGTTCTGATCCTTGTTGGTGCGTCGATCATCTTGGCTATTTTGTAAGCTGCTGATTGTAATTGAGATTCCGTAGACTATTGAAAAAGCTTGACAAACTTTATTTACTTTTTCTTTGTCTTTATTTACGAATTTGGCATATTTAGGGCTTTTGTATGCATTTTGAATACATTATTACTTTGCTTTAAGTACACTGTATGATTTAGAATCTATTTACAAGCTTTGTTGACACAATGCGCCTCGCCTACGAAAGGCGCGCTTTTTTTTTTTGCGCCTCGCGCCTCAGGCACTAGGGATCCCTTTGCGCCTTGGTGTGCCTTGAGCCTTTTTAAACCAAGAGCAGATCCCTTCCATTTTAAAGATAAATTCTGATCAATGTCTACGCATTTTTTCACCGTGTCTCTCAATCTCAGAATCCTTTTTAGGGACCATATTGGAAGGTGGTTCTTTTCCTCCATCACCCAGAAAGATCTTCTAGTAAAGTAGTAGCTATGCAGCCACTTCACCCAAACCGAATCCTTGTTTAAACAAATATCCCAAACTTACGAAAGATTCAACGCCGAGTTAAACAATCCTATGTTTTTGATGCCCAAACCACCATTCTCTTTACTACGACAAAGAAATTTCCATGCAACCAAATTCCTGTTTCCCGAAGTAGATCCAGTCCAAAGATAGTTCCTGCATAATCTCCACGCAACTTGACTAGGTTTGATCTTAGTCTCCAAGTATTAAACAGTAATAATCTAGAGAAATACTATTTTACAATATTACGATACACAAATAGTAATTAGAGGAAAAAACACAAATGTAAGAACACAAGATTTATTCACTGAATTAAGGTTAAGATGACATAAGATTAAGACGATAAACTTGAGTTTTAAATAGAGAAATACTGAAATTCTAATCTAGTTGAATCGCAGAACAATCGGGTTCTAAATTATCGAGCTCCACGTCATCGCAACATACACAGTTACATTCTCTCATGAATCTTAAGTTATTTTCGTTCCCACTTTTACACCTTGGATCTTCAGAATCTGTCTAGCTAGAGCTGCTGATTTTTCTTGAGATGTCTACTTCACAAAATAATGCAGGGACCATGTTACACAATGGCGGCTTAAGGATTCAATAAACACACAAACTCTGATCACACCCATCTTGAATATAAGGATTGCCCTACGTGCAGTTTTTTTTTTTTTTTTTGCTTCAATACGTGCAGTTGAATGTAACAGCCTTCAGCAGAATCAGCAAGAGAAAAGGTCATTCTTTTCCTGAAACAGTTTCAAAAGGTAAAACTGCTTCTTACTGGAATATACTGTGTATTTAAAATTTCTACTCGATCGGTACCTGAGGGGTGCTTAGTTATAATATCAGTTTTTAAGAATCGAGACTAATTGATTTTGTTTATGGAACAACAACTTGTTTTCCTAGTTCATTTCGATTGGTTTAGCAATACATACAGTATTGCTGATGATTTGATGTCATCGAATTGTGTCACTGTATCTCAGTGCTTTATATATATACATAAAAGAAAGGATCAATACAGCAGCATTACCATTATCAAAATACTTGAATAATCTGAATCTGGTACTGGAAACATGAAGCACAAACACAAACGTGATTATTGGAAGCACAACTAGCCAGTCAATCAAAAGATGCACATCTAGTTAATTAGCCACTAAAACAATCCTTATAAATTTTTCATAAAAGCACATAATGGTGGAATAAAAAAGCTCATTGGTTGGATGCCCACTAAAATAAACTATTAAATAGCTAGGGGCTCATAAAGAGAAGAGGCATTACATCTCTGGACTATTTAACAGCTCAAGATGTGTTACTATGAAGTTAACTTCCTCAGTCAGACTAAACCACAACCAGAGATCAGTCGCAGCATCCTCGAAGCTAGTTCAAACTAGTGGGAGGTTGTCTGCTCAGAGAAGCACCTATATATCAAAGCACACGAGTCGATATATTGATCTTTGAAGAGTAAAAGTTTTTGATATCTTACTGAAAATGGCAAGAGGAAAAGTTCAGATGAAGAGGATTGAGAACCCGGTGCACAGGCAGGTTACCTTTTGCAAGCGTCGAGCGGGGCTCCTTAAGAAGGCCAAGGAGCTATCTGTGCTGTGTGATGCTGAAGTTGGCGTCTTCATTTTCTCCGCCCATGGAAAGCTCTTTGAATATGCCACTAAAGGGTATGTTTAACGCTACCTTTCTAGTCATCAGTTATATGATCATAATTATATTAGTAATTTTTTTTGCTGAACAGAAAAGGTAAGATAATGTTGAAAATATTCAAAAAAAAAAGAAGAAGATAATATTGTCAGCAGATAGTAGTTAGCCGTTTATGGAATAATATAGAAGTTATTTGTGTGCTAGACAACTTTCTATAGTCCTTAATTTTCTGTTCATTTCAACTCAAATAAGTCTTCCAAAATTCATTTAGTCAAACTGTTACATGTAATAATGTTTTGTCTAAGGCGCTAAGGGAAGACTGTTTTTCCTTTTTATGGGTGCACAGAAGCATGCAGGGGCTGATCGATAAGTACACGAGGTCGACCACCGAAGAAGCTCCGCTTCATCAAGAAACCAATTTCTCTGCACCGCTTCAGGTGCGACTGCTAATTCTCAAACTGAGCTTACTGTGTTACACAACTTAATTGAAAAGTAGATGTTAATTTGTGCTATTTTAATTTTATGTGTTATTGCTAGACACATGATTAAGAACTCTATATATACAATGATTAACTAGCTAGCATGAACTTATTTGTTTTCAAAATTATACATCAACATTCATTTGTAAGATGTTTACAAATAAGTGGAATAAAACAATTCATTGAATTTCTTCCAAATTGAACTCAATAAAATAATTGATTACAGAAGGAGAAAGATGCAATGGAAGAAGTCAATATGCTGAAGAAGGAAATTGAATCTCTCCAACAAGTTTTGAGGTACTTTTCAATAGTTCTCCAGCATGCATAAGTGGACTAAGAATATTTATTTTCCATAATGAACTATAATTCATTATATAATCTCATCTTATTGTGTATGCAACTTTCTTTCTTTTTTTATAAGTATTGTGTATGCAAACTTAATTGAATAATTAGAACAAACATTATTATATATATATATATATTAAACATTATTATATTTTCACTCTATAATATTTTTTGGAAATCTGTTCTATATATATACTGAATCAGTAGAACATGTAAATAAGGTTTATGTTGGGAGGAGGAACTGGGACAAGGAGCATGGATGAGTTGCATGTGCTAGAAAAACACCTTGAAGTTCTGATATATCACATTCGATCGACCAAAGTATGTCAATATTTCAATTTATTTGAAACCGTTCACTTAGCGAATCTTTCATTCAAGTACTCCTTCTAATTCATTCTGATTTTACTGTGCCTACGTACAGATGGATGCCATGTTTCAGGAGATCGAAACACTTAAAAACAAGGTCAGTACAGCAGTACCTCTCAAATGTAACATATATGGTTTTTCTACCCCCTTTTTTTTTGTCTCTAGTAAATAAAAAACACTATGGTGAAAGCATACAATTTACCAAACAGAAATTTAACAAAGCGCTGCTTCAATTTTTAATGCTATGATTAAACGAGAGTACTTTGTTTTTTTTTTAAAGGAGGGTGTCCTGAAAGCTGCAAACAATTACCTTCAGGAGAAGGTAGGAGTTACTTATTTGTTCCCATAAGTTACAGTGCATCAAAAAAATTCACAAGGTTGTAAATTTTAGACTAGAGTGATGTAAGGTTGGATTGATGCAGCATCTAACGCAAAGTACCGATCTATGCAGATGGAGGAGCGTATCGAGGCGATGGCCGATGACTTCGCCGCGCTGGCAGCCAGTGTCCAGTTTCCCATCTTTTAAATTATTTTGCGCTTTCTTGGAAGAATGGTGTTTAATAATGCGTGTCTAGAGGAGTTCACAGTGTAGTGTTCTACTAGATGTGCGAGCACGCTATTATTAGTTTTGTATCTTTGTGTCCTGCTGCTCACGCAAGCAACTGATTTCAAGTTGAACCATCATCGTTTAAATGCAAGACTTTGCACAATGTGTGCATGCAATCTTTTATTTTCTTTCGCCAGAGACGAACGAACTCATGAATCAATACCTCTGTACTAACCTTCTACACGTCAGCATTTGAATGGCCAAAAAAATGCTCGCCAAAGAATGGTCAGTAAACTAATATGAAATCAAAATTTATAAGTCACAACTCTATAGTAATATGACTTCGGTTCCCATGAGAAGGGGATATTTGGTGAGAAATGAGAACAGATCTGGACCATACATTTAGTTTGATCTATGGCCTATATTAAACCCGTTATTCGTCCGAAATCGTCATTAAAAACGATTAAATAATTGTTAAAGGGTAATCTCGTAATCAAACTCTCGACGACTCATCGACGTGAACGGCGACGACTCGCAATCGGAATCGCTACGCCATCGCGCACCACAGCAAATCGCTAATCGCAATCGCAAATCATGAACCAAAAATTGGAAACCCTAAAATTGCTACGCAATCACAATCAGAAACCCTAACCCGTCGCAATCGAAATTTTAGCCGAACCGTCGCAAATCGGAAACCCAACAATTGTTACGCATTTTGTACTTGCCGCGCGCCCAGCCTTCACATTAACGTCGCGCCCAGCCTTTACATTAACTTGTTAATGTCTTCTTTGGGCGTGTTGATGAGTCGAATTCTCGACTCATTTACATATCCATTTACGAAGAGTTTTGGTCCATTCCCGGTGCTAATTTGATGCCATTTGACCCTCTTACTTGCTATTTCATGTTAGAAACCGACCCTACGGTCCCCGGGCTCAAAAATATTAATTCTCGAAGAAAACCGAAGTTTCGGAGCAAAATATGGTGTTTCGGGCAAAACAGGACAGACTGACCTTGCTGGCTTATTTTGGACGTACATATCTCGTTCGATGTCCGATTTGGTTGATTCAAAGCGTGTTGGAAAACTAACTCAAAGGGCTACAACTTTCTAGTTGACGCCAAGGCCAAATTCGGACGGGAAGACCTTGAAAAAGCCACAGGAATCAGGTCAGTGCGCTGAACTCGGAGTTCGGACCAAGAAGAGAGGAAAGGGGACTGAGGTTTTGAGTCGGCCAGCTCAAGGACAAATCTGAGCCGGCCAGCTCCAAGGCTCAGAGATTTCATGAAATTCCAGCCACAAGTGAGCCGGCCAGCTGGGAAATGCCCACAAATCTGAGCTGGCCGGCTGGATCATCAAGAAAGGACTTTTACTGTTTGCTATAAATAGAAATTAAGGGTTTTTGAAGGAAAGGCTGGGATTTTAGAGAGAATGCAGAGGTTTTGAAGAACCTCACATCAAGATTGAAGCACTCCAAGGATCTAGGGGGACTTCTTCATCCTATTTCCTTATTTCATCTTGTTGGATCTTCATTTTCCTTAAAACCCACTACTAGTGTTTGTCTATGAACATGAATAGTGAGTAGTCCTCTTAGTTTCTAGGGGTCTATGGACTTCCTTGGTGTATGAAACTCATTTATCCATTGATTATATGCATGAATGAATACTTGTTATGATTTGTGAATTTACTTGGATTAAATGTCAATTCTATGCCCACCAAGTGTTTGATAAAATGCCTAAGTGGACTAGAAACATGAATTTGAAGTTGAGTGTTGTAGTGAACGAGACTAATGGTTCTAGAATGAAGTAGATTCACCCATGTTAAGTGATAATCACTAGCGTGACTCATCTTGGCATTGAGATAGACTTGATCTTAAATCGCTCTTTGGCTATCGATCACTCAACTAGCGTTGATGATTGAGAACCTTGAGTAGGACGTGAGCTAACAATATCTAGCGATTGAAGCTCACGTGCAAGGTGTCTTTTCCTTAAATCGAATAACAACATCTAGCGATTGAATTTGATTTAATAGGGACACGCCCTAAATCTAACATTTACATTATTCATTCTTGCATGAAATTGAACCGTTAAGAGTCGAATGCACCAAGGAAGGAAGTAGTACCCTAGGAGCGTCTTTGAAAACCTTGAAAATAACCTTTTCATTGCATTAATCATAGTTTGATAATTGATAACAACATTTCACACAACCGTTAGGAAATAGACTTGTTGAGTCAAATCGAATAGTGATCTTGAGTTTAACATTGCTCCTTGTACCTAAAAATACAACGTTCAAAATGGCGTCGTTGCCGGGGAGGAATGAATCAACTAGAGCACTAGAGTAGATTTTGTGAGATTTGGACTATTCTTGTAAATATTTTTCCTTTTTCTTTTGTACATTCTATTCACTCATATCTCTTGCTAACTTTTGTTCTATTGTTTTGCGAGGATGGACCCCTACAACCAACAAGTCATGCACAATGGAGATTATTATGAAGATGATCAACCAAATGCCCATTGTGAAGACTATTGGATGAACAACCACAACCAACAAGTCTCATACAACGAAGAATATGACCAAGAGGAGGAGCAACGAAATGCCTATTGGGAAGATCATGGCTATCCGACTAGTTATAACACACTGAATTGGGATGATAGCCGATGCTTTAAAGTTGGAGACTCCTACCCTCCATACCCTCCAACTCCTCAACCTTCAAGCGAGCCCTCTAATATAAAAGCATTGTTTGCCACACTCCTTGCATCCCAAGAGAAGTCGCTACAAAATTTCCAAGCTTTTAATCAACGTTTAGATGAGCTTGATGCCCAAAGAAAAGTGTTGGAAAGCACATTAGCGCGACAAGCAATGGAAAATGGGGACTTGGATGATGAGGAATAGGTTTCAAAAGAAGGAGTTCATGAATCTAATGCCTCAAGACAAAATTGGGATCAACCAATGGAGGATGAGTTCAAGGGAGCGACTCCCCAAATTTTTCATGAGGCGTGTGATGGTGAATCTTGCACCGAGGATGAATTGGAACATGAAAGTGCATCATCTTCGACTACAAGCATGTTTCAAGATCATTGGGTTGATGACACACAAGATTTCACCATTCCATCAACGTCTTGGCTCTCCGACGAGGAATTCTTCAAGGATGATGCCTCTTGCATAGAGGAAATGACTTTTATTGATGAAGAAGAACCCCTCCCGCCCGCTATAGAAGAGCCTAAATGTGAATCCCGAATTCTTGATGAGGATAAGATTGAGGAAGAGGATATTGAGCCACAAGAACTTCAAAAGTATGAAGACTTTGTTGAGGTATACATGGACGTGACTAAAGAGCCACCTCGCATTCAAGAAGACGAAGGTTTAATGAGGGAGATTGAGAATTGGGCACCCAAGGAAATAATTGAAAACCTTAAGGAGGGTGTGCCCATCAAGCTCGAGACAAATTTTGAAGACTCTTTCTTCATTACGACGTCTCGAGACAAGTTTGGAAGCTTCGTGCCTTATTTTGCAAGATCTTTGGAAGGAAGCTCCCATGACCCCTTTGCTATAAAGGGATCATCATACTTGAAGGGGTCAAAATCCCAAAGGAAAGTCCATTGTAGACTTGATGGGAGGAAATTCAAATGTGATTTGAAGGTGGTTTGACACGCCAAATGTCCAAGGCCCCGTGAGAAGGGATCCTAGCAAAGGACTTCACGCGAGTGATTCTATGGGGCGCTTTGCTACGTCTTTGCCAAGACGGGAAAAACTAGGTCCTTACGGGAGGTAACCCGGTTTGTAAGTTCTTCATTTTCGTTCTTCATGATTAAGTGTTTGACATGATTTTGAGTGGCTTAGACTCTAAGTGTGGAGTGTGATATTTATGACTAGTGGGTCAAATTTTAAGTGTGGAGTGAGTTCTACTCACTCCAATTCCATTTCACATTGCTAAGCCCCCCATTTTCCCCTTGATTTCTTAATGCATGATGATGTCGCCAATTAGTGTTCACGTGCCTTCTTTGAGTTTACTAGACGAGGACTAACTTGTTATACCATGTTATTAGTCTAGTTTCACATTTGGGGCACTTAGGAACCCTTGTGCATATTTTGGAGGAATGTGATTTACCTTCCTTGTTTGAATGCTATTAAACTTATGTCATGATGTTATCGTGTAACTTGTGATGCTATCTTGCTCATACTTGAGTTTTACATTACTTTGTATGTCACTTGTTACGTTTAACTTCTCATGTTCTCTTGTCATCAAGGAAAGTATTCACATCATGCATGATAAAGCTTAGCACATTGGCGTCTCTATTATTCATGGGTCACATCTACAAATGAGGGGAGTTCCTATGCGCCTTATTCTCATTTTTTTTATTGTTTGCGCTTAGGGACTAAGCTAGCTTTTAAGTGTGAAACGGGTGTAGTCACATAGTTCACTCATATCATGCCATCCCTACCATGTTTGAATGAACACTTGCATTCATGTATTCTATCACTAACATGAGAGTGTAAAACCATATAGGCTTGTGACTATCGATCCTAAATTCCTATAAATCACATCTAGCCTACTTGTCACATTTATTGGATCTTGAACCTAGAACCTACCTAGTCCCTTGAATGTGCATTCTTGAGAATCAATATCATTGCTATCCCTTGTCTATCTAAATTTCTAAGTATTTTCATTGAAATACCTTGAAACAAGTTATAGCAAGCACTTTTTGAAAATTTCACGAAAAAACTTAGACCTTTTGTTTGCTCCTTGGTGACTTGAGTTTTATAATTTAGTGCCATGCTTATGTTTGATTCCCGCACATTTCATACACTTTTTGAACATATTGTCAAGTTTTAAGTGTGGAGTCAAAAGAGGGCAAAAAATTGGCCCCAATCAAAAAAAATGTTTGCGGTCAAAGAGGGCAAAGCCCCGACTAAAAACTTTCTCGAAGCGCAAGAGAAGTTTTGTGCAAAAATATACAAATGCGGGGGGTTAGGAAGGTAAGTTCCCCCTCGAAAGCATTTGTAGGCCAAAGGCCGTTTCAAAAAGAAAATAAGAAGCACTTAAAACTTGACTCTATGTTTTTCCTCCATTCTTCATTTGTGCGGGATTCATCATTTGCATTGTGTACTTGTTAGAACGACTTTTGGACGACCCATGTGCTTGCACGGGAGTTACCACTTGGTCTATGTTTGTTTTATAAGAACTCATAGTGTTGAACTCCTCTTCCCTTATGGATTATGGCTTACGCACCTAAAACTTGGGAATGAGTTCCATATCGCAAACCCATGGACTAGCCCTAGCTAGCATAGGTGAACGATTGACACTCTTTTGTGCAAACTAAACTATCACTCTGTCGTATTGCCTTGAAAATGAGTAGATCATTGGTTTAGACATTTTAAAGCTCTAGTATTGATAATCTTGAATGCACGACCTCATGGGATACTCAAAGTGGTTCGAAAGTTTTTTTGATGATATTGTGATGGTAGTCCTAGCGTGGGGTGAGGAATTTGTTTTGAGAAATCCTAGCCTTGGTTGAATACTCTTGAATTCATTCTCATGGGATAGGTGCATTTTGGGATTTGTGAGCATTCCCGTTTCCGAAAACTCTCACGAGACTATAACTCGTCCACTAGCTAGGGTAGCCTAGGGGTTTAAAGGCTTGGTGCATATGCTAAATGCACTCGTAACACCTACGAAAAGGAGTTAGATTGTGAATATGTGTTAGAGTAGTTAGAAATAAAAGTTTGAGACATTAAATGGATGTGGAGAGCAAATGTGCGACAAAACATAATGACTCAACTTTTCGACATTTGTTACTCTTTGGCTTGTTCTTATTGTTTGCTCGGGACGATCAAACTCTAAGTGTGGAGTGTTTTGATGAGTCGAATTCTCGACTCATTTACATATCCATTTACGAAGAGTTTTGGTCCATTCCCGGTGCTAATTTGATGCCATTTGACCCTCTTGCTTGCTATTTCATGTTAGAAACCGACCCTACGGTCCCCGGGCTCAAAAATATTAATTCTCGAAGAAAACCGAAGTTTCGGAGCAAAATATGGTGTTTCGGGCAAAACAGGACAGACTGACCTTGCTGGCTTATTTTGGACGTACAGATCTCATTCGATGTCCGATTTGGTTGATTCAAAGCGTGTTGGAAAGCTAACTCAAAGGGCTACAACTTTCTAGTTGACGCCAAGGCCAAATTCGGACGGGAAGACCTTGAAAAAGCCACAGGAATCAGGTCAGTGCGCTGAACTCGGAGTTGGGACCAAGAAGAGAGGAAAGGGGACTGAGGTTTTGAGCCGGCCAGCTCAAGGACATGCCTATATCTGAGCCGGCCAGCAAGGCTCAAAGATTTCATGAAATTTCAGCCACAAGTGAGCCGGCCAGCTGGAAAATGCCCACAAATCTGAGCCGGCTGGTTGAGATCTGGGACAGTATTTTGCCTATAAAATGAGATCGAAATCTTATTTTTGGGGGTGGAAAAACTAGGGTTTTGGAGCACGAAATATTGAGGGATTCTAGAGAGAACAAGCTACCAAGGCTTCAAGGGGATCATCCATTGAAGATTGAAGATCATTGGTTCATTCTTTCCATTGTATATTCATTCATGTACTCAATACAATTTGTGTTTGTCTATGAACATGATTTGTGAGTAGTGTTTTGTATTCTAGGGTCCTATGGACCTCATGTGTGTTAATACTCCTAATCTATAATAAATCAATGTTAGAATAACATGTTTGGATGATTGTAAATCTACTTGGATGTAATGTCAATTCTATGCCCACCAAGTGTTTGATAAAATGCCTAAGTGGTCTAGAAACATGAATTTGAGGTTGAGTGTTCTAGCGAACGAGACTAAGAGTTCTAGAACGAAGTAGATTCACCTTGTTAGGTGGTGATCACTAGCGTGACCCATCTTGGCATTGAGATAGGCTTGATCTTAAACCGCTCATTGGCTATTGATCATTGAGCTAGCGCTAATGATTGAGAACCTTGAGTAGGACGTGAGCTAACAACATCTAGCGATTGAAGCTCACGTGCGAGGTGCTTCTTCCTTAAATCAAGTAACAACATCTAGCGATTGAATTTGATTTAATAGTCGCACGCCTTAATCTAATCATCTAAAACAAGTATCTTGCATGAAATTGAATTCTTGGAGTCTAAAACACACATGAGTGAAGTAGTTCCCTAGAGTACACCCTTTGCCTTGGTGGTGACCCCATCTCTAGTTTCCTTAGATTGTTTACATTGTTTATATACATTTGCTCCATTAACCACATCAAACCAACCTTTCGTAATTAGAGTAGACTTATCGGAACAAAATTGAATAGTGCTCATAAGTTTGGACTTGCTCCTTGGACGACCCGGTACTTACCGGTCATTATAAATTGTTTTTGACTTGTACCTAAAAATTACAACGTTCACGTGTCTCACTTAATGTGAGTGTGGAGCGCGCGGATCAGTGTGTACTACGCATGATCCTTTGAAAAGCTACGCATTTTGTATGTAATTGCTATTAATTTTGTATGTAATTGCTACGCATTTTAATCGTAAAGCACCTAAACATGACTGGTACGAATTTTGCATTAAATTGCTACGCTTTTTAATCGCAAAGGGAACAAAACATGATTGGTACGAAGATTGCATTTTATTGATTAAGCACCAATTTCTATGAATTTTGTATTAATTGCTACGCATTTTAGTTGCAAAAACACCAAAACATGATTGCTACGCATTATAATTCGTAGTAATTGCATACAAAATTCGTAATACTATTTGTAGTAAAAGATATCAAAATGCATTATTTTTAAAAGGATAATTCGTAGCACGGTCGCGCCCAATTAAGACATTAACAAGTTAATGTAAAGGCTGGACGCGTGGCAGGTACGATTACTGTTCATCTGTCGGCTAAACGCAAATGTTGACTGCTGTCGACTGTGAAAGTAATGAACGGCGATGCGTTTGTGACATTAATGCGATCATGGCCATCACTTCGTCGTCCTCTTTCGCATCTGAACAGCGACTCGGCGAACACCGGGGAAATTGATTAGCGATTAAGGTTAATCCAATTACTAATTTACCCTTAACTGTAATTAAAATGAGATTGTGCGAATAAGTTAGCATTGATTAACAGCTATTAGATTAATAATCTAATGGTCATTAAGACTTCTCATTTCTCATGAAACATGACACTTCTCATGTGATCTTTATTCATAGTAATATTAACAATTTTTTTCAAACTGTATAAATAGAGACATTCTGATACTATTTAGATCTTAAGGGTTCTTTCCAGGTACAAGTACTCAATTTATATGGGAGCTTAGAATCAATGTGGTTCGTTATTAAGTAAAATTGAACGGATCGGATTAATTACGAAGATTAATGAAAAAAAGTATATTAACTGATTTATTAATTTGAGATAATTAATTAAGGATAAATCTGAGAACAATTGAACTAAATACGTAATAAATTATGAGTATTTTAAAATGATAATAGGCACCCTCTCTTCTCCGCCGACTTCAATTCTTATCCTTTCAAGCGCAAACTGCTGTTTTTCTTCCCAAGCCTGATTTTTTCATCGCCTGTTGGTAAAGAAGTCCTCGTCGGTGGCTCTGGCCACCGTGTTTGCTGAACCCTTTCTGTGGGGAGGCTTGGCAAGGATTCAGATCTGGAGGTGGTGGGTGGTGTGAGATGGAGGGAGTTGGTTGGGAACCGGATCTGGTGATATTGGGGATGAACGGAGCTTTTTTTTATTATTATAAATTACAGATGGTCTCGCCCGGCGCCTTTATTAATAAATGGTTCAAATAGCTTGAACCGTGACTATACAAACTGAGTATGCCATGACTCTAAAAACCGTACAAGCTCTAAAACCACAAGCGTTGGTCATAAATTCCGAAGGCTCGAAGGCACAGAGCAAGTTAATGCAACACGGAACATATATTACATACATTATAACAAAACTAAACATAACAGTCATCCCTAATATTATGAGGATAATTTATGGCAACACTCGTCGCCTCATCATCTCTAACTTGCATGATCATCAGCTTACAACCGCCATGACAATGATGCAGAACACTAGCACAATCTCCCCTTATGCATTTCATTACTGCTGCATGCTTATAGGGATGAGCGGAGCTTCGGGCGGTGGAAAGAGTTGGCACGGAGGAGGGGGAGAGGGGAGTCCGCCCTGTTCTTTAGGTGGTAGGTTGGGGGTGTTGGGAGTTTGGGTTAGTTTAGATTGGGTTGGATGAGTTTAGATTGTGTTGGGTGAGCTTAGGTTAGATTGTATTAGGTTAGGCTGTGTTAGGTGAGTAGGCCCTAGTTTAGTTTTATGTGAGTGTATTTTATAATAAATATAATGGAAATAATACGTGAGTGGAGAGTAGTTTAGGTGAGTAGAGATTAAGTTGTGTTGGATGAGCTGGATGAACTTAGGTGAGTTTAGATTGTGTTGGATGAACTTGGGTGAACTTGGATGAGATTGGGTGAACTTGGATTGTGTTGTATTAGTTTAATGGAGATTGAGTCAAGCTCTAAAGAACAGGGCCGTCACTTTCTGGGCGTCGTGTTTATATGTGTTGGTGGTTTTTCCCTCTAAGCGTGACTGTGTCCGTTTAAGAGAGTCTTTTCCTGTCGAATGTGTCGTATGTGTTCAGACTATTTTGGTGGTTTTTGTTCAGGTCTAGTTATGTATGCATAGGATTCCTATTTCGATTATGATGTTTCTAGTGATCAACTGGAGAGATCACCATCTGAGGCATGAGGTCAAGTGGAACACTAGTTCACTTATATATTACTCGAGTATAACATTTGTAACTGTTTCAGGCCGTTAATAGGCACCGCACTATAATTAAATGGTTTATTATAAACCTCATACTTCAATCAAAATACATGAAGCAACGCAAAAAAAGGGCCTATTGGATAAGAATTACCACCTCATAAGAAAACACATAACATGACGTGTCAAATTCTGATTGGCTAGGATAGAACCCACACCTAAACTACAACATTAAACAATTCGAAAAAGGTGCGTTTCTGTGAACATATTTTCCTGTTTTTTTTCTTTTATTTATTCTTTCAATTTTCAACCTCCTCGATTCTCTCTCAAGTCTTACCCTCCTCCGCCCACCGAATATCCAGATACCGCTATTCTCTTGGCCGGCTTCGTCAACCTCCTCGCATTGACTCCGATTCCAAATCTGGGCGCCTGGTATCGTATCTGCACATGTATGATTCCTCAGTTGTTCCAAGATCGCTCCTTTTTGATTCGTTGATGATTCCGATTATGCTATTTGGTTGTGTATGAGAATGTTAATATGAATCTGAATTCGATCAGAGATGGGTTGGTGGTGGATGCGGATGTTGAATTATGGATTATGATCAGTTCCTGATGTTTTTGTAATTTGTGAAATTTTAGGTTTGAATTATTTGGTTTGGCTACCCAGAAAAGCAGATTCAAATTGTGGAGGACTTTCATTCTGTGCTACATTCTGGCTTTGATTGTTTAAAGTTGCGATTATAGGAAGGAAAGAGTAAAGAGAGATGGTTACTGTGAATTTGGGGATGCTTCATTATGTGATAGACCATGTGTACGGGGCTTTCATGCACAGAACTAAGCTGAGCCCTCTGTTTTTCTCCAGAGGATGGGGTGGTCCGAAGCTTGAGCTTTTGGAGAAATTGATTAAGCAATTGTTTCCGGAAATTGAAGGCCAAGGCTGGCCTCCTCAAGTGATTAATCCGATTTGGAGAACAGTTTGGGAAACAAAATCAGGGTGTTTGAGACAGGGAGTGTTTAAGACGCCTTGTGATGAGCAGCTGCTAAGTGCATTGCCTCCGGAGAGTCATTATGCTAGGGTTGCTTTTTTGGCACCTAAATCAGTCCCGGCACATAAAATGGCTTGTGTAGTTCACCTTGCAGGTATCTTAGTCTTCTTTCTGAATGTGGCTATCTTTTATTGTTTACCTTTATAAAGATGAATGAGAAGTATCATATAAGAAAATCGTGACGGAGAGACCAATAGTAGCCATGTTGGGTAAGAGTAAGACTAGCATAGTTACTCACACGGCCTATCCATCAAAACAGTGCAGACTACTTTTGCTCACACTTAGTATATATATGCTTATTGCTATGGTTTAGTTCTTGTTATTACACTGAAGTGTTTTTGTGGCAACTTCAACCATGTTTAACATGGACGATGCTAGTGTAAGAGTGAATTATGAGTGTTTTCTTGGAAAGACAGGTTGCTGTAGGTAATTTTGTTTGCATCCGCCCATTGCTTTATTTTGATTTCCAATTAATTTATCTGCTCTATGATTCCGAATACAAAATTGAAAATCCTCTATGGCATTTTCAGGCACAGGTGACCATACCTTTGAGAGGAGACTGCGTCTTGGTGGTCCATTGTTGAAACAAAACATAGCAACCATGGTTCTTGAGAGGTGAGCGTGTTTTTATCTATGAAATAGCAAAAAATTAGGAAACTAAAGACAAAAAAAATTGTAAAGTGTGTTCTTTTTCTCCAGCCCTTTCTATGGAAACAGACGGCCTGTGCTTCAGCGTGGTGCTAAATTATTGTGTGTGAGTGACCTGTTGCTCCTAGGAAGAGCAACCATTGAAGAAGCTCGAAGTCTCTTGCATTGGTTGGATTCTGAGGAAGGGTTTGGCAAAATGGGCGTTTGTGGTCTAAGCATGGGTAAGACTTGCATAAATCTAAGGAAGACGATTTTCGAGATTCTTGATTCATACCATTTACAGATAGATGTTAAGTGTGATTCTGCAATCTAATTATTTTACTAGGAGTCGTTAGTATGTTTCAACTATAATTTTACAAGCGATATTGGTTTTATCTCTCTTCACGATAATTTCTCATTGTTTTTTGTTTTCTGTATATGTAGGTGGAGTTCATGCTGCTATGGTTGGATCGCTACACCCTACCCCAATCGCAACCCTTCCGTTTCTCTCCCCACACTCTGCTGTTGTTGCTTTTTGTGAAGGAATATTAAAACATGCCACTGCATGGGATGCATTGAGGGAAGACATTGCAGAACAGAACTCTGGAATGACTCTAGAGGAGGCGCAAGAACGGATGCGGACTGTACTTTCCCTCACAGATGTCACACGGTTTCCCATTCCAAAGAATCCTAATGCTGTTATATTAGTAGCAGCCACTGTAAGTTTTACAACTGAACTCTCTTCAAGGCAATTTTTACTTACCTCTTCCTATATCAGTATGTGACTTAGTATGATGATTCTTATTGCATGTTTAGGAGTTCTGCGGCAGTATTTATTTTTATCATATAATGCAAAACTTGGTTTCAGGATGACGGATACATTCCTGGCCGCTCTGTGCTGGAACTTCAGAAAGCATGGCCTGGTTCAGAAGTAAGGTGGGTAACTGGTGGCCATGTGTCATCATTTCTACTCCACAATGACGAGTTCCGAAGAGCAATTGTGGATGGCCTTAACAGATTGGAATGGAAAGAACCTCAATAATGACGGACAAATCCAATAGCATTTGAAGTGTATGTTGTTTGTGTCATTGAGTTACACCTTGTTCTTCATGTTGTTAGTTGTTCTACTTAAGTTAGGGGGGCTTGTATAATTGTATCCTACTCTCTTGATCTGATGGATCCAATATTCTATTTGGTGATGCTGACTTCTGAATAAAATTGCTTATGAAAATTGATCATAAATTTATGACTTTTATTACTTCTGTCTGTGCAATTGTTTTGCTGCCTTCTTAATGGCCTATTTATTTCCAGGCTGATTGTGTTAGTATCACTGTGGTTTCTCCAACAGGTAATTTAGAAGTGACATGTTTTCCGAAGTACATTGTTGGAATTTCAGTGTCAAGTCTTCAGAAATCTGAACATCTCTTCTAGGACAAATATATGAATGAGTTGAATTTGAAAAAAATCGAACTCTGTAACTTTATTCTGTTAGACTTATGTATATGCAAAATTTCATCGTCTTACTTTCGAAACTGCTAAAATAAAAAGATGAAGCAACTTCTTGCAGAGAATCATCTCAAGAATCAAACAGACTAATTTTGTCCTCTGAAGTTAGCATCTCTAAACTTGAAACAGGTGAAGACTGAACAGGAAGGAAAAAGATGAGCAGGGAACTTATATGCAATCAAAATGCAGTTGGACGGTTTAAGAAGTGTCGCTAGGAGGATCGATGAGTGAAAGACTTCAGTCTCTTTTAATGTGAAAATCTTGCAACTGTTTAGATCAAAAGGTTTAAGGTTTGAAACCAACTTTGTCTTTTGGCAAATGGATTGCATAAGCATTGAATTGTATGTTACCATTCTCAGCCTGTCATGTACATGTTTTCTGTCTTCTAACCTTAACAGACTCTCCCTTCTGTTTAACAAATTTTTGTAGACCTAACCTAACCACTTCCATCACTTGAAATAAAATTCTTTTTAAGTTCCAGCAGCACCTGTTCCTCATCTCCATTTAAATACACTCCTTACCCACTTATATAAAAATCTTTCATCATTTCTCATGGCTTCTTCCTCAGCTCATAATAATCATCATCTTGCAGAAAGAAGACAGCAGCAGCAACAACATGGTCTTCATCAGCATCAATTTCCCTCATCAGCAATGATGCAACCGTAGCACCCTTCGTCAGCTTCAGCATCTTTTCTGCTACACTAGTCTTTCAGTTTTTTTTTTTTACTTATACATGTTTCTGATGAACATTTATGTATGTGCAGTTGCGCGAAAGAGAGAGCAGAAGAAGACGCTGGAGGAGCTGGTTACGGCTTAGGTGAGCTTGATGAAGCTCTTTATCTTTATCTCAACAGCCAACAACAACATGAACATCATCAGAAGCTGCAGCAGGAACAGGAGCATCACTCCATTGTTGATGTTCAGCAACAAATTACTCGTAAGCCACCTCGACATGAAATCATATACAAGAAAAACCTTTAAATGGGTAACAATTCAAACTATTAAAGGCCACAAGAAAGTCATGATCAATCAAAAACCACTTTCTCCTTTTTCTTGTACTTTTTTCCTGGCTTGACCAAATCTTCCATTCTTTTTTCTTCCCTTTAAATTTCTTTTCGATGAAATATTTTTCGCAAGGCAATATCAGATTTCAGAGATCATGGTTTCTGGATGTGTACTGTAAAATTCTCTGAATCAGTGATTTGTTTCTGATCTTCTGTACTGCCTAACTTTTTCTTTTTAGACCATTTCAGACAACTGCATCAACGCCCATTTATGCATGATCTTTAATCAAATTATTTAATTTTCATAAATATATTTCTGTTTCCAGATGATGGTGGAATGAGACCTCCAACCCTGAATATTTTCCCCTCACAGCCTATGCACGTCGAGCCTTCGTCAGCAACAAAACAGGTCCATCCGCAACGCTAAATACTTTTTAAATTATGTATACATTGATTCTATAATTTTGTTGTTTGTTACATGTAAAAAGCTGGTAGTGCAGGTGAATAAAAATAGTGAGAATGATCCAAGAGGATTAGTTGTTGTTTTTTCTGGTGCTGCACAAGGAGGAGAAGCATCAGGTGGTAGTAGTTCAAAGATGTTGTCACCTGACCCGATTTCCATGGACATTCTTGCCAACTCAGGTTTAATACTGAGTAATAATACTAATAACAACCAGGTATAAAATATTTATTTATGACTCGTTATGTTCGGATTTTTATGTATAACTGGGGCGGAATATATATTGTTCTGATTTTATGTTACAGGGTGCGCGGACTAGTAGCAGCAGAAAATTAGGCCCGGCCTCGAGCTCTGAGCAGCAGATAGTTACACGCTCACAAATGCGAGATGCTAAGGTTTCTGCATCATCAGCTAATTATTACTGGCACTGCTTTTGCCCATTCTGCCAGCTCTCCGAGGATTTAAATTTAACAGAATGTTGAATAGTTACCATCGCCTTTTTTTTCTTTGAGCAGACACTTCGAAGACTTGCTCAGAATAGAGAGGCTGCCAGGAAAAGCAGACTCCGTAAAAAGGTCAGTGTCAATAATAAAAGCTTCATTTCTTAGGTAAAATTATCTTTGTTATTTTTACTTCAGTTTTTTTTTTGCTTTTATTTTTATTTTGTACTTATTTTGTGAAATCGTGGATATGTACAGGCTTACGTTCACCAGTTGGAGTCCAGCCGCATAAAGCTCGCGCAGCTTGAACAAGAAATACAAAGAGCTAGATCACAGGTGTGTACGTCTATATCCTTATAGACGTGCATACCAAATGTAAATATCTCATGAATCGATCACACTTAAAATCGCAATGTGATTGATTTCAGGGAGTTTGTTTCGGTGGTGGACTCGTTCTAGGTGCAGACCAGCACCAAGGCCTCCCTGGTGGCATTAACAACTTCCCCACAGGTAATTGCGAAGAACTTACGCATAGGATTTCTGTCAAATTTATTATTTGCATTTCTGATTTTAAAACTTCATACTTTTAAATTTACTCTGACAGTAACAAGCCTTCAAATTTATTCATTTATGCATTTTTGCTCTCAGATGCGGCTATTTATGACATGGAATATGCGAGGTGGCTAGAAGAGCACCATCGACGAATGTGTGAGCTCAGAGCAGCAGTTGAAGAGCATTTAGCGGAAAATGAACTGCAGCTTTACGTAGACAACTGTCTGGCACATTTTGATGAAATTATTAGCATCAAAAGCGCCGTGGCCAGAACTGATGTTTTCCATTTGATTTCTGGCTCCTGGAAGTCTCCCGCCGAACGGTGTTTTATGTGGATTGGTGGATTTCGGCCTTCCCATATCATCAAGGTAAGTTTTCTGAACTTATTTAATTAAAAGTGTGCCTCGTTAAGTATTTTCGATATTGTACCTTTACATTGAATTTATTTTCAAAACTGTGCTTTATGAAAATATGGGCAATAGTGAAAATGACAATGAAAACGACACGAAATGAAATAATGAGGCATGGGGTGAGACCGTGAGAGGGATCCCTAGAGATCAATTTTACCCTGAAAGATCAATTTCAGTGAAAGTACAAATTAAAGCGCCTTTCGAGTTTTTTTTTTTTTGATGGGAAAGCTCCTTTCGAGTTAAAGAGATGAAAAAGATCGATAATGTTATACTAATGTAATAAGTACCCTGAACTCCCAAAACATATAGAAGTACTTATATGTCAACATCATCATATAAACTCTTAACATCGAAAATTAAATAATCTTTGTTTTTCATCGATGGAGTGTACATTTTAATTTTATTCGACCCGAATGTTCTGAGTAATTCATTTATCAGGAATATGCATATGCATCCAGGTTGTAGCAAATCTTCTGTTTTGAATGCAAACTTATATTAGGCATAAAGACAAGTAAATGCATGATGGGGCTAACTCGTCGGTGCTCGAATAAATGCAAGAAAAATGAGATTGGATATCAAAAGAATGACGAAAGGTGTATCGCGAAGTTTTCCAGAATAAGGGATCGTGTTAGGTCTGCTTGTATTCAAACTCATAAAGCTAGGCTAGCTTAATGGACTTGTTAAAAACAATTTGCACAAAAATCTTCACTGTACAGTCTCAAGCAGCTTCCATGTGACTCTTCCTCCTAATATTGTCATCTTCATGTGCATGCTTGCACGCCTCTCTTACTCTCTGTCATTTTACTCGTTCCGTTATTTGTCCGTAGCGAATCAATGGTCATCATTCATGTGAACAATAAGTGCCTAATTCGACTAGGACATTCCCATGCAGATAAACATTTTGGGCTCCAAGTTCTTTTTGTTGTAATATTTTTTTGTAGATTGTGGTGGACAAAATGGAGGGATTGAGTGAGCAACAGGCTGTGGCGATCCGTGGACTGCAAGGATCGATGGAAGCGGCGGAGGAGGCTTTGTCGCAAGGGCTTGAAGTACTTAACCAGTCCTTGTCAGACACTATAGCTTACGACTCGTTGGTTTCTCCACCTCAGGATATGGCTAATTATATGGGTCAGATGGCCATCGCTGCAAGCAAGTTATCCGCTCTGGAAGGTTTCGTCAGACAGGTACTATTTACATAACATGTGGGAATAAGATCTAGTGCAGCACAACCAAATGCTCCGAGTGCCAACGACCTCCTTTCAATAAAAACGATATACGAATTTGAGAGAAAAAGAAAAATACTTGATTATATTTCAAACCACAGTATATTTATACAACAATGGACTTATGTATTTTGTTACAGGCTGATAATATGAGGCACCAGACTATTCACCGGCTACATCAAGTCCTGATGACACGGCAGTCAGCTAGAGGCTTGTTGCTGGTGGCTGAGTACTTCCACCGTCTCCGTGCACTTAGTTCTTTGTGGCTAGCACGTCCAGTACGAGAATAGTCAGGCAAAGAGTTCTTACAAAAATTTCACCATGTCGAAGTAGATACAACCTAACTGATATTTACTGCATTTACTTGGAATGTGTATACCTTCATCGTAGAAATACCAGTATTCATCTGCAAACAACCATCTTCAAAATTCAACAATATGAATGGCTGATCCTGATTAATTATAATTTCACCATCTCAAATCATTACAATTTTAATTAATGTTTACTACATTACCGAAGCAGTTTCAATGCCCCAAGAAATTTTGCAGAACCATCTAATCTTTTAGAGTTTAGCTCGGTGCCAATGCAAGCAGCTTCTCTGCCTGCTCTGGAAAAAATTGGATAAACAGATATGCACCTGCATACATGAAAAGATATAACACAAAAATGAATGCCGAGTTTACTAAATTATTATTTGATTGTTTAGCATAAATGATTTTACATGGACACTTACATACGAGTACAGTTCCAAGAACTGCTGAAATTTTGCCTTGAATTGTCACCAAACCTGCTTTTCCGGCATCTTTAAGCTCAGTCTTACCAACAGACTCAAACGTCCCTGCATATCATTTCTGTTTTAATTTATTCTTTTTCCAAAATTTCAGTATCAATTTCAGACAGATCTTATGGCGCACCTGGCTTTACTGATTGAAGCCCTGATGTTATGCATGATATGTTCTGAAAACCAGCCTGCTCCAGTTTATTGGCTGCAGCAGCCGACCTGTAAAGTTCTTGTTTTTTGAAGAGTTTCAAATGGAAAATAGATGAAGAAAAAAGTATAGAAATGACACTGACCTCAAACCTTCCTGACAGACGAGCAACAATTTAGTGTCGGGCGAGAACTGACTCTTCACGGATTGGACGAATTCAGGGTTTGGTTTTGTGAATGGCAAGCCATAAAACAGTCCCGAAAAGTTGTTGTGCAGTTGACGCTTCACAATAGTTCCTGAATCAGTTTTAATCATAAAACTGAGATACTGGTAAAAAATCTTCTTAGTCAATAAACATCGGTTTACCCAAAAGTGTCCTAAAAAAATCCCTATTAGCAAATTAAAGCAAACCTTGTCATAAAATACTAAACAAACATTTCAGATACTACTAGATTAAAAGCATTACCGATATCATTGTCCTGATTTTCAATGAAGAGCGGGACATGATAGCTCGACTTGATATGCGCACGCTCATACTGAGACTTGTCTCGCACATCAATAACCACATATCCGTCCTTGGCCACAAGCTCCTTCCCCTCATCAGCATCCACAAAATTTACTTCTGCAACCACCCGCAAACTCCTATAACCCACTGTTCCCCTCCCCCGCAAAGCAAACCGGCTTTTTGTCTGGTACGTCAGACATGACTTCTTCATACTGCTAAAAGGAACATATATTTATCAAAGCCTTGCACACTGAAAATTCACACTCCAAAACCACACACTTCTCACACACGCACACAAAATCAACAAATTTTTTGACACACAAAAAATTTATGGATCATACATATTATCTAAACTTAATACTTCAGAATCAAATCAAGAATCATACCATCAAAACTAATTCACCTTAAAAAAGCTGGCTTTGAAAAAAGGCTTAAAATCAGAACTGCAGAGTTCAACAACAGACCAAAATGACCTCAAATTGGAACTAACCTATACCTGGAAGGAGAGAAACCGACCATGCTACAGCAGCAGCCGACACCTCCGCCGATTACGATAGTCGCCATTTCCGAAAAAATAAAAATAAAAATAAAAAATCGGTTGCAAATCCTCTCTACCAAAATTCCGAAGCAGTTCAAAAGAAAGACTCATCTGGAGAAATTGCAAAGAGCCAATAACAATCCACCACGTGTAACTTTATTATTACGATATTATAATAAAATGAACATAAAGAATGAACTGGATTTGACTAAGAATGAACCGGATTTGACTACTGGCTCTACTTCAATTAAACCATATTAACCCACGACCGCTACAATTGAACCGTACACGACCAAACCAACTACATTGGAATTGGACTTATACATTTGATTAAATTCAGACGGTATAAATTACGAATTTACCATAATACCCTTCGACAACCTTAACCGAAGATTTGATTTCGATTGAAGAAGAACAGCAAGCAGATCGCTGTCGAAAAAAGAGCTATAAATACAGGAAGCGAGTCTCCCCGAGTGAAGACGACAGCAAAGGAAGTAGGGTTTCGATTTTCGCATGTACCGGTGACGCAGTGATGCTCATCGGCTGTGTCGCATCATATCGTTGTCCTAGCCGATTGGATCACCATCATCAGCAGCAGCAGCAACAGCGTTCCGAGTTCAGTAATTCTTATTTCTCGATCGAATTAGTCACGGCTTTTTGTTTTTGTACAATTGTTGCTTGCCTGCTTTGAAGCAGACTATTCAATCGGACAAAATTCTGCGTTATTGTATGTTTGTTTGCGTGTGTGTAGAGATGGGATTCAGAGCTGATTGATGAATGTTTTTTTGATTTTGTGTGGGGCTGATGGTTGTGGTATTATTGTGTGGATATATTTTGAGATTGTGGGTTTTGATTTTTGGGAGAAAATTTATGTTTTAATTGTGTTGGGAGAGGGTAGAAAGTGGATTTTTTTTACTGGATGTGTGGAATTTATTTGTGTTTATGAATTGGCGCGAAGGTTTTCATTGCTGATTGATGTCCTTTTTGGAAGAAATTGATGTTTGGATCATATCGGGAGAGGGTAGGCAGTGGATTTTTTGAACCGGTGTGTGTAATTTGTTAGTGCTATGAATTGGCGCGAAAGGTTTTTGTGGCTGATTGATGTTCTTTATAGAAGAAAAATTATGTTTAGATCGTGTAGGGAGAGGGTAGGAAGTAGAAATTTGAATGGGGGTAGGTAATTTGTTAATGCTATGAATTGATGCGAAAGTTTTTCATTGCTGATTGATGTCCTTTTCAGAGGAAAATGATGATCGTTTGTGTTTGGAGCCGAGTAGAAAGCGTTTTTTTTTTGTGTGTGGGTGTGTTAAAATTGTTGGTGCTCTGAATTGGCGCAAAATATTTAATTCCGACTGAGACTTTTTATGCCTTGTGTTATTAACAGAATTTTTCCTTTTGAGTCTTGACAATTGATGCGAGTGAAATAATGGAAATATAAACGTCAGGCTTTCAATCTGGTGGACCTGTTTATTGTACTAACTTAATCGTGTCATTGTTCAATGTAGGTTATTTCTCACATTTTTAGATATCAGATCGTTGAGAGATTTGGTTGCTAGCAGTTACTGAAAATTCAAGTCACTGAATTTATTTGAAGATGTATAACGAGATGGATATTCAGATACACCATCTTGAGCAAGAAGCATATTGTTCAGTGCTGCGGGCTTTTAAGGCTCAGGCAGATGCCATTTCTTGGGTATGCTTTTATGCTTTTTATAACATTTTTTGAGTATCAATGGAAATGCTTATTTCTAAGTTTCTTTTATAGGAAAAGGAGAGCTTGATTACTGAACTTCGTAGGGAGTTGAGAGTATCAGACGATGAGCATAGAGAGCTTTTGTCCAGAGTTAATGCTGATGATGTGATCAGGAGGATCAGGTTTGTGTTGAATTATCATAGCCTTATTATCCTGACAACCACTGTGAGTTAGTCATTCTGATTGAATAACATTTGGGAACTGGATGATGATTTTAGGGAATGGAGACAAAGTATGGGTACTCAAGCTGCTATGCTTAACCCGTCGCAAACTATGTCAAATGCTCGTCGAAGGCAGAAGATACCATCTTCAGTTCCTTCCTTGTCATTGGGAATGCAGTCAGCGCAATTTCATTCTATGAATGCGTCACAACCTCCATCGTCATTAGACCATGGAGATGTACCAGGAAGAAGACGCAAAAGATCGAAACCGGATGTGAGTTTCTTTAAAAAGTTATGTTGCTTTTTAGATATTTTCTATTTCTTTTTTCTTTCCTTTTTTGTGTATTTAAATAGAGACTCGAGGTTAGGTTTTCACATTTGACTGTCTGGCCACCCTTTGCTGATTCGGCGAAAACCATGCAGTTCTCTTCCGGTCCGGCCGGCACCCGTCGCATCATCAATCCGTCGCATCCACTTATTGGTAGGAGAGTCATGACTAGGTGGCCCGAAGATAGCAACTTTTATGAAGCTTCGATAATTGATTACGATCCGACTCAGGTATATTCTATTAATTTGTTGTTTTTTCTTCGCGTATGCTTCTCGTGATATATTTGATCGATCGGCATAGATTGTCATTGAGTAGGTTATGTATAGGAAATTTTATAGTATCTCTATTTTCTCGATTAGTACAAGCGTGGCGTTATCCCTCCAGATCTATTTCTTGTATTCGAGTAGATAATAATTCTAATCATAAAATATGACTGAATATTCAGCCTGCCGATTGACTTTGTAAAGTTTTTTTTGTTGAGATCACCGGATTGGAAAGAGAGACAGTATTTAGTTCTTGGGATTACAAACGTTACTTGTTACGTGAACAATAGTTGTAGACACTAGATATTACATATATCATCTGACTTAATTTGAGCTTTGTTTTTTTTTTTTACCATTTCAGAAACGGCATTTGCTGGTTTATGACGAGGATACACCTACTGAGACCACTGAATGGGTTGCTTTGGATGAGGTAAATTAATATATTTAGCTTGGTACGAAACATTGAATTTCACACAGCTTCCACATATCAATGACATGTCACTCTGATGTTTATTACTCCAATTTTCTATTTATTGTGTTCAATTTATTTCATATTTAATCACTCAGCTTGCATTAGCATTTGTATATGTGAGATTTGTATTCAAGCCAATATGTGAGTTTACGTACAATTATCTTACGTGTCAGAAACAGAGTTAGCACAATGGAACTTCATATAAGCTTTTCTTCTTTTTTTTGAAGCGTCATAAAAAAATTGTTGGATAGCATCATAGAGTATGCACGTCATTATTCTGGTAGGATAATCAATTGCATCCAAGTAATATACGTGCATATTGTTTATCAATCTAGTTTCATGACTGAGCAGATTCATCCTGACGACATCCGCTGGGTTGGTCAGACTCCTAGTGAATTCGTCAATGGTGGTGGCACTGCACAACAGTTGCAAGGTAATGTCGAAGGTAGGGAAAATTTGAATGGGCCATCTGCACAACAGTTGCCACCAACTGAAAATGGATCTGGAGATAAGCTGCCTGAGTACATCGAATTATTTGATACTGAGACACTTATTACTGAGGTAACTTTGATGAACTTCTTGTACGTTCTGACATTTCATTTCACTACATTTATCCCAAATCGTCTCTCAGGTGCAGCGAATTTGTAATGCTGATAATCCTAATCCGGCTGAATATGAAACTGCAAGGAGAATGCTGGCAGTAAGAAAAAACAAATGCATTTTATTTCAATTACTTAAATTGTAATGAGCAAAGTATAAAAAAATTAATCTCTTCCAGGAGCAAGAACGAGCTCTCATCGATGCTATTGCAATACTTGGCCGTGCAATTGATGCGGACAATGGTAATACGCATAGCCATCCTTTTTTTAGATATATAATCATGTTCTAGCCTTACAGAGTCCCATTATATCGGGCTTCGCGTAGCCTCGAAGTTTCTTACTATGGAAGAGTAATTTTTTTTCTTTTTTGCTTGGTCATTATCAGAGGAAGAGCAGCGGCAGCTGCAGGAGCCGCAGCAACAGCAGCCATCCCCACCTGGGCAGCAGTGAGCGGAGGGAATGGCTCCAATCTTCCTCAGCACATAAGTTACAAAGGGGAGAGAACTAGTGAAAGCTTTTTAGGAAGGTTGTTGTAGACTTGTAGTCCTTGCCGAAATGATTGAACAACTAGACAAACACAGAATGGCACCCTGCTCGTTCAGGACCTAGTTGATGGATCATTTGGGGTTTAATATTGCTTGGTCAACTGCTTAATGATGTTACTTTAAACTATTTGGTGTTTGCTTCTTTTATCTTTCTTTATTATTCTCACTCTCTCTGCTCAATCTGAGCCCAGGTTTTTGTACAGGAAGTCGGGAACAGAATGCATTACTACAACTCCCACACAAACTGAGCAACATGTGTGGCTGGAGGGTCAAAAGTACAATTTGCTCATTCAATGGAGTCAGAGATATTTGGAATGGCATGTCTGATCGTGTTTTTTTTTTCCTTCTGTTAATGATGCATTTTATAGCTAGAGAAAGCATCAATTCCTTTTAGGATTCATTGTGGGAAATAATGAAAGCTATAATGTTGAGAATTAGTCGCAGGATGAGAGGTTTTATGCGTTAAAATTGTGTTCCTCATCCTCCCCTGCGGTGTTAGTTTGTGGATCTAGCAGTTCGAGTACTGAGCCAAGTCCTCATGATGATGGTGGATTGTATGAAGTTTGCTAAGATGAATTGTGTTTTACAAGATGATGTGAACTGTTCCAGAGGCTTAGTGATATATGTTTCTTACAGTGCAATGCCAATATTTTACTCCTTTGACACGAAGGTAGAAACGACGACATTTTAACACTCGCAACATTCGGATGGCTTGTAACTAATTTTTTGTTGTTGAAGATATAGTAGTGAAGTCTGTAATCGTAAGTCCATCTGTACTCTAAACTTCAAACTTCATATAGGTGAATTGCTTTTCACTCCAGAGTAGGTGGTTACCGAACTGGGTATCAAGTTGCGCGTCTTTAGTTAAGTTCTGCACGTAGTTGATTTTAAAGTTCTGCATAAGTTGTTTAGCTAGTTGTTCCGCAAACAGCTAGAACAACATCTCGACACACACGGGAGTATTTCAATATACATAATGAAAATATTCCAAAACAGTGACACATCGACGGGGATTTTGTGGATCATCACAGTCACAGAACTCAAAGTATTTAACGAGTAAAGGAATAGATGATTTTTATAACTATATGATATAAACAATATGGCAATGACATTCTCTAATGACGACTTATGAAGGATGACATCACTGATGATGACATGGTTTTTTTTTGTTTTTTGAATCAGATGATGACATAGTTTGAATGGGTGAACAGGAATAATTTTTTTCATACATAAACCCAGCACACTTGTAATTAAATATTACTCTGTTTGGAACATTTCAAAGTTTATTTTTTTGATTAAGGAAAAGTACTTTTTAAATGAAGGGTAACTTGCTGTGGAATTTCTTGCTCCCTAAACACCTTTCTGTTTCTCATTCCCAGCTCCAGCTCCTCTATTTAAACCCCCCATCTTCTTCCCTTTCATTCCATTCATCTGTCTCTTTTGTTATCCTTTTCTGTCAAACTTTTTCTGTTCGCCCGAAAAAAAATATATCGATTTGGATATAAATATTTCATTCATTTATAAGCTGATATCTATTCACCTGGATTTGTTGCTAGGCATTTTTTAGGAGGAAACAGGTGAAATACATGGCAAATTACAGATTTGTAACCGAGGAAGATCTGATGGGATTGCCTCGTGGCTTCCGATTTCATCCCACCGACGAAGAACTAATTGTTCATTACTTGGTTCCAAAAGCTACCAATAGCAACTTCAGTGCAGCAGCTATCGGTCAAGCAGATTTCAATAAATGCGAGCCATGGGACTTGCCAAGTAAAAATCCATCCATCTTTTTATCCATCGCATTTGAAAATCACTACGATCATCTATTTTTAATGTCTGTCTGAAACCGATATTTGCAGAGAAAGCGAACATGGGAGACGCAGAACGCTACTTTTACTGCCAAAGGGATAGAAAATACCCGACGGGGCAGAGAACCAACCGAGCAACAAAGGCTGGCTACTGGAAGGCAACCGGGAAGGATAAAGAAATTTACAAAGGGATGGGAAACAGAAGGGAAATAATTGGAATGAAGAAGACTTTAGTTTTCTACACAGGAAGGGCTCCAAAGGGGGAGAAGACCAACTGGGTCATGCATGAATTCAGACTCCATCCCCAATTCCAATTCAGTCACATCCCTAAGGTGAACTATCTTTTTCATTTCAATTCCCAGCCTGTTTTTTTATTTTTTTAACTGACTAAAAAAATACCCTTAAGACTTTCTTTAAGTCTTTTACTTTTACCCTCTTTTTTTTTTGTCTTTCCTTAAATCTCCAGTTATCGAAAATAAGATTCCTTTATCTTAGAGCTTGAGCTTGTTATTCTTTAAGATAGCATTTCCTCTTCCCTGTTGCCCTTATTTATTATGTATTGCAAAAATTGTTGTCTAAGCATATAGCTAGAATTCTAGAACATAATTTGTTTTATGAAGTTAAGATTCCTCTGCTGCGCTATACCCGGTTACACCGCTGTCGAAAAACCAAGCAGTATTCTTCATTTTTACACCAGATGCCTTGATTCCAGTAGCCATTATCATTTTAATATTTCTTGGATTAATTAACTTTTCTAAATATGATACTTTCACCAAATTATTCTTGTAATTTACGAAACGAAAAAATTGTCATAAGTACTGTGACAGTTTCAGATAATTTTGTCCTGTTTAATTTCAGAATGAAGAGTGGGTAATATCCAGGGTTGTCCACAAGACTACAGGCTGTGGTGGTGATGGTGGCGATGGCATGCATAAAAACCCTTATAACCGAAACTATTCATTTTCGCCAATTCAAAGATCAGACTCATTTATCTCTACTGATGAGCTCTTCAGAGATGATGACTTTGAATCACTTCCACCTCTCATTGACCCTGCAGCACCTCCTGAAGTACCTCAGCTACAGAACCATCTTATCTACTCGGAGAATCCTGCTTATTACCACTCCGAAACATTACTCTTCCAAACAGCTGAGCCTTGCGGATATGTGCAGCAGCCTAAAAATAAAAGCATTGATGTTGGGTCTATGGAGGAGTTAAAGTGCAAAGTGGAGCAACATTGTGCATCTTCTGCTGTCATTAGCTTCTCCCAGGACATAGATATCACCTTAAATAATGACGTTAATAATGGTGAGATCTCGTCCATCGATCGGGACTACGAGAAGTTTCTTTCGCCAACTCTAGGCTCAATGCTAGATTTGTCCGCTCTATGGGACTGCTAATAGGTTTGGAAAATTATATGTAACTTATCAGCTAAAAATATAGAGGGAAAGTACTGTATTTATCACATCATATTGATGGTAGAAAAAATGTTCATAAAATCTTTGTATAAAGCAGGTTTAATTATTCTAACTAGCTATTTGTGTTTCGATGCGTAAAAACTCATGTAAGGCAGGTTTAAACCTACAGTGCAGGTCACTTACATGAAATTGCTTGCAACCAAAGCTTGAAAGTTAAAGATGTATATTATATTACATTTGAGATTAGCTTAACTTAGCTGTCAGAATAATCTTGATTAGATCAGCAAATCATTTAACACTGTAATGTATTTTTATATCTCATCCATTGATATCTCACAGAATTCTCTCAAGGAAAAATAAATGTTATATTGACTAATTAAATGGCGATGACGATAAAAGAAGCAAGCCTTTTGGATGATCTGCCACTGTCACCATTGATGTTAGCTGTATGTGTTTTCTTACAATCATTTGCGACGATACTTTCCCTAGAAGTTATGCATCTCTACTTGCATTCTGTGGTCAGCTTCAGCTCAGGTCTCCTCTTCACATTCTTTTCATTCCTGCAGAGTCTTCATTAGAACAAGTCTCAGTCTTTTCCAAAAAGTCTGAATCTAATCTCATCTACGCTTATCAGCCACGTACATAAATACATAAAGGCCAAGTAACTTGTAATTTTTGTATTTATTTTCAATCTTTACCGTCGATTGGTTATTTTGAATAAAGACGACCCTAGTGGGTTTCGGAACTTTACGATTTATATTTATAATTATAAGACAAAGTGTTCAACCACTATCACGGCCTGACACCGATATATATCTCTTTAATTTAAAGAGTTTGAGGAGTTGAGGTTGAGATGTGCAACACTTCGGCCTATCAGTCGACTCCTGCATTCTCCCAACTACTAATTATTCCAATTTCCACCAGCAAAATCTCTTCAGAAGCCGGCAACTTAATTCAGAATAACGTTGACTTTCAAATGAGATTTTTTTTTTTTGCTAACGGAAGAATGTGATTGGCAAATTTGTATGATTGACAGTTCAAAAAACACAACACCTATCACCGACACGTTTTCGGTGTTTTAATTTTAATATTGTTAAAATACGTTATTATGAAAATGTCAAGCATTAGGTGGTTAGCTGAACAATTATTATATTTATGTGCATATATTCTTACTCAGATTTTATACACAGTATCAAACAAACAAATCTCTTCAACTTCAAATATTCAATAGCTAGTTTTCATTTTCATTAGTTTTATAAACATTTTCATTAAATAAAGAATAAAAGAACGATAATTTTATTTTCAATAGCTTTATAACCATTTTCTTTGGAGAAATCGGATATGGAAATAAAATTTGTTAAAATAGAAAATAAGAGTGAAATTTTCATCATTTTTAAGATTAGATTATTTTGTAAAAAAAGAAAAAGATTAGTCTATTTTAAAATAAATTTCAGTTACGCTCAAAACATGAATCATTGTCAAAATAATAATTTGAACAACCTTTAAAAAGTATTATATGAATTGCTCTTTTTTTATTAAAAAAAATTCTAGTTTCAACTTTTTTTTGGATGGAATTCTAGTTTCAACTTGTATATTCATATTCATGTTTTACATGTTCTAATTTTTTAATTGACAGACGAAGGAGCATTTCTCAATAATTGATTGTCATAAAAAAAAGTAAAACTTAGCATTTTCCTGGTAGCATCCAAGGTCAATTCGGTCATTTGAGTTTCCAGTCGAAATCGTATATATAAACGATTAGCGAAGAAGAGAATCGTATTGTGAATTTCACAGGAAGCGATACACACAGAACGGTCTGCATGATCGCCATTCATTTCGGAGCTTCTGCACTGCATTGAGAATCGCGCCGAAGAAAAAGCGACGACGAACACCAACAAAAAAAAAAAACAGCCAGAGAACAAAATCGTATTTCGCCACCGCCACCGGCTTCGCAATCGCTGTAGATTTGTGTTCCGGCTTCGTTTTTTTTACGCTGGCCATGTCCACCGGTGGTGCCAACTCCTGTAGTGGAAGCCCGAGGTCGAGCACCACCAGACGCCGCGCAGCCGACTTCGCCGACGCTGAAAAAGCCCCAATAAATCCTACAGCCTCAGTCTCCGACAACGAGGAGGAGTTGGATGACGAACCGAGCAGCAGCCATGTCCACAACCACAACCTCCATTCCTTAATCAAGTATGTTGGATCGAAGTGTTAGCGAAATACGATAATCTATCAGACGGAAATTAAGAGTTGATTTTATATTGTTTTCCGTTTGATAGTTTAACGTAGCAGCGGAATATTGATGCAGGAAAGTGACGGCAGAAATAACAACACAGGGATATATAGTGGAAAACCTTATCAAAACTATGATAAGATTAAAAACCACTACCTTTCAGTTTCCACTGAAAGGATTTTCGAAATCAGATTATTCCTTTTATTCCCGATATGCTTGTAGGGTTTACAAACTAGATCACACAGATTCTATTTGATGACCTCTACTCAACCGGATGGAATAATCGATTTCTACCACAAACCTCCGTGTGTTGCTACAACGAGCTTTCTTCCTTCAGTGCGATTCCGCCGTTCTTTCTTCAAGAACACTCTGTCCTTCTACTCTCCAGAACTGCGCCGCAATCTCTCTAGAAGCTATCTTGGAAAACCGCACTTTGCATCTGCAAACCCTAGCTCCTTTTATTGGGCGGCTGGGTCTCGTTATCTGGGCCCAATGTCCTGGCCCAGTCTTGATTTCCGAAACCCTAGCGTCTTTTCCCAAAACGACAGAACTCCTTTTTCTTCTGGAATCTTCTCTTTGTCTGTTTGTTTACTTAACACAATTTGCCACATCCAACCTGTATGGTGTATCCATCTCATGGAAATTTGTTCTTTAATCTGTTAGATGGATTTCTGCACACTTAGATAAGCCATTAGCTAAGTGTTTGTGATCATCAAAACAAATGGGTTCCAACAAATTCCCCCTTTTTGATGATGACAAACACTTCTTCAATAAAACAGAAATCCATCATAAGTAATTCAATTCATCACTAGTCTAGCAGATAGACTTTTAATCAGTTTCTGTTGGCAAGACAGAAGCCAGACAGATTTACGAACTCATGACAGTTCCCCCTTAGATGGGCATTAGATTTGAGTTTTAGTGATGACTTCCCCCTCAGGTGGTGCATCCATGTTATCTTCCCCCTTTTGGCATCATTAAAAAGGTCGCAATTTAAGAAAACCAAGTAATGGAAGGAAACTGCAAATTTCATTTTCAACTAGGCAAAAGTCCCCTGAGGGGCACACAGCAAGCAGACGATTAAAAGTACTTTCAAACATAAACAGAGCAAAGTCACGAAGTAAAAATCATGAAGGAAGAGGATGATGTGGGATGGATATCAAGGGAAGGGAACCATGAGACAGAGGCTGGGTTAATCTCTCACTAAAGTCTTCAAATGGTCAACCAATTCTGTCCCAACGAATCTTAACTGGCGATTCAGCTCCTGAATCTCGTCCTTGATTTGCGTCCCATGTATCATATTGATTTTAGCGGACTCATCCAACTCCTGCAACATGACTGGCAGCGATGCAAGCACATCCACTTTGGCTTGCAAATCCTCCATTCCATCAACAACTGACTTTTGCAACATCTTCTCACATAATTCCTCCAGATTTCCCACCTTATCTGTCAGCAGCACTACCTTCTCAGACAAGCTTTTCAACACCTCAATCACAGCTGGTGATCCCTCATCTGGATCCAGCGGTTGCTGATCCAGAGGATCCACCTCTTGAGGTGCCTCTTCCATAACAGGGGTAGGAACGTACGAGTCGTTCTTCCAACCAGTCCCTTGTACAAACTCCCAGTTCCAGCTCGCCATGGTCTGTTCCTCAAGAGCGAAGGACAGCTGACTCTCCACTTCTGGCTGGTAGATTCCAAGTTTGACAAGGATTTTCTTAACAATTCCTGGGAATGGCAGACCTTGCGTCTTACTGCTGGCCGCTTTATCCATGTGCTTGAATATCTGCATTGGAAGATGGATCTGAGCCTTCCCTTGGAGTTTATCCAGCAGAAGAAAGTCCTGGAAGTTGAGCACATCATGCTTCTGTGTTCTGGGAGTGATAGAGGTGCAAATCAGCTTGTGAAGGATTCGATTGGTTAAGTACAACGTGTTGGCTTTCCCTTGATGAGAGACGTTGTTGGGATCTCCCCCCACTCTTCTAATCACGTCCCCCTTCGCCACCGACTCAGGCCAAATCCCCTTATTATAATCCTCATATCCTTGAGCTGGAACTCCTAGCAGATCACCCAACTCCCGGCAAGAGAATACTTGCTCTGCTCCGCCAATCACGAACGTGGCCAAAGGCATTCCTCTCAACTCCTCTAGCTTAAACTTTGAATAAAATTCCCTCACTCTATCTTCATCCACCAACACCTCCTCTCGAAATAAATGATCCCATCCTTGGGCAATAAGAGTATTACTAACCTTATCAAGATGGAACTGAGCCAAAAACTCACGATCAATCGTCATTTCAGGAATTACGAACCTTCTCTTCATGAGCTTTTCCTCCTCTGCCTCCGGAGCAGGAACCTCCTTCTTCACTACTGGCGGAAGATCCTTTGAGGTACGCTTGCTTTTCCGGGTGGGTTTTTCTGAGGCGGCCGGCTTCCTCTTCTTACTGCCAGAAGCTGCAGCGACACTGGTTCTCTTTTTGTTCGGTGGAGACCCCTTCGTCACTGGGTTTGTCACCTCTTCCGGCACACATCGGACTGTTTCAGAGGATGCTTCCAAGGTCTTTGATTGTTCCACCGCAGCTTCACTCACGCTCATTCCCTGAGCCCTTAGTTTGGCAATCATTTCAGAGATCGACATTTCTCCTGAGGCAGCCATGGAATTTTCTGGGCAGAATTAGGGTTTCGGCAGTTAGGGTTTTCTTTGAGGAAGAGAGCAAATAGTTGTGAGGCTTTGCCGACTCGCTTCTCTTTAATACCGAAAACAAACCCTCGAAATTACCTTTCAAAATTTAAAAAGTGGCCCAACCGCCATATCAATTAGATTCATCGAATCAATTTGTGCAGATAATCTGCCTTTCGAACTTCAAAAAAGATAATTAATGACCGCCTTGAGAATTCCTGAAACAAATAGAATTCCACCACGTGTCCGTCTGGGAGAAGATCTGATATTATTTGCCTTGACTACACACGCCTTTTGGCTTGTTCCTTTTCCCAATAGTCGGTCCACATTCCAATGACATCAATTACAGTACACGCCATCATTCAAGTTTGCTTTACAGCTTTTTGCTTTTTACTGAGTAATCAAATCACCATAAATGCATGTCTGAACTGCCATACAGCTTGCATCCATTCTTTAGCAATGATCAGAGATCAACCCATCCACAGAGTCGATTGAACCAATTTTGTACCAGCTTGAGATTAACCCGTTCTCTATTGTCTCATGGTTTACACAAGGGTTGTAGTGCTTTCGGTTTACCCAAGGGGTACAAGGAAAAACACTACTTATTCACGAAACAACCAATTTTTCAAGTCTGAGCGAAGTAATATCATGCAATGTGGAGAAAAAAAAAATGTGATATTTCATAATCAAAGGGCTAATCAATCACCAAACAGTCTCCACATGTTATAGGCTTAGGTTGGTCTTAGAGAACTTCCATGGCATGTATTGAGGGTTCAAATTGGAAGTCTCTTTTGGGCTACAAGGAAGTCTGTGACTTGCTCAGATTTGCTATCCAGCAATTTTAATTTATCAAGCAAGCATGGTGAACACACAGAGAGACTTTCACACGGTTTTTCAACTTCATAAGCAGCAACTCCAAGCAATGGTAACTTAGCAGGCAACCTAATCTAGCCAATCATTGGAGAAATCTACCATGTAATACAGACTAGGTAAGGGAGGTCATACCTAGTTCAAGTCTTAGCTTCTCATAGGGCTCCCTGTGCAGTGCTTTCGTAAAGATGTCGGCAATCTGCTCCTCAGTTCTGCAGTAATTCATGGCAATAATTCCTTTTTCTACACAATCACGCAGAAAGTGATATCTGATTTCTATGTGTTTGGTGCGTGAAAATTGCACTGGATTTTTAGAAATGTTAATTGCACTAGTGTTATCACATAGAATAGAAATGCAATCAAGATTGACACCAAAATCACTTAGCTGTTGTTTTATCCATAGGAGTTGTGCGCAGCAGGCGGCGGCAGCAATATACTCGGCCTCTGCAGTGGATAGAGCAATGGAGGATTGCTTCTTGGAACCCCATGAGATCAGACAGGGTCCAAGGAATTGTGCCATCCCTGAGGTGGATTTTCTATCTGACTTGCAGCCAGCGTAGTCAGCATCTGTATAGGCCGTCAAGCGTAAATCCCCTCCCTTGGGATAGAAAAGGCCTAGATCATCCGTCCCTTTTAGGTACCGTAGAATCCTTTTCACGGCTTTGATGTGTGTCTCTCTGGGATCTGCCTGAAATCTGGCACATAGACAAACACTAAATAGAATGTCAGGCCTACTAGCCGTTAGATATAAGAGAGAGCCTATCATTCCCCTGTATAGGGTTGGATCCACTTGAAGGGAGGACTCATCCTTTCCCAAGGAGTCATTGGGTGACATCGGTGTGGCACATGGCTTTGCGGATTCCATCCCAAATTTCTTCAGAATTTCCCACACATATTTCTGCTGATGGATCTGGGTTCCATCTTCATTCTGAAATACTTGAAGCCCCAGAAAATATTTCAACTCTCCCACCATACTCATCTCGAACTCACTTGACATTAGATCTGTAAACCTTTTCACAAGCAAAGGGTTAGTTGATCCGAAAATAATATCATCAACATATACCTGAACCACAAGAGTGTCTGCTCCTTCTTTCAGAAGGAATAGCGTTTTGTCCACCTCTCCTCTGACAAATCCATGTGATAGAAGGAACACAGACAACCTTTCGTACCAAGCGCGAGGAGCCTGTTTCAGCCCGTACAATGCCTTGTCCAGGATATACACATGATCAGGATGATCGTTGTCCTCGAATCCAGGAGTTTGACTTACATACACTTCTTCTTTTAACACCCCATTGAGAAAGGCCGTCTTCACATCCATCTGTTGCAAGGCGAAGCCATGATATGTTGAGTATGCAATAAGCAATCTAATTGCTTCAAGTCTGGCAACTGGAGCGAAGGTTTCATCGTAATCTATTCCCTCTTGTTGATTGTAACCTTTTACCACCAGACGGGCTTTGTTCCTTACAACTGTTCCCTTATCATCCATCTTGTTCCTAAAGACCCATTTTGTTCCAATTACGTTCTTATCCTTAGGTCTAGGAATCAGACGCCAAACTTTGTTTCTCTCAAATTGGTGCAACTCCTCTTGCATAGCATTGATCCATTCTGGGTCTTTGAGCGCTTCCGTCACCGTCTTCGGTTCTGCAAGAGAAACAAAAGACGCGAATCCACAGAATTGATGTAAATTATTACGATCTACCTGTTCCTGAGATATGTAGCATTGATAGTCTTCAAATCTGTCAGGTCGACGAACCATCCGTCCATAACGAGTGGTTCTGAATTCCCCCTCAGTATTTGCGGGTGTGGGTTCAGCAGCTATTGCTCCATCTCCAGGAATCTCTTGGTTGGCTTCCACCACAGGGTCATCATTTTCATTTCCACCCGGTGGATCAGTAATTTCCTGATGATCTGCCTGATTGACTGGTAGTTCATTATCTGCCTGGTGGATATCCATGTGAGGCACTTCAGCAGGGGGTGCTTGAGGAGGTTCCCAGTTGGGATCTGACTCATCGATGAACTGAAGCTCCCCAGCATCAAGCATAGCCGCTGATGAGGAATCCCGTATCAAGTGACCAGCTATCACTATTTCGTCGAACTTCACGTGCACACTTTCCTCAACTTGTTCTAACCTCAGATTGTAAATCTTGTAGGCCTTGCTGTGACTGGAATATCCAACGAAAACTCCTTCATCGCTCCTCGCATCAAACTTACCCAAGCTATCTTTTCCGTTGTTGTGGACAAAGCATTTGCACCCGAAGACCCTTAGATGGGAAATGTTTGGCTTTCGTCCACGCAGAAGTTCATAAGGCGTTTTTCCTATCATGGCTCGAAGTGATGCTCTGTTTAGAATATGGCAAGCAGCATGCACTGCTTCTGCCCAGAAGCTTTTTGGAACCTTGCTGGCAATAAGCATCGTCCGTGACATATCCTCCAAAGTCCTGTTCTTTCGTTCCACCACGCCGTTTTGCTGTGGTGTCCGTGGGGCGGAGAAATTATGATCAATACCTTTATCCCTGCACAACGAAAGAAACTGCACATTCCGGAACTCAGTTCCGTTGTCAGTACGAATGGAGGCCAATTTTCGGTTTAGCTTATTTTCTATCAGCTTTAACCATGCTTCAAATTCAGCGTAAGTTTGAGATTTTGTGCATAGAAAGATAGTCCAAGTATACCTGGAGTAGTCATCGACTATGACCAGAATATACCTGTTTCCACCACGACTAATCACGTTGACGGGGCCGCATAAATCCATGTGGATCATGTCCAGTGGTGCAGATGTGCTTACAGCTTGCTTTGATGGAAACGACGTTCGTGTTTGCTTTCCTGTAGCACACGCACTGCATATCTGCCCAAAGGCGCTTTCCACCTTGGGCAATCCGACGACCAGTTCTTTCAGATGGAGCTTGTGCAATAATCTCATGCTCGCGTGCCCGAATCTCTTATGCCATAAGATGGAATCTTCAGTGATGCTTGCAAGGCAGAGTTCTTCTTCAGGAGTGAATTCTGGATCAACAGTATAGATTTCTCCCATACGAATTCCCCTTAGAACTGTTTTACCTGTCTCATTGCATCTTACTAGACAGTCATTAGAGTTGAAAATAACATGATTTTTTCCATTTAAGCACAACTGAGATACACTTAGCAGATTATATCTCAAATTTTCAACCAAGCTCACCTCCCTTATTCGGATAGTGTCCGAAATCCTTACCTCTCCTATAGCTTTCACCTTTCCTTCACTTTTATTTCCGAAGATTATGCTTTCTCCGGAGTGTTTATGGAGCGAGTCGAACCATTCTTGATTCCCGGTCATGTGTCTTGAGCAGCCACTGTCCAGGTACCAGGGACGGGACCTCACTCCTTCCTGCAGAAAAAAGATTAGTTTTTGCGAACCCAGATAAGCTTGGGCTTACTGGGTTTAGGAACGAATCTAGCAGTTGGAACATAAAGAGATTGATAAGAAACATCATTGTTAGTTAGATCAATCCTTTTCTTGGGTGTCTTTCTTGGTCTACCACGGATTGCTGGGTCATAGTGAGAGCGATAGTGATCGACTCTGTCCTTTCTGCAATATAGATTGACCCTTTTCTGATAGTGATCAATTCTGTCTTTTCTACCATATGGATTGACTGTCCTCTGATAGTGATCAACTCTGTCTTTTCTACCATATGGATTAATCTTCCTCTGACGGCCTGCCACTACCCAGTTGCGGTTCCTTTCATCCATCTCCCTTAGCTTTGGGCATTCAACTCTGTAATGTCCTTGCTGCCCGCAGCCAAAGCATAATCTATGGCACGGAAGATCCACATACTTGCTTCTACCAGGTGGTGTAGATGCTCTCTTCTTTCTCGCCAGAAAGTCTATCCTTGAGGGCCTTCTACTCAGATTCATCTTCTGCCACATTTCGTAGGCTTTCCTTGCCTTGAAAGGGACAGAGTCCAAGTCATGGATGAGGTATCCCTCCTGTGGACTAGCTTCCTTTCTTGTCTGTCTAACGGTTTGAGTTCTTCTAATCGGGCGAGAACTCTCTCCTGGTTCCATCATTACATCTTTTCCTTTAGACATCTTTTCTTCTTCGTATCCAAAGCCTGGTCTAACAAACTTTTCTTTGTAGTCCTTCTTTTCTTCTTCAACCCTTTTAGCTTCCAACTCACGGAGCCATTTTTCTTTCTTTACAGCTTCCTCGCTTCTGAGCTCAGCTACTATATGGAGGAGTTCCTCATTATTCTGTCTGTGGTTTGCCAGCTCCCTTTCCAACTCTTCAACCTTGGTGTTGAAGTCAGTCATCTCGATGTTTCCGATTGTCATGCGTTCCAACTCCTCACTCAGTTTGCTTATCTGTCTTTCTTTTCTTGCACAAGTAAGACACTTGCATACATGCTCTGCCATTTCCTTCTCAAGGCGCATAGCTTTGTTTGCCCATAGATTGTTCTCTTTTATGTCGGCGTGATGTTCATGTTGCATACTAGATATTTTGTTCTCCATTCTTCGAATTTTCTCGAGGAGTTTGGTTATTGTTTCTGCAAAGTCAGATTCAGAAAATACCTCATCAGTAAAGGAGTCAGTATCTGTTACCTGGTTTGATGCAGAGTGAGCCATCAAGCAGGGCCCCTTGGCGCATTTTCCATCATCGCTGTCTGAATCTCCCCAAGCTGCAAACATGGCGTGAGCTGGCTTTGGAGCAGGTTCTTCTCCTTTCTTTCTGCTGTAGCAGTCTGCGGACAGATGTCCCTTCTTTTGGCAGTGATAGCATACCCTCTCTTCCTTTTCCTTTGACTTCCCTTTGTCTTCATTTGAAGCGACACCCTTGTTCCATTTGGAGAATTTTCCACGACTTCCTCCAGCTCTAAAGTCTCTCCTGCCTTTGCCAAGGTTGGCCTGATTCAATGCTTTCGTTAAGAGTGCTATCTCATCATCTTCCTTTGGTGATCCATTTCCATGTGACAGATCAAGAGCCTTTTCAACTTTCAGGGCTATGGCCTGAGATTTTTCCGACTGTCTCCTAGCCATTTTCCTTTCAGTGATGCCAGCTTGACTCTGAAGGTTAGCGACCAGTTCCTCAAGAGTAATATCCTTAATTCCCTTTTGAGCCTGCAGCGCCAAGGTTACGTGATCCCACTTTGAGTTCAAAGCCTGCATGAACTGGTGTGTGATTTTCCATTCCGGGAGCTTCTCATTCAAGTATTCCAGCTGTCCAATGATGACTTGGAACCGGGTGTAGAAATCTTCAAGAGATTCATCCTTCTTCTGCACAACAGATTCATAGTCTTTTATAGCAGCCAAGATTCTGTTCCTCTTGATATCCTCATTCCCTCCATATAATCTGACCAATCCATCGTACATCTCCTTTGCGGTTTTGTACATAGCCACTTTTATCTGATCTCCGGGAGAAAGAGCCATGTAGAGGACCTTTTTTGCTCTAGCGTTTTTCTCAAGTTTTTTGTAATCCTCATCCGTGTATTTGTCCTTTGTCTTCTCCACTGGTTTCTCAGGATCTGATGTATCAGGAGGAATGGTGAGTGGTCCTGACTCGAAGATGCTCCAGAGCTGTCCATCCAGCGAGCAGACGTGTGCCTCGAACTGGTCCTTCCACCAGTCGAACTGCCCGGGCTTCAACAGCGGCGGTTTCCAAAATGAATCACTGATAGACGACATACTTTTCCTGCAGGCTAACACACAAATCTAGAACCGTCGGCTCTGATACCACGTGTTGGATCGAAGTGTTAGCGAAATACGATAATCTATCAGACGGAAATTAAGAGTTGATTTTATATTGTTTTCCGTTTGATAGTTTAACGTAGCAGCGGAATATTGATGCAGGAAAGTGACGGCAGAAATAACAACACAGGGATATATAGTGGAAAACCTTATCAAAACTATGATAAGATTAAAAACCACTACCTTTCAGTTTCCACTGAAAGGATTTTCGAAATCAGATTATTCCTTTTATTCCCGATATGCTTGTAGGGTTTACAAACTAGATCACACAGATTCTATTTGATGACCTCTACTCAACCGGATGGAATAATCGATTTCTACCACAAACCTCCGTGTGTTGCTACAACGAGCTTTCTTCCTTCAGTGCGATTCCGCCGTTCTTTCTTCAAGAACACTCTGTCCTTCTACTCTCCAGAACTGCGCCGCAATCTCTCTAGAAGCTATCTTGGAAAACCGCACTTTGCATCTGCAAACCCTAGCTCCTTTTATTGGGCGGCTGGGTCTCGTTATCTGGGCCCAATGTCCTGGCCCAGTCTTGATTTCCGAAACCCTAGCGTCTTTTCCCAAAACGACAGAACTCCTTTTTCTTCTGGAATCTTCTCTTTGTCTGTTTGTTTACTTAACACAATTTGCCACATCCAACCTGTATGGTGTATCCATCTCATGGAAATTTGTTCTTTAATCTGTTAGATGGATTTCTGCACACTTAGATAAGCCATTAGCTAAGTGTTTGTGATCATCAAAACAAATGGGTTCCAACAAAGTACGTCCTCCTCCGCCGGCGCATGTTTTTATGCGTGCCGGAGGCGTGGTTGCTGTGGGTCGAGGATGTTGTGTACTGGATGACGAGTTTGATGCAGTTCGTTAAATCGGGAAAGAGACGCACCACCGGGCGGAGGATATTAGGGATTCTGATGCTGATGGCGGTCATTTCGTTGTTTCTGAAACTTTCGATTATGACCATTCATCATACGGATTCAGACTGGACCGGAAAGCGGAGCAGTAGCCCTAATCGGGATTACATTGTTCAATTTCAAGATGATCTGAGCACCTCTCAGAAAATCGTGTCTCAAATTGGTTATTCCATTTCCACCACCGTCTCCAGAGCACCCGCCATGCCTACTAGGGTTCTTGAGAAGTATCCGGTACGTCAGACCTCTAGCAAATTTCTATTTTCTATTTTGAAGCTGAGAAATTAGAAAAATTAATAGCAGAAAAAACAGTATGGGCATCATTTGTGTTAACGTTCGGATCGTATACTAGCCAGCTATATCATATGCTTTGTGCAGAGAGACCCATACAATGCCGGACAGTTAATTGCTTATCCTTTTATGAAAATGGTAATAGAATGGTTTTGCAAGATGGAGATTTGTACTAGTTGTAAATGATAAATATCAAACTATTCATAGTCCAACCAAATGTTTGATTTTTCTTGGGTTGAGAATTTGTCAATCTGGTGAAGCTTTGTGTATGAAAGGTAGGTGTGATTGTGCGTTATTTCTTGACTTTAGAACTGTAAACGAGTGGAATGAATGAACATGGTGAGAATGCTTTGTGGAATATTATTAAGGATGTCAGTTTCATTTTTAGCTGTTTTCAATGTATGAATTGGCTTCTTTTGTGCTGTTTAATTTATTCTTGTTTGATTGTAGAAAATTCTGAGCTGGCCGTTGCTTTTGCTCTTTTTAGGTGCTGGTGTTTGTCTTAAAGGTTTGTCTGTCTTTGTCTTGTTTAGATTCCAGAGATTTGGAGGAAACCAGACAGTGATAATTTCCATCAGTGTGTTTCTCCGCCTAGAACAGGCAGAAGTATGTGAACATTCCAATTTTTTACTTCTCGACTCTTGAGTGACTTTTAGTGGGACATGGTTAGTAATTAATTTGATTGGAAAAATTACAGAAATTGGAGCCAAAACAAATGGGTACCTTCTTATCCATGCTAATGGAGGTTTGAATCAGATGAGAACAGGGGTAAGTTGTTTTGCTAAAACTGACGAATGACTGCCCAAAGTGGGTTTATTTGCTGCCTGGACCACATGTAGTTAATTGCTATTGAATTTGCAGATATGTGATATGGTTGCGGTTGCTAAGATTATGAATGCCACACTGCTTCTGCCTTCTCTTGATCATGATTCATTCTGGACTGATCCAAGGTACCCTTAAGGCCTTAACAATTGATCTGTGGACAAGCTAACAATTAATCTGTTCCCTCAGACTAAATTATTGGGGGTGGTTTTCAGCGGTTTCAAAGATATATTTGATTGGAGGCGCTTTATAGAAGTTCTGAAAGATGATGTTGAAATAGTTGAGTATCTGCCACCAAAATATGCAACCAGAAAGCCTCTACTAAAGGCCCCTATTTCCTGGTCAAAGGTAATATATAAGATAATTTAGTTTCTCCAAACTAAGATTTTTTTTTAAACGTGCTCTCATCAACTGAGAAGGAAAAATGTCTCGAATGCAGGCCAGTTACTACAGAGGAGAGATGCTTTCACTCTTGAAGAAACATAAAGTGATAAAGTTTACGCACACAGACTCGCGCCTAGCTAATAATGGCCTCCCTTTGTCAATTCAGAAGCTCAGATGTCGTGCCAATTACGAAGCACTGCAGTATACTCCTGAAATTGAAGAGCTTGGAAAGACATTAGTTAGCCGGCTAAGGAAGAATGGAGAGCCCTATCTTGCCCTCCATCTAAGGTTTGTCATCCTAAACAAATGATGTTTTTTCTGAGTTACAGGAACCAAACATTCAAAGCAAATTCATTCTGATGTAGGTACGAAAAAGACATGCTTGCATTTACTGGATGTAGTCACAATCTCACTGCTGCAGAGGCTGAGGAACTTAAGGCCATGCGGTATAATGTCAAGCATTGGAAAGAGAAGGATATTGACAGCAAAACACGTCGTATTGAAGGTGGATGCCCAATGTCTCCACGAGAGGCAGCCTTGTTCCTTAAGGCAATGGGATACCCTTCATCAACTACCATCTATATAGTGGCCGGTGAAATTTATGGTAGTCAAAGCCTAGCTTTATTCAAAACAGAATACCCAAACGTCTTCTCTCATTCAACTCTAGCCACCGAAGAAGAGTTGGAGCCGTTTAAGAACTACCAGAATAGACTTGCAGCTTTAGATTATCTGGTGGCACTTGAAAGTGATGTATTTGTGTATACATATGATGGCAATATGGCGAAGGCAGTGCAGGGGCATAGAAGATATGAGGGATTTCGTAAGACGATTAATCCTGACAGGTAGAGGTTCCTGTTGTCAAATAGTACTTGCAACTCAATTAAGTATATAATATGTAAATTTGTAGGAGGTTACATGACTTATACTTCCATGTTGCAGGCAATATTTTGTTAGGGCCGTTGACAAGTTAGATGAGGGTGCTGTTACATGGGAAGAATTTAGCTCTCAGGTGAAGAGAAAGCACAGTAATAGGCTTGGAGCACCATATCTAAGAAAGCCAGGGGAATCTCCACGTCTAGAAGAAAACTTTTATGCAAACCCTCTCCCTGGTTGTATTTGTAGCAAGTCTCGCGAACAAAAAGCAGCTGCAAGTCTCATATTTGACGGAAAGGGACTAAATACTGGTACGGCAAGATAGGATGCAGGAGGGGATGTAATCAATTCAGTGTACAGGAAATAATATTCTGCAGACAACTGGATCAGCTTTGGCACATGAACTTCATCCTCGCTAGGCGAGTGCACACGGAGGAAGAATATGGGGCAAGCAATTTTGTTGTAGATTGGGATAACTTACACAGTGCTCTGTGCAAGGAGGAAACCTTCAGTCACATATAGTGAGAAGAACGTTTAGCATAATTCAGCTAGCTCCATGCATGTATATGGTGGGCTGAAATGGAGCTACATTTTCATGTATGTATCATTCTTTGTTCTTTTGTGTACAATATAATCTCAGTCAAACTGCCTAATTGGGCACATCTTCCTTACTAGAGAAATTATATAGAACATAGGAGTATTTCATTTAAACAGTTGTTTCAGGCACAATTTCTTATTCTAAATGTACATTGCGGCTCATCATCACTGTCCTCAAGGGCAAAATTGACTGACTTGGTGGTAGGCAGTCCCACCCCGCACTTTAGGTGTCCGGATTCAAGTCCCTTCTAACTCACCTAACTACTAACACCCAAATCAAAACAAAAAAATTATCGGATCCTCATCTGGTAGGCTCCAGATCAAAATGGGTTTCAATTAAAGTCTTCAAAAGTCAAATCCAATCCCTTGACCAGCAGGTTCCAGTTCAAGACAATTGGTTAATTTAAATTTTAGAAATAAACAAGTGGAACTTTTAAATAAAGAAAATCCAGCGCCGCAGCAGAAAACTCACACATATCTCCACGCCCAACCAACGGCTGAGATCAATTTTATATTTTCAAATATCAATAATACCAAACAATTCCTAATTCTCCCTCTAAAAGTAGAGGGGCAATTCCGTCATTTCATCTCCACCTGACAAGCACGTTACGCCCCGAAATTCAAAATTCAAAAAGAATAAATATAAACCATCGATCACGTGAATTTCAAGCAACATCCCACCGTTCATCACACTCACCCGTTTAAGATTAGACAACTCACCATCCCCACTCTCCACAGCTCATCCCGCTTTTAATTTAAATTTATTTTTACCATTCCAACCGCCACACCTCACATTACCTTCAGCCAGATCAAACGTCAGCCGTTTCTTCCCTGGTATAATTAATTCCTACCTGGCAACATAAACTCCAATTTCTAATTTCTTTTTTTATTTCATTTTCCATTTTCTGGGTTCCTCTTTTCCTATTTAAACCCAACGTCCCCACATCTGCTACCACTCTCCTCTCTACAAACCCTAGTCGATCGCCCGCTTCACAATCGTTCGATTTTCTCAACTTCGGAGTTCAATTTCGAGTCGAAAATGCGTGAGATTCTTCACATCCAAGGAGGCCAGTGCGGGAACCAGATCGGTTCAAAATTCTGGGAGGTCGTTTGCGCCGAGCACGGCATCGACGCGACCGGAAGGTACCATGGCGATTCCGAGTTGCAACTTGAGCGCGTGAATGTGTACTACAACGAAGCTAGCGGTGGGAGGTTTGTGCCGCGTGCGGTGCTCATGGATCTCGAGCCTGGGACTATGGACAGTATTAGATCCGGTCCGTATGGGCAGATCTTCAGGCCGGATAACTTTGTTTTTGGCCAGTCTGGTGCGGGTAACAACTGGGCGAAGGGACATTACACTGAGGGCGCGGAGTTGATCGACTCAGTGCTCGATGTTGTTAGGAAGGAGGCTGAGAACTGTGACTGCCTGCAAGGTATTCGATCCTTTTCCAATTCACTTTTGTGATATTCTTTTGAATGTTTGTGTTGTTGTTTTGATTTATTTGTGTCAGATCTGTTGTTTATGGAGTTTGTTCTGATTTTTAGGGTTTCAAGTTTGTCACTCACTTGGAGGAGGGACTGGATCTGGCATGGGGACGCTGTTGATCTCTAAGATCCGTGAGGAGTATCCCGATCGGATGATGTTGACGTTCTCTGTGTTTCCGTCTCCTAAGGTTTCTGATACCGTTGTGGAGCCTTACAATGCTACCTTGTCTGTACATCAGCTTGTTGAAAATGCAGATGAGTGCATGGTGCTCGACAACGAAGCTCTTTATGATATCTGCTTCCGCACTCTCAAGCTCACGACTCCCAGCTGTAAGCTACATCTTTATTATTTGCATGTTGTTCGAATTTATAGCAATGATGATGCTACTGCTCCTGTATTCTGTTTAGGGCTGTTTGTTGGTGTTGCCTGTGGATTGATTATTTTGAAACATAGACTGTAACTGTTTCATATGCGTGTCTAATAAGTGTACTCAGATCTTTATGGGTTTTGTGGATAGATGTGCTTGATGTTGATAATGTGATTAAAACTGTTATAATCTGTGTTATGTAAAGGTACTTTGATCAGTTGTGTTTTTTTTACTATTTGTTTTGAGACTTGTGAGGTTTGCTAATTAATTATCTTTGTGTGTAGTTGGAGATTTGAACCATTTGATATCAGCAACAATGTCTGGTGTTACTTGCTGTCTGCGATTCCCTGGACAACTCAACTCTGATTTGAGAAAGCTGGCTGTTAACTTGATCCCATTCCCTCGTCTCCACTTCTTCATGGTGGGATTTGCTCCATTGACTTCACGTGGCTCTCAGCAGTACAGATCTCTGACTGTTCCGGAGCTCACCCAGCAAATGTGGGATGCCAAGAACATGATGTGTGCTGCTGATCCTCGTCATGGACGCTATCTTACTGCATCAGCTATGTTCAGAGGGAAGATGAGTACTAAGGAAGTGGATGAGCAGATGATAAATGTTCAGAACAAGAACTCATCCTACTTTGTTGAATGGATCCCCAACAATGTGAAGTCTACTGTCTGTGACATCCCACCCACTGGTCTGAAGATGGCATCCACATTCATTGGTAACTCGACCTCCATCCAAGAGATGTTCAGGAGGGTGAGTGAGCAGTTCACTGCTATGTTCAGGAGAAAGGCTTTCTTGCATTGGTACACTGGTGAGGGTATGGATGAGATGGAGTTCACTGAGGCTGAGAGCAACATGAATGATCTGGTGTCCGAGTATCAGCAATATCAAGATGCTACTGCAGATGAGGAGTATTATGAAGATGAAGAGGAAGAAGCTGAGATGTAACACACCTGCATATTATAAGTGCTTATTCGTGAAGCACATGTTTTCATTATTTGTGAGACTTTATCCTTTAAAGCCTGTTAGTGTATTGGCGTGTGTTCGACATTGTTATCCTCCTAGTCTGGGTACAAACTAACAGGAAGGGGGGGGGGCATCTTTACTACTATGTTTTATGAGTGTTTGACTAATTGGCTTTAGTCTTTGGACCAAATAATATAGCTTGCCATATTTCCTTAATTTTCTCTGCACTTCATCATCAATACAATACAGCTTGAATCTTCCAAGACCGAGTAGGGTTGTTGCTTCGTTTGATAATGTTCTAGCACGCACGGTATCAACTCGTGTGCCTGTGGTTTAGGACAGGTAAATGGGGGAACAGACCATGATATAGTATTATAGTATAACAAAGCGATCATTGATGACCAAGTGCCCCTCACCTTGCTATGCTTACCACTAAAAATAATGAACCTCCCTTTTGAAGTAGGCAGATTGATCGATGGAAAAATCAAAACACTACCTACAGCTACGCTCAAAATCAGCCGATTTGGTGCCCCTAGTATTTGCATGTTGTGCCAAGTGCAAACAAAATCTTCCCAAGTCTCATCTGTTTAACTTTAATTATAATGCTCAAATAAAGTTCATGTCCTCCAAACTTCCAAAACCAGTTGCTCAAGTTAAAAAAAGTTTAACAAACTTGCATGATAAATAACAAAGAGCTATGAAACAGAGCACGCCATAGTTGATGCCAGTCTTCTTGATCAAGTTTGTCAATATAGTTTTCCCACAAACGAACATATCTCCAAGGCTTGGCGCCCCACATAAGATTTCTTCCCATCTCTGACTTCTCCAGGGCAGACCTCAATGAGTAATTTACAGCTTGAGAGAAAACTAATCTTGACAACAGACCAACAAAGCAACAACAACAACAACAACATCATCACGTAAAACTTAAACTTAAGAAATACCATATGTTTCAACCACAACAAGAAAAAAAGAACACATTTACAAAAAACAGACAGCGAACACACACAGGAAGCGCGCAAACCTTGATGTAACCACAATCTACTTCTGACCATCTTTGATGGCTTTGTTCCCAACAGCAATCATCTTGAACTGACTTGGATCGGCAACAAGGTCTTCAGGCGTCACAGGACGCCTATTAGCAAAGATTCTCCACATTAGCATTACCATGTACGCTCCCAATACTCCGCAAGCAGCACCAAATATTAAAGCTGCAAGGACTCTCATAACACAGTGGGATCTGCTTTTCGTTACTCTGCTTGCAGAGTCTGTTTCGACACTAGGGTCCATTGGCTGAGAGTGCATCCATTTCGGCGCAAATCTTTGAGTAAAACTCCACGAGTAGATGAAACATGTTTGTGTTGAATTACCATTCGACGAGCTGAGCCCCATATAAAATTCTCTACTACCGTTCCAATTTCGGGCGAAATCAATTGAGTGCATAAGCAAGGGCTTTACTGGCCTTTGTGCAGAAAATCTACTCAGCCTGATTTCCATTCTCTTTGAACTAGCTTCGTAATCAATCCAACAACTCAACTTCTCCGCGCTATTCAAAACCAACTTAACAGAAGACCCGTTACTCGTCTTCACAGATGCAAGACTACCAACATCAAACCCGACATGATTCCCGTTCAAATCACCATCCTTAACATCATTAGAACCATCAAGCTCAACCGCGAGAGCCTTAATTCTACTCTCATTCAACATCTGAGAGATCCCAAACGAGCTTCCATCAAACTCCTCAAAAGCAGACCAATTTGAAGCCATAAGGAAAGCCAATCCATCTCCACTTTCTCCCGAAAGTGAGAAGGAGAAGTAAGTTGAAAAAGCCACCAACTTTGAAGGACTCCCTTCTAGCAACTTAAAAGGTCTTCTAAACGCCAATCTACCAACACTAAACCGCTTCAACTCAGTGAGCTGAGCCACCGAAGACCCATTAACCTCCACAACCTTAGCATCGCCTAACAAAGCTATATCCGACTCAAAGATCGAATCTTTCCTAAACCCTTTGATGGAAAACGAGCTCGCGGCAGATGGGGTTTGCAGAAAAGCGATTAGGAGAGTGAATGTAGTGAAATAGTACCTGAAAATGGAGGAAGCTGCTGCAGCTGGAGGCATGGCTGGTTAGGAGAGGGTTGTTGGGCTGTGGTGTGTTTGAGAAGAATGGAAGAAGAACACATCTAGGGTTTTGGATTTGGGAGTGGTGGTGGTGGATGGGGGATTGAATTGGAGGTTGTGAGAAGTAGAATTTAATAATGTGAGTTTTGCTACTTTATGAATCGTTTTCTGCAAATCTTTGGATTCACTTTGTCTTCAGTCTTTGAGTGGTTGCTGACTGATTAGGGAATATGATGGAGCTTCTTTTTTCTGCAAACAGGCCCTTGTCTATCTTCTTTTAGCAATGTGGTCCTCATACTTTGACTTTGAATACAAGGTTATTTCAAATGCTAAAGTTACTGATTTTGTATCTTCTACTTAAGTTAATTTAAATTCAATTTTCAAATCAACTGTGACTCTGTGAGAGAGAGTGTGACTAGACCATAATAAAAGTTTGTATCTTAAACTTTTGAGTTTTCTTTCTTCCTTTCAAATAACCTTATTTATGAAGTTATTCAAGTCACAAAATATTTTTGAATTAGGCGCAGGTAACAACTGCGCGCTTATATCCTAAGACACCGAAGATAATAAGATTTTTTTTGCATACAATAGTAGTTTAAGAAAATTTTCAGCGATTAGAGTAAATACCTTTTACTAACAAAGTTATTTGAAAAAAGTTTCTCAAGTTATATGGGACAGATTTTTCATTTACTAGAAGTGGTATGCAAAACATGTATATATACAGAGAACTTGAAGGACCAAAATACTAATAAGCATTTGAAAAATGTAGGGTTATATAGTAAAAGAGAGGCACTAAATACTTGAGTGGCTCATTTTGCAAAATCACTCTCTTTTTTTATAAGAAATCAAAAAGCACATGATGAGAAAGTAAAGCAAAAGAAAAGCTCATCACACCAATCGGCAAGAAATGGGAGTGGAGGAGCAAAGCAAGTGACACGCAACAGAAAGACAAAAGTCATTCAATTCAATTTTTTGAATGTTGTGCTCATTCAAAAGGACACACACAGATTGGAGTGTTGTAGCATGTGGGAAAGCAAACACTGAGCCTGAGGAGCAAATGGGGTCTTTGGCTTTGGGTGCAGACTTGTCACTGCACCACAACAACCATCTTCTGTTTCAATTAATACTCATACACACTTGAATGTGCTGACAGTCTGGCTTCCTCTGCAACTTCTTTAAAACTGACAAAGCAATTCAATGCCCACACTTTAAATTAATAATTATTTGGGAGTACAACTCAATTCTGTTTTTTCATATGTCATTCATTAACCTACCTATGTCATTTAGATCCATTGTTATTCAATGAGTCCCGTGCTGCATATAATTTTACTGTATTTAAGAAATATTTGTAAACACATATAAAAACGATACCATTTTAATTAAAATAATATGACATTTAATTGCACAACACCGGATCCAAATCCAGAAAAAGTTATTTAAAAAGTTGTATTATGTATAGTAGAAGCATTTATATGGAGGGTGACTGTGGTCTGTGTGAGACTTTCCAGTAGGATGACTGACCAGATTCCCCATTGGGGGGGTTCCAAGAAGTAAGTAATTTAAGCCTAGTCATTAAGAAAGAAGGTAAAAGAAACCGCTGGCAAGCTTAAAGGCTGGAGACACTTTAATAAGAGTGGGAAATAATAAAGGATGGGAGTGAGAGTGACAATTACATTACACAGCTAGCTCTTGAAAACTTAAGTGGGGTTTATTAACTGAGTTAAGCATGCATGGCATGGCTTAACACTTTTTTGGGGCCATAAAATTAAAATGTGTAGCAACATGATAGGCAACAAACACTAGATCTGCCTGCTTTAAGATATTGGCTACCTGGACTGATGTTGCAGCCGAAAGGAGAAAACTTTGGTCTCTTTGAGAGGTTTGATGTCCAAAAAGGTTACTTGATACATACGCTGAATACATGCTGAGCTGCATATAAATCGACAAGTCAGGTTCTCGGCCTTCTGGCTAAGATCAAATGTAACATTTGTTATTGTCAATCTAATGTCTCAAGAGATTCAAATTAATTTTTATAAGGGCAATTTTCATTGCAGTATCAGCCAAATATTACACAATTGCTCAGCATAACAAATCCCAGCAAAAAAAAGAAAAACACTCGTCCATAGTATGTATCACAAATTCAGGGATCATGTAGCTTTCTATGAACCTATAGCAAGATGCCAAAAGAAATATGGTCATGAAACAAGGCAGCATAGCACATTACAAAAAAATATTAAATATGGTCCATGGCACCATGTGCACAACTAGCAGGACTATCTCTTTGATTAATTTGGGAATAAAGTAAGTTTCACGCACCTAGCTGAGTTCATTAAAAAATCTACAGTCCAAACATATGAATAACATTAGCTAAAAGCATAAATGACACAGAGAAAACTTAATGAAATAAATAACCAAAATGAAAATCCTAACCTATTTCTAACATGCATTCCTATTTTTGTTCCAGTGTCACTTTATCTTTCTAACTTTAAGGTTAACAAGTGATAGAATGACGATCTCACCTTGCTTGCATATTTGCGGGACAAACCTCTGGCATTATTGTCAGTTTCTGGATATGAAGTACATTCGTGGTATCAATTATTTATATATATGGCTTGAAAGGGAGATGACAAGGATCTCAACTACTCGATCAAAATGGGCATGTTTGCTTATTTTCCTGCTGCCATGTAAATTGATAAGTTGAGAGCTTTAGCAATCGAAGTACTAAGTTACAGAGATAATGCATCGTATTTACTAAGTGTAAGCCTGTTGAGATGAAAAAAAATGTGCAAACAATCTATCAAGACTGCACTAGAATCACTGAGGCAAAAATATTGTTTGTATTGAGATCCTTACCAGTGAATTTTAGTATCAACAACAGAAAAGCATTTTTTATTCTGCTACTATTTCCTCCAAATCAAACACTACTAAATTCTCCTTCCCGAATAATGAAAATCCGACCGTGGCCTGCAAAAAGACAACAATATTCAAAATTTAAGTTCTGGAGGCAACAGAAACTAATTGAGATAAACTCCAGTGAGATGATGAAACTACAAAACTGATACCTTTTTTGTTCTCTTGTTGAGCTTCTTAAGGGTCCCAGAAAATTCAGAGAAAGTCCCGGACACAACACGAACAGCTGAACCTGGTACTAGAACCTTCTTATCATTATCGCCTGGGGCTTTGTCATTAGGAGACTCCGAAGACTTTTTGGATTCTTTTTTAGATTTTGATGATACCATATCCAATGCCCCGATATCTATTGGAGTGTCCATGGATTTTTCTGAAGCAGCAATTCCCTCTGCGAGTTGTTCGGCTTCAAAGGCCTGATCGGACTTCATTTGTTCTTCTTTTGCTTGTTTGAAAATTGCCTGAATATCTACATCCGACACAGGCTTAGGCCTGTTTATTTGTTTCTTCCTGCAAAGATAGAGCTTAGATCAACCCTGAATCAGGATTAAAAGGAATTTAAAAGACTGATAACCGATGCACCCTTCAGTTAGGAAGAGGAATGAATGCTTCTAAGTTCGAGATCATATCCTTTTTACCTCCACTACATATCTCATTGTCACTAAATATTAAAATATCTCATACTCAAAAACAACACTACAAAATGTTTATAAAAAAAAGAAGGTGCATAGTGTCTACATGTATAAACAGGAGCATAACAACTTGAGACAAGTACTTACGTATTGCCGACTTTTGATCCCACAAAGCCTCCAACACCATCACATTCTCTTATATAGTCATGTAGTTCCTTATTCAATACACAGTACAGAAACACACATCCAGGAAACAAAGGCTTCGGCTTGACAGAAATCGTTCCATTTTTTAGCTTCTTCTTCTCATGGACACAAGGCACATATACCTGCAAACATCTATAGCATACATCAATTCCATCCATGCAACATTTTCACATCATCCAATTCCAAACCATGAAATTCTCAAATTTCCAAATTCTGAACTTATAAATACTACGTACTAATATTAAATCACTATCATCCGAACCCTAACAACATCAAAAAATAGAATCTTCTAGGGTTTAAAAATTCCCAAATCAAATCAAATAAAAAATCACCTTGAAATCCATCTCAGGATAACTTCTCACAAGCGCACGAGCAATTCCCTCAGCTCTATCCTGCCCAGAAACCCTAGACACTTTCACCACCCACCACTGCTGACCCAACAACGCGAGATTATCCAAATTCAGCTCCTCCATCCATGAAGCATACCTCTTCTTCGGCTTCACCAACAACCTATCCTCAACCTTCTCCCTCCAACTCGGATTCGTCGCCACCTTCTCCTCTCTCCTCTCATTCCTCAACTGCCTCCTCTCCCTCGCCGTCAAAGTCAAACGCTCCTCCTCCGAACCAACAACCCCCGACGCCACCACCAAACGCGATGCTCTCACTTTCCCTCTCCTCACCGGAATAATCGTAACCGGAAAAATGACACACGGAGCCGACTGCAGCTGAATCGCCGGCTTCATCTCCGACCGAAGCTTTGCGTTCCAAAATCTACTGTTTCTTTCGGATAACGAGAACGAGAAGAACCTCCGAAACACAACCACCCTCCGTCGTTTCATTGCTTCACAAAACGCAAGGAACGTTCGTCGTTTTGACATTCGTTCAAAACGCGGGGTTGGGTATCGTTTTAGTACTGAGTTTCCCGGGAAATTGAAACCGCGAAAAGGTGTCTTCGAAAACTCCCGCGTGGAGTTTTGCGAGAGAGACTAAACCGCTTCTTTGTCTTCTTCTATTTCAGCCTCAGTCGATCCATCGATCTGACAATCGATATGGCGAGACAGACGACTGCAAAGAAGCCGGAGCAGTTCGGGAAGGGAAAGGTGACGCCGGTACAAATTGCGTACATAGTCGACCAGTACCTGTCGGAGAATCTCTTCACACAAACTCGCTCATCTTTCAGATCTGAAGCTTCGTCTCTCATCTCCAAAACTCCACTTCAAGAAGTATCAATCTCATCTTCACTTCTTTTTCTTTTAAATTTGTAAATTTTTTAAAATTAATTTTGGGGAATTTTTCAGGGGCCGAAGGGATTGATGAGTTTGGAAGCGATTATTAACGAGTATGTGAGTATGAAGGAGCAGAAGCTGGCGATTGAAATGGAGAAGCGGCGGCTGGAGCAGGAGAGTTTTAGGGTTCAGTCGCTGTTACAAGGTCTGCAGAATGTCATGAATGCTTACAATGCTTCTTCTGCTCCTCTGACCGCCGCATCAAGCGTTCCTGTGATACCTTCTACAGGTATTGATTTTCTTTTTTAGGGTTTCAAATTAAGCAATTGAATTCAACTTATTTCTTGACACTAGTTATTGAATTAGGATTAATGTGCTTTCCACTTCCAGAAGCTAGCTGTTGATTCTCAGTGTGCTTTGATTTTTGTGTTTTGGCAGGTCAATTGGTGAAGGCTTCTACTCACACCGCGCTGGCTCCAAATGCTTCGAGAAGACCGACAAGCTTCACCACCTCGCAGGTGGTGGTCAATCCTTGTTCAAAAAAGAGACAGGCTTCTAGCATTGTTCCTTGTGCTCCCACCAATGCTAAGAAATCTCGCACCAGGATGCCAACCAAGCAGCTAAGCGATGGTTAGTAATTACTTCTGATGGCGTGAATTTTTTTTCCTTTTGATGTAGTTTTGTTCTTGAAAATGCTGGACTCATTTTATTTGCAAATGTTGCAGGAAATAGTCAACAATCACTTCAGCAGCCAGATACATTGCCGTCGTCAACCAATGGCTGTGTTGCTAATGTCTTGTTTTGTCAGACCACTTCTACTACATCCGCAACACAGAATTCTTCAGGTCCCGTGACACCTCCACAAGCGCCTTCTGCTCCCAGCGATAAAAGTGTTTCTCCTGTTGGGCATTCTTCCAGTACGAACTCAATCACGCCTGCAGATTTTGAATCCAACTGCACCATTGTTTCTACCAAGACCGTCATTGTCAGTCCATTTAAACAAGCGACGTATTACTCAGTAGAGAAACATTGTAGCGCTACATGCTCACCAGCTAAGGGTGACTTGCAAAGATCAGTCAAAAGGGATCGTGTCAAGGGAAGGCTAAATTTTGATGGTGCTGATGATACAGCAAGTTTGGAAAAATCAACAGCAAATGACAGTTCCACTTCTGAATCTGCTGATGGGAATTTTCATGACCTTGATCTGTCTATTTTGGATTTCGACATTTCTGACTTGCTATTGGATTTCGATATGCATTGTGAAGAACTAGATGCTCATGCTCCCCATCCTCAAGTTATTGTTTCTAGTCCAGGTAATTTTTTTACAGCAAAATTATTGCATTCTTGATTCCTTCCTCATGCTTTAAAAAATTATAAATAGCCGAAGCTCTTTATTTTCGTGCAGCAAAATACCAGAACCAGTAGGACAGCTGAATCGACTAGTCCTGACCTAGTAGAACTTTTCTCCGAGCAGATAGTTGCTAGCTCATGGGATGACCATTAGAGTGCGTAGACAGATATCTTAATTCTAGCTTAAATATAGTTTTCTGTTAGATCTGCGACTTTATTTAGCCTTCGAGTCTGAAATGTCAGGATCTTAGTGAAGGTATGACAGTTCGGTAGGACTTCGCTGTAATTTTTGATGAAGTTCTTATGAAATATAATTTACTGAAATCAAAATGAAGCCTTATGCTTACAACTTACAACCACCTCTCTCAAGCCAAGTATTTCTCTAGTTTTTCCACTTCCTCCACGCTCCCGATAAAGAGCGGTACTCGCTGATGGATCTGGCCGAAAGGAAAAAGTTCAAAGAAATCATTATTTTTAGGACCTTTGCAGAAAAAGTTACTGAATATGATACTAAACTGTGCTAACCTCAGTTGGCTGAATGTCAAGAACTCTTTGGTGCCCGTCGGAGCCTTTTCCGCCAGCCTGCTCAACCAAATAACTCATCGGAGCACATTCATACAAGAGTCTCAACTTGCCATTCTTGCTCTTGGCGTCTCTAGGGTACCCGTATATCCCACCATACAAAAGTGTCCTATGGAAATCTCCAACCAAACTTCCAATGTAACGCGCAGAGTATGGCTTGAAGTTTGGGCCAGGGTCCTTGAGATCATCGATGTACTTCTTCAACTTGTCGTCCCACATCTGGTAATTTCCTTCGTTGAACGAGTAAATCTTCCCCTTCTTTGGAATTTGAATGTTTTCTTGAGTCAGAACAAATTCACCGTACAACGGATCCAACGTAAATGAAAACACTCCTTTTCCAATCGACAGCACGAATATAATCGAACTCGAGTACATACAGTAGCCAGCGGCTAGAAGATTGGTTCCTGGCTGACAGACATTTACTATGCACTTCTGCTCAACAGTCCCAAGCTGCAACAAATCGAATATTACCAAAGAATGTTCCCAATCCCAACTGATCTCTTCTAAAACTATGTATGATTTTCGTAGCTAGCTTACCTCATCATCATCGCCAATGTTCGTGAAACACTCATCGTTCGGGGTATAAATACCAAAAATGGAGCCTGTAGAAACTGCAGCGTCAATATTGGATGATCCATCGAGGGGATCAAATACCACAATGTAGTTCCCCGAGTAGCTCTCTTCCACCGCCACCGGTACATCTTCTTCCTCCGATGCAATGATTCCTGTCCTTCCGCTCGATCTCAAACAATTCGAAAACACCTGCCATTCACACATATCTCCGACTACTTAAAATTTTTCTCTAAAGTTTTAATTATGTTTTTGAACTGAAGAATTGGAAAAAGGCGAAAAGTGTGAAGGAAGGAAACCTCATTGGAGATAACATCAAGCTTCTTCTGATCCTCACCCTGAATATTAACAGCGCCTTGAACACCGGTAAGATTCGATATGCTAGCGCGCTGGACCAATGACCCAATCTGCTTACAAGCCAATGAAATGCTTGATAAAACAATAGTAAGCTCAGCATCAATCACTCCGGATTGCTCTTGCTTCAGCAGCCAGTTAGTCAGTGTCTGAATTTCATACCCACTTCGCTTTTTCGACGTACCGGGCTCTGCACCAACTGCAGCCATGCACTTAACTCCTCCGGGTGAGACCGCCCCATTTCGCTTCCTGGTGATCTGATTGCTGCTGGTTGTGGTGGTGGTTGTGAACTGCTGGAGAGGGGAGAGGCGGGAGATGGAGCTGGAGCTGGAGGTGGAGAAGAGCAGCTGGATAGAGGATGCAGCAGCTGCCATTTTGTGTGTTTGTGATGGTGTTCTGTCTGGTTTTGTTGATGAAGGTGGACATTGTAAGGCTGGTAAAGATTGAAGTTTTGATTTTGGTTTGGCCCCACTTATCTCACACTGTGCTTCATTGTGTTATTGGTTGGTTCCTGGGAGGCTGGGACTTGGTTTTTTTCTTTTGTGCAAGTGAAGATTGGGAAGGATGCTGATCAGTGTCTGAATTTGATTTGGGTTATCTTCAGGCCTCAGCTCTGGCCCAAATGAGGATTAGAAATACAAACTTCTAAATTCATGAATTTCTTAAGTTCAGCCCAGCCAAATTTGTTATGAGTTTGAGTTCCAAAATGGGCACATTTCAATAAAAACAACATTATTTTATATAAAATTATATTATTTGCAATTACTATATTTTAGATTTAAAAAACAAATTTGTTATTTTTCTTATTCACACTGTGGAATAGCTTCATTTATTTTGGGTACATGGTTACTTTCTTTTTTTTTTTTGATTGGGGTGTTAGGGGTTAGGTGTTATGGGAGGGGGGTTAGAGGGACTTGAATCCGGACACTCTTTGTGCCGGGTGGGAGCGCCAACCATTGGGCCACTCCTCTTCGCCCTCATTTATGCCGGGTACATGGTTACTTTCGTCGCACTCATTTGTCATACATTTGTAACTTCATCTCTCTCTCTCTCGCTCTCTCTCTCTCTCTCTCGCTCTCTCTCTCTCTCTCTCCCTGTCTCTCTTTATTTTCAGTCCCACACTCCCAAAGCTGAAACCTTTCCACCCTACTTTCGACTCTTCCCAGCTGGAAAAAGCATGAGATTCTCACACCACCTATCTCCCCATTTCTCCATTGCTAAATCCCCATTTGCCCTCTGCATATGATTCCTCTCCTCTTACAATCTTTCTCTGCGTTTCTGCTTCTTTCCCAGCAACAAAAGCCTCTAATTTTGCTATAAAGTTTCAATCTTTAGTCTCCAATTTGAGCTTCTGGACCTCAATTGTCTTCGAAATGTCAGCTGCTCATACCGACTGCAACTCTTGTAGGTCTTAAAGTTTTGATTCATGCAGTAATTCCCCTTTTCTGCTTCTGGGTGTTCCAAATGTCAACAGCCCACATAGATTTAGAGCAAGGGAGGATAACAATGACACCCCAGCACCACCGTCACCGCCACCACCTCCGCCGTACCAACTCAGTAAGTGATGACGATGATGATAATGAGGACTGCAGAAGTATCTGCTTCTCGGATGCCGACGAGGGTTCCTGTTACTCCACATTTTACTCAACCGCTGGAGGTTCATATGAGGACATAAGGTTCACTGATCATGAAGCTGCCGACGGCTCTGGGTCGAGAAGAGACTCTTCTGTTTCAGATTGTTCAGTTGAGGTTGAAATCGATGGTGATGTGAAGGTGTGTATAGATGAAGAGGTTTGCGATGAGTCGAGGGAGTGTAGGATATGTCATCTGCGTTTGGGGATTGGGAGTAATGCGATTGAATTGGGATGTGATTGCAAGAATGATCTTGCTGTCGCGCACACTAATTGCGCTGAGAGATGGTTCAAGATAAGAGGAAATAGGTCAGTTATGTTCACCTTGAAACTTTTAAATTCAGTTGTGAAAAATGTCAACTTCAATTTTAGCTTTTTGGTGTGCATTTTGCTCATTGAAACTGTTTGCTGATGAATTTCCTACTCGAGTGTCACTACAATCTTGTTCATCTTTATAATTTTTGCTTGCTCGTTCAATTTAAGCAAATGCGCGAAGGAGCTGACTGACATTTATTAAGGATGTTTGAGAAAGACACTTTATGTCAACGATAGTAATTTGGATTGTGCAGTAAGACCTGTTAAATAAGTTGGAAGGAAACACTGTAGTTGTGTGATTATTGAATAATGATGCTTGAGAATGGACCTACATTTATTATATATAAGTACATGAAAGATGATTCGTTGTCCATGTTCCATGTCGGTAATGTCTTTTCTTTTCACAGTTCTTGAATTATAATGTTATGTTTCCATTTACTTTTTTGATTCCAATATCTTTATTGAAGTGAAGATTTGACATCTAATGGATGCATTAAACTATTTATGCTCAAGCTAATCACTTTTCTAAGGCATAACTTTGCGTGTTTTAGCTTCTTTTTTCTTTTTCTTTTACAAATGTATTTTTCTTGTATGCTGCATCAAAAAGCGTGAATAAGTTCTGTAAAATTAAAACATGACGTAGGATCTTATGTGTAAAGCTTGTGCTTCCTGTATGTTGAACGGTGACATCATTTATGCGCCCAAAACTATATTTTTGGTTTTTGAACAAAGACTTCTTAAAGGTCGTTGGCTTTGCTTTTACAGTCAGAGCCATAACTTTGTCAACTTGCCTGTTCTGATAGGCACTGTTTCTTCGTGCTACTTTCAGAAAAAATTTTCTCCCGCATCATTTTCTAAAAAAACATTATACTCCTTGGAGTGATTCATTAAACATGATACCAGGTCACCCTCATTTTATTACAAAGGTATAGATGACAGTCACGTGTACCTGTCAGGCTGTCACAATTTTTCAGCAATATGAATAGTGTACAGTTGCGCATTTTTTGTTGATCTTCACATCGCTCCCTCTTTCACCGTGTTATCTGTTAATACATGTATTGATTCAAATTGCAGCAACTTGAAGGTCATTTTGATAAAATAAACTATGTCAACCTGTTCATTTTTCAGTGTCTGATATCACGTCTTTTCAGGATCTGCGAGATATGCAACTCTACTGCAGAAAACGTCCATATTGTCTCTGAGCTCGAGCTGATGCAACAGTCTAGTGTAGCCAATGCTTCCTCGGCAGTAACTGCATCGTTGGCACCACCGTCTCCTACAGAATCCACCAGAAACTTCTGGCAAGGACGTCGCTTTCTGAATTTCTTGCTCGCTTGCATGGTATTTGCGTTTGTTGTGTCATGGCTCTTTCACTTTAACGTGCAGTCATAGTACTACTTGCAGTACAGTAAAGGCAAGAAGTCCCGAAAAACTCATAATATGACATCATGTCCGGTTACTTGGAATGGAATATGAACAAGATTGGTGAGATGAGATATTGAGAGATTAGAGACAACACTGGCATTGATTATTATAATGATATTTATGTATATTAAGGTTGAAGGCTTTACCAAATGTATTTATAGAACCCAGAATGCATAACTGGACTGGATGCCCTACAAAACAACAATGTCACTGGTATACTGGCTCTTGAATCCTGATGCAAGATTGCTCAAGATAGTCCTTAAAATTGGTGTCAATGACAACTTAAATAAGTCTTGGTATTATCCTAAGATCACTAGAGGGAATGTATTGCAAGTCCATGAGAATAAGCTTTAAAAAAAGCCTTTTGCTTTGATATGATTTTTTGATGGTACATGGACGGATTGAAGAAATGAAAGAGAGACCTGAGCTTATACTTCATAACACTAACACCAATCTATTTCCTCTATAAGACTGTCTTCGACACTCTTTGATTCAACTTAAGATCTCGCTTTGGAGCACTGCACGTTTAGCCTTCCAGTAGACAGTGATATCAACTCCAATAATATCACAATACTCCATTCATTGTGTTACCAGCATGGACTGGGACATGGTTTGCAGCGTCCTGTATCTTGCCGTTCATCTGTGTCCTCTGTCTCTGCAAAGATTCGACCAGTCATATAATGACTTAAAAGGTTTCAAATACAAAGATATAAAAGATAATAAATTATTATATACCCAATCGACAGGATCTCCAGAATTTCCATTGATCAGCTTGTGATTTTCTTCTTTGTCCCTGATATCCTTCTCTTTAGTGCTCACTGGTAGCAACAGGTTACTAGCACCACTGGTACGGTCAGGAAGATCTGTATGGAGAAACTAAAAAGCTCAGAACAATTATAATGCAGAAGCACAACGAAAATGCCACGGCACAATAAGGCAACACTCAACCTCTTTATTCTACAAAACATTTCATGTCCAACAAATAAGAGAGCTATATTTTTACTTGATATAAACTGAGCAACCATATGAGTGGTGGATTTCCTAGTAAATCTAATCTAAATAATAATAGACGGAAAATCGGAGCATATGATCATAAAAAAACAGGCATGCTTTGCTCGGAATCCTCACCTGGCAATTTTTCGTCAACAAAGAACACTACTAGATTAACAGTGTACCTGTAAGAAAGGAAATGTTTGTGTATCATGTATGATTAAGAAGAGTGCACACACACCATTAGTGAAAGATAAAGGTGAAAATATCAATGTACCAAGCAACAACAACATCAACAGTGTAATGTTTGCGAGAAGCTACGATTAACAAGCTCTGGGCCACTGCAATTAACCAAGAGCACACCTTTATTAACCTGCATGTATAATATAAACACATTGCATCAAATCAACGGAGATCTGGACAAAATCAATTTAAGGAGTTGTGGAACTGAGTTAGACACTAAGCAAAGAGAGAAAAGTGGCTCAACAATGGTGCATATCAGTAAAAACTCTCTATAAACTGAATAATTGCAGAAAGGTTTCACCACAAATTACATTTAGTCTGACTATGTAACCTGTAAGTGAGTATTTTAAATGAAGAAGAAAACACTTCAACTGTAACCGGAAAACACCCAAGGAGTTCAGTTGTCTGATGTCTCTCTAATATGCAATTTCCATGATACACCAAATGATTTTATATCTAAATAAATTCATGGATTAGTATTAATTAATACATGTAATGCTATACCTTCTTGCTCCGTACTTGTTGTAAGTCCGCACGAACACGAGAGTGAAAATCATATGTGACGAAAAAATGAGATCACCACACCCATAGATTATTCCTCGCGGAACTGCAAAAACAGTGCATCAAAAAATTGGAGCAAGCATATACATTAGTATGTGGTTTGAAAGAAAGTAAATGGGTACCAATGATGAAAGCTTCGATTAGATTGTCAGGTCTAGGAAGTGTAGCTCGGTCTGAACCCTGAAATCCGTGAATGCAAAATAGTTAAAGAGTTTTTCAATTATTATAGAAGGGCTTAAAAATACTATACTTTTGAACACCTATAAACCAACCATTCTCAAGGCGACTTACAATTGAATAATAAAATATGAGTGAAGGAACTTTATTCAATACCTCACGACAATGGTAATTAGGACCAGGAAGCTGGGTGGAGTAGAATGTGATGATCCTGAGAAATTGAGAGGCCTGCAGAAATAAGTTCAGATAATATAAGGCACAGAGGTGAGCGAAAATTCCCCGCAGGGCAAGAGTTTGGCTAACGACCAGCGAGAGCTTCAATCTGCATAATCCAACCAATCTATATACCTAATAAACATTAAACAAGTGTTTTACAACAAGTTGTATATCTGTATAAGGTTATGACATTGTTAGGTTAGTCTGAACTTGATAAACGTAATATGTCGATCTCCAATATGTAGGCAACATTGCACATAATTGAGGTGAGCTATATGATTACGGCTGGGTGATTCGTATCCAATAAGTATTGAACTTCATAAACATACCTATGTTTGATTAAGAATCACCCAAAGATGCTCGAAGCACCCAAGGTTCAAATAAAAAAATAGTTCTTATTACTAAATGAAACTACTCAAAAAAGTGCAAGTTCTGATAAACATCATTTGGAACGAACTCAAATAATCCAATCTCTGAACTTACAGATAAGAAAGCTAAAACCCTGCACCAGATTAGAACCGTATAGATCCTTTTGCTCTTGAAGATGAAAGGATGGAATGTCCACTGCAGGATATAAAAAAATAATGTCATAGACTACCTGAGACATGATTAAACAACAATGAAGAATACGCAAGAAGCAGGTACTCGAGCAAATAACAACAATTGTTTACTTAATAAGAAAATCTAAGTTACAGCCGAAATGGTTCCATTTAAAGCTGAGGAAGCTATAATGCTATATACAGGTGGAGATTGCAATACGCTGTGCAACTAATAACAGAGTTTGGGTTCTATTTCGCAACAATCCAAAAGACTCATGATTATGGATGTAAGCATTTAAGGGTTTCAATTAAGGTGGTGTAGGAAAATCCCACTAAATGGAATATGGCAACTGAAAAATATGATCCACCAATGTATTTTCTAATAGGGAAAAGTACATATTGTACTGAATCCAACGAATATTTACGTAGTCCAGCTTGTGTATGAATATAAGATATTTGCATTGTGTGAAAATGAAATAATGGTAGGATTTCTTGTTAAAGCAAACGGCACACTACCAAGAACTGATTAGAAGTTATAAAATTTGTTCGTTACCGTACCTTTATAACTAAAATTTATGAAATCTTACAGGAACTCAACGGTCAAATCCAACATAAGCTAAAATGAAGTTGCCTGTCATATTTCTTTCTTTTCTTGTTTTTTTTTCTCAGCCTAACGGCAGCTGAGTCAGCTTCGGGCAATTGGAAATGATGCATCAAACAATACTACTTACCAAGACAAATGATAAGAAGACAAAGGTGAACAATGTCTCACTGATATAAGATCTCTCCGGACCAAGCTCCTACAGGTGCACAAGACAGTAGTTACCACATGTTAGCTCTATACGTTAGAGACAAACTCAAGTTCTCAAAAGAAAATGCATAGCCAGTAGTCACCATACTAATTACTAACAGTCTAACACCCACCGGAAGAAGATAGAATCCAACATCCTGAAGTAGTGGTCCCGGTCTGTGAAAATAATGGATACTTCGGGCAGCCAAACCATGAATGTACTGCATAAAGAATAAGCAAGAGAATATATATGTTTCAATAAAAGTTAACAATAATAAAAACCAGAAAACACAAACTAAACTCAACTCAACTTCATATATACTATACACATCACTTAAGCATTTGCAAACTACCTACTTAAAAAGTTGGAAATCAGCATTTTCAAACATATATTAATTGTTTCACTTTAAAATAAAATAAAACTTTATAATAAAACCATGCAACCAGGAATCATATATATGGTGGGCCTAGCAACGAACAAACTCTCCAATCTCCATCAACAATCACAGCTTGGAAAACGAAACACAGAGCCAAGAACTTCTCACTAACCCCATTACACAACGAAACTCCATTTTCAAAATTTGATCTCTCTTAGACCTCAGTCATTAAATATAAATACGTAGTTACACATCTCATCTCTAGTGGATTGCACAAAGATATGGAAATTTCCGGACCAAAAAACTTCCTTAAAACTAGCACTGACCTGAAAAATGATACCAGCCAAAAGGTACTTCCAATTCTCAGCAAGCAGTTTGATCTCCGTAGTTATCTCCGCCCAAAGCCTCTTCCACAGCTTCAAAAAAAAGGAAACAATTTTAGATCCAAAAGAACAACAAAAATTAACCAAATGAAATAGAGAAACCAGAAGACGCACCTTTGAAGCTTCGCGGCCTATGTAAAGCGTCATATGTATATCAAACTCGTTCTTCTCAGCCTATCACACTACACTATCACATCCATGCTACTCCGAGGTCAACATCGTCGATAATCCGGACGACCTCGCATCAATCGGCGATCGACCGAATCGGTTGCCGATCGAAGCGGAAGCGGCGGCGGTGAAGATGATCGGGGTTTGAGGTGCGCGGCGGAGAGTTGTGGATGAGAAAAATCCGGTAATGGAAATAGTAATCGAAAATCAAATCGGAGAGAATCGTAATCGATTGATTTTGGTTTGATTTGATTTTGTGTTGTGTTGGCGTTGTTGATTTTGTTTCTCTCTGGTAGAGCTTGACGCGAGTTCAACACGGAGGAGACAGTTGCAGGAGAGAGAGAGCGAGTGAGTGCTGTAGAGATTGAATTAAATTAGGTAATTAATAAATAGTGGGCCTCCTCATTTGTTTTCCTGGTACCACTTTTTGAAAAACAAAATTTAAAACTTATTTGTAGAGTAACAAATAGTAATAAAATACACTCTCTTAACTAAAAATAATTAATTATAGGGCGCAAGTTATTGGTTCGGTGATGATCACTTCACTCGGCATCAAAGTGTAATCGGGTTCGAAGATCCTCTAACTCAACTAACATAACACCTAACCCCAATAAACACTGTGGGGTGCTAAATATTAGGGGTGGCCTGGATGTACTTCTTGAGTATGTATAATAGTCAATAGAACTGTTGATCTTGCAATGAGGTGTTGAAAACAAGTGTTTAATACATGTGGATTAATTGGAGTTGAAAACATTCAACTGTTGAATTAATAGAGCTGAAGGGACAGGCTGACGCGTGGCGCGTTTTGATTGGCTGGTGTGATTTTTTTTATCACACCCTAAATATTTGGGATCAATTATTTCATAGTAAATTAAATTTTTTTATACTAAAATTCATCATTTGTACTCTATAAATAGTGACTTGTTTCATTTGATTTGGACACAGAAAAAAAACGTCTTTTGATTAGTACATATGGCGCAATAGTTTCAAGTAAGTCGTACAAACATATCCTCACACATTTACATCCAAACCAAAACCTTAACATCTGAACACAACTTAGTGATCACCTCCACCATGGCCGGCTTCTAACACCTCCCCCTTCATCATCACCACCCTCGCGCGACTTTTGACAATACAATGCCCGGCGCCGTGACCTATAACCGCCGCTAAAAACACTCCACTATTAAAGGACATGACTGAGAGCATGACCATGTAAGCCAGAGCCATTTGGAAAACATACACACATGACTGAATTATAACATGAGGTTTGGTAGTTGCTGATGTTAATATTTTGAGAACTTCAACTCCTGCGGCTAAGAAGAATATGAAGAAAAGAGCTAGTAAGTACATGCTTAGGCTCCTGTTAGGCCAGCCGGAGAAGAGGATCGTCGCGTATTTGCCCCAGTAGAAGCTCATCTGCATGGTCATTCCATCACCGCTGGGCATTTGGGTTCCTGGAGGCATGTCCATCTCTGCAAATTTGGAAAACCCAATGTTTTTCATTACTGGACATGAAAATGGATTTATATTGAAAATTCATTAATTTGGAGATGAAATCGAGGAAAATGAAACAAGGTTAGATTCTTAGTTATCTCGTCGTGATCAATCGATTGGTTGGATTCTAGGACGGAGACAATTTTTCATGCTCGGATTTGAATTAAGCAACTATTTTGTTACTGCCAAAATAGACCTGAAGATGAAACAAACAAGGAATATTCAAGAACGATGATGTCACAACTATTGTATAAAGGAGTTTGAGCTTCGCCTATAAGATTGTTGTACCTTTCATAAGCCATCCTACTCCCTAAATCATCATCATCTGTCATATTCATTTGATTCTGATCATGATGCATTTGATGAAAAGGAAAAGCATCTCGAAGAATATCTATTGTTGGGTTTGCTTGACGATGTCCTCCTACACTACTGCTACTTGCTCCATGCCTCTGCTCCGCAAGCTATTCTTGCCTCAAAATATGTGTCGGAGGGTCGTTACACTCTTCACCATGTGAAGTCCATGTATAGTAATCATTCATCATGCCATTGTTAATCAAATGGACGAACATTTCCTTCGTTTTAATACTTCCTTTGATCATCAAACACTTTCTACAAGGACATACATGTATGGTTTCCCCACGTCCCTTTGCAAATTGAACGAAATCCATAATCCCTTGGATGTATCGTGAATCACCCCTCTCCAACCTCATCCAACTTTTATCCATTATTGTGAGTTGAAATTCACCTTCAAAATGATCATTACACAAGACAAGAGCAACAAGTTAGTGTAGAAAAAACATGGGCAACCACTTTGTGATGATAGCAAATGTGTGTAAATCTGCCAAACATAGCTATATATACACATGAGTTGTTGCACATCGTGTTTGAATAACACTGCTACAGAACAGGCATTATGCATTGGTTCAAAAAATTACAATAGGCATCGGTTCAACTTTATGCATCGGTTTATAATGAAACCGTTGCATAATATACACATTACGCATCGATTTTATTTCAACCGATGCATTTTGTGACTTTATGCAACGGTTCATATAAAACGATGCATAAGGTTAACCATTAAGCAACGGTTTTTTGAACCGACGCATAATAATTCGTTCTTCACTTTTATTGTGATTTCACACTCAGATTTCAATCTAGTTCCTCCTTCGTCGCCCACTGCCGCTTCAACTGTCCCTTCACTGCGCATCCTCCGCTACTGATTCCTCTCCATCCTCTGCCTTTATTCTGTTGTTGTAGCCTCCCTTCGCCTCCGATTTCCTCCTACGCACGATTTTCCTTCGCATCCACTGCTGCAGTCCTCAATCGAAGCGACAACAATACGCCAAACGTCGTGCCTTCTTTGTCTCTTCTGTCGGCCAAAGGTTAAGCCGTCGCCACTTGAATTCCACTGCGGTACATTTTTTATTCGGTTTAACTTAGGTTTTGGAATGAGTCTGATGTTGGATCGTTTTCGGAGGCAGAAGGTTACAGGTAGGGATTCAATTGTGGATTTTAGAACATAACAAATGCGCTTGAGGGGAAGTTGATGGTGGTGGAATTTGTGAATTAGGTCAACTGATGGAAATGAGAGTTTGGTTTTAGGGAATTCAACTCAATGAATGCTTTAACAAATGTTGTTTTTTTATTGATTGTTTTGGTTATGCTAGCAAATTATATAGTACATTCTTGTTGTTTTGGATCTAATGCTTCTATTGAGGTATGTGTAGTGTATTTTATTTGTGTATTGGATTTTGCAGCTATTGACATGTTTGCAATATTTTCAGATATACTGACACTTGCTTTACTGTTAATGGTGCCAATTACGAAGGAAGTTTGCTTTGTATTGGGAATTTGCTTATGCATGGAGCCCTAAGAAGTTATCATAAATTACCGCTGATAGGTAAATAAGCTCATATGATTTCTGCCTATTTCACTCATATTTTGTAGTGAGGTTGAAATTTTCTGTCAGAATGGGAATCTAAGTCCGAAAGGTATTAATGAAATTCCTTGATCATTCATCAATTGTTGTTATGGCTGATGTCATAGCTTACCATTTTTTGGGAAAGAGTCACTGTCGGACATAGAGTGTGATTTTTCTTAACATATCTTCTTCTATTGTTGTGAAACAATAGCTTAGGTTGTTTCTGTTTTTAGGACTTTACAGATTTGTAGTTGAGTGATGCTTTATTAGACTATAAATGTTTTTGCTAATGATATGAAACTGATGGTGTCAACGCAGGAGTTGTCGGTGATTGTGACGAGTGAAGGCGGAGTGAAAGGACGTCGGCTTCAGGTTTCCAACACCAAGAAGCCTAAGGTCAGTCCTTAGCCTTTCAATGGTTTAATGCAATTTTCATCTGTGGCTACTTTAAGGAAGAAGAAGAAGGCTCTCCATTACTAGAAAAATAAATGAAACTTTTGTTGAATAAATAAATGTTGTACATTAAAAGTGACATCATGTATGAAATATTATATTTTGGTTGAATAAAAAGAATTTTAAGATTTGGATATGAGCAAGTGTATTTATGAAATTTATTTACGAATTTTCAGGCAAAAAATGCAACAACAAAAAAATCTTACATTATGCATCAGTTTTTTGAAATAACCGATACATAAAGTCTGACATTATGCATCGGTTTTACAGGGCATCGGAACCAAAACCGATGCATAATATCAAAACATACCGATGCATAAGCCTGTTCTGTAGTAGTGTAAGCTCATTTTTCAAACAACTCAAAGTGTATATGGTGAGAAAATAATGGAAACTCATCAAAAGCATTTCAAAGTTCTTATCGGCGCCCTTGCTCTTCACGGTGTTGGAGATGATGAAAATCGTATTTCAGCCGTTCAGCCGTGGGGAGAAACCAGAAGGAGAGTGGGGAAGATGATATTGGGCATAATATTAATTCGAGTTTTTTTTGCCTTGTTTTCCAAACTCAGGGTCTGTCCATTTTGACTTATATTTGACTTAACTTAGTTGATCTTAACTGATATTAACTTATAGTGAATGATCTTAACTGATATTAACTTATAGTGAATGATCTTAACTGATATTAACTTATATTAACTTAACTGAAACTTATGTTGATCGATGAATAGTAATATTATGATGATGATGGTTATGATGATGATGAATAGTAATTTTATGATGTTGATGGTTGTGATGATGATGATGAATAGTACTATTATGATGATGATGAATAGTACTATTATGATGATGATGGTAGTGATGATGATGATGAATAGTAATATTATGATGATGATGGGGTGATGATGGTGATGAATAGTAATTTTATGATGATGAATAGTAATATACTGATGATGGTGATGGTTGTAATGATGATGATGATGAATAGTAGTTTATGATGATGAATAGTAATATTATGATGATGATGATGTGGTGATGATGGTGATGAATAGTAATTTTATGATGATGATGAATAGTAATTTTATGATGATGAATAGTAATATACTGATGATGGTGATGGTTGTAATGATGATGATGATGAATAGTAATTTTATGATGATAAATAGTAATATACTGATGATGATGATGGGGGTGATGATGGTGATGAATAGTACTTTTATGATGATGAATAGTAATATTATGATGATGATGGTATGATGAATAGTATGATGGTATGATGATGATGGTGATGGTATGATGAATAGTATGATAGTATGATGATGATGGTATGATGAATAGTGTGATGATGATAATGGTATGATGAATAGTGTGATGGTATGATGATGAATAGTATGATGGTATGATGAATAGTGTGATGGTATGATGATGATGATGGTATGATGAATAGTATGATAGTATGATAGTATGATGATAAATAGTATGATGATGATGGTATGATGAATAGTATGATGGTATGATGAATAGTTAACTGAAACTTAACTTAAATGATCTTAACTGATATTAACTTATAGTGAATGATCTTAACTGATATTAACTTATAGTGAATGATCTTAACTGATATTAACTTATAGTGATTGATATTAACTTAGAGTGACTTATAAGTCGAAAATATAAGTTCAATTGGATAGGGCCTCAATCTCACTTTTGCCCCGTTTGAAACTCAAATCTCAAATTTGCCCTGCTTTTAAAGGACCGATTTCTCTCAAATCGGTTTGGTTGAAACCGGTTCGCTGACTGTGCGCCTTCGTGGCACAAAGAAATGTAATTATGGCCACGTGTACAAAACCGGTTTCCGCCAGTCAAACCGATTTGGCGGAAATCGGTTTCATGCGGAATAAAATTAGGGTTTCCTTTCTTTTAATAAAATCGGTTTTCAACAACAATTATTTTGAAAAATTCAACTAATTACCATCCATTTCAACAATTCAATACAAACAATTCAACTAATTATCACCCAATTAAAATAATTAATACCCAATTCAACAATTAAACACAAACATTTTAACTAATTAACACTCAATTCAAATAATTAATACCCAATTCAACAATTAAACACAAACATTTTAACTAATTAACACTCAATTCAAACAATTCAACACAAACATTTCAACACAAACATTTCAACTAATTAACACCCAATTTAAAAAAAATACAAATATTTCAACTAATTACTACTCAATTCAACTAATTATCAACTAATTAGAAAAGAATTGGCTAAGGAGAAAAGAGAAGAAACCCTAATTTTATTCCGCATGAAACCGGTTTTCGCCAAATCGGTTTGACTTGGCGGAAACCGGTTTTGTATACGTGGCCATAATTACATTCTTTCGGTCCACGTAGGACCAAGTAGTGCCACGAAGGCGCACAGTCAGCAAATCAGTTTCTCCCAAATCGGTTTCACTCAAAAATGACTGAAACCGGTTTCGCCTAAATCAGTTCCTTTAAAATAGGGCAAAACTGAGATTTGAGTTTCAGACGGGGCAAAAGTACGATTGAGTTTGCAAAACATGGCAAAAAAAAACTCTATACACAGCAACAGTTCAAAATAAAGCTCTCACACATTTACATCCAACAATCATCTAACACCTTAAAATCTGAACACAACTTAGTCATCACCTCCACTACCTCCACTTCCGGCATCTAACATGACGTGTGTATTTTTGGGATACGGTCAAAAATAATTTATAAACGACCGGTAAGACCGGTGTCGAACCCAAGGAAGCAAACGGATTACACGCTAGTTCTATCAAATTTTTCTTACTCGGCTAATTCCTAAAATTCAAGTGTGATTGAGTTATCAATGATTCAAAACAAGTATGAAATGGTTTTTAAGGGATTAAATTCAATTAAAAGCGAGTTTCGAGGGATTAATCCCCTCCTTGGCGATTTCCCAATGATCATGCATACAAGAGTTTAATTAATTATGAGTTGATAGGTTTTAAACCTAGCTTAGACTAGAATTGAACAAACTATGCATGTTTAATCCTAGTCAAGCCAACTTAGCTAGGACCTCACTAATTAAAGAGTATTGATCCACTATATAGCATTCACTCTCATAAATGCTACACGCATAAAGTCCTAGTTCACCTCTCACCATGCATTTACTCTCATAAATGTTGGTTAAGTTCAATTTTACTACATCCAAACCATCACTAAGCTCTTTCAATACTTATGTCATGGTTCTAACATAAACATGTCACTTGGGCATTTTATCAAACACTTAGAGACATGTCTAACATGAAGAGCATAGTAAAATGAATCAACTTCAATAAATCTATTCAAATGTGTATACAATGATCATTGAGTACCAAGGAGGTTCATAGAACCCTCAAAACACAAGGGGGACTACTCACACATCATGTAAGACAACATGATGTGTAGGTTTTTAGCAAAAATTTAAGAGAAAAGAAGAGGGAAAAGAGTAGGATTGATGATCCTAATAAACTCCCTTTGATCTTCAATCCTCCTTGATTAGATGATGTTGAAACCCTTGATTTGGCTCACTTCCTTTTGTATTTTCTCCAGAAAAATCCAAGATGCTAGGTCAAACTTGCCTCTTTCTATTTATAGGCTCGGGCAATTTTCGGTACTGTAGCAGGTCCAGTCGATCGACTGGCGTTGGGCTGATGGCCCAGTCGATCGACTAGAGGGAGTAAAGCTGTTTGGTTAGCAGAATTCTCAGTCGATCGACTGGCACAGGGTGGGCTCCCAGTCGATCGACTGAGGAAACTCAATTTGCAGCTCCTCCTGAAAGTCCATTAAGTCGATCGACTGGAATCTCAATCGATCGACTGGGGTCACGTGATCTGCATGCTCAGGGCAGGGAACTCTTCAGTCAATCGACTGAATGGGTCAATCGATCGACTGGCGTTGGTCGATTTGCAGCACCTCCTGAGACTTCATTAAGTCGATCGACTGGAGCAGGGGAGCTTCCCAGTCGATCGACTGGAGACCAAATTCTGCCAACTCTTGCTCTAAACTCCGATTTTCTCCAAGTTTCCTTCTATGGGCTTTTGACACCGAGACATCTTGATTCGCACCTGAAACGCATTAGAAGGGGATCAAATGACATCAAATAATCGTCGGAAACGAACTAAAGCAATAGTGAAAATGGGCATTAATGGGTCGAAAACTCGACTCATCATTCATAACACCTCCCCCTCCATCATCAACTCCCTCGCGCGATGTTTGGCAATAAAATGCCCGGCGCCAAGACCTATAACCGCCGCTAAAAACACTCCAATATTAAAGGACATGACTGAGAGCATGACCATGTAAGCCATAGCCATTTCGAAAAACATACACACATGATGACAGAATTATAGCATGAGGTCTGGTAGTGTCTGATGTTAATATTTTGAGAACTTCAACTCCTGCGGCTAATAAGAATATGAAGAAAAGAGCTAGTAAGTACATGCTTAGGCTCCCGTTAGACCGGCCAGAGAAGAGGAACGTCGCGTATTTGCCCCAGTAGAAGCTCATCTGCATGTCCATCTCTGCAAAATTTGGAAAAAGCAATGTTTTTTCATTGCTGGATATATGAAAATGGATTTATATAGAAAAATTCATTAATTTGGAGATGAAATCGAGGACAACGAAACAAGGTTAGTCATCTCGTCGTGATCAATCGATTGGTTGGATCCTAGGACGGAGACAGTTTTTTCATGCTCGGATTTGAATATAAGTAACTATCTGCAAAAATACACCTGAAAATGAAACAAACCAAGGGATGGGGCCGGCCAAGTATGGCATTTTCAATATCTAGAGATCCAATGAAATGCATTTTCTGTCTTTGAGCATTTGCACAGGTTACACTACATTTACATGTCGTCACGAGACGCAGAGCGTGCAAGATGATGCACACGGGCCGGGAAACTACTTTTGTCGTCTGTATGTCAATTATCTGCATAGAAAATTCAAGTTGGTGTCAAGAAAGTATCAAACCCGGTGATGCATTTTTTTCAATTAATGTTAGACTTGATCCAAGTTGTCCTATGGATACTGATTGATAAGCGTTATTATAACGAGGCTGTAGTAGCGGTTAGATTATTTTGGCCAAGGGTGTGATTAAAAACAGCCAAATGGGTAACGAAATCCAGATCCAGTACAGCATAGTTAGTGAACAGAAATTCAACTCTTAATTTTCGATGAAAAAATAACTTACAGTTTGACAGATGTGAATGACATACAAAAATGGAGACAGTTTTCCCTTCAGCTGGCAAATTTTTTCTGTCTTTGTGTTTTTCTTACTGCAGATGAAATAGCAGAGAAGAACAAGTCTGAAGTATTTTATCAAAAATTTGAAGTACTTTGCAGACTTTTGCATCCAAATTCATTGCATTATAGTCTTCCACTCTCTGTGACATAATCAATGACGTTTTTAAAAAAAAATAATAATCAATGACATTTTGATCTTCGGGGCTTTAGTCTTTTTATCTATCCATATTTCCTCATTTTGAGTTTACTAATCTGATTGACCTAAACAAAGGAGTAGAGGCCGTAAATAGGGCGGGCGGGTTAGTGAACGGGTTTTAAATGGGTAGAGGGTTAAACTGACGGATTCTTAATGGTTAAAGGGTTGAACCATTTTAACCCTTTCAATCTTTTTGACCTTTTAAACCCTTTTAACATTTTTGACTCATTTAAGCATTTAAACCATTTTCCTCAATTAAGTAGCAAAAAATTAGTTTTTAAATTTGATATGTTTATACTTTTTATTTGTTCGTGATTATTAAATAACAGACTTTTTGTTTTCTTAGTAAGCGGATAAAAATAAAAAATGATAATGAAAAATGTTCGCTGGTTAATGAAATTTTATAGGTTTTGCTACAAAAAATTCATGATTGTCTTTATGGAAATTTAGATAGTTTGTTATATAACAGTTTTAATGTTTTTGATATATTTCTTTTTTTATTAGTTTAGTTTCATAGGGTCAAGATCAAAGTAAAAAGTTAAATTTTGGTACAAAATATAAAATTCGTCAAAATCATTTTATAATTCGTCAATTTATTTTATAGTTCATCAAAATTATTTTATAGTTCGTCACTTTTCGAGCCGAAAAATGAAAAAGACGAGCCGAACAATGAAAAGACGACATAGTTCGTCATTTTCATTTTATAATTCGTCACCAAGAAAAACACCAAAAACTCAAGATTTAATCTCACTCATTCAAATCACAAGATCAAGGGCTATGATTAGTTTGTATTTTGTACCAAAAAATTAACTTTGCACCGGATCCTTACTCTAGTTTCATATATGAATATACAGAATAAGAAAAATTATATGTAATATATTGATTTTTATAAATAAATAAATTTTACATACGAGATTCAAATGTAAATTCTGATGATGATGGATCCAGTGGGAGAGAAGAATGAATTTCATATTTTTTTATTAATGTTTATTGTTAACATAAGTTAAAACTTAAAGGGATTGTAAAAGGGTTAGAGACTACCCGAATAAAAATCCTTAAATTCGTTTATAAAAAGGTTTTTAACGGACAAGAGTTTGCTTAACCATTTTATTAAAAGGGCATGTTAACGGACGAATTTTATAGGGCGGTTAATGAACGAGACGGAGGGTTTAAGATTTATTTGCCGAGTCTACAAAGGAGCACAGAAGGTCAACAAAAGCTTTCAAATTGTTTATCCCAGTGTGATTTTTATAACACAGATGGCCCATACCACAAAATAATTATCATCGATTTTGATGCCTTACCCACCAAGGAACTCCCACATTTTCCATCTATAAAAGAAGCACCAAGATCTGATTCTTCCATCATCAAACACTTCAACTACTCTGTAATTGTAAGTCCCGAGTTAAGAAAAATGGAAGATCTGAAATTGCTTGGATCTTGGGGAAGTCCTTTCAGCCGCACAGTCGAGATGGCGCTGAAGCTGAAAGGAATCAAGTATGAATATGTGGAAGAGGATTTGTCTAACAAGAGTCCTTTATTGCTGCATTACAATCCTGTTCACAAGAAAGTTCCGGTGCTGATCCACAATGGGAAGCCTATTGCGGAGTCCTTGGTCATTCTTGAATACATCGACGAGACTTGGAAAGGAAGTTACCCGCTTCTTCCTTCGGATCCTTACGAGCGAGCTGGGGCTCGTTTCTGGGCTAAGTTCCTTAGCGAGCAGGTAACGTTTTTTAAATTCATAGTTCGTGTCTTGGACTGAAAAAACTTAATTTAAATGAACTGAACTTAAATGCAGTGTATCCTAGCGTTATGGAAAGTGTGCGCTAGGCAGGATGAGGAGCTGATGGCAGAAGCCTTATCGCATTTGTCAACGCTCGAAAATGAGCTGAAAGGGAAAAGGTTCTTTAGCGGAGATGAAATCGGGCTGGTTGATATTACAGCTTGTTTCATAGCGCATTGGATCGAATCGATTCAAGAAGCGAGAGGAATGGAGGAACGGCTGATAACAAGCGAAAGTTTTCCAAGACTAGCTAAGTGGAGTGTGGAGGTTTGCAGTGTTGAGGCTGTCAAAGAAAATTTACCTGATAAGGAGAAATTGGTGGCTGTTTTCAGAGGCATGTTCGCGCCGGCCAAGCCAGATGAACCAGCCAAATATGTGCCTAAAGCCTAGCTCGCATCCGACTCTCAGCTGCCCCTGCCTGTTTCCAGTTGCATATTATCATAATATCATGAATAACGTTATATGTATTGTATTGGCTTTCATATTTTACGTCTTGAAAAATTCTAAATTCAATAAGATTGCAAAAGTTGAGGATGATAAAAAAATTAATTTTTCAGGAACGTGTTCATACTTTTGATTCGGAATCAAAATAGAATTTAGTTGGACCGAATCTTAGCAAACATTACTACGAGTTACATTTGAATTTTGATCAGTACTAAACATTGAAGATTATTTAGGTTCCAATCTTGATGGCCTAAAAGTTGGAGTTTTGGTGAAGGGATGCAAATTTAGCAAAAGAGAAAATAATAGTCTAGCATTCATAATTTTGGTCAAATATTAATAGATCAATCCTACCAATACATCTAGTTGCACCTTTCATGGTAAAATTTAAAAAAATACAAAATTACTTTTTTATAAAGAATATTACTATTTTTTTATCCAATAAAGAAAATTACATTTTGGTTAGAACTTGGCAATGTGAAATAGAGTCAAAGGTCAAGGACAGTTGTCTCCATAATTGATCAACATTTATGTAGGTGAATAAATTAACAGCATTCTATACTCGTCTCCTATGTTCAATAACTTTTTTTTTTTTTGATTACATTGGTTAGTAAGTTAGTGTTAGATTGTTAGCACCTGTTATGTTAGAGGAGTTTCGAACCCTGGACGCGACGTAGGCGAGAGGGACGCTGCCCCACTGGACTAGCGTTTTACTCCTCCTATGTTCAATAACTGAACAGAGACATTACACACTCAAATTCAATAATCAATAATCAATAATCGAGGACTAATGGTAAGGCACGCTCACTTCGTGTCAAAGTACTCAGGTTCAAATCCTCAACCTAACATCTAATTTCTAACCTCTAACGCCCCAATAAAAAAAAGAGCAATAATCAATTAATCTTCCACATGAAAGCAGCAAATGGATAGCATCAAATTTTGTCAAACATCAATAAAGCCTCCTCCTTTAAGGGCCACCTAGCACCCCACATAACCCATTATCTCAGACTTCCACAGTTTCACTCCATGTCTTTATACAACTACAGCTACACTACAATCTACAAGCCACATATCACCTCCATAATCAGCAATGTGACAAATCCAATTCATCATCTTTCACCACTCTACTATTTTTAAACTCCCATCCCGAAACATATTTCAACATCAACATGGAACACAAACATCTAACATGTCTCACGCTCCTCCTATTCTTGTCTTCAACTACACGCGCCTCTCTTCCCGGCGCGTGGGAGCTTCTAGTCCAAAACGCAGGCATAGCCTCCATGCACACCGCCGTCACCCACCACGGCACGGTGGTCCTCCTCGACCGAACCAACATCGGCCCCAGCCAGCTTCACTTCCCCATAGGCCACAAATGCCGTTTCGACAAAAACGACGCCGTTTTAAAACGCGACTGCTACGCTCACTCGGTCTTATTCAACCCGGAGAATAACGAAATCCGGCCGTTGACTATCTTGACCGATACCTGGTGCTCCTCCGGCCAGTTTCTCCCCAACGGGACTCTTTTGCAAACCGGCGGCGATCTTGACGGGCTGAAGAAGATCAGAATGTTTCATCCATGCGACGCTGAAACGACGTCGTGCGACTGGTTGGAGCTGGAGGACGTGGAGCTGGAGAAAGGGAGATGGTACGCGAGTAATCAGATTCTTCCGGACGGGTCGGTGATCGTTGTCGGTGGAAGACGTGAGAATACAGTTGAGTTTTTTCCGACGAGGGGGAAGGCGGTGGCGCTGCCGTTTTTGGCGGAAGCTGAAGATGTTCAGATGGACAATTTATACCCTTATCTCCATCTGCTTCCAAATGGGTTGCTATTCATTTTCGCAAATGATAAAGCGGTGGCGTATGATTACAACTCCGGCGACGTGGTGGTTCGGTACCCGGCGTTGGAAGGTGGGCCGAGGAACTATCCGTCAGCTGGGTCGTCGGTGATGCTGGCGGTGGAGGGAGATTTTACTAGGGGAGAGATTGTGGTGTGTGGTGGGGCGGAGTACGGGGTGTTTTTAGCGAAAAGGGTTGATACGGCGGCGCGTGGGAGTTGTGGGAGGATTGTGGCGACGGAGGAGAATGCGGTGTGGAAAATGGAAGATATGCCGTTTAGGAGGACCATGGGTGACATGGTGATGCTTCCGACAGGACATGTGTTGATTATCAATGGAGCGCAAAGTGGGTCCCAAGGGTTTGAAATGGGGTCGGATCCGTGTCTGAACCCGGTGTTGTATAGGCCGGCTGAACCGGCCGGCCTACGGTTCATGACACTAAATCCGACCACCGTGCCGAGGATGTACCACTCCACGGCCAACTTGTTGCCGGACGGGAGAGTGCTGGTTGCCGGCAGCAACCCACATTATATGTATAAGCTCAAGGCTGAGTTTCCAACAGAGTTACGAATTGAGGCCTTTTCGCCAGAGTATTTGTCGGCAGACAGGGCGAATTTGAGGCCTACCGTTGTGACCATCCCTGAGAGAGTCAGGTACGGTGAGGCGTTTGAGGTGAGGGTGACGATGGAGCTGCCGGTGGTGGAGATCATGGAAGTGAATATGGCGAGTGCTCCTTTTGCGACACACTCCTTTTCGCAGGGGCAGAGACTGGTGAAGTTGACGGTGGGGAGCGCCATGGCGGATGGAGGCGGGTATAGGATTGGATGCACCGGCCCTCCGAACGGGAGGGTGGCGCCGCCCGGGTATTATATGGTTTTTGTTGTGAATCAGGGAGTGCCTAGTGTTGCAAGGTGGGTTCAGCTTTTGGGTTAGCTTTTCAAAAAGTCAGTGTTGTAAAGTAGAGTTGAGGTAAAGATTGGTATGGAGAGGAATAATGCTCATGTATGTAGTAACAACCTCTTACATGGATTGTGAGAATAAAGATTCCTCAATTGGATAGGATTTTATATTTCATCATATTTTGAGCAGCCTGTGCCTGTAAGTACTGAAAAATACCAATCAAAAAAGCCTTACAAGTTGCATCAAAACTCAGACAAGGAATAAAATGAATGTATATAACATTATAACTAAAGTTCACTCTACATACATACAAATAAAACATTTTCATTAAAAAACTATTCACTTTAACTGAAGCGTCCTGGACATAGAATCAAACTTTAATTTACAGTAGAAGTTCAGATAAGAGGACATGATTCCAGTGGGAATGACTTCAGAGTTGAGCAAATGGGTAAAAGAATGAAAGCTGATTATCAGCTTTACAGTGTGGTAGGGGCCAGTTGGGTCATCTGAACATTCACTCTTTAAAGAGATTTAATTTGTTGCTGTACAGGGAGATTATTTTACAATGAGGGGGGAGAGTTGAAATTAGGTGCTTACAAGCTCAGGGAGCGCTAACCATCCTCTGGGATCTGGAGTGGCCTAGCCGGTTCTTAAGGATGTCTATGTATGTTCTGAGCCTGTAACGGTCTGAGCTGGTGAGGGACATGGGAGGATTTAGTATGAGATGTGGTGCTTCCACCAAGATGAAATCCAACAGCTGGACAGCTTTTGAATAGTGCAAGGAGGCATTTTCCAAATCGCTCATGAGCTCATCCACCTACAAAAGTAACATTGCGCATACTTTGCCCTGAGATCAAATCTTTACCAAATACTATAGAAAATGAGGTTTCTTCTCTTTTCACTCAGTGAGTGCAAATATGTGATTAATTAAATATTTTATTAAACTGATTTAATGTTAGGTTAGGTCTCTGGTCCACAGCCACATAATTGCATTTTCTCTAATTTATTTCCTTATAACATGTTTTCTTTTTCTTTTTCCATTTTTTGTTGGCCACCCAATGGCAACCCTATAATTTTAGGTAAAGATGGCCATCTCATGGTTCGGGCTGCTGTGTGGTATACCGGCGATGGCTATGGCTATGACTCTGACCTATTGTGGCATATAGTTGTTCTTATGAAACGATGCTAATGCAAGTTTGCCTAGTTTGAACTTTAGATAAAACAAATGAATTACTTCACATTCGATAGCAGAGAAAACAAAGATACCTACCGCTCCACTGCGGCCTAAAGAAAGAGCAGATTGAAAGATCATCTCCATTGCATCAGGCATTTCAACACTCCCTGCAATAGGGAGGACAATATACTATATCAGAATGCCATCCATGAATTTAATTTCCAACAGCTTGTATTATATCAGTTATCCCCCAAATATTACAGCATATGTATACTTTTGTTTAATATGGTTGAGTTTCTGCACCAAAACCATGTTCTCTGGAGCTAACCTAAAGTCACAAATTGTCTGCGTATCTCAACTGTCAAATCATGATATTTATTACTTATTAGGTAGTTGTTCATCTATATTCTTTCATTGCGAGAAAAAACTCTTGGTAATAGTAATGAAGCTTTCGAACATAATTTCATAATGTTAAAATGTTGGAACTCTAAAATGGAAAGCCATACCAGCCTCAATGAGCTGAGCAAGCTCCTCAGCGCGCCCTACTTCACTGAGAAATTCCCTCTCAATTTTAGTAGAGAGATCCTCTGGCCCTTCATCATTGGAGACATCAAACTCTTGCATATCTGAACCGGCGAGATTCCTGCCTGCACTCCTCCATTTGGCTGAATGTTGATTGGGACTCCCTTCCATAGCAGAAGCAGCATGTGTGTGGCAAATGTGCAATGCCTGCTTCCAAATTGCTAGAATAACAAGCTGAATTGAGAACGCTTCTAGCTGCTTTCTCGAATTAATCTGAAATGGATGGAGGTACACCAACAGTTATAGTCTTCATTTCAGTATACGGCTCTAAAATAAAAAGCTGTTACAGTTGGCATTCAAAAGTCATTTATTTGGTATATGTATATCCATTTATATCCATTCGATGTATGCTCATATGATTTATGCAAAATATCACATAGTTACTCTATCAATGGCATTATGTGTTTGAATAAAATCCCGTTGAGTGAGGCAAAAGAACAATTATAGTTGTGTAGTCATCTTTTTGTATCTCAAAGAAGACAGATACAAGATAGATTGCTGACCATTTTTCTATCCGGCCTTTTCCTACTGAACTAGCACTAAGAAAGATGTACCAAAAATCTGACTAGTTTGACAAATTTTAGAACAAATGAAAATAACGTGCACTAGTGATTCAATGCTCACAAAATGAGTAGCATCTGCCATCGTCTATATAGTTTAACCAACGCCTTTTACAGTTGTCTAATTGCCAAGATTACTGAAAAGATAAATCATCATTCCTCACTAATCTAAGATTTTAAGCCGGCCCTTGCAAGAGGCTTATTTGTTTTTCATACATTTTTCTTTTGGAACTTAATAAGTGGAGAGGACATCAGTTCGTTTTAAAAAATTCTTCAATATATCAAAATACATCAGAAAGAAAATTAAATGAAAGTGACTACCTTCTCATGCACCAGCTCATTGATTGTAGCTGCACACAGTTGCAATGACTTGATTCTTGTCAGACCATGGGTGGAGGGTCGCTCGAAGGAATCTGCATAATCCATAGAACCTTGAGAGGTTCCTGGGGCAGAGCTCCGACTTTCCAAACTTTCCATGCGACCCAAGCCACTGGTTGTCGTTCCAACAATCGGCATTGGAGCGGTTGATGTGTTTTTCAATTGCGCAGATGATGGGAGAAGGCTCTCAGATTTCATTATCGGATGATCGAGCTTAGATGCACTTGCTACCGAAGATGACCCATATAAGGGAGGTCCCGAAACAAGAACATAATCCAAGTCACTCAAGTCCAGTGAGTCCCCAACTGTGGAAATCACATGATCCAAGGATGATCGAGCTTAGATGCACTTGCCACATAGTTCAATGTGCTAATATTACAATAGGCAAGGGCAATTTTCATCAAAGAACACAATAATTTCACTTCAAACTAGTGGATGAAGCCAATATATGAAGGGTACCTTTGGACTGAGCATTTGACGGGTAGTCCCTGAAATTCATAGTTTCCTTTAAATTCCCATTTAAAGGCTTTTGGCCTTTAATGTGATTTCGACTATGTTCATTCTTGTTTTTAGCTTCGTTTGTGGAAGCATCGAGGATGTTGTATGAAACGGTTGGAGTCACATGTCCTCTCTGGTGATTGCTAGGAACAGGAAACCCAAACACAGGCTTCCTCCTAAATGAAGATGGGCTGCCATCTGGACCACTAGAATTATCATCTAAAGGAAAAGGCAGATAATCATCTTGAGACACTTCGTCTGTATGTCTTGTGAAACCGGAATCAGACGACGGGATGTCCGCTTGCGCTCTTGCTGAGTTAGTAAACCTGCACTCATGAATTTTCATCATTAGAAATAACATGGCACTGTTTTGAATTTTGATCCCAAAATTACTGCTAAAAATAAGGCATTTAACCTTGATGAATTTTCAGCTTGCTTGGCAGAAAGAAATGGGTGGTTGAAAAATTCTTCAAATGTTAATCGCTCCACTGTATGGAAAGAAAGAAGAGAGAAAGTCAGCAAAAATATAGAACCAGATAGTGTCTAGACTCCACTCTAGAATCTAGAGTGGTTCGCCAAATATATACAGGAGCTATTCTACAATTTATGGTGTAGAGATGAAGTAAAAGTTCAAAGTACATGTCAATTCCATGGAGACTTTTGATTCAAGCACTATTTGCCTGCTGCTTATTGGGAAGTTGCAAGCTATTAGCTTCGCCAAACATAAGAAACAAGCTTGTTGACAAGTCCGTATGAGCAAGCAACTAACAATTGGTGGTAATTATTGGCCAATAGCAAAAAAGATTCTTAAAGTTTGAGAATTGTAAAGTTGCCATCATAGAATGATAGAAATCATAAAATGCATTCAATTTATCAGACCAACTAAATAAAATGATGCCCACTTTGAAATATAAGCACTGTGGACTGTGGAGTTACACTATTGCCAAAATAACCCCTCCATCACTGTGAGTTATTATTCAACATTTCAACTAACATAGGTTCCTTGCCGTGTCACATGTGGTTCCCATAAAAAAAAAGGGGAAAACCACCTATAACGGTAACTTACTAACATTGTAATCAAATGGTCATTTCACATCGAGTATTGGTGGTCCGAACGTTCGCAGCCCCAATTCAAACTCCATAATAACCTTGAAGTAAAAAAAGCTGGAGGTAATCCATATTACCTGGATTTCGCCGCAGTAACTTTTTGCACAAATCCTTGCACTCTGAACTCAAATTCTCATTGTTTGGTGGGAAATACAAATCATTTGAATTCATGATGTTATGTTGCAGCTGTAAGACATGTATTTCCGTGTCAATGACCGATTGTGTCATAAAGCGAAGGGAGTCTGGTCCATTCTACAAACTACCTCACCTGAAGTTGAGTATTGCCGTTGAATGGTGTTTTTCCTGTCACAAGCTGAAACAAGATGGCACCCACACTCCACAGATCGGCCTGCAGATTGGAGTAAAAGTTAGACTACAGACATTGTGTGAAAACCACTAATTACCAAGAAATAGGATGAGTTAATCCACCTTTGCATCATACTTCTGCATTTGCATTATCTCAGGAGCCATATAGAGAGGTGATCCACAAAGGGTTTCAGCAAGGCCTCGAGGTTGCAACGACCTGCCAAAAGATGAGCAGTGATGTTCAAAGGATTAGGAAATGCTGGGACTTAAAGAGGCATCTACTCCGTCGGTTCAGTAAGGGTTCTGTAACACATAAAGAAAGTTGCATGCACACTAAGATGACAGACTAAACTCTGTCAAACTATACACGTCAGCGAGAAAGATTTGTAAGATGCTGAGCTAAATCTGTTTACCTGGCAAATCCAAAATCAGCAATCTTTAGAACTGCTTTGTCGTCGTTTGTTGAAAGCAAAAGATTCTATTGCGGGAAAAGAAAGCAATATAAGAAAATCATAAACGTATACATATAGTAAAGAGTATCCATAGGGTAAAATTAAGGTCAAGCTAACGGCATAATAACATCCCAAATTTATCTTCCTCATAAACTCTAACACAATAAATGATCATATTTTCAACACTTATGATCTAACAAAACAAAAAAGAAGGCATACCTGTGGTTTTAAATCTCGGTGAATGACATTATGGTCACGGAGTAGTTGGAGACCAGCAGCTGAGATAACCAGTACATTAAGTCGTATGATAAAGCAAGCTCAAAGAAGATGGCAGCGTGAAGCGTACCTAATTGTTGCATGAAATGTTTTGCAGTTGCTTCAGGGACTTTCCCATGACGATTTATATACACTGACAGATCACCCCCTTTGCAATATTCCAATACCAAATGTATTTTCCCAGGCATCTGAGACAAGAAATAGCGAGGAATAATGTTAAGAATTTACATGAAGATACGATCGAGTACTACGCAATCCAAAAAACTTAGATGATTAAGGGAATTGAGGACATAATTTCACCACTAGTTAACTTCAAATCATTTCAATTTCTGTAAATGAGCCTCAATTTTCTTCCATGTAAGTGGGACTCAAGCATCTACAACTAAATTACGCCACCAAATTTAGATTCTTTTTCGTAAAAATATACAATACAACTCTTAGAATTGTTCAAAGTCATTTAGATTGGTACTCATATCTCATATTTCTCAAACTTCATTGAGAAGAAACCCTTCGACGTATCAGTCACAGTACAACTATTCGATCAAAGATATTCCAGGAGCATTTACTTCAAGAAATCATGAACAAATGGCATATGCCTTTTGGGGGTTTGCTAACGGGCCTCACTTGTACTTCGGATTTACAAACAAATTAGCCATGGTGATGAATCTAAGAAATTCCCAATTTTCTCTTCACATATGATATGATTACGTGGTACACTGATATTGACATGAATGATTAAATAACTAAACAACAAGAATGGACAAGTGGATAGGTGTGCTTACTTACAGCCCACAAAGAGGTAACAGAGGCCAGAGAAAATAAAACTAGAGCTAAAATCATGCCAAGAACAAAACTCGCAAGCTTGTAATGCAGAAAAATATATTTACCTCAATTATGTCATGCAGATGAATTATATTTGGGTGAGATATTTTCTTTAGAATATAGATCTCTGACATGAGACTCTCCTGCAACTTCTTGTTCAGTCTCTGCGTCACTATCTCTTTAATTGCAACTTCAGTCCCCAGTACAGAATGCTTCGCAAGCCAAACTACTGAGAATGAACCAGATCCAATCTGTCTGCCCACCTTATAGTCCCCGATCATATCTCTACTTCCCATGGTTGATTGAGCCATAACAAAAAAAATATATAACCAGCTTTCAGGTCACCTGCTACCTAGCCAACGCTCTCTAACTCTGTTAGTCCTGTGCTAGGTGGGGATTTGAACTGGCAGGGAACTGAAAGCTACAAAAGGAAAGGGAAATTAGACAGACTCAGCAACCAAATTATAGCTCCAGTAGTACAATACCTTCTACAACAAAATCAACAAGATCTTATCAAATTAAATTTTGAGTTAAGTATCTTCCAACGCGATTAAGGTGATAAATAACCAGTCAAAAGTCAAAACGCCATTCTACCTAGTCCAACCATACAAAAAACCACGAAAAGGACACCAAAACTGCAATTTCCACAATTCTTTGATACCAGATTCTTCATCAGTCTCAAATGAGAGCTTATTTCAAAATTAATATCTAGCCTATAATTCAACATTCTTCCTTGAGCATCATTAAAACCACCCTAACCACTGCAAATTCGAAACTGAGCACCATATCAGAGTGCCAGCGACCTAATCTAAATCACCAGCAACGACTTCTCACTTCTCAGCATAGAGACAAGCTGTTCGATCCAAAGTCTTCAAACTATCAACAATTATCAATCTACAAACAACAGATAACGAAACACCAACCTAATCTGATCCAACAGCAACCCCCAAAATCAGTAATTAAACCGAAAATCGAGTAAAATTCGAAATATCCGAGACGGCAATCGGCAGCAAAGACGATGATGATAGGTAAAATTTTCCGTATCGGATCGGTGGATGAACTTCGAGCAATCCGTGTGTTATCTTCGTAGACGAAAACTGTTAGAGGTATGTATGTACAAGTTGGTGTTGCGTCTGTCGATCGTTGTTTTTCTTCCTCCCTTTCGTGTCGTGCCTGCCCTACCTCCTCTTCGCCCAATTTTAAAAAAATGTATAAAATTAATAATTATAATTCAGATAAATGCTAATTGTTATAATTACCTTGAGAATATAGAGAACTTTTGAGACAAGTAGAACTCGAATGCACTGCAATATTATTGAAGATTTAGAGTGAAGGAGGAGGTGAAGGTGTAAAATTTTCCTTCGCCCCGAACCTCCTATTTATACTACAACGTTAAGAACACATTCCGCATTTCTCTCAAATGCATATTATTTTCTTTGGTGTGGGCCCCACATGTGGGACCCACATGCCAAGTTTTTCTTTGATGTTGCAGACCACATTTATAACACTCCCCCTGGGATGCACATCAAGCGTTTTAGGCTGCCTCGTTAAAAACCTTAGTTGGAAAAACCCATTGGGATAAAAACCAACTTAAGGGAAAAAGAGTGCAGCAACGCGAAGCTCCCCCTCATATTGGCGTGCGTGATGTTCTCATAAATTTTGCAGCTTCCGCATTCCTATGTCGTTGACATGTTTTCGGAATGTTGAGGTAGGGAGAGCCTTTGTAAAAAGATCTGCTGAGTTTTTATCAGAACGAACATATTGTATGCTGATAACATTGTTCTTTTCCAGCTCTTGGGTAAATGAAAAGAACTTCGGAGGGATATGCTTTGTTCTGTCACTTTTAATAAATCCTTCCTTCATTTGAGCAACACATGCAGCATTATCCTCATAAAGTGTGATTGGACTATTTGCTGGTAGAAGACCGCTTGTAGTTCTGATATGTTGTGTCATGGATCTCAGCCACACACATTCACGACTTGCTTCGTGTAATGCGATGATCTCAGCATGGTTTGATGATGTTGAAACGAGTGTCTGTTTCTGAGAACGCCAAGAGATTGCAGTTCCTCCACATGTAAATACATAGCCAGTCTGGGACTTCGCTTTATGTGGATCTGACAAGTAACCTGCATCTGCATAACCAATCAAAACTGGTTTTGTATTGTTAGGATAAAATAATTCTAAGTTAAACGTTCCTTGAAGATAACGAAGCACATGCTTGATTCCATTCCAGTGTCTTTTGGTAGGAGCTGAGCTAAACCTGGCTAATAAATTAACAGCAAAAGCTATGTCAGGTCGAGTACAATTAGTAAGGTACATAAGAGCTCCAATCGCACTGAAATATGGTACTTCTTGACCAAGAATCTCTTCAGATTCTTCACATGGACGAAATGGATCTTTGTCTACATCAAGGGATCTAACGACCATTGGGGTACTTAATGGATTTGATTTATCCATATTGAATCTCTTGATTATCTTTCTCGTGTAATTTGATTGATGCACAAGTATTCCACTTTGCATATGCTCAATCTGTAATCTGAGACAATATCCCGTTCTCCCAAGGTCTTTCATTTCAAATTCCCTTTTCAAGTAAGAGATTACTTCATGAATCTCTTCATTTGTTCCAATGATATTCAAATCATCGACATAGACAGCAATAATCACACACCCGGATGTTGTTTTCTTAATGAAAACGCAAGGGCAAAGAGGGTCATTGACATATCCCTTTTGCAACAGGTATTCACTTAAACGGTTGTACCACATGCGTCCGGATTGCTTTAACCCATATAAAGATCTTTCTAGTTTGACCGAATATCTTTCTCTGGGCATTGAACTTGATGCTGCAGGCATCTTGAATCCTTCAGGGATTTTCATGTAAATATTAGTATCAAGCGATCCGTATAGGTAAGCAGTAACAACATCCATGAGGTGCATATTCAATTTCTCATGAACTGCTAGACTTATCAAGTATCTAAACGTAATTCCATCCATGACAGGAGAATACGTTTCCTCAAAATCGATTCCAGGCCTTTGAGAAAAACCTTGTGCAACAAGTCGAGCCTTGTATCTCACAATTTCATTTTTCTCATTTCTTTTTCGTATGAAAACCCATTTGTATCCAACAGGTTTCACATCCGTAGGTGTGAGTACTATAGGCCCAAAGACTTTGCGTTTATTGAGCGAGTCTAGTTCAGTTTCAATGGCCTTTTTCCACTCAAACCAATCGTGTCTATTTTTACACTCGGTAATAGACCGTGGTTCGGGATCACCATTATTTTCATCCATAATATCACATGCCAAATTATAAGAGAACGCATCATCAATGTTCTCTTTTCGGTTCCACAGTATGCCTGTATTAGCATAATTAATCGAAATTTCTCGATCCTTTTCATTTTGTATTTCTGTAGGAATACTTTCCTCCATCATAGGATCGATTTGCTTTTCTTCCCGTTTTCTTTTCCGAGGATTTTTATTTTTGGAACCGGGTGGCCTTCCACGCTTTAAGCGTGTTGTGATATCATGAGTGACTTTATTTTCCGGCTTCCCTTTTGGAATTTCAATTTGTACGGGAGCATTCTCAGCCGGTATGTGAGGTTTAGTCACTCTCTTTGTGTCTGTAAATGCATCAGGAAGTTGATTTGCCATCTCTTGCAAATGTAAAATCTTTTGTACTCTACCTTCACAATCTTTTGTGTAAGGATCAAGATGCAATAATGTTGGTACAGACCAAGTAATTTCTTTCTCAAACTGTTTTCTTTCTCCCCCTAAAGGTGGGAAATTTTCCTCATCAAAATGGCAATCAGCAAAATGTGCTGTGCAAATATTTCCAGTTTGAGGTTCAAGATATTTAACAATAGATGGACTTTCGAAGCCTACATAAATGCCAAGACTTCTCTGTGGTCCCATCTTTGTTCTTTGGGGTGGGGCAATAGGCACATAAATAGCACAACCAAAAATCCTTAGATGAGATATATTTGGCTCCTGACCGAATACAAGTTGTAGTGGGGAGTACTTATGATATGCACTCGGTCTGATGCGAATTAATGCCGCGGCATGTAATATTGCGTGACCCCATACCGAAGTAGGTAGCATTGTTCTCATTACCAAAGGTCTAGCAATAAGCTGAAGGCGTTTGATCAGTGATTCGGCCAGACCATTCTGTGTATGGACATGAGCAACAGGATGCTCAACCGTAATCCCAACTGACATACAATAATCATCGAATGTCTGAGATGTGAATTCTCCGGCATTATCAAGTCTGATCTTCTTTATTGTATGATCAGGAAATTGAGCTCGTAATTTGATTATTTGAGCAAGCAATTTTGCAAATGCCATATTGCGGGTTGATAACAGACATACGTGTGACCATTTGCTAGAGGCATCTATCAATACTAAGAAGTATCGAAATGGTCCACATGGTGGGTGAATGGGCCCACATATATCACCTTGAATCCGTTCAAGAAACATAGGTGATTCTGCTTCAACCTTTCCCTGTGAAGGCCTTATGATCAACTTTCCTAGAGAACAAGCTTTGCATGGGAGAGCATTTCCTTGAGGGATCTTTTGATCCTTAAGTGGATGCCCTTGTGAATTTTCAAGTATTCTTCGCATCATAGTTGAACCAGGATGACCTAATCGGTCATGCCATGTGGTTAGTGCTGAAGGCTTGATAACTACCATATTTGATTCAATTGCATTCAAATATGTATAATGCAATCCGGTAGGGAGCATTGGTAGTTTTTCTAAAACACATTTGGTTCCAAATTTATATGTTGTGAGCAACATATATTTCATGTTATTTTCAGTTATAGACTGAGTATCAAATCCATGAGAATATATATCATTGAAACTTAACAAGTTTCGTTTGGACTTTTGTGAAAATAAGGCATCATTTATCATAAACTTTGTACCATTTGGCAATGTGAAGTTTGCCTTGCCAATTCCCTCAACCAGGTCTGCATGACCTGATATTGTATTCACAACTGTTTGTGATGGTTTTATCCTTGAAAAATATCTTTTATTTTTCAGGATAGTGTGCGTTGTCCCACAATCAAGTATGCAAATTTCTTCAATGTTAATCCCTTTGTTGGCTTGATGATTATCTTTATCCATGTTAAAACTTTGAAATAAAAACAAAGAATATGTTAAGAAAAGGTAATGGAATAAAACATAGTACAAGTTTATTTCAAATCTTACAAGAAAAACATGCAGATAACATCGGACAACTTGGCTTCATTCCCAATAGGGGATTACATAGTCCCATTTTCTGTGTGCTCATTGGAGGTTTCACCCTGACTCACAAAGTCGGATGCATCAAAGTGGGTGGAGTCATTTATCGGGTTGTCAATGAAGTTGACTTCTTTCCCCTTCCCTTTTTCATATCTCTGATAGAGCTCGCATAAGTGCTTTGGAGCTCGACAGATTTTAGACCAATGGCCTATGGTCCCGCATCTGAAACAAGCAGTTTCATGACCTTTCGAGGGGTTGGGGTCATTTTCCCTTTTGTAGGGATTCTCATGATTCCTCCCATCTTGATGGTTCTTGTGGACATATTTGGTGAACTTATAAGGTGAATTATGAAAATAACCACCTCGACCACGTCCTTGACCACGACCTCGACCTCGCCCACGCCCACGACCTCGGCTATGCCCTCGACCCTGAAGGTGGTCTCTATGTTCATTTCTGTTGAAACGAACAGCATTCGCTTCAGGGAATGCTTTTGAGCCAGTCGGGCGAGATTGATGGTTCCTAATGAGCAGCTCATTATTTTTCTCCGCGACGAGGAGACAAGCAATCAGTTCTGAATACGTTTGGAAACCCCGCACACGATATTGTTGTTGCAGGGTCACATTTGATGCATGGAATGTAGAAAAAGTCTTTTCCAGCATTTCCTCATCTATTTTTTTATCTCCGCAAAACCTCAGATGGGTTACAATTTTGAACATTGCAGAGTTGTATTCACTGACTTTCTTAAAGTCCTGGAACCGTAAAGCGGTCCATTCATCGCGGTAAAGTGGGAGCATCACAGCCTTTTGATGGTCATATCTCTCTTTGAGATTCTTCCACAGTTCACATGGTTTTTTCACCGTGAGGTACTCATTTTTGAGATCCTCATGTAGATGGCGGCGAATAAAAATTAAAGATTTTGCCGCGTCTACTTTTGATGAGGTATTCCCCTCATTGATTGTTTCAGTAAGATCCATTGAGTCTAGATGTGTCTCAATGTCTATTTTCCACGGCATGTAATTTGTCCCAGCAATGTCAAGGGGACTGAAGTCTAGTTTCACCAAATTTGTCATGATGTTAACTAAAACAAAAACAAGTAAATTTTTATTAATTCAGGACATACAAGTCTACAAATAATGTAATGAAGAAAACGACATACATTGTTACAAGTATTTTTACACAAAAAGAAAATTCATCCGGTGTTAGATCTCCGGTGAAATCAAGAATAGTGAGTACTACAATAATTATTGCAACAAAGACAAGTAGTAATCTAGCCGACATTTTATTGCTTTGGAAATCTTTGAGTGTGTTTGTAGTGTGAAGTAGAAGAGGAAATGTGATTTAGTGTAGTTGAATGAAAACACATTTATAGGGGAAAAACTAGCCGTTTGTTACCGTTTTATTACCGTTTGAGCACAATGTTACCGTTGTGTATGGGTTAATTTATGCTAAGATTTGATTAGAAATGTAATGCAATTAATTAACATGTGAGGATAGACATGTATAGTATAAATGCCTTTTTTTTACCATAGGAGTGAAGTAGTAAAGTAATTGTAATTCACATCATATTATTTTTACGGTGGCTGAGCCTTCCTTGTAATAATATGATGTTATACAATAACAAGTGATAAACATAAAAGTTTATACATGAAGTAAGTAAATTTGTAGTTCACAACACCTTACTATGGGGCGGTAGTCCGCTCATCATAATAACATGTTGTTATACATTAAGAAAGTAAAATGAGTTACGTTGTAAGAAGTAATTAAAGTAAAGATAGTTACTTTGCAGATCACAACACTTTACTATGGGGCGGTAGTCCGCACATCATAATAACATGTTGTTATACATTAAGAAAATGAAACAAGTGGTAAGAAGTAGTAAAACATACATAACAGTTGCCGTAATAGAATTGAATTCCAAACAAAGGAAAAGTAAATGAATTCTTAGTTTTTTTTTATCTAGGAAAACTCAGATATCAACACAATCAGAAAGTTGTGAAATAGGGAGAGTAGAGCTCCCTTTGAGGCAGTGAACCCCTTATGATATCCAAGTAGAACAGATGAAAAATATGATATCTCAGTTGGTTAGAACCTCGTGCTGATAACGTTTTATAATTACCTTGAGAATATAGAGAACTTTTGAGACAAGTTAGAACTCGAATGCACTGCAATATTATTGAAGATTTAGAGTGAAGGAGGAGGTGAAGGTGTAAAATTTTCCTTCGCCCCGAACCTCCTATTTATACTACAAGGTTAAGAACACATTCCGCATTTCTCTCAAATGCATATTATTTTCTTTGGTGTGGGCCCCACATGTGGGACCCACATGCCAAGTTTTTCTTTGATGTTGCAGACCACATTTATAACACTAATGAGTGTATAATTTTTGAAAATAAGACAAGACAAGAATGATTAGCCTCATTTATTTTTTAAGTCCTGCCAAAAGGGAAATAATTTTTTTATAACTTGTATGTGGTCAAATGCAATTCAGCAATTGCGTTATCAATGTTCAGAAAAGGTCACATGAAAGTACATATATATGAAACACAAAGAGTTAACTGAATCAAGAGGGCATTCACTAGTCCATAGGTAAAGATCGACAGAGAGTTATTGATAACAAAATCTTTTAAAGAGAGAAGACACAAACGGAAGAAAACTAAAGTTGGAGTTTCCGTTGTATAAGCTTAAAGCATTTAAAACAACTCCATGGCCTAATTAAAACCAAAACTAATTAATATCCACCCTTCAAATCATTAACAACATCATATGGGATTGGAGTGACCGTCTCTAAGGTGGCTCCTTCAACCATAAACCCTGGCTTCGGTCCCTCAGGTTGCCTCTTGGTGCTGATAACTTCACCTCTAGCCTTGGCCTCAGCCTTCAGCTTGTCATTCCTTTTCTTTCTTTCCTTGATTTCCTCGGCACACCTTGATGGTTGCACATGTTCAATTCGAACATGTATTCTCTTCTTGATTATTCTGTTACCAACCTGAGTACAAATGATATCATACCGATCAATTGTCTTTCACCAAAATGAATGCAAATAACAAGAATCACAATGAACTAGCTTATCAAAACAAATAGAACAATGAATAGGATATAGTTACAGAATCATATGAGAGTATGAGACTTCAATAAATTACATGTCAATCCATTTCACTTTAATTATATATACAACAAAAAGATTTCTGGTTTCAGCATTTGTTTGCAAAGTAATGCAACTTACAGAATTTAATAAAGATCTAAAAACCAATTAGTCTAAACCTACTGAGGGTTTGATCTCAATGTGACTTAAGCAAATACTAACATCAAACCAACGAGTAAATTCAACATTTGTTGACACAAACGTATAGTAGCAATAACTCAAACAACTTCCAACACGAACAATTCTGTAAAATTGATCATGAAGTCATCCATAGTTAGTATTACTGGCATAACAATTCAACAAATCGCAATGTATTGAGAAATACCTCAGGTCAACAAGAAAAGCAAAATTTCTAAAAACAAGAGAACCATATTTCCAAAAAAAATTCACCAAATAACTAAATTCTTCAAGACCTAATTCAAATACCCTAAATCAGTGCGCAATTGCAAGCAGCAAATGATTCAATACACACACAAAAACGTAGATTCAACTGAGTGAGTGTAACCCAGTAAAAAAAAACGAAACCAAACCTGCTTGTTGATCTCAACGCCGATAGCGCGCTTGGTGACGTTCCAGACCTTTCCAGTGCGCCCATGGTAGAATTTGTGAGGCATGCCTTTGTGGATAGCGCCATTGACCTTCACGTCAACATACTCGCCGATCCTGTAGGTCTTGAGGTAGGTGGAGAGTGGGATGTAACCTTTCTTCCTAAATCCGCGCGCGAAGAGGTCCCTGGTCCTCGATCGAAGCCCGTGTCCAGCCGGCATGGTTGATCCCTCTAGCTTAGCTTCTCCTTCTATCCACCTGCTATTGCATTTTTTCGAATTTATACGGATAGTTAGGGTTTCGGAATTGAGAGGGTAACCTTTGGGCTTGGGATGTTATTGTTGGGCTTAGATGAATGGGCCTTGGCTGTTATTACAAATGGGCTTGTAGCCTCTATCCTCTAGCGCTGACAATTCTAGATAGTCGGCATGTTTAAATAATAAATATGAGGACCATTTTTTTATAAATAAATTCACAATTAACAACTATGTAAGACTAGGCAATAAGGTATCTAGTTGAATGTCGCACTAAATATTTGCTTTGTTTTAATGTGGACATGTTCCACAATCGGCCATGAATGATGGACAAGCCGAGAACATGGATGTGTAGTGCAACTTCTAGTCAAAGTCAATTCCTCATCATCCCATTTATATTTTTTTCTATTAAATTGCATATTTTTTATTTCATTGCAAACCAATCAGTTGACAACTCCATCTCAAATCCAATATTATACACCAAAAAGATCTTCTTCTTTTTTCTCCATGAATTGAGAATGTCAATCGTTGCACCATTTCCATAGACTAAAACATATTTCATTTATTAAAATGGATCTGATACAATGCTTCAAAAATCATATAAGTGTCAGAACTATGATGTTTTGATCATTAGAATTTTGTTTTATTATATTTCAAAAATTAGTACAGTTTTTTTTTGATATAGGGGTTAGTAGTTAGTTGAGTTAGTAAGGACTCGAATCCTGATCACCCGGGAACACAGTGGGAAGGGTCACCACGGTGCCACTTCTCTTTGCCTTAAAATTAGTACTGTTTTGACACTCGCGATATGTGGTTTTGCATCGGGTCTTCTTCCGTCCTAACATGAGCATAAATGGAAATTTGAAAAAGTCAGAATCCTCAAATTGTTTGACTTTCATAACCTATAATGCTGTATTATTTAACTTCCCAATCAGACTTTTGTTGGGGTATAAAAGGTCTTCAATTCTTGCCATCCAATGCATAACTCAAAACTACATCACAGACATGAAAAAGTTCTCTCCTGCGTGGAAATCCGTTTTCGCCATTTTTGTCATTTCTGTTTCATGTGGAAGCCTGTTGTCCCAAGTCTCCGCTCGTCGTCCTGTCATCACTGAAGCTCTCTACAACACCTTATTCATTCACAAGGATAACACAGCCTGCCCCGCCAGGAATTTTTATCCATACCAAGCTTTTGTAGAAGCGACTCGCAGCTTTCGTAGCTTTGGAAATCGAGGAAGCCAGGTTGTGCAAAGGCGCGAGGTTGCTGCATTCCTTGCTCAGATATCACAAGAGACGACGGGAGGATGGGCAACTGCGCCTGATGGACCTTATGCGTGGGGTCTGTGCTTCAAGGAGGAAATAAGTCCCCAGAGCAAATATTGCGATGCTACGAATACACAATGGCCCTGCGTTGCTGGAAAAAGTTACAATGGTCGCGGGCCTATTCAGCTGTCGTGGTACGTCTAACATTTTAATTTTTATTTCCTGAGCGGTGGAAGGAACTTTCAGAAATCTGATACTTACAATGTCTTTTTCAGGAACTATAACTACGGGCCAGCAGGTAAGGCGTTGGGATTCGATGGCCTAGCGAATCCAGAAATCGTGTCGAATAATTCAGTCATTGCTTTTAAAACAGCTCTGTGGTTTTGGATGACTGAGCAGAAGCCAAAGCCATCGTGCCACGGCGTGATGACTGGGAGATACAGGCTAACACGGGAAGACCGAGCAGCCAACCGAACTTTGGGATTTGGACTAACTACCAACATTATCAATGGCGGTCTGGAGTGTGGTTTGCCTGACGATGCACGAGTCAACGGCAGGATTGGGTTTTTTAAAAGATATGCCCAGTTGTTTAATGTCAGCACCGGACCAAACTTGGATTGTGGAAGTCAGAAATCCTTCTAGAGCCTGAAATATAATTTCAGCAGCCTATTTCAGAAAGGCAATTTATAATGCTATATACAGTAACCGTTAGTATCGATAAAATTGACCTGCAGGATGAAACTCAGATGCAAATGTATCGTAATCATTCGTTTTTCAGCAAAATTTAAGTGACGTATTTCAATGATCAATCACTAGAATTTAATGGAAGCTCACTAAGGGTTAGGACAGTAAAAATAAAAAAATGTTATTACAGAGGGACACATACCACGCAAAACTCGTAGATCCACCAAGTGAGGAGATCATTTCACATTTTCAGATCCATAAAATAGTATATATTTTTCTTTCTACGGATATTGCATATTCACCTGTTTGTCTGATAACTCCTTGAAAAAGACTGTTAGCGTTAAATAAATAAAAAGCTTATTTTGGACTCAGCTGAGAGGAATAATTGCCGGCCTTAACAAGACCTACTACATATATAGTAATTTTAAAAGAACATGCCTAAAAGAAATAACTCATGGACATGGAGAAAAACAAGATCACCGTCGAAAGACAAAGTTATGGTATACCTAATCACTTAACAAATAATTATGTATCAAAATCATCAAGTGGCGACTTCTGTATAAAAAATCGAACGAAACAAAATTAACAGAGAAGCTGCGACATACTTGCAACAGCAGAAAAGTTCCTACTAAAGAATATTTTAAAGAGACTTGTGTTCGATAATACCCGGTAATTAATCCTTTCCCTTTGTGTATGCTTACTTTTAAATTTAATATCACACAGGTCAAATATTTCCCCAACACAAAAAATAGACTGGGAGGTAGAAAGTGGAGTGTGTTTTAGAGAACACTAACCTTTTAGTGGAAGCCTCCACCACTCCACAAGAGTTCCCATTGTAGCCGGCAGTTTTGAAATATGATAATTGCCTGGAAAACCTTTCACAACATATTAAGATGCTGCAACTTGGTTTAGGGGACCATCATTCCTGTAACCGTCTTTGTTTCCCAGTCGTCAAGGGAACTACTGGTAGCGGTTGTTTAGCTGTCAATCTGCTTGACGCGTGACTGCACCCAAAGAATTTTACAAAATTTTGAAAATTAGGGAATGCATGAGATTAAATTACACTGAATTACATAACAGTCTGTGACTAGGTCTACAATGTTTGAATGGAGCTCGTATAAGAACAAAAGGGGAGGACAAGGAGCTATAAATTATAATTAGGCTGCTGTGAGCGCCTCCTTTTTTTGTTAGGCGCTTTTCTCTTCATTGCTGTCCATTGGTTTGTCTTCGGATAATGGATTGTTCTCTGCTTTCTGAGCACCTTCTAGACTCGCCAAACCCAATACTCTGGTTCTTGGTGGAGGAGATGAGTCAGCCAATGGCGCGACTAGTCCTGGCTTTCCATCATCGATTACCACGTCAACTAGCCCATACTCTTTTGCTTGCCATGCGTTCATGAAGTTATCACGATCTGTGTCCATTTCAATCTGTAGAGAGTAATAGTTAGCAGCAAATGAATGAAATGACCATTACAAAGAGGGTAGAATTGTTCACCTGTGACTCGGGTTTCCCGGTAATTCTTGAGAATATCTTGTTCAGCTTGATTTTGTGATATGCCATTTCCCTAATCCGTATTCCCATGTCTATTGCCTGAGTAAACCAAATGCACACACACAAAACACATTAATTATCAACGAACAGGAAAAACTGTTCCACGTCCAATGAAGCTATTGTATCATATCACATCATGTCACCTATTTATGGCAATCTATATATTTTGATGAACATAAAAATATTGGCAGAGATGAGCAAAGATTTGTATAGTGAGGGATCTCCCGAAATTCATAAAAAACAATTTGTTGAGATTGAGAATAAGAAGTTTCTAATGTAGTTAAAATATTATATAATGTCAAGCCAGCAAACTCAACAAACTCAAACTCAGGTTGGCATCTCAATTCTCAATCATCGTTTTGAAGCTATCTAAAGGGTCATAAACCGTGTAAGTTACATGTCTTCAAGAAGGTTCAGAACCACAACGAACTAACAAATTGATTAAATGGAGTTCGACTGGTAATTTTGTACATCAAGGACTGAGACTGTTCAATAACAAGTGAAAGTAAACACTCACTTTTCCTCCTGCAGTTCCAAGAGGTTGATGGATCATCACTCTTCCATTGGGCATGCAAAATCTCTTCCCCTTAGTGCCAGCGGCAAGAAGAAACGCTCCCATGGACGCAGCAAGGCCAAGACACACAGTGGAAACATCAGCTTTGCACAGCTTCATCGCATCATATATTCCCATTCCTATATGATCAATTACTCAGTCAACAAGCATAAAACCGAAAGGATTTCTAGTCAATAATTCATAAGGAATAAAATGTAATCACTGTTGTGCTACGGGAAAGCTACACTTGAACACCAAAAAGACACATGCGAATGACTCGTTTTCTCAATATTTTGGTGAACAAAACATCCATTAAAAACTTGAATAACATGTCAACTATTCTTTCAGCAAATTAGATCACAATGTTCGGCAGAAAACACTGGACTCAAAACATCCCAAGACTAGATGTACCTGCTGTAATAGAGCCACCAGGCGAATTAATGAACAATTTGATATCTTTAGTTGAATCCTCTGCATCCAAAAACAAAAGCTGGCTAATGATATAATCTGCAGTCATGTCATCCACCTGCAAATCATCATCACCATTCAGAATTAGCAAATAGAAAAATGCAAATTTTACACACCCCACAATGGACCACATACAAATCCATCATCAAATTAGACACATATTCCCAACACATAGCACTTCAAAGCACCTGGGATCCTAAGAATATGATTCGCTGACGGAGCAACATGTTGGTAGTGTCGAGCTCTTCAAGCCTTGGAAGCGATGCAACAGCGCCACTGATATCCCAATTACTCGACAGTGACTGTCTCGTTGAAGCAGCAGGCGCCTCATCCTCGCTCAACGGTTTTCCGAACAAAGTCGTACCCACCAAAGGGTGAATCTTTCTCGACTCGAAATTTTCACTAATTCCCGATGGGGTCGACGCTCTGGCGGAAACCCCAAATTGGATCCTAGGGTTTGGTCGGCCAAGGATTTGGAATGTTGATAAGGGAATTTTGGTGTGGATGGAGGACGGAGGTGAGTGTAGGAGTGAAGTGGAAGACGCCATTGGAGGTGGTGGATGAGTTGAAAGCTGCGATCTTTGCTGAATTTTGTTGACTTCGGATTTGGGGATTTTGTTTCGGGAATTTCTAGGGTTTGTAATTGGATTGCGTTATTCTTTATTTTCTATTTTCTTTTTAAGTATATTTCATTTCAATACAGAGTAAAAGTATCCGGTGCAAAGTTAATTTTTTGATACAAAATATAAATTATTTATAGCCATTGACCTTGTGATTTGAATGGATGAGATTAAATCTTAATTTTTTGATGTTTTTTTTTGTGACGAATTATAAAATGAAACTGATGATTATGTCGTCTTTTCATTTTTCGGCTCGAAAAGTGACGAACTATAAAATAATTTTGACAAACTATAAAATAAACTAACGAATTATAAAATAATTTTGACAAATTTCATATTTTGTATCAAACTTTGATTTTATAGCTAATCTTGACTCATTGATTACATTCTAATTATATTGAATCAGCTGCAACAAAAATCATGACACGTGGAGTGAGCCAAATAAAAAACTTTATTACGAGCGCGGGAATTATCAAGATGAATTCAGCAGTAGGCTCTATTTTGATGGGAAAAAAGAGAGGTGATGATGAGCTTCCTCAACTCCCAATTGCCACCTTCCTCTCATCTCTTTGCGGATATGATTCCATTTTCCATCATTTTAAACAGAGTTCTAAGAAATCGGCAGCATGATTAGTCGGACGATGGACAAAATAGATAGGCGAGCTGAATTAATGAGCAATGGATGGATGGACGAAACGAAACGAAACAATGGGCAAACGTCGACGCGAGTCATACTGATAACTGTATTGGATAAGTATAATAAATCATAATATTGAAGTCGAATTCATTTGGGGACCGGAGAAGAGCATTTAAAGATCGGCAATATTAAATAGTACATTGCTCCATCTTCCATTGATTTTGAGTATGACCCATTTTAGGGAGTTTTTTTTTTTTTTTTTCCCTTTTTTCCAAACTCAATCTCGTTTTTGTCCTGTTTTAAAATTCAATTATCAATTTTGCCCTATTTTTAACAAAATCGATTTGGGGAACCCGGTTTGTCTCATTTTTTTGTTGTTGATAAAAACCGATTTGGATTTGCTGACTGTGCACATATTTAGTCATACGTGGACCTAAAGGAAATTTAATTGCGACCAAGTGTAAAACCGATTTCCGCCAAACCGGTTTGACTGGATTTAACTAATTACCACACAATTCAACACAAACAATTCAATTAATTATCACCAATTCAAAATCAAATTCAACACAAACATTTTAACTAATTAACACTCAATTCAACAATTCAGCAGTCAGCACATACATTTCAATTAATTAACACTCAATTCCACCCAATTCAACACATACAATTCAATTAATTATCACCCAATTCAAATAATTAACCCCAAATTCAACACAAACATAATTTTTTTTTGAAATGTTTGTGTTGAATTTGGTGTTAATTATTTGAATTGGGTGATAATTAGTTGAATTGGGTGGTAATTAGTTAAATTTATCAAAAATAATTGTTGTTGACCAGTCAAATCGGTTTGGCGGAAACCAGTTTTACACGTGGTCACAATTACATTTTTTCGGTCCACATAGGACCAAATATGTGCACAGTCAGCAAAGAAACCGGTCTTTATCAAAAATGAGACAAACCGGGTTCCCCAAATCGATTTATTAAAAACAGGGCAAAATCGATTTGAGTTTAAAACAGGACAAAAACGAGATTGAGTTTGGAAACAGGGCAAAAAAACAAAAAAAACTTCATTTTAGGTCACTTTTACTCCAAAATAGAATAAGAACCCAATCACTCAAATATGATGTACACAAAACAAAGACTTTATTTTTTATCTTCAAAATTCAGTTGATGGCCTAGAGATTTGCCATGGCCTAAAATAAATTCAAAATACCTAAATGCTCCTAAGAATGATATTTTTTTTCTTTCCAATTTGCGTAATTTTGCCAAACTCATTTTATTTATACCCAATCTTGAAGTTCATTTTCAATTTACTAACTTTTAGATTCTATTACATCAAAATCATTAATCTTGATATGGCCGAGACTTCATCATCTTTGCTTCCCCTGCCCCATTAAATGGAAGTCCTTTTAGCTTGTTGCGTCTTGGTCTTTCTTTGGATTCGTTTATCAAATTTTGTTTTGTTGTTAAAGTTTATTATTATTATTTATTAGTAAAGTTTATTAATTTTGAATGCATATTTTTTTCAAAATAAATTTAACTGTAAAAATATTACTTTATACTTGATAACAAAATTCAAGGCGACAGAAAGAACCACCTTTCCCAATAATTGCAGCATATGAACTCAAAAAGATGACTACTTTCGACAATCCACACATGTGGACCGATGGAAAATTCAAATGTTTGCAAAAATTGAGATGACTCGTTGGTAGACTAACCTGTGATGTGCAATTAGACAACGTATGCAATTTCCAGACGCACATTAATTTTTACAAAAAGTATACTAAAGTTTCAAATCATCATAGAAAAACAAATCTCAATAAATGCACTGCTACGGTTCTATATTTATGTACAAATGCCAAAGCTCATAGTGAACCTCTTTGGCCTTTTTCCTCCAAATATGTTTTTCTTTATTCCCCTCAGAACCCATTTTTATAGGATATTTTGATCCCCTTTTACTGGGTTTGTGTACTCACTTTTGTGCTCTTGGAAAGTATTGTGCATTTTGGTTAAGGGCAGCTGATAAAGGTTCGATCTTTCTTGTTTGAGATTGTTATTTTTGTGTAAAGGTGTCACCTTTATGGTTCATGTGCTTGTTTTTGCTTGTGGGTGTTGTGTAGTTTTCATGTTTGGTGTGTTTACTGCTCAGTCTCGTCACTGGGTTATTCGTAATCTGAGTATCTGGAAAGTCATCATATTTAGGTTTTAGTTGCATCCAGTGATGAGTTTAGGCCTGAGAAGTTGCGGAAGGCTGTGAATGTGTTTGTATGAACGTTCATGTTTGATTGAATCTGTATTCAGACTGGGAACAAGTTTTCTGTTCAATCATGTGATGCTATGGCGTATGGCCTGTGTGGTCTGGTGTTGATGATTAATGTAAAGGTACTGTTAGTTATAGAGTTGGAGATGATGTTAGTTATAGATATAAACATCTTGTTTGGTTTTTGGAAAATGAAATTTCGTTGTTGGTTTGTCGTGGAAACTTATAAAAAAAGGAAGCATACTATAGAAATATTTCCTTGAACTCTTCCACGGAAATAGTCACTCTATCCTTTTTCATTTTTTTACATCAAAATTGTCCAAGATTCAGTTGGAGCATTGTAAGCATGTTAAGGCGTGGCTGAGTGATATGTGAAACACTCATGTTTAGGGTTCGATTCTTTACGCGCACTGAAATTGGAGTATAGGTTTGAATAGGAAATTTCAGTGTTTTATGTTTACAATAATTAGGTGTGTTTAACATTATTTTCTAATTTGTTTACCTATGGTTTTAGTGTAGGCTAGCAGTTGTACTCTCTAAAGTTTAATTATTGTAAATGACAGGATGGACCAGCCCCTTTTAGAATCCAAACCATCCAACGATTTGAAGGCAAGAGTTTGGGTAGAGTCGAAGAAACTATGGACTACTGCATTCCCAACTATGATAGCCAGAGTGGGCTTCTTCGGAGTTCTTGTTGTAACACAAGCCTTTATCGGTCAAATCAACGAGCTCGATCTTGCTGCATACGCCCTCGTCCAAACAATCACTGTCAGATTTTTGAACGGGATATTGGTAATTAACTACATCACTCTCATATTTCGAAGTTTTAACGAGTTAATTCTGTTCTAGCTAGCTCCTGTCATGTATGACTTTTGCGTGTCCACCTATTTGTGTAAATCCCAAATGTTACATTATCTTGGACATAATGCTGAATTTGATTTTTGAAGAATGTTATTGCAGCTAGGGATGTCGAGTGTAACTGAAACTTTATGCGGACAAGCATTTGGTGCAAAGCAATACCACATGCTTGGAATCTACTTACAAAGATCATGGGTCATTAATATCGTCATGGCTTTCATTATGTTGCCTATTTTCATCTTCGGAACGCCCATTTTCAAGCTCTTAGGCCAGCAAGAAGACATTTCTGTTGCAGCCGGAAAAATATCTTTATGGTTCATTCCCATACTGTTCTATTCCGTGTTTAGCAACACAAATCAAATGTTTCTTCAAGGACAGTTGAAGAACATGATAGTTGGGTGGCTTGCCGCTTTTTCGTTCGTGTTCCACGTGCTGCTGTCCTGGCTATTTGTAAGCTACTTGAATTGGGGGATTAATGGTGCGATGGCCGCTATGAACATTTCGTGCTGGTTAATGATGATTGGGCAGTTAGTCTATATCACCGGAGGCTGGTGTCCGTTGACATGGAATGGTTTCACCACTTCTGCCTTCTCCGATCTCTTGCCAGTGATTAGAATGTCTATATCCTCTGGAGTTATGCTCTGGTAAGTGCAGTCTCAAACTTACGGAAATAGCGAAGTTTCGTTCATCAACCTCTTTATTGTGAAATATATATATAGAATTTAGAAACTAACATTTCTGATCCGACGCAAAACAGCTTAGAGCTTTGGTACAACGCAGTCCTGGTCCTGCTGGCTGGGTATATGAAAAATGCAGAGATTGCCATTTCTGCCTTCTCGATTTGGTGAGCAATTTTAGAAATGCACAATTTGGCCGAATACAACATTTGTCGATCTATTTGGGTTGGCTAAAATGTATTTGCTTGAATGCTAAGCCTTAAATATTTTGTGCTACAGCCTCAATATCAATTCATGGATATTCAGGATATCTCTCGGCTTCTTAGGTGCAGCTTGGTATGGATCCAATTAAATTGTGCACTAATCTCTCGTTGCTATTAAGAATATGTTGTTTACTGCAAATCTTTTCCAACATTATTCTGAATATGCAGCGTGCGAGTATCTAATGAATTAGGCCGAGGAGATGCCAAAGCTGCAAAATTCTCGATTGTAGTCATCTCTTGCAACTCCCTTGTTGTTGGAACATTCTTCTTCGTTGTATGCCTGGTCTTTGGTGATGAAATCTCGTACTTGTTCACAAACAATGCGGAAATTGCTCATACTGTGTCAAACCTTTCTGTCCTACTCGCCTCCTCCGTCTTGCTCAACAGCATTCAACCCGTCCTCTCAGGTATGCATTTTAGTACCATAAATCAATATTTTTATAAAAATTATAAAATGACACAAAATTCAAACTTTAACCTCCGTATCATCATTTTACATTTTTACTCATGATTTTGTTTGCTCCTTCAGGAGTGGCGGTAGGTGCTGGAATGCAAGCCATGGTTGCGTATGTGAACATCGGAAGTTACTACGTAATCGGTGTTCCAGCTGGCATATTGCTGGGATATATGACCACTTTGGGAATAAAGGTAGGCAAATGGCTTGAGCTAGCGGAAACATTTGATATAAAGATCGACAGTCTGGCACCGTATAATATAATGAGTAGTCTCTGTGTACTAAATTCTGCTAAATTGTAGGGTATATGGATTGGGATGATGGGTGGGGTAGCTATCCAATCTCTTGTTCTTGGTTTCATCACATGGAGAACCGATTGGGATCACCAGGTGGGGGGCTAAAGTTAAATATTGCGGTTTTGTTTGTCCAACAGAAACTGATGTTAACTCATTCTAATACTCCTAATAATGTGTTTAATTGGTGCAGGTGAGTAAGGCATCTGAACGGCTCAACAAATGGCTTCTGAAACCATCTGATGAATCCCGCTCTGCAGAACAAGAATCTTAATTACATAATTTAACTTTTTTTTGGGGGGGTAAATTATTCTCAAGTGAATGGGAAGTACAAAATGGCTGAAACTTGAAACATTCTGATGATGTTCTCAGTTGACTAATCACGTTCATGTAATGGTAGCTCTGAGGACATTCATTCTGTTCGACGGAAAGTGATGAGGATATCAGATGTAACTTTTGTTTATTCATGGCTTAGTGTATGTTTGTTTACATTATGTGCTATTCTGGTCAGTGAGGCCTTACTTGCAAAAGAGCTATATACCCTTTATCATAGAACATTTCGGTATAGAATCGTTAGATATGATAAAAACGAAACGTCGAGCATATATAACCTACGCGAGTGAAGCTGTTTCTAAGACAACATAATTCCCCTAATAAAATGCAATGGTGAGCCAGGAGCATATATAACCTACGCGAGTGAAGCTGTTCTCAATACTATGTAATTCCCCAACGACGGAATATTTTTCAGTAAGCTGAAGTTCCCTAAAAGCACTAATGTAATATCTTTGACTACCAGAAATCAGCATCTGAAGACTTCTGACCCCTTCTCGAACTACCAGCGTTCTTTTGAGTCTGCTTCTTGTTTTGCTTTGTATCTTTGGTGATGGATGCTTTTGATGCCTTGTTCCCTTTTTGTTTCTCTTTTCCAGTTTTCTTTTCTGACTTGGGCTGTTTCTTCTGCTTGCTTTTCACTGCGTATGAGACTTCTTTAGGAATAGGATCATACACCTCGGGTGACCAGCTCACTCTGCGCTCCTTAGGCGATGAACCCTGTTTCTCGCGGCTGCCTCTCACAGCAGGAACCAAGGATGAAGGGTCCTCGAAAAAAAACCAGAGTTGACAGATAAGAGAAAAATATTGTGTTTCAAACCAACATGTGACATGATCGGTGTCCTAACTCCTACATATGAGATATCATGATTGAAACTTGAAAGATAGGATCTCAAAAATTATAGCAGAATTTGAGGGTTAACAAGCAAGTATAACTTACTGGCAAATATATTTCGCAAACATAAGTTGGCCCCTCATCTTCAGACTCCGAGCAAACTAATGAGTGGTTGATGTTGGGCTGCACACCAAGCTCATCAAATTCTTCATCCGAGGATCCACTAGGAGGCAAGTCACCCGGCGACGGGAATGCCACATGCTTGGACAATCTTTCCCCTTCAGATTTGAACTCATCCACTCTAATATGGCCAAATACATTACCACTTACTTCTTCATCACTTTCATCTTCTTCTTCTTCATCAGCCTTGTCAACATACAAGGACTTCTCCATGCTTTTCCCAAGTTTGCCAACAGCAGGGCTTTCACTCCCTACAAATTCATTCAACTCCTCATCCGAATCCTCATCATCATTTGTCCACTTACGGGAGCGCGAGCCCATCTTCAGAAGATTATCCGATACTGCAAGAGTTACCTTATATCATAATCCAAGAATAAACCAAACACCTCGACAGATGTAGCTCATGAATGAACTTGCACAAAAAATATCGCACGAAAAATTCAATATATATCAAATACATAACAAAGCAGGTGCGGTATCATATGTTTCCGGATGAAATAAACAATCCAGATAACCCTCTACTTGCAGGTTCATCCAACAATCTAAATTACTCCTCTCGGTGTTTCAGATTTTCTCTAATTTCAAATCAATGAAGTGAGTCACTTCTTCATATCTAATGAAACCAGTTCACCTCTAGAAAATAATCAGTCTAATACAAATCGCTAATTATATATATCAAAGGAATTCTAAACAGAAGCTCGAAGCATGAACTAAGCTACTGATAACACTAACCTTCTTCAACCAGCCAAACCAATCAATCACGTAAAGCGATCTTGATCCGTCACTGATCAGCTCAGACCCGATCAGAAGATTGCGTAACTAAAAATAGATCACTCGAACCCTAATTTATTACTTTTACTTTGCTTCCAAAAAAACGATCAACCAAAATTCAAAACCCTAGAACGTTCGATTAGCGACGCAATGCCGGAGTATTTAACAGCGAGAAGAGATCGAAAACGGGCGAATGCCGAGACGGACGAAGCCGAGAAGCGATTGAAGTTGTGGCTTTCGGTAGTGAAATTTTTTTTTGAACAGATTAAATTAAGCTCAAGCCTTGTGCCGTTCGGTCGGACCGTTCAATCAATACGATTGGTTCAATTGTGTGGATCGGTTGATTCGATGAGTTTGGGTTTTAGGGTTTTTCGTTTTCTGCTCCCGCAAATCCTCATCTCTTCCTGAATCCGCCATGGACGCTCTCTCGAAGCTCCATCTCCGACCTCAGCCGCTCCGCCTCGTCAACCACCACCGGCCTCCGGTTCCGGCTCCATCTTCTTCCATTTCGTACCAATCACTGGCTCTCAACCCGTCCGCTTTCGCTAAATCACCACCGAATCGCTCCATTAAAGCATCGACTACTCCTCCATCATCGTCGTCTTCATTTTATGTTGACCGAAATGCGAATCGTCACTATTCCGAAGCGCTAAAACCCTTGGCGACATCTCTTATCAAGTCCACTTGTGTAGCGGTTGCCGCAGCCGCGCTCGTGTTGGCGCGGTTTAATCGCAATGCGTTACCAGCGATTGCGGCTCCAATATCGCCGCTGGTGATGGAGAAGGAGTTTGGGAGCGGAGTTTCTGAAGATGAAAAGGAGAGAAACTTGGAGGAGTATCTCTCTTCTCATCCTGATGACGTTGAGGCTTTGAAGTCGTTGATGGAGGTGAAGATTAAGAAACAAAAGGTACAGGAAGCGATTAGTGTGATCGACCGTTTGATTCAACTCGAGCCGGAGGAGAAGGAGTGGCCGTTGCTGAAAGCTCATGTGTATAGCTATAATGGAGAGTACGAAACTGCCAAGGCGCAGTTTGAGGAGGTGCTGGCGAAGGATCCACTTCGGGTGGAGGCGTATCATGGGCTTGTGACGGTTGTGTCTCAGTCTGCATCTGGTAGTGAACTTGAGAAAGTTTTTAGCAGGATTGAGAAAGCTATGGAGATTTGTAAGAAGGAGAGAAAGAAGGAGGACTTGAGGGATTTCAAGCTTTTGGTTGCCCAGGTTCGAGTTACTCAGGGAAATTATAGTGAGGCTTTGAAGGTTTATCAGGAGCTTGTTAAGGAAGAGCCGACAGATTTCAGACCTTATTTGTGCCAGGGGATTATATATACATTGTTGAAGAAGAGTGACGAGGCTGAAAAACAGTTCCAGAAGTATAAGAGGCTTGTGCCGAAGGAGCATCCTTATGCTCAGCATTTTGACGATAATATGATTGCGACCAAGGTGTTCTCTCAGAAGGTGGCAAGAGAAAGTGCTTCTTCCAAGATATGATAGTACGAAAAGCTGCCATAGTGAGGTCAATATCAGTTGTGCTATGTATCTTATTGTCTTTAATTGGTTAATGCTAATTGCTACTTAAAGACTCTTATGCGATTCTAGAAATGTTTTGATCTTCAATTAGATTCTAGTGTGAGTGTGTGGTATCATGGTGGTGTTTTGGAATAAATAAAAAATTTCAATATTTTCAATGCGCTCATATGTGCTATCATGTCATTATAATGAATCATTTACTTAGTTATGTTAGTTTGATTAACAAACTTTAGTCGGGGTTTTTATTCAATATTTTAAGTTTTGGTCGGCAACATTTACCACTTTCTAATTTCTATGCTGGTATCAGGCGTGGATCCCTGTTTTAGTTTACAAGTATTTGTATGTTTGTCTAAGTATCAATAATCTGTGGAGAAGGAATTTTAGGAATTGTGGTATACAGTTTTATGTATTTGTTAGTCATCCAGCGTCTTCCATAAGAAGAAAACACGATGTTTCATTGTAGTCTCAAGGATTATTTACTTGATGCTATATTATATAACTCAATTTTGTGATAGCAAATTTATGCGTGTTTTCTAAGTTCAAGTTTGGACCCACTATCTGTTGTTCTGGGTTATGTTGTAGTTGCAGGCTCTTTGGCTTCATTGAAGTAGTATCTCTAAATGCATGTGCTCTTTGACGGTAAAGCTTTCTTTGGCTCTTTGATTTTGCAGAACTTCTTTTATGACCACTCTACAAGAGCTACAGCAGCGCTACACCTTGCATGTGTACCAGTGAGTCTAAATATATTAGTATGCAGCAGTAACTTATGTGTACGCTTGCATCCCAAGCTGTTATAGTTAGTTACTGTAATGTGTAATCCAGTATTAGGATTGTGCAAACATGCAGCTGTGGCGAACTTAGAGTGACCCAGATAATAAATTGAGTCTTGCCAGAATAGCTAATCACTCGTACTTTCAAATGGACAGAAGTTGTCATCTCAGTGTGGATAGTGAAGGGGAGGTGATTGATGACATTATGACCTTCTCTGCACCATTTTTTGGCAGCCACTTGCAAAAATGACCTGAGGTTTTCCAAGGGGTCGGAGCTCGGAGGTTGATTAACTTGTCAATAGTTGATTATATTGTGATTCATTAGTCCTCGCGTCTCTACCACCCGATATTGTTTTGTTGAGGAAGGCATTGGAAGAATCTGAATTCGCAAACAACATTGCGCCACATAGCGATTTCATTTCACTCTGGACCTAAAAGTGTGGGGAGCGGACGCCTACGAGTCCAACACGAGTACTATTATTGCCAATGGAGGATAACTGATGTATGCAGGTATCAGTCTTTTTTCTTGTCCTTAGCGGGTGTGGCCGAGGCTATGAGTGCCGCAGGCAGAACCTGCAAAAAATGCAGGCTCATTAGAACAGATACATTAATGATTAATAGATCCAAATGAAATCTAAAACAATGAACAGTGAATTGACTCCTACCCACCCAAAAAATGATTATATTAGCTCAAACATGGACATCAAGACATAAATTCAACTCATAAAAGAGGAAACTCGAAAACACAGAGAACGCATGAATATTCCACACACGGCACACCATGTTCCACACACCATGTGCGACCAAATTACTGTGAACACGCAAATCTCAATCCAATTAATTCCATATAGCTGATGATATACAATTAGAATCATGAGCTCGGCAATGTATATTTTTTTTCCGATTAAACATCAAACTGGCTACAACACAGGACTAGTCGCCTAAGAAGGGCACAACATACAGCTGGCCGACAGCAGAGGCCAACATTAAAAAACAGATAAAAGACCACTGCACCCTTATTTAAACCAGACGACCACTGCACCCTTATTTAAACCAGACGACCACAGCAAATCCAGTGTTACCCGGCCTTCACTACACCCCGGTTTTACCCCGCCTACACTACAACCCGGATTTACCCAACCTACACTTCAACCCGGTTTTACCTGGCCTACACTACATCCGGTGTTACCTGGCCTCCCGGTTTTACCCGGCGTACACCACCAACCAGGTGGGCACACACCAGACCGAAACCGACTGGGCAACTAAGCAACCCGTACAGACACATATGTACAGCTCTAAAACAGCCACCCCGCAGGAGCCGCCCCCAACGATCATACATACACAGGAAAACCCCAAAATGGGCCAAGCCGAGACTCCCATTGCCCCCGGAATGTATATTAATAATATAGCCAGTGGCGGACCCAGGCTTAATTTTCATTGGGGGCATAACACTATTTTAGAGAAATTAGTGGGGGCAATAAGAGTGTTTCCTAAAAATATTAACCTAATTTAATCTAATTTGACCTAATTAATCTTAAATAAAAGAACAAATCAAAAGATTGATAGGGGCAAGTGACCCCATAGTGCTTGGGGTAGGTCCGCCACTGAATATAGCTACAATGTATATTATAGTCACAGGAATACGCACGACTAGTTGGGATTCAGACCCTTGAGTAACATATTTTTGTTGTATCTTAGAGATGTATCATGTCTTGTGCTTCAACAGATGCGATCCAAGCATCAAATTTGAATTGGTGCTTTGCGTGGGTCGTGCTCCAACAATCTAAATATTCATACGAATATGTGTGAAAAGTAAAAAACGTCGAATCAAAAAAATTTGTTAAGAACTGTATTATTACACTACATAAAATTCTTATGACATTAACTACTTTTTTGGATGTAAAAAAAATATATCAATCATCTAAGTCTATTACAATCACTATATGATTCAACATGAAAAAAGATCAGGTACAAAGTTAATTTTTTGGTACAAAATACAAACAAATCATAGCCCTTGATCTTGTGATTTGAATGGATGAGATTAAATCTTGATTTTTGGTGTATTTTCTTAGTTACGAACTATAAATTGAAACTGGCGAACTATATCGTCATTTTCATTTTTCGAATCGAAAAGTGACGAACTATAAAATAATGTTGACACACTATAAAATGATTTTGACGAATTTCATATTTTATACCAAAAATTAACGGTGTACTTGATATTGACCCTATTCACCGTCTCTCAAAAACTGACGCCAGAAACTAGTCCATAAATTCAGAACAAATAAGAATCAATATAAATGCATCCTTGTAATTGCCATTAACTACTCACAAACCTACCCACTCACATTCTTCATAGAATTGTTTACGTGCCAAAATGTGCAGCAGTTTGTCACGTATGCCACATGAATCACCTCCCCCCATTATTAATGCACGCACTACTAAATTAAGCAACCCTAGACGTACAGGTTAAAGCTACTTACTTCATAAATATTAATGCACCACTAAATTAAGTAACCCTAATGCCTAAAATTGGATACCTAACAGAAAAATTCTTCCCGATTCGAATCATGCTAGGGTGTCTTTTTAAAAAGAAAATTCCAAACATACAAAATTGTCAACAAAAAAAAAGAATTTGTAGTTTGTTGCCATTTTTCTTAATGATAAAACGTACTAAGATAAAGATTAAAAATAATAAAAAAATACAACTGAATAATTACAGACATTTGAATCATTTTATAAAGTTAAGAGTTCAAGTATGCCATTCACACTTTTCTGAGTCGATTTTACTAGTTAGAAGTGTCTGATAGCCTGTGGTTCAATTGAATTATAAAAGTACCTCTGCGATTTAAACCTACTATTATAAAAGAAAAAAAAATGAAAGTCATATTTTAGGGATCCAATTTTCGTTCTTTTTTATGAGGTTTTAGAAATTGAATTGAAGGCTCCAAACACAAATACAAATTCACGCTGTAATAAATATTTGTAAAACAATTCCAAATTTCCAACTCTATACTTAAGTAGTGTACTATTTTTGCATCAAATACTCTCTGCTTACTCGAGTAGTGTACTATTTTTGCATCAAATGGATGCTTCGGTGGTTAGGAATTCATCATATTAAATTCACACACTTATTCAATGTCTGCACTCCACACTTAATCAACCTATACTTAAGTAGTTTCTGATTCACAAATCACAACTCATTCTCAGCTGTCCTCAAAACTCTACTGAACATTTTTCAGTTTCACAAACTTGTTGAGACATGAAAATGCCAATGGAGGGATTTCTCACTGTTACAAATTGGCTTTACAATCATATCTGGCCATCTGACATGGTCATAGCTCTTCTCGGTCTCTTTGTTTTCAGCTCCAGCCTCTCCAAAATGCGTAACAAAGGTCCTATGTTATGGCCTGTGTTAGGCATCATCCCGAGCGTGTTACTCCACATCCACAAAGTCCACGAATGGATGACGAACTCGTTCCGTGGCACAACCGGGACGTTTAGTTACCGAGGAATGTGGCTAGGAAAGGCCTATGGAATAGTTACAGTTGATCCTGTGAAAATCCAATACATTTTAAAAACCAATTTCAAGAATTTTCCTAAAGGAAAATACTACCGGGAGCGGTTTCAGGACTTACTCGGGCACGGTATTTTCAACGCTGACGATGACTTGTGGAGGCAGCTACGGAGAGTCGCAACTTCGGAGATGCACACGGGCCGGTTCGTTGAGTACTCAATGAAGTGCATCACTGAGTTGGTGCATCACAAGTTTCTTAAAGTTGTGGACTATGTTGTGACTACAGGGGATTGTATTGATCTGCAGGAAGTGCTTTTAAGGTTCACTTTTGATAACATTTGCATGGCTGCATTTGGCGTTGATCCGGGCTGTTTGGACGAGAATTTACCTGAAGTTCCATTTGCTACCGCCTTCGAAAACGCCACGGAGCTGACTTTGTATCGGTTTTTAGTACCACCTTTTGTATGGAAGCCCATGAGGTATTTTGGTGTAGGATTTGAAAAGAGGCTGCAAGAGGCTGTTAAAATTGTGCATGAGTTCGCGGAAAAGACCGTTGAGAATCGTCGAATTCAGTACAAGAAGCTCGGCGATTTGAACGATTGGAGTGACCTTATGTCCAGGCTTGTGCAAAGGGAAAATGGGAACAGCCCTGGGGATGAAATCCTCAAGTCAAAAAATTTCCTTCGAGATTTTTGCACAAGTTTTATTTTAGCAGGGAGGGACACAAGCTCAGTGGGTCTAGCTTGGTTCTTTTGGTTGGTTAGCAAAAGGCCAGATGTGGAGTCAAAAATTCTCAATGAGATAAAAGACATTTTAAGTCGTCGTATCGAATCGAACAAAGAGGAATTAGACGTGATCTTCACTGTCGAGGAGCTTAAGCAAATGGTGTACTTGCAAGCAGCGATATCGGAGGCTTTAAGGCTATACCCGCCGGTCCCGATAGACTTCAAGGAGGCTTTAAACGACGATGTTTTTCCCGATGGAACGATAGTAAAAAAGGGTTCACGCGTTCTCTATTGCATTTTTTCCATGGCTAGGATGGAGTCCATTTGGGGCAAAGATTGCACAGAGTTCAAACCTGAGCGATGGATCAAAGATGGAAAGTACTTCGCCGGTGAAAACACTCACCAGTTCAAATACGTCGCGTTCAACGGCGGACCGAGGTTGTGTCCCGGGAAGAGTTTTGCATATATGCAGATGAAAATGATTGTGGCATCAGTTCTACTAAGGTACTCAATTAAGGTGGTTGAAGGACATGAAGTTGTGCCTAAAATGACTACAACGCTTTACATGAGGAATGGCTTGTTGGTGAAAGTCAAGCGTAGGGGTGGATTTGGAAGGCTTTAAGGGATGTTTTTACAATGTGTGGTTTGTGTGATATGCTTTGTGACCCAATTTGGACATCTCACATTAAGTGGAGAAAAAGTGATTGTAATATTTAGATGGGAATATAATTAAGGGTGTTAGTGTGTGCAGTGTGGGATTGTAATTCTTTACTTGGCTTTATGGTTCAAAATAGCTGATGAACATACTTTATCTTAATGTTTTATAAATATAAATTTGACAATGGTTTTCTTGCCTTTTATTTTTCAATTGATGCAAGTTTGGATCTCACATCCTAATCATTTTGAAGCAAATATTAATAATGCTTACCCGATTTGTGAGGGCAGTTTTGCAGTCAGGACTCAGCATCACAATGCTTATTCTTCTTTTTTTCGCCATAAAAGAAACAAAAAATTCACCTCACTCATGATGGACAACAGTGTGATAGTATTCTGGATTGTGAAGGCACAGCATTGCTGGAAGGCATGAAATTGGCAAGCTTACTGCGACTAGATAATGTCATCTTCGAAGTGGATAGTAAAGAAATTGCATTGAACATCTCTTATGGCTTGAAGAAAGTCATTTGGCAATATCCCTGGTTTCACTATATCTGCAAAACTATTAGAGATTACAAAGAATTGGTAGATCCTCTATGCTAGGCGGGAGGCTATACATCGCTGCTGATACCATAGCAAGAAAAGCAAATATGGAACGATGATGTTGGAGCAAGTTGGATGTGATTCCTTTTTAACATAACTTTGTCCAACTGTTGTAGTCTTCTTTTGCCTTTTCTGGCGTTGTTTTGCCTAATAAAAAAAATGATGGACAAATTGGTTCACGGGTTAATTACGAGACGATCAAATTAAATTTTGGTCATCGTTAAGAAAATAAAAAATGATCTTATGGAATGGGCCACACATTGTACATATATATATAGTATATATATATATTTTTTGATAGAACATTGTACACATATATAATATATAACTAGAGTGTGATCCTGTACAGTTAAGCGAAAATGGTCATTTGAGAAAATGATGTTGTTTTTTGTGTCTTTTAAGTAAAAATTGTGTAGTTTTGAAAATAATTCAATTATCAATTTTGAGATTATATTAATGAAACGACGTAATTTTAATATTTTTTGATTGGATAATTTTAATATTTTTGAAGTATAAAAACATCAACGTTCTGATTAAATGATATCGTTTTAACATTTGCATCATTTCCTACCCTAACCCGCGAATCATAATCCCTATCTAAAAACAGGTATCCCTCAAGTCTCAACTGTCCGCCTAACCCTCACTCCAACTATAAGATTAATTACACTGATGATTTAATGTTGATGTTTGTTTGTGATGATTTAATGTTGATGTAATTGTGAAATATTAATAGTTTATAGTTGATATAGCCCTTAAATGTCAACACTGTTTAGTTTACTATAACGAGAAATTCCTAGGAATTAAAAGAGTGCCCAAATTAAAAGTGATGATGTTACTACTACGTACACTGGTTTGATTTCTTGATGGTTGTGCAGGTTCATATATTTTGTTTTGTTTTTTTATTGATAAAAGACAAGGAGATTAACAACAAACATCTAAGGACACATATCTAAAACTAAAGTAACTCTAATCTCAGACCAAGCCAACCATCACAGCATGGCAAGAACTGACCAAAGCTACAAACATAGTAGGTTCATGTTGATATCATGTCCTTGTAGTTGTGATTTGTGTTAGGACACTTGGGCCATTTTGTGGAACGTTCTAGCTAGTGTGTCATTTCAGAATTGTAATAATTGAGGCACATTTTAGAACATGTTGTTGGAGCTCCTTTAAGGTTCTATTAGGTGTTGAGGAACGCTCTAACGAATTACACTATTACAATTATTGTCGTCCGGAATTAAGCTCGATATTAGACTTGGGATGCTATCAATTTTGTTTATAATTTGTTCAAATTGATTCTCAGTTTACTCCGTTTCAACTGTCGATTTAAGTTTTATATTGTGTGAAGCGCAGTTGATAAATGCGCTTGAGCCATGGGCGAATCTAGTCAAGCAACAATGGGGGCATCCGCCCCCACTCATTTTTACAAATTTTGATTAGTATTTGTTAATTGATTTGATAATTTCAAAGATGATAGTGTTTTGCCCCCAGGAAATTAATTACCTCGTCCCCACTGTTCAAATATAACTCTGTAATATATTAGATTTTCTACACAGGTAAGAAATGTAATTTGATCTTATAATTTACCCTTAAATATTTGGTTAGACATATAAAACTAATTAATATCCTGATAATTTTGTCATAAATTAAATATATTTGCAGCATGATATAAATCTTTTGTCCAAATTAACATATATTTATTGGGTTGAGATCCTGTGAGAAGTGAATATTTGGTGAGAAATAAGAATTAATTTACACCCTACATCTAATTAAATCAATGGCTGTTATTAATCCGTATTTTATTAATACGTATTATAATACATTTGTTACGTATTATAATGCATAACTGATGCGTCTTATAACACAGTTGCTACGTAGTATAATGCATAACTGCTACGTATTATAATGTAGTTGCTACGTATTATAATCCATTACTACGTATTATAACACAGTTGCTATGTATTATGCACACAGTTGCTACGTATTATAATAACACATAGTGAATGTACCACAGCAGTTTCATTAATCAGTAAAATCAATTACACAAAACTAGTAGCATAAGTGGCCGAGTTTTGCGGTGTCGGTATAAACAGGGTGTTGCATGATCAGGCATATGTTCTCTTCTACAGGCAAATGTGTAATTAATGCAGTGAACCAGCAGCAGACTGTAAGTTTTGACCCACCTATCCGGCATGTTGTAGGATCCGTCTATATCTGAGTAATTATGGGACTGCAACTTGACAGGTCAGACAATCATCGGATAATCAATGTTTAAAGATATCGAAGGATAACTATTAACTAGTGTGTTTTCCAACTGGCTGTCAGCATGTGAAAATAGCTATCTGAAGAATGTACCCAACTATTGTTGAATCAGGTCATGTCATCTTGTGTTACTTTGTTAGATATATTTTTAAGTGACAAGTTTAATATACTAAATTTTAAGTAGTAAAAAAAAAGGGGCCGAGTTTTGGTACCATTGCTACCATTACAAATGAAAACTAACTCAAAAAGCTACAAGCCTGCATTTCCATATTCACAACTCTTCAAGACAAGAATCGATGCGTAATCATCTGTCAAATACACAATTTTCTTCACATGGAAACTGGGCTTTGAGGGAGGAAGATCCAAATGCTCTAGCTCTTCTGGAGGCAAAAGCTTTGAGCATCCTGGAAATCGTATAACAAATCGTCAAAAAAAGAAAAATGACCAAATGCAAGTTTGAGTTGAAACAACATTTTCACACCAATGTCAATTACAACCAGTATTTATAGCCCTAATTCAATTCAGACACCTAATTTACCATCCAGAATCATCAAATGAGGCCTAATTCAACTATCACTTACACATTAAACAAGAAAATTGATCTCAAAATTTGATCTCATCATTCACAAGTGCTATTCTCCACTCACGAGACATTATGATAATAAAATCAAAACAAACACATATGAGTATCCACACCTTGTCATTATTGTTTGGATGAAGAGTCGAACCATATACATTATACACAACAAAATTCTACAGGAGGGAGGCCCTTGAGTAGAGTTCCAATTTGATCCTTATTTTGAGAATGCATCCCTGAAATCTACATTAAGGCATATGAAAATTTCATGAGATACATATCAAACCATCAACTTAACCTGTATGGGAAACTATTTCTCACAGGATTTATACAGCTGACAGAAGTTCAAAAGTTTGTCATGATATAGCGTAATTCTTGCACTTCAAACACAAATTGTATGAATGTTAATCGTCAAATGAATGATGCCAAATAAAACAAATACCAGTGAAGCATTTCATCAACCATCTAACATGATAAAAAAGCTACATCTTCCCAATTACAAATACCCACTTCAATCAAAGAGATACATTCGGACAATGATACGTATTGTGAGAATGCATTCCAACAATGAAATCTACATTCATACATATATATTCAGAGTAATGAGATACATCTCAATCAATTGATGAATGATGCCAAAATAAATAACAGTGAGATATTTCATCAAACACCTTTAAGACACCAACATGACAAACGAACTTTCCAGCTACAAACACCAACTTCAATCAAGTATACAGTTGTATACTTAGCAGAGTTACGAGATTCGAGAGTACCTCTCTTCCGCCTACGCCCTCTCTTCCAATCACATGGCGGTCGTCGGCTAGGGAATCAATTGATTGCCCACGATTGCTGAACTCTCCATCGAAGCTTTCACCGCCTCACTTCCAAACACACCCGCCGCCGCAATAAACGAATGCGAAGCATCCCTCCTCCCCTCCACCACCGACCAATCACACGCTAACCCTATCCAGCAATAAGCCTGGATGAATATTGCTGAATTATTTGTTGTTGCTGCTGTCTCGTTCGCCAGCTGAGGACTGAGGAGTGGCGACCGGATATACGTTGAGTGTTGTTGACGACGCTTGCTTCGTTTGGAGCGGGTAGAGAGAAATCGAAAAAATATGATTGAATCAGTTATTGCGCACGATTGATTTCTTCTATACCGATTTTAACCTTTAGCCATAATTAGTTTTTAATTAAAATGCCTAATATGTTGTTTTATGCCAACCATCCGATCTTAAATCCAATGACCAATTTAAATTCCTATATCTTACCAAAACACACACTTCCTACATGATCTTTTCCCTATATTTATTTACATATGGGTCAAGATCAGGTACAAAGTTAAATTTTGATGTAAAATACAAAATTCGTCAAAATCATTTTATAATTCGTCAGTTTATTTTATAGTTCGTCAAAATTATTTTATAGTTCGTCACTTTTCGAGCCGAAAAATGAAAAAGACGAGCCGAAAAATGAGAAGACGACATAGTTCGTCAGTTTCATTTTATAATTCGTCACCAAGAAAAACACCAAAAATTAAGATTTATTCTCATCCATTCAAATCACAAGATTAAGGGCTATGATTAGTTTGTATTTTGTACCAAAAATTAACTTTGCACCGGATCCTTACTCATTTACAGATAGGATTAGTTTGGTCATAACTTTTAAAAGAATTTAGAAAATTTCCTGGATCCCGCTACTGGCCTTGAGCGCTTTGTAGTTCCATATCTAGTTAATTTGTTTAAGATAACTTTTCTATTAAATTTTCATTTCATTTTCTGATGTGCGATTAACAACATCCAATTGGAAAACAACGTAGTTTAAACAAAATAATATTAAAATTACGTTGTTTCAATAATATAACCTCAAATTGAAAACTGAATATTTTTTTAGGGAAAAACTGAATCTTTTAGAACTACACATTTTTAACTTAAGCCCATCAAACACTGCATTTCATATTCATTGCAATTTTTAACTTTAGTTGCAATAGATGTCATTCATTTCTTTACACTACATTTTCCATGATCCAAATAGAGGCATACTTTACTCTATCAAAAAAATAAAATAGGGACATACTTTAAAAGTTTGTGAAATGGATAGACAATTTAGAAGCAAATGTGGTTTGATATTCAGTTTCCCACGGAAGATCCATGATAATATAAAAGAATACAACAAAAATTTATTATTCAATTTCAATAAAATTAGTTTTTCATTTCTTTTTTTTTTCCATCATATTTTCCATGATGAAGACAGACAGTAAATGACGAATACAAGTTGAACGTGTCCATTAGCCCTAAAACCAGCACTTAAGATGAGTAGCTAGCTAGAGAGAAGTTTTTTTTACAAATCACTTCATTGAGTTTGTGGATATCTCAAATAATTCAAATGAATTTAGAATATTCAGAATGATATTTTTTTCATATAATCGGATCATCGAGATCCGTTTATTTTAAAAAAAATTACAGATAGACGATAGATGGATTTTAAGTATATATACGTGGAGGTGGCTGGGATGTAAAATTTTTTTTTCATACCGGATACTCAGGATCCGATTATCTTTAAAAAAATGTTTTTTTTTTCAAACATGGACTTAGATTTGTTGTGTGCTCTAAAAAAATACTTTTTTACAATTTCACCTTCGTACACTTAAAGTCAACGTGTCGTCCGCTATCATTTTTTTTGAATAACCGAATCTCGAGAATTCAAATTTTATATTATAAAATGTTATTCTGAATATCCAAATTAAATTTGGATATCACAAACTCAATTTAGTCATTTCTAATTAAAAAAAACTTTTAGAGAGACGCATGTGAGCTTCAAAACAAATACTTTGGATATGCAAGCAACAAATACCTCTTGAGCAGGAGAATCGGATTCTTAAGTTTGCCACATATTCAATTTCTCAAGCAGTTGATTTGAGTTTTTTTTTTTGATTGTAATTGAGTTTTTTTTTTTTTTTTTTTTTGATATGGACTTGTTAGATTAGGTTAGTATCCATTGTTAAATTAGTGTGTCTTCTGACAGCCATAGGATTCGAACCCGGGGAGGCGTAGTCCCGCGGGTGGGTTTGCTCCACTTGAGCCAAACACCAATCCGAACCCGGGGAGGCGTAGTCCCGCGGGTGGGTTTGCTCCACTTGAGCCATAGGATTCGAACCCGGGGATTGTAATTGAGTTTATACACTGATATTGAACCAAACACATACACACAAATATTGCACCAAACACATACACACAAAATATATGCTACACCACAAACAATCCAGCAGATGGATTCAAGGACCCCAAAATTTAATAATCTGAACTAGTCTCAGTCAGTAAATGTTAAGTCGGCGTGCTTTTGGCCAACTCATTTGTGACAAATGTCGAGTACTGAGATATTGAATAACACACATTAATTGGTTGCTCTCAGTCGCTCCAAAAAAAAAGAAAAAAAAAGATGCAACATTCAACATCAGTGGTTATCATTTATCAAAAAAAAAAACAGTCAGATTGAGATATTGAGAACTGATTGATAATGTTTTTTTTATAGGGAACTGATTGATAATGTTTTTTTTTGTTTTGATATAAGGGAACTGACTGATAATGTTGAATGTGTGGATGTTGTGGATTCCATCTGAGATGTGCGTAATTTTTGCTCAAACTCATTCTCTGCTGGTGGTTGCCTAAAGTAAGCTAATTGAAAAGTATTTAATTGTCATTTTAATTATAGTCAAATAAAGTAAGATAACGGAGTTAAATTCATCCGTTAACATTAACGGAGTTTTTCATTTTATCTCCTAATTGGAAAAGTGGTAGTCGCATGCATAAATTGGAAAACAGTAATAGTTCGGTGTTTTTTTTGTTTTTGTTTTTGTAATTTTCCTTCATTATTATTATTTCTTATGTGCTCCTTACTTTACTAAAATCCAAACTTAAGATCACCCTGAATATATTTGTGTTTAATTCTTATGATCTTTTACTTTTCTACCGGATAACTAGTCCTATGGGCAATTCTTATATCATGTACAAACAATTGATGACAAAAAAAAAAGAGAGTCAAATGATCATGAAAAAGTGTATAACTGTTTTTCCTTAAACTTGCTAAGGAAAAATAAAATAAAATTGATGTCTTGTGTATGATATTTATTTTATTTTACTTTTGTAACGAATTAAGCCAGCGATGGGCCGAATAAAATGTAGGCGCTATTTAAAGCATGAGCCAACATCTACTGGGCCGATTTATGGAGTCACTTGCCGACGGACTCTTCTTGGAGTTTTTCTTAAAAATGTCCATTTTGAGTTTCAAATTTCAGAAATGATTAAATCGAATCTTCAAAACCTGATTTTCTGTGTTTTTTACAAAATCGGATCCTGGAGATCCGGTGTTATGTGCGCGTTCGAATGAGAGAACTTTACGTGTTTTCGTGCACAGAAAACCGAATCCTAAAAATCCAATTTTATTAAAAAATAGATAATTTTTAAAAGAACAAACCCGCATGAATCATTTCTAATATTTGAAAACCGAAGTGGTTCATTTAAAAAAACACATGCATTGAATTACAATTACTGCATGTCCCACTCCCATGCATTGAATTACAATTACTGCAGTTCGCATTTACCACCACGCGCCCAAACCATCTAGAATCTTCTTCCCCTTTTTACAATCCCCATCTCCTTTCGCCACTTCTCCGTATCTCTGCTTTTCCGTTTTTTTCCCACAAAGTTTCCATCTTAACAAACATCCATGGCGGCCTCCAATCGCAGCACGGTCCTCGTCACCGGTGCTGGTGGCAGAACCGGTAATTCGACCTAAATCCTCACTTCTATCTTGCATAGATTGTTTAAATCATAAATTTTACTCTTTTTTGATAGAAATTGAAGATAGGTTGGGGGTTTGGTGGGAGTGAAATTTTTATTGCTGATATTGATAGGAATCATGGACCACTGATGAGTTAATTGTGTGGATTAACCTATGCAGGTCAAATTGCTTACAAATTACTCAAGGAGAGGTCAGACAATTTTAATGTACGAGGTTTGGTTAGAACAGCTGAAAGCAAAGACAAAATTGGGGGAAAAGATGATGTTTTTGTAGGTGATGTAAGAGACACTGAAAGTATTCTTCCTGCCATCCAAAGTGTTGATTCTTTGATAATCTTGACAAGCGCTGTTCCGAAAATTAAGCCCGGATTTGATCCGGTTAAGGGCGGGAGGCCTGAATTCTATTTCGAAGATGGAGCTTATCCTGAACAGGTTCGATTCGATGCTTTTGACGTCTACTGTTTTGGTTTGTAATGTGATGTTGAACATTGTCTCGCGGTGCAGGTTGATTGGATTGGGCAGAAGAATCAAATTGATGCCGGTTAGGATTCTGTATTCGTAATTCGAGTTTCTTCAACTTGTGGATTGATGATAAATGTTGGTGATACGAATTTGTGTTCTGTTTCCTCAGCTAAAGCTGCTGGCGTGAAGCATATTGTGCTTGTTGGCTCTATGGGAGGAACTACCCCGAGTCATCCATTGAACAGCTTGGGAAATGGAAATATTCTGGTTTGGCCCCTTCTCTCATATTCCAGATTTTCGATATCGTATCCATCAGCTTCATATGTTTTTCTTATTCACTGTAATTCAGCGTATAGACTATACACCAAGAAGCCCTTAGCAATGACAAATACCAAATGGTTAAGTGTTGCTACATTAAGTTGATTGTAGATATTAGCATTTATGTATGTTGATTCAGAGAGAGGCAGATGACAGCGATTAGCCTAGCGACAATATTTTTATGCAAAAAGATGTATTGAAGAATGATGAATGACAGGTTTGGAAGAGGAAGGCTGAACAGTATTTAGCTGAATCGGGAGTTCCGTACACAATCATAAGGTAGATGTTTATGATTCTGTTCAAAATTACTCCAAATTATAGCTGATGTCAGTTCAGAGTCTTTGTGACTCGCTAATGTGTTATGCTAAAATAAGAACCATCGGCTAGGGCTGGGGGCTTGATAGATAAAGAAGGTGGCCTTCGTGAATTAGTAGTCGGCAAGGATGATGAACTACTTCAGACTCCAACAAAAACCATACCCAGGGCTGACGTTGCAGAAGTTTGCATTCAGGTACTTCTTTCAAAACGCTAGTTTTTTACTTATAAGTACAGTTTCATGATTTCATCAATTAATCGTTGCACGAGAACAGCATTTGCTAAATTGGTATCACCGAAAACAGGCATTGCAGTACGAAGAAGCTAAATTTAAAGCATTTGATCTTGCCTCCTTGCCTGAGGGAACAGGCACACCGACAAAGGATTTCAAGGCCCTTTTTGCCAGTGTCACGACTCGATTCTGATGAGTGTGATTTAATGTTCTGAAGCACATTGTGATCTCTGTTTTTTTTTGATTCATTAGTGGATTTGAACCACCGAAACTACATAAGATCAACTCGAAAATACTGACAACAAAGTGAAACTAGAACACTAATACGAGTGCCCTACTGGTGACAGCACTCTTGATAACTCATATCAAAACTACTCTGCAAATTACTACAGCCTTTCTTCACAGAGCAGATCACTTGTTGATAGCCTCACTTCTCTACTCTGGATTGGACTCCGCTTGCTTAGACCACTTCTGATCTCTGCTCGCCCGCTAACAATTTTCTCTGACTTCCTCTATGCACCTTTTGATTGTTTCGACTGAGTAGGGACACTTAGTGTTCCGGAACTTTGCCCACCAAGCCACCCTCGCTTTCACCAGATCTCCTACCTCCTCAACTGATCTCCTCTGGTTATGAAAGCACCTCCTATTCCTCTCTTCCCAGATGGACCAAAGCGTGGCATAGCATAGAATCTTCCCAAGTCTCTTGGACGAGTTAGAAACTCCTATTTCCCAGCTCTCCAGCAGGCATCTAGCATTTTGTGGCACTACCCATGATGAACCCCACCACAGTAGGCCCTTCGACCACAGCTCCCAACTCCACTTGCAGTAGATTAATAGGTGATCCGATGACTCCCTATCCTCCTCGCATAGAACACAGATCAGATCCTCCTCTCTAGTCAATACTCTCTTCTTGTATAGAGCTATCTTCGTTGGAAGACTATCAAGGAAGATCCTCCAGATTAACATCTCAACTTTGGGAGGTGCTGCTCCACACCACAACTGAAATGGCAGAGATTCCCAATTGTGTTTCTTGGCCTTGATCTCTAGAGCTGTCCTCATCAAGGAGCTAGTACTGTATCTGCCATCGGAAGAGTAAGACCAGACTACTCTATCATCCAGCCTTTCTCTTATCTGCAGATGACTGAGTGCTGAGTCCTTCCATCAGCTCTCTATTCTGAATCTCTTCCCACTGATACAGGGCCCTCCTGTACCTCAGTTTCCAGCACCACACTCCATTCTCCCATTCTCCCATCTCACCCACCTTTGCTTGCGGGCTATCTGCAAGCATATGCAACTTAGGGTATTGGTCTTTGAAGGACGATACTCCTGTCCACACCTCCTCCCAGAAACTGATTTCATCCCTCTTCCCAAATTCAACTTAAGGCCTTCTCGGAAAGCTACTCCAATTTCGTTGTTCCCCTGCACTATTTTTATAATGTTTTTCCAGTAACTAGACAGCTTCCTTTTTTTCAGAGTCACTTTACTCGGCACATGAGCATCCTTAATTGCATATTTCTCAAGGACCATGCGTCTCCATAGCCCTCCTCTTCCTGAGATCAGGTTCCACCACCACTTAGTTAGTAACGCCAAGTTTTTCTCCCTTAGAGCTTGAACTCCCAGGCCCCCAAACTTCCTCGGCTTTGTGACTGTTGTCCACTTCACGTAATGTATTTTCTTGCGATCCTCCAAGCCACCCCACAGAAACTGTCTTTGAATCCTTTCCATTTCTTGAGCCACTGCTATAGGAATTCTGTGGATGGACGCATAGTATAATGGCATACTACATAAGGCTGCTTTTATAAGGACCACTCTCCCTGCCATTGAGAGATTCGCGCTCTTCCAAGAAGCTAATTTATCCTTGAATTTCTGCAGAATCGGCGCCCATGTACTTACTCTGGAGGGATTTACTCCTACTTAAAGTCCCAGGTACTTCATGGGGAAGCTACCTGCTGGACACCCAAGCACTCTAGCAAAGCGCTGAGTTTCCTCTTCCTTCAGACCGATCCCATAGCACATGCTTTTGCCAAAATTAATCTTCAAACCCGAGCACCCTTCGAAACCATAGAGAATCAGCTTCAGCCTTTGAACCTCCTCCACATTTGCCTGGCAAAACAACACTGTGTCATCTGCAAACTGCAGATGCGACATTTTCTCACCACCTTTAACCCACTCGACTCCATTAATGAGACCCTCTCCTGCTACTTTATCTAGGATCCTTGAAAGGCCTTCGGCTGCCAATAGGAACAGAAATGGTGACAGTGGATCCCTGACAAGGCGTCGTAGGACCTTGCAAATTGATATTTATAAACTCCTCGCTTTTGGCTCACTAAAAATAGTAGAGCGGCAAGTAAGGGTCGAACCCAAGGAAGTTAGCTTGGTTACTCGTAGGTCTCGTGAAAGCAAGAACAGATTTTCACCAAAATCTGCTTAGATCATCGAATCACACTTGAATGTGCGTGGAGGGAGAGTTAGCTCCCTATGAGGTGTGAACCTCTTGGATATCTCAGCGACAATGGTGAGAACCAGGTTCAACTGCTTGTAAGTAAAGGAAAATGAAATGCAACAGTTGGGGTTTAGGGTTTTAAAGAAAGTAAATGACAAGTACGTGAGTAAAGTGCAATATGAGAAATATCTAGTCGTGGGTTCCTTGCTACATGTTTATCCTAGGCACTATGTGGATAAATCTATCTCGTGGTGCGGCGTTCCGACTAAGGAACGCGCCCTTGACCTTGGCTTCCTTCGCGTTAGTTCGTAGCACGCCGACTAGGTCGTGCTCTTGAGCCCCGGCTAAGGTAGCTCATCGAATGCAAGTTGAAGGGAGCGCCGGTCCTAGTCCTTTCTTAGGTCGCGCGGAAGTGTTTGGGGGTTTCGAGTCGCGCCGACTAGGTCGCGTCTTCGTACTCCGTCTAGGTGGTACTTCGAAACCTTACCCCAAGTAAACCCACTTGGCCTAAGTGTTACTATCTACCATCACGGCTAGTATCTGGTAGATGATGACAATAGGGTCTCGAGCCTTCGCTAAACCTTGTGGCTAGACATCCACTTAGCGTAGCTCTCGACTCATAGATTAAGCACAAGGACTAGTAACGAGATAGAATATGTAAGTGCGGTGCCTCAAACCATGGTTGCAATTACGAACCCACAACTAGATCGAGGGGTTTAGCTACTAGTATTCATGGGGTGAATACAATAGCCTTGCATAAGTAAATGGAAATGTAAAATACGAGAAGGAGTAGAGAGAGAAGTGCAAAAGGAATAAAGGACACTTGTATTGCTAGATTTCCGGAACAAAAGGAACAATCTCCAAACGTGCCCATTTCCAAGGGAATGAAGGAGTTCTTTTATAGGAAATGAGGAGGACTCTAGGCCCTTGGATGAGACTTGATCTCCAAGTTGAGTGGCATAAGCGGTTTGGCACTAGTAAAGACCTAGAACCTTCTCTCCATAGGGGAATTGCCATTGTGAACTTTGCATTGGAAGAAGCACACGGAGGCCGACGTCAGCACCTCGAAGGACGAGCCGAGAAAGTCAAGGAAGAGGTCAACGGTCAACTCTTGACTTTGCCCTTGAATTGTAGGCTATTTGGGGCGACCAAGAATGGGTTGTGAGTTTTGTGACTCTGGCCGGTGGATTTGGCTTCTTTAGACAATTCTAAGACTTTCTTAAGAAGAGTGCTAAGTCAGAAAATGCCTCGAACTATGATGAATTCCACAATTTCCCCTTTTGTGCCTTATATTGGCCTTGACCGGGCTCGGGACCTTTACTTTCGAATTTCACCGGGCTAGCTCTTGATCTATCATGCTTGATCAATATGAAGACCAGTCTTTCAAGCCAGAAATGCCATTAGATGATTGGAATGTCGATTGGCCCATAAGGGCTTGAATAGGACATTTGATTCGGCGCTGATCGTGCTCGGACCTTGAAGCTCGATTTGGTTCGACTTAGGATAGCAGGTCATTCGATGTTTTGGTCTTGGTAGCAAGGTGGTCATGTGTACTTGATGTTAGGACCTTGAGACCAGACTTTTGAATAGGATTTAGAGCTTGGGCGACCGACAAGGATAGCTTCCCGGTCAGCCCGGCGATACCCGGATGCATTCCCCAGCCAGCCCGGCTGCGCCTGGGTTGCGACCGCATTTTCTCGGCTGGCCCGATATCAAGGTTTCGGTACTCGGCATTCTCGGTAGACCCGGTATGATTCCTCGGGTGGCCCTTCCGAGCGCCTGGTGCGGCGTACTCGGTCTCTCTCGGATGCGGTGCGGGCCAAATGAGGCCCCGACCGGCCAGAACTCCAACTGGTGATTTTTAGGCTTAAATGCCGTCTTTTACGCACGATTCCTCATAAGTCCTCGAATGTACCTATAATGCGAAAATACATTAGCAAGCAACTGTTCATGTGACCTTGAATGTCATTTCGTGGGAATTGTTGACTTAATAAGTCGTGTAAACACGGCTTATCAAATCACCCCACACTTAAACTTGTTCGTCCCGAACAAAGTCTAGGAAATAAGAGGAAAAGACAACTGTTTCATCACAAGCCTCTTGGTTCGAGATATGCAATAGAGTGCTAATCTAGATATTACCTTTCCTCGCAATAATTCAACTACTACTCAACGAATCATGCTCAAACATTTAATCAACTCGATACGTGTTACCTCATGAGCCGGGATGCAAACCAATTGGGATGGGTGGGAGATAGCCCTTTTCGAACCCATGATCTACACTCTTGGACCCGGGGACTTGCCATATGGTTATACTTATTGCTTCTTCTAGCACGTGATGTGATTCGAGCTTTTTGGTCAAGTCTTGTTGTTGTGTGGACGGTTTTTGTAGTGAACTTGGCCTTTGGCCTTGACATGGATTTGTGGTGTTTCACTTGACTTCGGGAAGAATCTCTCTTTGGATTTTCTGGAGCCTTGCTTTTGTATTGAAATTTTTTTTTTTTGCTTGAGCCTTGCTCTTTTCTGGAAATTGCTCGTCCATTTCTTTAAAAGGGTCCAATCATCGCCCGCAAGCTATGGAAATACCCTTCCCGCTCTCGCTCAGGCAGCCTTCTAGCGCGGGTCAGGTCGAGGGTCGCTCGCCCATTTTCCCTGCTAGCCGGACCCGAACGAAGACGGTCTGTTTTCCCGTCTCGCCTCATGCGCGTAGTGTGTGCATAGGCCGAGCCAACTGATCGAATCGGTCTCGAAGCGCAGCCTCCACAAGTCCGTATAACCATATGACTCGATCCCGGTCCCTCGAGTGCTTTTGTCAAGCTCCACTAGGGCCTTTTCTATCAACTCCGTTGAACTCTTGTAGCAGTCCGTTGAACTCTTGTAGCAGCAAAACCCATCGGATCAGGCGCGGCTTGGCCTCTTTCTTGGTCATCAAATATCGAATGGCCGCGTGATCCGAGTAAACAATCACTTTTGTACCCAGCAAATATGATCTAAATTTTTCCAAGGCAAAGACCACGGCGAGCAGCTCCTTCTCAGTCGTCGAATAATTCCTTTGGGCCGTGTCGAGAGTCCTCGATGCGTAGTAGATCACTACCGGCCTTCGCTCGATCCGCTGGCCGAGTACCGCTCCTACCGCGTAGTCGCTCGCATCGCACATGATCTCGAAGGGCCGAGTCCAGTCGGGCGCGCAAATGATAGGTGCGCTAGTGAGCGCTTGTTTCAACTCATCAAATGCCGCTTGGCACGCGCCCGTGAACTCGAAAGGGACGTCCTTCTGGAGCAAGGTCGAGAGAGGCAGGGCTTTCTTCGAAAAGTCCTTAATAAATCGCCTGTAGAACCCAGCGTGCCCAAGAAAAGACTTGATGTCTCGCACAGTCGTGGGATAGGGGAGGGTAGAGATCACATCAATTTTGGCCTTGTCGACCCTAATCCCTTCGTGCGAGACGATGTGCCCCAAGACGACCCCGTGAGTCACCATAAAATGGCACTTTTCGTAGTTGAGTACGAGGTTCATCGAGACACATCGAGCCAAGACGGCGCTCAAGTTCTCTAGGCACGCATCGAACGAGTTCCCATAAACTGTGAAATCATCCATGAAGACCTCGATCATTGACCCAATCATATCCGAGAAAATGCTCGTGACAACCCGCTGGAACGTGCCGGGCGCATTGCAAAGGTCGAAGGACATGCGGCGGAACGCGAAGGTACCGAACGGGCACGTGAACGTCGTCTTTTCCTGGTCCTCGGGCGCGATAGGAATCTGGTTGTAGCCCGAGAACCCGTCGAGGAAACAAAAATAAGGCTTTCCCGCTAGGCGGTCGAGCATTTGATCGATGAATGGGAGGGGAAAGTGGTCCTTGTGACGGCATTTAGCTTCCGATAGTCGATGCACATTCGCCACCCATTCTTCACTCGAGTCGCAACCATTTGCCCCTCGGCATTTTCCTCGACTGTTATGCCGGTCTTTTTTGGCACAACATGAACTGGGCTCACCCATTGGCTGTCCGAGATCGGATAAATCACGTCCGCATCGAGCAATTTTTGGATTTCCTTCTGGACCACTTCCATCATGATCGGGTTCAGTCGGCGATGTGGTTCCCTCGATGGCTTCGCACCATCCTCGAGCAAAATACGATGCATGCACACAGCCGGGCTAATTCCTCGAATATCCGCAAGAGTCCACCCGATGGCCAGTTTGTGCCGGCCCAGGACCTCGACAAGACGCCGCTCCTGGTCCGCACCAAGCCCATTTTTTATGATGACTGGAAGAGTGTTATTTTCGCCAAGGAAGGCGTACTTTAAATGCTCAGGTAGGGGCTTGAGCTCGACCTCGGGGGCTTGCTCGATGGACGGTATCGCAGATTTGGCCTTGAATAGCCGTACCTCGCACGCCTCGTAGTACCGGGTCAAGGGTCGAGAAACTTCGAGCGCTAGCAGCGCGTCCCGGACGCCATCGGTCAGCTCATACGAGTCCTCGTGCGCATACACGGCGTTAATCAGCGCGAGCTCGAGCGGGTCCTTCGCGCGTTCCGATTGGAACTCCTCGACCAGATCGTCGAGGGTGTCGAGCGCATGGACTGACTCGAACTCAAAAGGGTGCTTCATGGCCCGGAAAATGTCGAAGCTAAAAACTTCTCCCTCGACCTCCATCGACAAGGTCCCGCTATCACAATCAATCTTCATTTTTGACGTTTTCAAGAAGGGCCGGCCTAGTAGAATAGGCGCATGATCTCCTGGCCCACAGTTCTCCATCTTTAGGACATAGAAGTCCGCTGGGAATACGAGCTCTCCCACTTGCACTAGTACATCCTCGATCTTTCCTTCCGGCTGCTTCAACGAACGGTCCGCCAACTGAATGGTGAGACCAGCTGGCTCGAGAGGCCCTATCCTAAGGCACGAGTAGATCGAATAAGGCAGGACATTGATCGAAGCTCCCAGGTCTAGCATGCAATTCTCGATCCTAATGTTGCCTATCGTGCAAGGAATGGTGTAGGTGCCTGGATCTCCGCATTTGGGAGGAACCTTTCGTTGAATCACGGCCGACACATTCCTACTCATCAGCTCTTGGTCCACTCGAGGACCCCTTCTTCTATTCGTGCATAATTCCTTCAAAAACTTAGCGTATCTGGGAATCTGTTTGATGGCCTCGAGGAGGGGGATATTAATTTCCACCTTGCTGAACAGGTCCTATACGTCCTTATCCATCACATATTTCCTGGGCGCTCGAGCAAGGACGGGGAACGGAAGTGGCGCGCTAGTATTCGCATTATCGGCCTCAGGTACCGGGCGCGGGTCTTCGTTCTCAGGTGCGCGCGCCGAGTCCTCACGGCATTCTTCGGTTGTGTCCGGCTCGCGCGTATCGGCCGCGTCCGGCTCGATATGGCCGAATGCCTCGGGCTCCATGACGGAGCCCACTGCACTGTCGTTAAGGTGCAGTGTTCTCTGTACAAAATAAATTTATAATATCCGCTACTTGTGACTACACTACTGGGTAGTAAGTGGTAAGTAGGGGTCGAACCCAAGGGAATTAGGGGAATGGGCTATTCTTTTAGGGTGATTGAACTGGGGGGAGCGTGTTTTATGGTTGATTGAGGTTTTAGCGCTCTGATTAACTACGTGATTTTTTTGGGGGGTTTTTGGTTTTGATAGCGGAAAAGTAAATACAGAAATTAAATGCTGTAAATACAAAGAAGACTTACAGTGGGTGATGCGTGATTGTAATTCCTCCGGTAGATCAGCAGTTGGTGATTGCGGTTTAACAGTTAAGAGAAGCATTCGGTTTCAGGTACTCTTGTATTATAACATGTATATAATAAACTGTTAGTAACTTTTCTAAGTATTCAAAGATGAATCGAGGCCCTTTCGTAGCGCAAGACTTGCAACATCGTTTAAAGCAACCCTTGTTCTATTTCAGACTAATTCCTCCTTTCGAAGTATCTTAGCCTTTTGTGCATCCACCTGATCTCACAGTTACGATTGACCAAGTGGTGTTTTAGATGAGTCGAACTTCTCAGATATGCTTTGCCCTTTCGTAGCATCCACTTACCCGAGTATGTTCACGAACCCCACGGAAGAGTTTTGCCCTTTAGTAGCATCCACTCAACCTTGGAAATTCTGACTATAAATGGCACATAGAACAAGTTTTGAATACAAAGAAATGAAACTAAAAGATATTACAACATTATATAATACAAGAAAATACCTTCCACCGAATAAAGAGTTTAGCTACGAATATCCATAGAGATGGATACCATAGCTAAATACTCGGGGGTTTTTGGAAACAGTAAGAGGGAAAGGGGTGGAATACTCAAGAACCAACAGGAGTATTCCTAATTCCTACTGAATACTCAAGAACCAACAGGAGTATTCTCTACAGTATTATAATACTCGAGAACCGACAAGAGTATTATAATTTCCAGTATAATACTCAAGAACAAACAGGAGTATTATTTCAAAATCGAACCAAACTTACAAGTAACAAACTTAGAGAGAGAAGTGATTTACAATTTTGGGATGCTTTTGTGAGGAGGAGGAGGGGTGTATTTATAGCCATGGGGAGGAGAAATGGAGGGCTAAGATGAGGGCACTTGTTGCATGGAGATTGGATGGGCAAATCAAGGGAGGAGGAGCCACCACATGGAGGGGCCAAAAGCCGCCGGTCAAGGAGGAGGAGGGTGGTGGCAGCCGCCGGTTGCCGGTTGCCTTGGGTGGAGGAGCTCCTCCCTTGGCCACCTCTTCATCAAGTCACCAAGTCATCTTGCCATATGTGAGTTTTGTACAGTTTTGTGCAGTCTTTTCACAAAACTGTCAGTGTGTTCTTTCCCCGGACTGTCTTGACTTCACTCCTGATTCTTCTGATTAATTTATTCTGGTCAATTTAACGTCAGGATCCTTGATATTTCTTCAGTCGGCATATGATCTTGACCTTGGATTGACTCTTGTTATCTTTTCAGCATAAAATCCTCTCTTTAGCGTGTTTTCTCTTCAGTCTCTAAAATGCCCTGTGGAAATATATCGGGACTAACAGATGGATGTTAGATAGACAAACAGTCTAACTTGGGGGGTTTTACTATGTTTTTGATTCGTATAATTGTGGTCCATCACTCCATCTGTTCCTCCTCGGACTCTTCTTGACCCACTTCCTCATCTGAGCCTGGCTCATCCTCGGCTAGCCTCCCCGCACTCCTGAGCGTCACAGCGCTCACATTTCCTCGAGGGTTTTTCACAGTTTGCGAGGGGAGCCTGCCTGGCTCGCTCTTTAGCTCGGCCACGTCGGTGGCGATCTGGGAAACTTGCTTGGCGAGGTCCGCAATGGCCCCGTCCGTCTTAATCTGCTGCTGCTGCACTGTAATGGCCAGTTCCTTCACAATTTCTTCGAGTGTCTTGCCAGGGCCTCGATTACTCGGACCGGCCTGGTCATGGCTCGGCCCTCGCTGATATTGTCCGGGCCCGTTCTGTTGGAATTGCCGGTTCGGCGGGCGATAGTAGCCCTGGCTCGCCTGGGGTGCGCTTTGCTGCGCGTGATGGAACTGCTGGTGCCCTTCCCTCGGCGCATTGTTCCGCCAGTCCTGGCCGGGCGGTGCGCGTCAATAGGCCTGATTTGGCCCGGAGCGATTGTTGTAGGCCTGGTGCCCGTCTATCGCATTGACCTCCACCGGGTCCTCTTCGAACAACGTCGGGCACGCATCGGTTTTGTGGTCCGATGCGCCACAAAACTCGCACGGCTTCACCACTACCGGCTGCCTCCTAATCAAAGTCGCCATCATTTCCTTCATTTCTCTCATCTCCTTCAACTGCTCCGCAATAGGCTGGGCTGGTGACTCGGCCTTGGCCACGCTCTTCGTGCGAGAGAACTCTTCTTGCCGAGTCATTTCCTCGCGAAACCTCACATTCTCGGCCACCTTCGTCACAAGTTCCCGGATTCCGCTCAAGGGCAGGCTCATCATCGTACCTCCAGCCGAGGCATCGAGGAGCATTTTATCGAGCGGGCGGAACCCGTCCAACAAGTACTCGACCACCAGTTTCTCGGGCAATCCGAGGTTGCAACAACTTCGCTCGAGTCGATTAAATTTTTCGAGGTAGTCATACATCGATTCGTTCGCCCCTTGCTTAATTTCTTGGAGTTGCCTCCGCACTTGAATGGCTCGACCGGCGGGGTAGTACTTGTCGAGGAACTTCTTTTGCATTTGGCCCCATGTACGAATACTTCCGGACGGTAGCGAGAGGAACCAATCATTCGCCGCATCGACAAGCGAGAAGAAGAACGCCTTGAGCTTGAAGTCCGCCACATCGATCCCAGGTGGGCGCATATTTTGGCACACGCCATGAAAACGTTGGAGGTGCATGACCGCAGATTCTCCTTGAGTGCCAGCGAACTTCGGCAAATAGTGCACTACGGTCGTGTTGACCACGATGTTTTCCATTTCTGGGCCTTCGTAAATGCACCATGGTTGATTGCGAAAATTCGGGGCCGAAAGTTCGCCCATAGTTGGCTCGCGGATGTCCTCGAACTCGTCGTATAGCGCATCGTGCATCGGCTCGTGTCGCGGAGCGCGCTGTTGCGCGGGTTGGAATGGGCGAGGTACCGGCCTAGGGCCGGCCTCGTGTCGAACCTCGGGCGCTCCCGGATCTCGTCTCGCGGCCTCGCGCGCGATGCGATTGCGCTCTCGAATGAGCCGCTCGGGGTCATCGTAAAATGGAGGCGGGTCCTCGGGGTGTTCCACGAAGTCGTCGACTCTCTCGTCGACGATATTGTCGCCCATGCGACTACCAGCGTGCGACATGACTCGCACCCGGCACAATTAACCCCAAAAATGAAAAGAAAGGAAACAAACTAAGACCAAACTTCACCAAATACAACTAACTCCCCGGCAACGGCGCCAAATTTGACAAGGCGTCATAGGACCTTGCAAATTGATATTTATAAACTCCTCGCTTTTGGCTCACTAAAAATAGTAGAGCGGCAAGTAAGGGTCGAACCCAAGGAAGTTAGCTTGGTTACTCGTAGGTCTCGTGTAGGGCTGCAAATGAGACGATGTACTCGTGAGCAACTCGTGAGACTACTCGGTCAAAACTCGGTCAAAGCTCGACTCGATTATAAATGAGTCGAGCACGATCACGATATTTGAGCTCGATTATTAAACGAGTCGATCACGAACAAAGTGATACTCGACTCGTTTAAACTCGTGAACAACTCGATTAAGTACTCGAATAATACTCGAATAAATACTCGAATATTCCACATATATCTTGAAAATTACAATTGTAATTTTAACTAGATTAGGTAGAATGAGTATATTAAATTTTGGATAGAGTGTTCATCTATATATATTCTCATCTTATTTGTTTTGTAATAAACATTCAATGTGGGACAAAAGTAAACATTATAAAGAAGCATGGAAGAAATCAAAAGGCAAGTGAATGCCCTTGTATCCCACATTGCTTGGTGTCAAAGAGTTTGATGCACAAGTGATTATAAAAGAAGAGAGTAAAACCCAATCCATCTACAACACCAAAATCCTAATTTTTGGGCTAGACTAATCTTGGGCCTTGGGGTCCTTGAGTTGCCCTTTGGATTTTAGTGTAAAATGTTTAATATTTTCCTATGTAAACAAGCTTTGAAATTGAGGCTTGTCATTGGGGAATTGAAATTTGAGTTTTAATACTCGAGTATCGAGTCGAGCTCGAGTATCATTAAAACATTTCGAGTCGAGTTCGAACAAAATTTTTGAAGCTCGTCGAGTTTCGAGTCGAGTTCGAGTTCGATACATATTCAGTCGAGTCGAGTTCGAGCAGCTTAATACTCGACTCGACTCGGCTCGTTTGCAGCCCTAGTCTCGTGAAAGCAAGAACAGATTTTCACCAAAATCTGCTTAGATCATCGAATCAAACTTGAATGTGCGTGGAGGGAGAGTTAGCTCCCTATGAGGTGTGAACCTCTTGGATATCTCAGCGACAATGGTGAGAACCAGGTTCAACTGCTTGTAAGTAAAGGAAAATGAAATGCAACAGTTGGGGTTTAGGGTTTTAAAGAAAGTAAATGACAAGTACGTGAGTAAAGTGCAATATGAGAAATATCTAGTCGTGGGTTCCTTGCTACATGTTTATCCTAGGCACTATGTGGATAAATCTATCTCGTGGTGCGGCGTTCCGACTAAGGAACGCGCCCTTGACCTTGGCTTCCTTCGCGTTAGTTCGTAGCACGCCGACTAGGTCGTGCTCTTGAGCCCCGGCTAAGGTAGCTCATCGAATGCAAGTTGAAGGGAGCGCCGGTCCTAGTCCTTTCTTAGGTCGCGCGGAAGTGTTTGGGGGTTTCGAGTCGCGCCGACTAGGTCGCGTCTTCGTACTCCGTCTAGGTGGTACTTCGAAACCTTACCCCAAGCAAACCCACTTGGCCTAAGTGTTACTATCTACCATCACGGCTAGTATCTGGTAGATGATGACAATAGGGTCTCGAGCCTTCGCTAAACCTTGTGGCTAGACATCCACTTAGCGTAGCTCTCGACTCATAGATTAAGCACAAGGACTAGTAACGAGATAGAATATGTAAGTGCGGTGCCTCAAACCATGGTTGCAATTACGAACCCACAACTAGATCGAGGGGTTTAGCTACTAGTATTCATGGGGTGAATACAATAGCCTTGCATAAGTAAATGGAAATGTAAAATACGAGAAGGAGTAGAGAGAGAAGTGCAAAAGGAATAAAGGACACTTGTATTGCTAGATTTCCGGAACAAAAGGAACAATCTCCAAACGTGCCCATTTCCAAGGGAATGAAGGAGTTCTTTTATAGGAAATGAGGAGGACTCTAGGCCCTTGGATGAGACTTGATCTCCAAGTTGAGTGGCATAAGCGGTTTGGCACTAGTAAAGACCTAGAACCTTCTCTCCATAGGGGAATTGCCATTGTGAACTTTGCATTGGAAGAAGCACACGGAGGCCGACGTCAGCACCTCGAAGGACGAGCCGAGAAAGTCAAGGAAGAGGTCAACGGTCAACTCTTGACTTTGCCCTTGAATTGTAGGCTATTTGGGGCGACCAAGAATGGGTTGTGAGTTTTGTGACTCTGGCCGGTGGATTTGGCTTCTTTAGACAATTCTAAGACTTTCTTAAGAAGAGTGCTAAGTCAGAAAATGCCTCGAACTATGATGAATTCCACAATTTCCCCTTTTGTGCCTTATATTGGCCTTGACCGGGCTCGGGACCTTTACTTTCGAATTTCACCGGGCTAGCTCTTGATCTATCATGCTTGATCAATATGAAGACCAGTCTTTCAAGCCAGAAATGCCATTAGATGATTGGAATGTCGATTGGCCCATAAGGGCTTGAATAGGACATTTGATTCGGCGCTGATCGTGCTCGGACCTTGAAGCTCGATTTGGTTCGACTTAGGATAGCAGGTCATTCGATGTTTTGGTCTTGGTAGCAAGGTGGTCATGTGTACTTGATGTTAGGACCTTGAGACCAGACTTTTGAATAGGATTTAGAGCTTGGGCGACCGACAAGGATAGCTTCCCGGTCAGCCCGGCGATACCCGGATGCATTCCCCAGCCAGCCCGACTGCGCCTGGGTTGCGACCGCATTTTCTCGGCTGGCCCGATATCAAGGTTTCGGTACTCGGCATTCTCGGTAGACCCGGTATGATTCCTCGGGTGGCCCTTCCGAGCGCCTGGTGCGGCGTACTCGGTCTCTCTCGGATGCGGTGCGGGCCAAATGAGGCCCCGACCGGCCAGAACTCCAACTGGTGATTTTTAGGCTTAAATGCCGTCTTTTGCGCACGATTCCTCATAAGTCCTCGAATGTACCTGTAATGCGAAAATACATTAGCAAGCAACTGTTCATGTGACCTTGAATGTCAATTCGTGGGAATTGTTGACTTAATAAGTCGTGTAAACACGGCTTATCAATCCCCTTGACGCAGCCCTCTCTTCATGGGGAAATCCTTGGACGGGGAGCCGTTGATGAGGACAGCCATACTTGCCGTGGAATAGCAGGCCCTCATCCAGGAAATCCACTTGCTGCCGAACCCCATACTCCTTTGAACCAGCTCTAAATACTCCCACGAGACCGTATCATAAGCCTTCCAGAAATCTAGCTTTATAACCAAAGCTGAGCGCCCTTCAGACTTTAAAGAATGGATGAGCTCATTAATCACCATAATGCCATCCATGACATTTCTATTTGCTACAAAGGCTGACTGCGATGAGCTGATGAGATGTGGCAGGACGGTACTCAGTCTTTTAGCCAGACTCTTCGATAAAATCTTGTACGAAGAATTCAGTAAACTGATAGGACGGAAGTCTGAGAAGCTTTGCGGACTTGCTATCTTGGGAATGAGCGCTATATATGTTATATTTATTCCCTTCGACAGTCTCCCATTATCACAAAATTCCTGAATGAAGCCCAGCACCTCTTCTTCGACCGTAAACCAGAGCTTTTTGAAGAAGTTCATGTTAAAACCATCTGGTCTAGGCGCCTTGTTGCCATCACAACTCTTCACTGCACTCAGAACTTCATCCCTGCTAATCTGGCTTTCCAAGAACTCCCTCTGGATCTCACTAACAGATGCAAAACTCACTCCCTCTAAGGCCCAGATGCATGAGTCAGATTTTCTGAAGATAGACATAAAATAATTACATGCTGCTTGTTTTATGAGCTCCGGATCCTCCACCCAACAATCATCGACGAGAATACCAGTGATCCTGTTCTTGTTGTATCTCCAAGTCGCGTTTCTGTGGAAAAATTTCGTATTCAGATCACCTTCTTTTAACCACGCTACTCTTGACTTCTGTCTCCAAATCTTCTCTTCCTGAAGTTCTAGCTGCCAAATTCTCCTTTGAATAGCCAGCTTCTTAAGGGTTTCTTCTTCAGATAGTCCCCTCTCATCTTGCAGCAGGCTAAGTCTTTCCCATTCTTTCCTTGCATCCGTTAATCTGAGTTTGAGATCCCCAGCACTCTGTTCTAGAGGGTATATTACCTAGAATAAGGAAGCATGTCTTATATTTGATAACTTGAGGAGCAGTTGCTATATTTTGACAATCCCGGTTAACAAATCTCAAATTCAGCATTAACAGTTTTCTTTTCTGTTATTTGGATTTTGTTCGAATTTTAACCTTCAGGGTTCTCTCTGTGGCTAGTACCTAGCTGATTGCAAAAGGTAAGAAGGAAAAAAGAAACATAAACCTCATTGCTTGCTGCATTCTAAAGCTAAGTGTATTATAAATGCTAAAACAGCTACACAACTTGACAGACTAATGGTATCTGTAAACATGTAAAGGTTGATACATAGAGATAGGACAGGACTGTACAACATTTGAACTACAGTCACGAAACAAGCCGAAATGGGAAGGTCTCGCAACTGCCACAAAATGATTCTCACAGCAGTGTTTCTATATTTCTCCGTATAATGGTGACTTGCTAGGTCTTGGGTAACTGGCAGTTGCTTTGGAAGTTTCTAATGAGGTTCTTCTGCCGGTTCTTGGTGCATGGCTGCTTGGCTGACTTTTACTGTTGGCCAGGTTTTGTTCCTTGTGAGTGAATTTAGCTGTGTCCTTGGGATCTTGAAGTTTTTCCAGTGTTGCCACAACCTCATCCATGCTAGGTCGCGACTTGGGGTCGTTTGTTAAGCATTGTAAGGCAAGAGTAGCTGCTTTTTGGGCTCTGTCGATTGAGTATTGGCCTTCGAGACGACCATCTAGAATGCGGAACATTCTACGCTTGTTCATTAAATAGGGCTTGGCCCACTCAACCAGGTTGTGTTGACCAGTGGGCCTATTTTTGTCTACTGCCCTTCGACCAGATATTATCTCTAGGAAAACAACACCGAAACCGTATACGTCGCTTTTGGATGTCAGGTGACCTATGAAAAGAAGTGTGTGAAGAAACAGCAGAAACAAACCAAAGAGACTACTAAATTCAAGCTAGAAACAACCAGAAAATGCATAGTCAGATGACAATCCACAAAACGTTGAGTTACCCATTAGTGTTTCTCAAGTCCATGCTAAAGGGCATAGCTAATTAAAGATTAACCATCTCCCATGAATCGAAAAAGAAAAATCTTAGCTTTATAACGGAAAGTAAACTGAATAGCCTACAAGAATAACAACGGAAAGTAGCTTAGACCTTATAAACATTTCTTGTCACCGAGTGATATGAACTGGTTCAATCAAATGCATACTCGTGAGCAATGAGCATCAACCGGTATAATGCAATGCATGTTAAACAACATTAAATGAATCATGGAATTATATTAGGGAGAGTTCAAATGAGCGGGAAGATTCAGCACTGAGAGCGGAAATCATACCTGTTGCCAGATATTCTGGAGCAGCATACCCAAATGTCCCCATGACTCTTGTCGATACGTGGCTCTTATCTCCAGTAGGCCCATCTCTGGCTAACCCAAAGTCGGATAACTTTGCAGTGTAATTCTGCAAATAAATATACTGTATTAGGGAATTTTTGTCACCAAGTCGTATGAACTCCAACTAATTCGGTGAAATAATTAAACAAAAAAGCAATACAGTAATGGTATGTACCGAATCTAACAAAATATTAGAAGTCTTGAAGTCTCGGTAAATAACTTGAGTGTCTGCATTATGAAGGAAGGCCAGCCCCCTCGCAGCACCAAGAGCAACTTTCATTCTAATGCCCCATGATAGTGGCTGGAAATAAGATCCTCCTGCTCCATTTGCAAACTAATATATAAATCAAATTATTTAATGAAGGATGGAACGGTGTTTTTCAAAAAACGAAGAACTGACAGTAATACAAACTTACTCCTGAATAAATGGTTTTCCATACTGCCTCGAGCCATAAATTCGTATATTAAAAGCCTATGATCATCCTCCAAGCAGTAACCAATTAATTTCACAAGATTAGGATGCTGCAGCTGTCCTAGATAGTTTATTTCAGCCTGAATGACGTAAGTAATCAAGTAAGTTGACAATACGTACCAAATGTCTAACGAACAGATTGTGTTGTAAGTTACATCATTCATCTAAGGAATCGTGGTAAACAACATGCTTGATATGTGTAATCAGTAATCAATTTATGGCAAGAGATCATGCTTCACCGGGCACAAATACATCAAAGATTCACAAAAAAAAGGTACCGAACTCATACTAACCAGCCATTCCCTGTGGCCCTGATTTCCATCCGGGTTTAATCTCTTTACAGCTATCACTGAACCAACACCGGGTTTGGTTGCAATGAGAGAGTTCTCATCAATCCAACCTTTGAAAACAGAACCAAAACCACCTTCTCCTAGAACACTATCTGGTCGAAAATTTCTGGTAGCAGTTTTAAGTTCAGAGAAGTTGAACTGCTTCAAATTGGGTGACTTCAATATCTCACCCTCGCTCCTCGGAGTGGCTGGTACTGATGAACCTTTGCTACTTGAACCGCTGAAACCATTTTTGTCTTTATTTGTCCTTTTTGAGTTGTCCCCTGTACAAATAAATTAATTTTCAACTTCCCCACGATAAAAAGGAAAAACGAAAAATTAACATGTAAAGTTCCATTTTCTTCATATCAAAAGTTAGTGCAAACATCAGACCAACAGCAATCTAAAAAGTGTACGTCAACATCTAATGGTGTATTCATTCATGAGATTTCACTTCCACGCATTGTTTGTTACTGAAATAAATGAAGTGAGGTTAAGGTTATTATAAACAAACTATGCTCTTCTTGTGTACACAAAGATGAATGCAGTCACATGGGTAATAAGTTAACTGGCGCAAAGTAGTACATTTAGTACTCCCCGATTACTCTTTTATTTATATTTATTTTTCATTTGGACAATTTTCTATTAATAAATAGTTTTCCTGGATGTTTTTCACATCAATTAAAGAATGTAACTAGCCGTTGTGGCGCCCTCCAGTGAAAACAGTATCCTTGCAGCCAAAATCAATATCTTCCTTAAGCATCTTAACTATCTGGTGCCAATATCATCGTTAGCCAACATTTCCCTATTTAAGCCTGATGTGTATATCAAACAAATTTCCTGAGCGGTGCCTCATTTTCTCATCAATGTTACCAAATTTTTTGCTAGCTGATTCTTCCACTTGAGCTTGTGAGATTACAAAAAGCAATGTAGAAAATCAAGCAGAAACAAAAATTCCCAAGTCAGTCTATTCAGACTAACATATCTTCCGTCACATAGTTATAAATTATATCCAAAAGATGCAATCAACAAATTTCAGCTTAAACTAGCATTCGAGGCGCAATTGGAAATTCTCGCCATTTATATGATGGAACTTCAGCTAGTCTTAAGATTGGAAAGCGAAGTAAGAGGTTTAGCAGCAAATGGTTCACTCAACAAACAACATTGACATGCAGACCTCAATCGTTAATGTTCTCATCTTCTCTTGAAACAAGAGTGCAACCGAAATCAGTTGACACCACTCCAACTTATCAGCTCAAATACTAAAACAGACAACAAAAACCAATGCATACCCTTCCTAATCTAACCTCACCAAAAGCCCAATCAAAATAATGAGAAAAAAAATACCAGTGAAATACTGACTATCAGCCTTCACTTGGTGTCTCCAGTGGCTCCAGCAAGCACCCATCTACTCAAACAACCTCAAGCTCCCAACTTTCCCCCCAAACTCATCAAATAGTCAAACCCCAGATCTGCAATTTCACAAATATATCGTCCTACTCAACACAACTCCAAACCCTAACACCACAAACAGCTGCAAATCCGAAGTCATGATAAAGGGAAAACTCAGAATTCATCCAGAAATGAATGCTTAAGAAAGTGAGCGGTTGAAATGACGAGGAAAAGGGCGAAAGGAGGAGGCTTTTTGGCGACTGGGATGCGGTGAAAGAAAGAAAAAGTCAGTATTGGATTCGATTTAGTTGAATAGATATGGTTGACCTGCTTGCTTGCTTGCTTGCTGTCTGTGGGTTGTTATTTGTTATTCTTCTTCTTCGTCCATTATTGTCTGCTACCGGCACACCAAACGCATAGATGAAACGTTCTTTGTTGGATATCTGTTTGCGGTTTTCAGCTATGTGGACGGACTGTTGACAACTTTGAGAATTATTATTGCCAATATAAATTTAAAAAAAAAAAGATTAATACGTATTAATTATGAATAACGAAATCTAAAAATTAAGAATAATGGGAATGGCAGATTTTTGGATTGTCTTCTGGTGTTGCAATATGTGTGAACTGTAAACTATATCAATTATGATGATGCTCCTCCATATTAGATGTTAACGGTTGCAGAAATCAATGAGTTATATATTCATTTTTTAACTTTAAAATATATTATTTTACGGTCATGCTATGATAAAAAAAATTCAAAAAAATATTATTTAGTACAAATTACTTTTCATTTTGAAACTTTGAGGACATAATTTGAACTTGGATCATTATGAGTTAGAACTAACAAGATGATGGTTTGTTGGCTGAGACATTGGTTGGCTGAGACATTGTCGTAAAATTTGGATTCGATTTCTGATGATTATAGTTCATAGACATTCTTGAGAAAATGTACTAGATAGTATATATAGGGAGTGATTCATCGACTTGTAATGAAACCATCAATGAAGAAAAATTCGAAGCATTAAGACATTAATTGTATAACCATTAAAACTCCCAAGCACCAATTCTTAGTTGCTAAATTATGTACCACATCCACTCTTTGTTTCTCATCTATTTGACACTATTAGTTCACCTTATTTACAAAGACAATGACGGCGACCGCGACGGAAATGACAATGACGAGCCGCTCTCCGACCCTCCGTCGTCAAAATATAAATCCAACAAGTAGTTAGTAACATCCTCAGGCGTAAACCTGATCGATAAGTTCAAACTTCCCTCCCTAGTGCCTCCTCCTCCAACCTTGCCCTTATTAACTTTGAAAAACTCACGATATTTTGGAACGAGTTTTCTCGCAACGGACGCTTTTATATCGTCTCGCAGCTTCTGATCCGCTACGACGCACGCGCTCTGCTTCCTGTACGCCTCCTCAAATTTCGCGTTGAATTTTTTAAACCTCTCCTGCGCCTCCGTCGTAGAAATCGCCGCCGTATTGACCGGCAGCGAGTCGCGAACACCGCCCCAAGCCGCCGTGACGTAGTTTGCGACGAAGTGGCTGATCTTTTCTTCCTGTTTTTCGATCCAGCTTTCGCCGAGGACGTACTTCAGATTCGAGCTGCGGACTATGGAGACGACGTGTTGAAGATTGTTGGCGAGGAAGAGGTATGAGGTTGAGACGTCTTTGTAGTGCTTTGAGAGCTCGTCAATTTTGCAGAGGAGGAAGAGGATCAGCCACGCGACGTGAATTGAAAACGCTGGCAACGGAGCCTCTTCGGGAATCGAAATGTCGGAATATGAATCCGGCAACGGCGATGTAACCGGCAGAGGATGATTCGATAGAATCTCATTCAGATCAGTGGCGTAAGTGGATAAGCATGAGAGGCTGTTCATCACGTAGATCGTGAGAGGATGGACGCCGCCGCCGGCCGGGGTTACTTTCGACGAGTCCTTCTGAACCGCCGCTTCGAACTCTAGCAACATCGATCTGGCCGCATCGGCGAGTTTCGAGAGTGAGTTTAGCGCCTGCACGCGAACAGCGGAACTCGAATCGGAGGAGAAGATGGCGTCGATTTCGCTCCGGAGGTCAACAATGGAGGTGTACATATCGAGGACGCGGAGCATCTTCTCCAGTGATGACTTCTTACTCTTAGAGACGATTTCTGGAAACGCAAAAAGGAGATTGGCGCCGTCTCTAGAAATCTCAGCAAAGCAGGATTCGCGGATGGCCTCGGAGGCTTCAAAAACGTGGTCGCATAGGATTCGTTCTCCAGCGAAGAGCGTTTTAATCGCGATTTTGGTCGCGGTGAGCCATTGCTGAATTTTCAAGTCTTGTGATTCCCAGCTGAGTTTGTTGAATTGATTTTGGCTGGTCTTCTGGACGCCGAGTTTGTACAAGCCTTCATCAATGATGGATTTGCGAATGCTGGTGTAGATTCTGATACACTCCATAGCGTAGCCGGATGCGATCATGCACTCGGCTATGCTTCTGAGGTTATTCATTGCGAGGATGGAGACCTGCTCCAGCTCCGAAATGGAGTCTCCCGTGGAATTTACAATCTCTTCTTCAGTAGTATTATCATCATAGGCCGAAATGCTTGACCGAGACGAGGTCCGTGAGGATCGAGCAGAGATCGATTCGGGGTCGAGATGAGCCCGGTTGTTAGATAGGATTTGGTAAAACTCATTTTGCAGCCTTTTCATAGCGATCAGCATAAGGTTCTGAGCACGGGCCATGTTACCATAGGGATCATCATGGCCTATCAAGTGCATGGATTTTTGTAGATTCAACACGCACTTGATGAATTCCATGGCTTCCTCGCGGCTTTCCTGGAACATGGAGGTGACTTGGGCATACCCGGAGGTGTTCGGGTTCCACTTGGTGACCATGAGATCGGCCTTGGCGATGCTTCGCTCGATCATGGACTGTGTGTTACGACGCGGAGTGGATGCTAGGGAGTAGGATGTGGGCGAGGCTTCCCCGGATGGGGATGATGGCCAGGATGATGATGACGATGGCTTGGATTTGAAGGTAAGGAGTAGAGTTTTCATATCTTTCTTGGGCATTACTGTTTCTGAGTTTCCTAGAGGATTAGTATGAACTGAATGTTTGTCGATTGATTTCTTGAAATTGGAACTGGGTGAATGAAGTATAGAGCTATGACATGAGTAGTGGATAATAGAGAGATTGGGGAGGATGAAGATTTTGAGTTTGAAGTTGCGCTATGGGGCTGAATATATATTATATATAGACTGAAGAAACAAGGAGAAAGTTGAATCATTTTTAAAAAAAACTTAAAACATGGTCTCCGTTATTTAATTGATGTTCTGGATTGGTTTAATTAGAATACTACTTTTGTCTTTTGCTTTTTCTAGGGGAGAACTAAACAATAAGTAGATGAATAGATCCATGAGTCTTCAGTTTATTACAGTACTACTTTTCACTTCGATTTTTCAGCACATAATTTATTTGAAGTTTTTTTGAAATATTTAAATCTATAATTTTTTTTACAGTATTGTTCATGTACATATAATTTTCAATATCTGACATAGGGCGAATGGTCAATCAATATGTCAGTGAATACGAATACAATAAATAATAATTGCTTAATTTTTTTTCTTTCCTAGTGAAGGAAAAAAAAAGGAAAGAAAAGTAGTGCGACGTGTGATGAGTTGATTTATTGCGTGGTGAGAAAACGATTAGTTATGTCCTAGAAGGTGAAAAGTTTATGAATAAACAACCTGTGCTTGGAGCAATAATGGTGTGTTACATAAAGTCATTAAATTAAATGACACAACGAAATTAATTTGCATTTCATTGCATGAGATGGATTTTATGTTGACTTCTTGACTTTGAAATAGCGAGGTTTTTGGGTAACCAGAGGGTCCTCTTCGCTTAGGATGAATGTCGGAATGACGAAAAATGCGGGCAAGTCCGTCAGCCATTTAACGTGTGCATGTATGATTCTAAATTTGTATCCATGTGGCTAATTGGTTGACGTGGGATGACATTAACTTGGGGGTCAAACGTAAACATCCAAAAGGGAACATATAGATGAATGTTTCTTGAAAATATCTACGTACACGTTTAGGTTGATTTATAGGAGTGTGAACCCACATGGATGATCTCACCTTCCTTAATTTCCATCTTGCATTGACGAAGTTTCAGCTTTCTTGCATGTAGTAGATTGCATGCGTTTCCATTTTAAATTTTGTAAACTGTCCGCGTCCGGAGACCGAAAAGCGTCAAGTATATCATATACAGCGAATCGATCACAGTATGAGTAGGTCTGAGTCTCCCATTATCTCTCTTTTTGTTTCTTCTAGAGACTCATTGCCGGCTGCCTCTATTTTCTGGTGTCCCGTCAACTGGGCTTTCACTTTATTTGTGGCCAGGAAAGTTGAGACGACTTCTGATGCCAGCAGGATTTGGATCCGCAAAATTTAACCATGCCCTTTGTGAAAAATTTCCCAATTTGCTCAAAATTGGAAATTGCATTCCATTTCTACTCAACTTTCAAATTACATTCACAATTTACTCACGTTTTCTAAGGCGCTGTTGCCAACGGCGCCTTAGAGTTAAGCCGTTCTTGTGAACGGCGGTTTAAGTCTCGTGGCATAAATACGCCAAAAAATAAGGCTGATTGGACACAAATTGACATGTAAACTTAAACCGCTGTGAACAACAGCGCTTTATATTGTTATTCACAAACCGCTGTTACTCGTTCCAAATTTTATTCATCCTTCTTCATATTGTGAAAGACAAGGTTTACTCGTTCATAACTGGCTTATTCTCGTTGGCCTTCGGTTTCTGCTCCTTGTGCCTCTGTTCTTCAGTTTTCCTTTTGTCAGCTGCGCCTCCCTTCTGGCCTACTTTACAAGTACAGAGCATCTTATAAACAACTTCATCTTGCTGCCTTCCCTCCATTTTTTCCTTCCTTCTTCATCCCACCTCTCAACATGGAACCATCACAGCCATTCCCAACCAGTGGATCATCCACAAGAAGCAGCACAGAGCATCAACTAGCTCCTCCGCCGGCTCAGCTTGAATTCCGACAAGCAGACTCCCACAAAAGAAAAAAACAACGTTCTCCACAACAACGACGACCTTCCTCCCGTCCTACGGAGCCTCGCATCGCATCATTTACGAAACCCCTCCGAAGGTCATCCACACCAACCCAAAAGACTTCAAGACTATCGTCCAACGCCTGACCGGCTGGGATGGCCGTGCATCATTACTTGCTGCTTCAACATCAACCTCATCATCTCAAGTAGTCCATAAAAAAGAGGAGCTTCTTCAAGTTCAAATAATGCTGGCCGCCTGATGGACAAACCTCCAGCTGCTCGGGACGTTGGCATGAGTTGAGTGGGGCTTGTATTTATAGAGAAGGTTGCATGTGTTTGTAGCATTTGGTTTCTCTTCAAAAAAAAATATTTCTTACTAAGGCGTTGTTGTTCACAGCGGCCCAAGTGTTGGACGCCGTGACCAACAGCGGTTTAAGTTTACATCACAATTTGTGTCTAATCAGTTTTATTTTTGGGTGTATATATGCCACGAGACTTAAACCGTCGTCCACAAGAGCGGTTTAACTCTAAGGCGCCGTTGGTAACAGCGCCTTAGAAAACGTGAGTAAATTGGGAATGTAATTTGAAAGTTGAGTAGAAAGGGAATGCAATTTCTAATTTTGAGCAAATTGGAAAATTTTCCAATTTTGGGTTGGTGCCCAATTTTAGTCATTGTAACTGAAGTCACTTCTTTTAATAGTTACGTGATTTCTGACTTGGTGTGCTTTGTGCGCATGTGGCTGTAGATTTTGTGATAAGCTGTTCAGTGGGCTGTTTTCAGATGCGGGCGAAGTAGGCCCAGTACGTGAAGATGAAGCGTTAGTTTTTTTAAGTGTCATATAAAAGCCTTCGTTTCATTTAGGAGAAACAAAGAGAGAGAGAGAGAGAGACTATCAAGGCCTGAAAGCATGCGTACACAGCATCACTAATTCGAAGCTTAGATGAACAAAAACAACTTTGAATAAGTTGATGGAATGAAATTGGACGCCTTTTGTCATCTTCAGCAGATGAATTTGTTTGCTTAAATCTGCAAAAAAAAAAAACCATGAGTATTTTACGGCAACAACTAAGTGTACAATAAGAAGCTTCAGAGCTAGCTAGATACCGGATTCAAAATACTAACAACAAGAAAATCAAAGTTCAAACATCAATAGTTTCCTTCACCCATAAGAGTACAACATATCTTGGTGATAAGATCGCCCCTGCAATTGTTGCAACCAATTCCCAACAGTATGAAATAAATGCACAACCTTGAAGTTTTAATACCACCCATATCAAAGAACAAAACACATTTGATTGGGTCGTAATTCTTGCAGGTGAGTAAATAATAACCTACAAAAATCGAAACAACTCTAACCCTCAAATAAATGCTCCGACATCCCAGTCCCTGACACAAACAATAAACTCAAACTAACCAAAATGCAACATAACAATGCACTGCCAATTAAGAAGGCTAAAATTTAAACTCATAAAATTCAAAAATAATAACAGCAAGCATGCAGCTCAGCCTCTGCTAAACAACAAATAACTCCCAATACCTTTTTGTTACAGATTCTTTTTAGCCGTTTAATTTTGATTTTCACTTTGACTTTTATAGCCCGTATAACCCACAATGCCAACCAATCAATAGCATTTATCACAAGTATATTTACCTTCTAATAATATACGTCAGTGATTTTTTTGACTTTTCAGCAGCTGTATTAAATCTAAATTTTATAAAAATTAAAGAAATGTGAGTGATTTTTGACCGATTTAGTTTGCATAATTCAAAAAGTTTCATAAAAGTTTTTTCGTTAGCAACTTTATTTTAGATGAAGCCGTTAAAACCGTGGCAAACACGTCTTATTATTAAAACTCATAATGAAGCCGTTACAAAGTCTTTAAAGCCGTTTAATTTTGATTTCCTCAGACTTATTTTGATGCCAACCAATAGAATTATGACACGTATATTACCTTCTAACATACGTGTCATCATTTTAATTACAAGATCACAAGTTCTCAGTTCGAAGGGTTCTCTGAGTCGGCTGATTGTGCGATGTCCCGTTCTTGATGGAAATGTCGCCGGATTCTCATGAAGCCCTCCAGTGAAGGTATTTTTTGTTGTGGTGCTTTAGAGAGTTGTCGTTGGAGTCCCGTTCTTGTTGGGTTACTGAGTTGGAACACTTCCGATTTTTAGTTGATTGTGGATCTTTTTGATGAGATGAATGGCTTTTGGCTTGTGTTAAACTCATAACGGTGAAGAGTTTTAGTCAGATTTGTGATTTTTGTTCTTTATGAAAATTTAGATTGATGCAATGACAAGATTTGAAAGATGTAGATAGTGGTATTACGGTAAGTGTTTTTGTGGTTTCATTCTTGTCTTGCGATAGTGATCTGTATAGTGAGGCCTCCTGCTCTCTCTATAGATCTATGTAGATCCGTGACTTTTTGTAGAGATTAAATGCTGATTTATCTGGTTATTTGTTTTTTGTCTTAGGATGAACGATTAAACGAAGTTATAGAGAATCTGATGTCGTTATTCCTTTTTCTGTTTTCTTGTAGGATTTGATGCCAAAAAGACAGAAGCCAGCAGAAACTCAAACAGTCATCAAGAAAAGGCCCAAGAGCTTCTGTCTGTGCAAATTATAAAGAGAAGCCAATTCGTATCTCTGGGAAATCCTCGGTTGTTGAGAAAAACAAAAGAAAGAGCATGTTGTGGACGATGAGCTCGAAGCCATTGTCCTTACTATTGGAAAAGAGGAGGATTGTCCTGATAGACGACTAACTGATTTTACATTTCATTATACAGATGGAAACTCAAAACTCGTGGGAATTTGATGACTTATTCATCTCTGGCCTTATACTGCCTTTGGAAGAAATGAAAAATAAAGGAGAAGGACAAAGGTGTAAGATGTGAAGGATTTGGTAGGATTGAATCTTGGGCTATATCAGGTTATGAGGAGGGCTGCCCTGTAATATGGGTCTCGACGGATATTGCTGATTATTAATGCTTGAAACCACCTGGAAACTACAAAAATCTGTATGAACATTTCTCTGAAAAAGCACATTGCTGGAATACTTGGCGCCTTCTTTTGCTATTGGTATGCTGTAGTGTCTTGCCTTCAGCATTTGGGGAAATGAAATGTTGCTATTGGTATGCTGTCTTGCCTTATGATATTGGTATGAAGAGTGCTATTACAGTGTTGGTGATGTACTCGTCTAACCAGTTAGTCGTCATAATTGAAATGGTATTACATTGTTGGTGTGGTTAGTGATACAGTCTTCATGAACTGGTTAGAGTACAGAAGAAAAGTGGTATGAAAACTGATTTAACTGGTGTTTGGTAAACAAAGAGTTGTACATTGTTACATCATTTTCATGATAGAGGAGATGCTGATATTATTTATATGATAGATGAGATGCTGATATATATGGTATAGTTTCAACGAATGTGGACCAAATGACCAATCAATAAAGTGTATAATGTTCCTCTGTAAAGGGCATTCTATTACAGCAGGCAAAATACAGAAAACTCACAGGCAAAAGAAATGATATATGACACTGCCATTTCAAGAGTAAAATAATAAACTATGTTAACTGGTCATTTAGGTCAGCATCTGTTAAATTAGTACCATATTCTTCTAGTGGTTGAATTTCCCCTTACAAGACATTATTTAAATTGATGCAAAAAGAATACCTCAGAGTCCCTTTTAATGGTCGGATTGCCCTTTACGAGATACTATTATTTAGATTGATGCATAAATAATAACTCGGAGTCTCTTTTATAGTGGTCGGATGGCCCCCTTACGAGATATTATTTAGATTGATGCGCAAATAATAACTCGTAGTCCCTTTTATAGTGGTCGAATTGTCCCTTATGAAATATTATCTAAATTGATGCACAAATGATGCCTAGTGTCCCTTTTATAGTAGATAGATTGCCTTTATGAGATGCACAGATGATGCCTTATGTCCCTGTTATAGTGGTCGGATTGCCCCTTATGAGATGCACAAATGATGCTTCATGTCCCTTTTATAGGGGCTGGATTGCCCCTTATGAGTAATTTTCTAAACTGATACAAAAGTGATGCCTCGTGTCCCTTGTTATAATAGTCAAATTGCCCTTTGTGAGATATTATCAAGAATGATGCACAAATGATGCCTCGTGTCCCTTTTATATTGGTCGGATTGCCCCTTATGAGATGCACAAATGATGCATCATGTCCCTTTTATAGGAGTCGGATTGCCCCTTATGAGAAATTTTCTAAACTGATGCAAAAGTGATGCCTCGTGTCCCTTTTTATAATAGTCAGATTGCCCTTTGTGAGTAATTATCAACACTGATGCACATATGATACCTCGTGCCCCTTTAAGAGATATTATCCCGATTGATGTACAAATAATTCTTCGAAGTCCCTTTTGTAATGCCCTTTGGAGGTGGATCAAATGACCAATTAATATAATTTATTATGTTCCTCGCGAAATGAAGTTGTCACATATCTTCATTTTTTTTGATATGAACATATCTTCATTTTATATAGCTTGTTTATGATGTCCCTATAAATAGTCATGTTGCTTTGTGGGTTCATGTATTCTTGAGGAAATTGATATGGAAGGAAAAAAGGACAAGCTGGGTTATAGCTTTTAAGAATATTTAATCTGTGATCTAATATTGGGAAATCCTGTGATTTTTCTGAAGCTGAGCAGCAATACGTGTTGGAAAAGAATAAAATGTTACCGTAGGCAGAATTATGCCTGTCATTCCCAGGGCCTTTGGTCGAAAATAATTTTTGTGCACAACTAGATAGAAAATAACAAGAATAAAATAAAATACATACTTGCTAGGTTTGATCACAATGAAGAGTTTTATACGATCTGTCGTCAGTTTGATTTGTTTTAATTTTACACTCCTGAAACAAATACAAAAATCTAAAAAAACTAAAAAACTAAAAAAACTAGAATTTTAAAAAAACTAAAACCAATATTTCCTTATGACAAAAACCATTTTTGGGCCCTAAACAAGTTGGGTTTTTTTATCATGCTTTTAAAACTTTCTTCGTTGCTGTTGTTATTGTTCAGTGTCTTGTGTTTAGTGAGTAGCTGGTGGAGTGGTGGTTCCGAAGCTTTTGATGGTGGTCAGGTTGCTTGTATAATTTCGATCCATGCTTGTTCTTAGTTGATGAAAAATAGTTGCTGCTTTGTAAGGGTGTTATTCTTTTTTGGGAAAAAAGTCGTGCAATGATTAACTAAGAGACAACAAAGATAAGATACGCAGGCTTTGAGCAAGGACTACTCCAAAGCCAATAACTGACTGTGTAACGTCCCTAACCGAGGATCAAATGTTAGCTGTCGCTTCAATGGCCTTAGAAGGCATGCTCAATCTTAGAGTCACCAAGGTGCCTGTCGAACTATCAAAATGGGTTCTGTCAAGTTACAATGCGAAGACTAGCAAGTTGATGACCGACAGAGGGGACCTAGAAATATTACCAGAGTACATACATTTCACTCTTAGACTACCATTGGGCGGAAGAATTATATCATTGCCAAAAAGGCAAAAAGGACAGACTTTCATTCACCACTTGTACAGCAGTTTAGATCACAATACGGTGGTCCATTGGATTCTATAGTGAGTTGCCACACAAGCTTAATTTTTGTTGTTGTTTTTCTTTTCTTCCATGGTAGAGTCCACAAAGTCGAGAACTTCAAACCAACAAATACTAAATGGAATTGAGGGGACTGATGACATACGGGCAATAAATTGGTGTGAATACGTAATCAACTCCCTGCGCAATACTAAAGATGAATGGGACAAGAACAGTCGAAGTCCATACAATGGTCCAATCATATTTCTGAATGTAAGTCTCATTTAATATCTGTAATTGTACTAAAGATTAGAATCTATCTCTAACTATAGTTTTTTATACTATATTGTAGGCAATATACATCGACATGTTTAAGCACAAGCTATATAAAATGAATAGACAGTTTCCAGCTATAAACTTATTAATGATGCTGTCATTTTAAAAAGAATTACAATCGAGATGAAACAGGGAGGTTTTGGTAAAGGAACAACAATGCGGGAAAAAAGATCAGATCCCGATATTACTTTGCCTCTACAAACTATTTCTGATAACAGAGAAGAACAAAGAGAAAGTGTCACAAAAGAAATACCCTTTGTAAGTTTCACGTTTAAAATTTTACGCTGTCATTTGAAATTCGTAGTCCGTCATTCATTATTCATAGTCTGACATTTCAAATTGGTACTCTATCATTTAAAATTCATAGTATGTCATTTAAAGTCGTACCATGTCATTTAAAATTAGTACTTTGTGACGTACAATTCGTAGTCTGTCATTTAAAATACAATTCATACACTCACTTTTTTCTATTTTTTTCGCCGATGACTTTTATATTTAATTCTTTCACGTGATATTTTTACGTTCCTGTTTTAAATTGGTGGTCATGGTTTGTTGTTTATAATTCGTACTCTGTCATTCTTCATTCGTTGTCTGGCATTTAAATTTGGTACTCCGTCATTTAAAAATTGTAGCCTGTCATTTAAAATTATTACCGCGTCATTTAAATTTGGTACTCTGTCACTTATAAAGCGTATGAATGATATATAATCGGCTGAATGTCCAGTGTTTTCTTATGTTTTTTCTGATGAACATTGGAGCAACTGGTTGCAAAAAAGGAATGATCAGACGTAAAAAAATACAATGATCAGACTTAAACATACAATGATCAGACTTAACTATTACTGTAGCAATGATCAAACTTAAAACAGGAATGATCAGACTTAAAAAATACAATGATCAGACTTGAAAAAGGAATGATCACACTTAAACTATTACTGCAGCAATGATCAGACTTAAACAGAAATGATCAAACTTAAACTATTACTGTAGCAATTTTTAGGACGATTATACCCTCGCATCTATTATGTATTTTCAAATATGTCCATTTTAATTTTTTTATTTACAAAAAGTGCCCCGAATTCCGATTGGTCGAAATAGACACGTGGCAATATTTTATTGGGTTTTAAGTTTTTATTTATAAATTTGGTTTGTATTTGATCCGTTTCCTTTGATAATATATATATTTATTATATAATTTTTTACTTTTTTAAATAAAAATATATAATAAGATAAACGGGTTTATACGGATTAAGTGGGTTTTACCCGGATAACCCATTTAGTAAACGGGTTAAACGGGTTTATTCAACCCGTTAAGTAAACAGAAGGTTAACGGACGGGTTTTTCATGGGCAATTAACGGACGGGTAGCGGGTAACGGGTTAGATTGCCACCTCTAATAGCAGTCAGACTACCCATTAAGAGATATTAGCCAGATTGATGCGCAAATAATCCTCAAATTCCCTTTTATAGTAGTCCTTATTCTAGTTTGGGATAAGTGATACGATGATTCAAATAATTCTTGCATCAAAGGTTGAATATGGTCCCTAGAATAATACCCGACTAGACTACACTATTAAGATATACACTATATATGATCAAAATAATATTCAGATTGATGTACAAACAATGCTTCGAAGTTCTTTTTATAGTAGTTGAATTGCCCGTCAGGAGATATTGTCCAAAGTCATGCATAAATGATGCCTCGTGTCCCTTTTATAGTGGTCGGATTGCCCCTTTTGATAGTTTGAGATATGCGATACAATGATCCAAATAATTCTTGCATCAAACGTTGAATATGATCCCCATGAAAAATGTCTGACTAAACTACACAACTAAGATACACTAGGTGATCAAAATGGTATCCATATTGATGCATAAATGATGCTTCGGTGCTCCTTTTATAGTAGTCAAATTATCCCTTTTAAGATATTATTCAGACTGATGCATAAATGATGCCTCGTTTCCCTTTTGTAGTTGTCGAATTGCCTCTTAAAAAATATTATCCGAATTAATGAACAAATGATACGTCGAAGTTCCTTTTATAGTAGCCCCTTTCAAGGTGGAATTAAATAACCACCGTAGTTTATTATATTCCTCTCGCGAAATGACACTGTCACATATACTCTTTCAATGTTATCGTTTTTTTGTATGTTTCTTTAATTTCAGAATTTCCTGTCTACCGTCTGCTGCCAGTAAATTTATTTATAGGTCCACAAAATTATTTTTTATTTTATATTTAGAATAACTATAAGGAAAAGCCATTGAAGAAAAAGAAATGGTGGTGTCAGAGTAGAGAAGAAGCTATCTAGAATTTATAGAAAGGGTTCTAAAGTTGATCTAAAAGCTGTTTCGATTAAATGCAATTTCACACTTTTAAATCATTATCAACATTTTCACGCGTCGATTAGTTGTCGACGATTAAGCGTTATGGTGTTTTTTTTTATACTCCAGTCATTACTCGCTCCAAAATAGATCTGCCAAGCTGTTGCCTGGTCGCCTAACCGGATGTCACAGCAATTTATCACTATAATTAGCGTAAAGTTTGCAACTATAAGATGATGAACGGTGTTTTGATTTTTTTTTACTTTATTCACATAAATCCTTTAGGTTTGAAATTTTACAATTAAAACACTCATATGGTAAAAGTAAAACGATATTTTAATTTGGTCCTAAATTAATAAAATAAGAAAATTTATGTATGTAGGAAAGTTTAACTTTCTTAATAGATGGATTCTTGTGTACAATTTACACAACTATAATTGATTTATCAACAAATAAAATCTAATTATTTAGTCTTCAACGATTCAACTTAAGATGACTAATCGTTAACCATCTGATTGTCTTGGCGATACTCTAACATTAATACTACACTACAAATTTTGGGGAATTTAAACCATAACTCAAAAATATTGTAGAGTTATGGTAGAGTTATCGTAAAATTAATTTTGCGATAACTATGCGATAGTCATTAAATGGTATGGTAAAATTGATTGACGTAAGGAATATACGATAACCATGCGATAACTTTCTACGACAACTCTGCGATAACCATTCAATAATATAATATTGTTATCGCAGAGTCATCGTAAAGTTATGGTAGAAATAGTACGATAACTTTACGACAACTCTGCAATAACCATACGATAATAAAATATTGTTATCGCAGAGTCATCGTAAAGTTATGGTACAAATTGTACGATAACTTTACGATAACCCTGCAATAACAATATAAATTTAATATTTTACATATTATAATCATTTTGATTTATTTTTAAATTAAATTAAATTATTAAAAATAATCCGAAATTAAATGATGAAATTTTGTTTCTCATTTCACAAAATGAATTGTATTCAACAAATACAATAAAACATTCAAAAATGTAATACATATATTATGAATTTCTATGTTTTTTTACGACTAAGAGATAAAGTCCCGATGTATTTTGGAAGCTTTGTTCTTTTGTTGAGCCCTAGAATTTGCGATCCAACCTCAAAATCCAACGCCTGGGGTACGCTATCTTTATATTCCCTTTTAAGAGCGTTGTGCGCTTCCTGTAGTAGGCCCTGACATGTAATTTAATGGAAAGTTGCCAATGAATTATTTTTGTCATTTATTAGTGGAAAAACACTAATTAAAAGGTACTATATACTTGCATAAAATAGAACAAGCACAAGCACACGCAAAAATGTACATAGAGGAACAGATTCTTCACAGCGCAGCAACCACAATGACGAAGAAATAATAGCTTGTATAATTCAAAATGACGACGGATTAAAATACCAAAGTAAAACAACATGAAACCAAAACAAAGTTTGCTGTCACGTGAAACCTAACAACTAATCAGCAAAGTAAAATACCAAAGTAAAAATACTTTGGTATGAATCAATACACAGTAATCAGCAAATTAATCAATTTTAAACAACTACGCAGTTAAGGTGAGTGTGCTAATAACAGCTTGCTGAATGTCTAACCTGAGAGTATCCAAAGCCCTCATTGCTGACAGTAACAGCCCTGGTTTGCGGCTACAAATGTGGCATATCAAATGGGGAATAAAAATGAGAAACACTGAAAACTGCTAGCAATGAGATGATGGCATATCAAACAGGACCAACCCAATAACTTATGTGCAAATCCACATACAAAAATCCCAGCAATGTTCATAAAAACAGAGCATAATATTCATAGGACGGCGAATCAATTTGCAGAAAACTTAAATTCCCAAACGAAAGTTGGCACTAAACGGGCAGCGCATAATTGAATGGAGAACACAGCGCATAAGCAAATGGTTTAACATTCACATTAGTAATCATATTAACACAAATAACATCAAATTTAATGCGTAATGCTTCACTTACAGCTTTCTCTGTAGCAGGCTAGCAGCCTCGCACAGATACGTTCCATCAGGCTTCCTTTTGAGCCTGTCCCACATGTCTTGGTAGCAGACAGTCCTGCCTAGATCAGCTTCCAATACAAATCATAACTTAAAAGTTAAAACATTTGTAAGTTTCCTAATTATAAACAAACTCGTCCAACAAAAAACCAACTACTGAGCAAGACTCACCATTTCTTTGTAATGAACATCGGTACCTTTTCGACCTCCCCTATGCAATCCACGCTGTTGGCTGTTCTCCGGATGAACCAGTTTGATTCATGGCTTCGTAAGGCTTATATGTTGCATAAAGCACGTATGTTAGTAAACAAAAATAATGGACACTAATATGGGCAATAAAAACTGATACATTAGAAGTGTAATTTGAAGTAGAAAACATTGCCAGCCAACAGACATGGTCGGCTGCAACAAATACGAATTTCACTAAGTACATCAACTGTCAACAAACACAGTCACTACACATTCACTGAACATGACATTAAGAACAAGGTAGCAAGGTTGCAGTGCAAATTGTAACTCGGGAAAACACATATGGATACTGGACATCATAGGCAAACGAAGAATACATTTACTAATCAAAGCGGATAAGAACATACAGGAGTACAAGCCCTAAACACGGCCGAACAGAAAGCCGATGCAGCATGAACTTGTCGCATGCCCAAACACTAAAGTCGAAAAGTAAAACTAATACCAGAAATTGGGAACCCTAGATCTATTATTACATGAAATCGAACCGGTGAAGGTACCTTGTACGGTGAGTCGACCGCTGCTCACAGTTCGAAATACGCTTCGGCTGCGCACAAACGAATCAGGCGGTATGGTTGTCGCCGACGGAAGAAGTAGAAGGCGAGTTAAGCGGTAAAACGAAAAGGCTGAGTTGAGCGGTGAAACAAAAATAGACTTCGACAGGGGATTGATCGATGACGCTGCGTGAAGCATACGATAACATTATGTTATCGCAGACTTTGTTACCGTATAAGTAACGTAGATGTTGCCGTATTTTTCTAGATTGTCGCATAAGTTAAAGTGTATTAGTCGTACAAAGCTTACGACAACCCCTGTTCTCGCAAATTTGTTCTCGCTTATTTTTCCCAAAATTTGTAGTGCTAGCCGAGGCACCAATGATGATTACATGACATGCAAAGCATGAAGAATAATATCAGGAAAAATGCTTGGGATACTTGAAATATAAGCTTCCTTCTCAATGCTATGAATTTGCATCATGCATGTGTTCTTCACTTCTTCTCTCCTGGTCTATTTCAAGCAATAATCTTCACTTTGGTCACCACAATTATCTCTTTTCCAAGTTACATGCAAGTAAAGTTTGAGTGCTGTTCAAATCTAAAATGATTGGAATTCAAACTGTTTGGATCCAAAATGTCTCCACCACATGTATTTGGAATCTTGTCATCCTTTCTCCGGACTTTTGATTTTTGGACTTACTTTTTCTATTATTGGAAATCAAAGTACACATACACTTCCATGCTTAATTGTAGAAGCGCAAAATTTTTTTTACAGAGTAACAGGGTTCACGAAACATACAAAATACACAGATGAAATGAACAGTTAAATTACATGACCAATTAGAAAACAAAATTTGTTTTTTTTCCATTTGTATTCAATTATGGGATGCTTTCCTCTTCGTCCCGCCTCGCACGCAGTGCCGGCCCGCATGCTTTGCCTACCTTGGACTAGGCCAAGGGCCCACAGTCTAAGGGGGGCCCACTTTTCTTAAATCATGTATACATTCATACTTGACGCTGGCAAAAAAATCCAAATAGCACTACTTTAAACATGTAAAAAGTCCAAAAAAATAATTTATATATATAACCTCTAATTTATTAAAAAAATTTAAATATTATCATTAAAAAATATACAAAACATATCTTTTTATTTTTTAGAGGGCCCAAAATTTTTTTTGTCCAAGGGCCCATGAAATGTCAGGACCGGCCCTGCTCGCACGCGAATGCTTCCTACATTCCTCGTAGATGTTTTCATCGTCCCGTCTCGCGCGTGAATGTGTTCCTAGGTGTTATGTCTTGTAATGGTAAATGTGCCCGATGATGTGACTTGTGTCCCAAATGTTGAAGAATTCAGATATAGATATGCGCAGATCCATGATAACTGTGACGGACCTTGCCTGTGCCTCAAAATACGAATATATGTATTAATAACTTCAGAATCATGTTGAGTGATAGAGTTTTGAAATGTTATGAATTGTTGAATTCTCTTCATTAAAAAAAATAATTTGTTTTCTATTTTAGTTACTTTCCGTTGGAAAATAAAGTAATACAAAATGTCAAAATATAATATCAAAACATATTTTTGTTCGTTAGTGAGTAATTTTGGTTGTATTAATTTTCATTTATTTCCTATTTCTCCAAATGGAAAGTAAAATGATGCAAATGCAAAAAATCTGCCTGCAGTTGGAAATGAGCCCTAATTTCTTATCTGGACGTTGACTAAAATCGATCGATATATTGAGTGATAAAACTGTTAGGCTGGCCGTTCCAAAAAAGTTTCTGAGGGTTTGTGAGTTTCAACGGCAATGTTAGGCTGTCCGCGTCGTCGACGACCATCGGCATCGGAACACAGTACGACTGCGGAAGGTGGTCCGGCGATCGGGATCGATATCGGAACCAAGTATTCCCGAGTCGGAGTGTGGCGGAACGGCTGCATTGAGATCCTGCCAAATGAGCTAGGAAGTAGACACACTCCATCGTGTGTAGCGTTCACTGACTCGGATATATTGATTGGGAACGCGGCTATGAATCAGGCCGCCGCCAATCCCAGTAACACCATCTTTGGTAAACCTTTTGATTTATACTTGTTGAAGTTGTTTTTTTTCTTCTTCTTAATATTATTGTATTCCACAAAAACTTGAAGTTGTTTGATATGTAGTTTGTAATGGTTTTGTTTGGGAATTTAGTATGTACCTTTTGATACTTGTTGAAGTTGTTTGAACATTCATATTGTTTTGTGAAAGCAGATTTCAAGAGATTGATTGGAAGTCAATTTAGTGATCTCTTATTATATCAGAGTCCGTTGAACTCATGGCCTTTCATGATCGCCGGGCCAGCGGATAAATTGAAGATTGGGGTTAAATACAAGGGTGAGGAGAAGTGGTTTAGTGCAGAGGAGATCTCATCCATGGTTATTCGTAAGATGATTCGTATGATGCTGGAGATTGCCGAGGCTTATCTTGGTTCGACCATCAACAATGCTGTGTTGACAGTTCCAGCTCACTTCAACAACTTTCAGCGTAAGGCGATCAAGGAGGCTGGTGTTAATGCTGGGCTCAGTGTGGTGAATATTATGAATGAGCAGACTGCTGCTGCCATGGCATACGCGTTTGAAAGGAAGACAAGTGAGAAGAGGAATGTGCTAGTATTTGATCTTGGTGGTGGTACTTTTGATGTCTCGATCCTGACAATCGAACAAGACTATATTGAGGTTAAGGCAACTGTCGGCGACACTCACCTCGGGGGTCATGACTTTGACATCAATTTAGTGAACCACTTGGTGAATAAAATCAAGATGAAACACAAAAAGGATATCACTGATGACCCCAGAGCATTGTTAAAGTTGAGAACGTCATGTGAAAGGGCGAAGAGGATTTTGTCATTCACTAAGGAAATCAAAATTGAAATCGATTCTCTGTACGAGGGAATCGATTTCTCCGAGACCATCACTGATTATACATTTGAGTCACTTAACAACGACATGTTCATGAAATGTAAAGATCTAGTTTCGGAATGTTTGCTTGATGCCAAGATGGACAAGAGCTCTGTTCAAGATGTTGTACTTGTTGGTGGCTCTACTAGAATTCCCGAGGTCCAACATCTACTTCAAGATTTTTTCAAAGAAAGCGAACTGTGCAAGAGCATCGACCCAGATGAGGTTGTAGTCTATGGAGCTGCAGTTCAGGCTGCTATCATGAGTGGGGTTAAAGATGATAAGATTGACAATCTTAGGTTCACCGATATTACTTCATCCACCATATGTCTTAAACATGACAAAAGTTACATCACTGCGTTGATCCCACGTCACACTAGCATTCCGACGGTGAAGGAACACGTATTCACTACTGACTTCGATAACCAGTCCAGTATCTTGATCCAAGTTTATGAGAGCGAGATTGTGTCTCCAAAACCCAAAAACTTGGTTGGAGAATTCGAGGTCGCTGGCATTCCACGAGCACCAAAAGGTGTTGTTAGGATCACAGTTCGCTTTGAGATTGATTCAAATGGTATCTTGAAAGTGTTTCCCAAGGACATGACCACCGGCCAGATGATCAATGCCATCATCAACAATGTCTTTCCTTTGGATAGATTAACAAAACACATTAACAAAAGTCTTTTGAAGCATCGTTTTTAGGTCGCTATAATATACGTATATGCTTTCTTTATTTCCAAATGTGGAACAATTTCATACTATCATATATATCTAACCAGATTTTTTTTATTTAATTACTTTCCGTTGGAAATTAAAATAAGGCAAATGTCGAAATAGGAAATATAAATTTCAAATATATTTTGTGCCTTATAATTTTGTAGCTATATGAATATTCTAATTTAAAATTGAATTCGGGAGAATATAGCTGTTTATTCTTCTCCAGACTAAACCATTTCTAGGGTTTGTGACGATGATGTTATGTACGTGGTCGTTCCCAATGTTTGAATGCGAATCCACCGGAACCATGTTCGGAACCATCTTCAGAACCGGTGATCGGAATCGATCTCGGAACCAAGTACTCCCGAGTCGGGGTGTGGCAGAACGGCCGCGTTGTGATACTGCCGAATGAACAAGGGAGTAGAAGCACTCCGTCGTGTGTCGCGTTCACTGACTCGGAGATATTGACTGGGAATGCAGCTTTGAATCAAGCTGCTGTAAATCCTTTTAACACCATCTTCGGTAAGCTGCAGCTTCTCCAGCTATTTATACTCAGTTCGATATGTAATGTCATCAACATTTTGAAATAATGTAGTTTGAAGAAATAATATGTTCAGCGCAGCCAGCATTTGGTCTATAAAAAAATTGTTTGAAATTTAGCCAGTTTGAATTCTGAATTTCGAGTTAGATTAGATATATATTGAGTCTGTTGTTTGAACATGTATATTTTCTTTTTGCAGATTCCAAAAAGCTGATCGGAAAGACATTCAGTGATGTCACAGTTGAATATTGGGATATGGAGTTGTGGCCTTTTGAGGTTATATCAGGAACATCTGGAAAGCCCATGATTGTGGTTGACTACAAGGGTGAGAAGAAGCAGTTTGGTGCTGAGGAGATCTCATCCATGCTTCTGTCTAATATACGAGAAATTTGTGAAGCTTATCTTGGTTCGACCATCAAGAACGCGGTGCTGACTGTTCCAGCTCACTTCAACAACTCTCAGCGTCAGGCAACCAAGGATGCTGCACTTATTTCCGGGCTAAATGTGATGCGTATTATTAACGATACAACTGCTGCTGCCATTGCGTACTGCCTTGAAAAGAATGCAACCAGATTTTTGTTGGAGAAGAATGTGTTAATCTTTGATCTTGGTGGTGGAACTTGTGATGTCTCACTCGTGACAATAAAACAGGGTACTTTTCAGGTCAAGGCTACTGCCTGTGATACTCATCTCGGAGGTCAGGACTTTGACACCATTTTGGTGAACCACTTTGTTCACAAAATCATGAGGAAACACAACAAGGATTTAACTAGTGACCCAAGAGCATTGACAAAGTTGAGGACATCATGTGAGGCGGCGAAGAAGCTTCTGTCATCCTACGATAAAACCACTATTGAAATAAATTCCCTGTGGGATGGTTTTGACTTCTCCTCGACCATCAGCGTTGGTAAATTCGACGAACTTGCCACGGAGTTGTTACTGAAATGTATCGAGGTAGTTGAAAATTGTTTGTTTGATGCCAAGTTGGACAAGAGCGTTGTTCATGATGTTGTGCTTGTTGGTAGCTCTTCCAGAATGCCCATGGTCCAGCAGCTGCTTCAAGAATTCTTCAATGGAAAGCGGCTATGCACGAGCATTAATCCAGATGAGGCGGTTGCATATGGAGCTGCAATTCAGGCTGCCATCATGGGTGGTGTTGGAAATGATAAGATTGAGAAGTTTTTGTTTAGTGATATCACCCCTTTCTCTATAGGGATTGAAATTGACGGTGTCATGAAGGTTTTGATTCCACGTCGCACTAGCATTCCCGTATTCATGGAAGACGTATTCTCCACTCACTCTGCCAAACAGCCTGGTGTCTTGATCCAAGTGTACGAGGGTGAAATGATCGATCCAAAATACAACAACTTGCTTGGTGAATTTCAGCTCTCTGGCAGTGGCACCTCCAAGAGGATTACAGTCTGCTTCAACATTGATGAAAATGGTATCTTGAATGTGTTTTCGAAGGACAAGAAGAACAAGGTCATCATAACCACCAATGGTATGGGCAGACTTTCAAACGAGCTCAAGTCAGATGATGAGGAGCACAAAGATTCGTTGCGTTGGAGAGGATGTCATTATGCTGGTGATTAGGATTATTTCTGCAAGTAACACTTGTGCAAGCAAATTTAGTAACTTATGTTGTCGTCAGAACTATGTAGTTATCTGTTCCTAAACATTGGATAAATTTGGGCACTTTATATTGGTTTTGTTTGTAAATCAGTGTCACTGCTATCTAACTATGCTAAAATTGAGATTTTAGCGGACTGAAAAGATTAACATATTTTTCTATGAGTTTCACCATGGCCCAGGGGTGTGCGCTGTCTAATTATTCCTACGGATCAATTGGGAGGACACCTTTTTATAGGACTGAATTTGACATGTGACGGGCTAGTGCTGAGTAAATGGAAAAGAGTACACTGTTTTGCTATGGAAAAGGTAATTTGCACTTGTCTGTCTTTGCTTCTGATGCATTTCTCTGCATCTAGTTGGATCTCTAAGCTGTTGAGTTACTTCTTTTATTAATAATCATTTATGTGCTCAAATTGTTTCCTTTCCTGATATTATGGTTTACTACTATAAGGCTTGTGTCTGTGTTCATCTCTTTAGCAATTCGAAAGATTCATTGCCCCAATGTTAATTTAAGCGCTGTCAGCCATGTGAAACAATGCATAATTGCCTGATCCTTATGGTTACATGACACAAGGAGTGGATTCGCTTGGTCGTAGTATCATCAGGTGTGGTCCTCTCAATCAAAGAGAGAGTCACAGAAATTCCCGAGTTTGCTGTCTTATTTCTTACGATTTATATCTTAATGGAATGCTAGCTTAGGGGGTCGTAGTATCTTAATGGTTGCCTTCAATTTGAGTAGCATTAACTGCAGCCTTCTGATGCTCTATGAGACAATTGAACAAGACAATATTGAGGTTAATGCTACTCTCACCCTTGGGGGTCATGACTTTAACATCAAATTAGTGAACCACTTTGTCCATGTAATAAAGGCGACCCAGGACGAAGAAATCGATTCTCGACTTCTCCGAGAGATTATACATTCGAGTCACTTAACTGGGACATTGTTCATGCAATGTAAAAAGCTAGTTTGGGAATGTTTGCTTGTTGCCCAGATGGACGAGAGCTCTCTGTTCAAGATGATGGGCTTGTTGGTGGCTCTACTAGAATTCCCGAGGTCCAACATCTATCTATTTCAATATTATTTTATTTTTTTCTCAAAGAAAGTGAATTGTGCAAGAGCATCGAGCCAGCTGAGGTGGTAGTAGCCTATGGAGCTGCAGTTCAGGCTGTTGGGGTCTTAAAAATGATAAGATTGACAATCTTAGGTTTACCGATATTAATTACTTCATCCTCCATAGGGGTCTTAAAAATGATGAAGGTTACATCACTTTGCTACTGACTTGGACAACCAGTCTAGTATCTTGATCCAAGTTCATGAGAGTGAGATTGTGACTCCAAAACTTGCTTGGAAAATTCGAACTCGCTGGCATTCAAAAAAGGTGTTGTTCGGATCACAATTCGCTTCGAGATTGATATCTTGATTCTTGAAAGTACGTGTTTCCCAAGGTCTTTGACCACCGGTCAGATGCCATCATCAACAATGTCTTGATTCTTTCTGTGCGCCGGTCTTTTGAAGCATCGTTTTTAGGTCGCTGCTTTCTTTATTTCCGAGGCAGTGAACACCAAGCACATTGTACTGGTAATTGGAACTGAGAATAGAAGGAATAACAGATTCAGTGATTTTCCAAATGTGGAACAATTTCAAACTATCATATATAGATTTTTGGGAAAAGTACGATTTGATTACCTGAACTACCGTTCTATTTCAACATAAGTACCGAACTATCTATTTTTTCAAATTAAGTACTTTGGGATTAAATTATAATTAAGAAACTTAAAACAAACGCCATTTATCTTCGAAGATTGTAATTTTAACCTATCCGCCTAAAACAAGTCAATTGTCGATTGAAGGAAATCGAGAATACCGAAGCTCAGCTTGTGCGCGATGACACAGCTGGTGTCGGCGCTGGTGTCAGATCATTCAGGGAGAAAGATGAAGATGAGTTTCGCAGCTCCGAGGTTTTAATTATGAATTGACAGCTCTGAGCAGTAGCGATATGCTACCTGTAGACAAGGTAATGTTTATGGCTGGCTGGATTTACATAATGTTTGACGTTTGTCTCTTTGGCTCTTACAACTATTGGTAGCTTGTTGTAAACCCCCATGTTAGTTACTTGACTTCTTTTTCTGTTTCTTGAGGCAACAGTTCGAGCGGAAATATGCTGTTGCAAATAGGGAAGAATGTAATTCAACAATACACTGATATATTGAAATAATAAATTCGCAGATATATACATATACATAAGATTAAGGTAATTTGATTTCCAAGGGGCGTATGGGATAGCTTCTACGTGTTTGATTTCAGTCAAAGTGAATTAAAATATTATGTCATATTCAATTCAATACATTAAACTGCTGGTTCAAATTGTTGATTGGGTAGTACACAACACATTCTTTTGCGAATTTGACTTCTATGATCAAATGACAATTGACAGTTTCAAATTGAACATGTCTTGATTGATACTAATTTTTGTGCTATTGTTATAGAATGAACATTAAACAAATTACCTATCTGCTTGTGTTATATATATGAGACGTTTGCGATGTTTTTGTGTTCATATGCTTAATCATGTTACATTGTGTAGTAGCAGTACACGGGGACAGAAATGATTTAAGGTTTTAGCAAGGCAGGCAAAAGGCGATATGTGAATATAGGAATACGGTCGTCTGACTTCATACTGAAGTACATAACTGTGAGCAATGGTCAACAGAGCCAAAAAAACTTTAGAGAGAAATAAAAAAGAAAATAAATATTTGCTTCGATGTGCCTGTCATGATGAGGAAATTTGAGCACCACTTTTTCAACACAGAATCGAGCATTGATGATATGTTGCATACAACTTGAACTATTATAGTTGTATGATAGGCAAGTAGACAAAAAAGGTCCATCAGGGCGTGGTACAGCTTGGAATTGTATGATGCTTGTTCAGATATGTGAGAAAATTATGCTTCACTCATTTGAGTGCAAATGCAAGTATTATGATGATGCGGTAGTTTATTTTTTCTTCATTGGAAAAAAATTGTAACAGATACAGGAATGTATACAATATAATTATCATGTTTCATTTTAAATTGTACATTTCCCTTGTTCAAATACATATCACAAAATCTGAATATACGAAAAATATTACTTGATTTCATATAATCCACCTTCATGAAAGTTAGGAATTATAAAATATGTCCAACCAAAAGGGCAATTGTTTGCCTTACAAGAGACTCATGTCCAACTAAATAAAAGTCAAATCCATGTTCAACATTGATCGAAATATTCATTGCTGATCGTAAATTATTTTTTTCTGCACTTGAAGTAGTTGCAAAACTTGCAGCAGAAATTGGCCTTGTAAACCTGCCCTGTCCCATGAAAATAGGTCATGCACACTGATCACCCTTATTTGTGTTGTCATTGCTACTTACATCATATGCATTGCTCCATTGTCTCACAGCAGTCAGCAGGTCCTTGAATTGCGGCCTGCCAAATGAAATTATATTGTAAAGCTTATTTTTATAGAAGTAATAAAATAATTATCAGTAAACAACTACAAAAATGTATTTCAATTGAAAAATTACCAAACAACATCATCTGCCAAGTAGCAACAACACGAAATATGTATTTCAAGTAGCAGCCTTCCAAAAGATAAAAGTCGAATCTCTTCATCACAACAGCATATCTCAATTCTTTATTGAAGACTTGTTTGTTTTCAAATTGTAGACCCGTTGTCAACTCAATATCCTTACAAAATCCAGTAGTCTCGTTGAAATATGTATATTTATCTGAACAAAGTGACTGTTCATCATCACTAGGAAGCCGAAACACATCTAATGTAAGTTCCTCCTCTTCGAATGCATCATCACTAGGAAGCCGAAACACTATCCGCTGCATTCTCGTCATCTTTATCAGCAACAAAATCATCCCATCATATACAAGCTACTCAGTTGTATGTCCATATCATGACCTTCATTCAACTCTTTATCAACATCAACAACTATGTCAATAATGACCCTTTCAATATGACATGTTTTTACTTGATAATCTTCCATTCTTGTAAAATCCCTTTCACCCACAGATGATACACATTGAGTCATAAACTTACCTGAACCCGTAATTCCCTTCACAGGCGTGTCCATATCGAATCATCGCGTTTTTCAGGCTGTAACTCATGACTCTTATATGTTTGCGTCGTTTGCTTCATCGCGAATCAACTGCGTCCTCGGCGTTGCGTTCTCTCGAACTCAATTTTTGATCGAAGGCCGTAAACTTCAGTTAGGGTTAAAAATTAATAGATAAACGGCGTTTGTTTTATGAAGTTTCTTAATTAGTACTTAATTTGAAAAAATTTATGGTTCGGTACTTAAGTTGAAATAGAGCGGTAGTTTAGATAATCAAATCGTACTTTTCAAATAAGGCACATGTCGAAATAGGAAATATAACATTCAAATATATTTTGTGCCTGATTATAATTTTGTACATACGAATATTTTAAACTTTAAATTGAATTCAGAAGAATATAGCTGTTTATTCTCCTCCAGACTAAACCATTTCTAGGGTTTGTGACGAAGATGTTATGTGGTCGTTCCAAACGTTTAAATGCGAATCCACCGGAACCATCTTCAGAACTGGCGATCGGAATCGATCTCGGTACCAAGTACTCCCGAGTCGGAGTGTGGCAGAACGGCCGCGTTGAGATACTGCCGAATGAACAAGGGAGTAGAAGCACTCCGTCGTGTGTCGCGTTCACTGACTCGAAGATATTGATTGGGAATGCGGCTTTGAATCAAGTTGCTGTAAATCCTATTAACACCATCTTCGGTAAGCTGCATGCAACTTCTCCAGCTATTTATACTTAGTTTGATATCTAAATATCTAATTGTCATCAACATTTTGAAATAATGTAGTAGTTTGAAGAAATATTATGTGCAGTCAGCATTTGGTCTATATAAAAAAAATTGTTTGAAATTTAGCCAGTTTGATGTTTAGTCTGAACCTCTTTGTTTGATGCTTGTTGAAGTTGTTTGAACATGGATAGTTAAATACACATTGTTTGTGTATGCAGATATGAAGAGGCTGATTGGAAGGAAATTCAATGATTTGTATTGGGACTTGAAGTTGTGGCCTTTCGAGGTCATCTCAGGGGCAGCTGGGAAGCCCATGATATCGGTTAATTATAAGGGTGAGAAGAAGGAATTCGCTGCTGAGGAGATATCATCTATGGTTCTCTATAAGATGCGTGAGATTGCTGAGGCTTATCTTGGTTCCACTGTTAAGAATGCTGTGGTGACTGTTCCGGCTAGCTTCAACAACTGTCAACGTCAGGCGACTAAGGATGCCGGAGCTATTGCTGGGCTCAATGTGATGCGCATTATTAACGAGACAACTGCTGCTGCCATTGCATACAGGCTTGAAAAGAAGATAAACAGTTTTGGTGAGAAGAAGAATGTGCTAATATTCGATCTTGGTGGTGGTACTTGTGATGTCTCGCTTGTGACATTTGAACAAGGTGTTTTTGATGTTAAGGCTACTGTCGGTGACACTCGTCTTGGAGGTGAAGACTTCGACAGCAGAATGGTGAACCACTTTGTTTGCAAAATCATGAGAACGCACAAGAAGGATATCAGGGGTGACCCGAGAGCAATGACAAAATTGAGGACATCGTGGGAAAGGGCAAAGAGGATTTTGTCATTCACTAAAGAAACCACAATTGAAATCGATTCTCTATACGATGGTGTTGACTTCTCATCAATCATGAAAGTTGATAAATTTGAGGAGCTTAACATGTTTATGTTCCCAAAATGTATAGAGCTAGTTGAGAAATGTTTGTTTTTGGCCAAGATGGACAAAAGCAATGTACATGATATTGTGCTCGCTGGTGGCTCTTCCAGAATTCCAATGGTTCAGCAACTGCTTCAAGAATTCTTCAATGGAAAGGAGCTGTACGTGAGCATTAACCTCGAAGAGGCTGTTGTCTATGGAGCCACAGTTCAGGCTGGTTTCATGAGTGGTGTTAGAACCGATATGGATGCTGACCTTCGTCCAACTGATATTACCTCCTTCGCCATTAGTCTTAAAATTGACGAACGCATCTGTGATGTTTTGATCCCACGTTACACTACCATTCCCACTGTGAAGAAACACGTATTCACTACTTCTTTCGACGACCAGTCTAGCATCTTGATCAAAGTGTTTGAGGGTGAGTTGGTTATTCCATCATACAACAACTTTCTTTGTGAATTTGTGCTCTCTGACCTCCCACGAGCTGCAAAAGGTGTCGTTAGGCTCAAAGTCCGCTTCGAGATTGATACAAGTGGTATCTTGAATGTGATTGCCAAGGACATTACCACCTGCCAGATGATCAAGGTCATCATCGCCAATGTCTTCTTCCCATTGAGAAGATTGAAAAGTCTTATGTTTTGATGCTTGTTCTCAGTTATCAGTACAAGTCTATTTGACAACTTAAGCACCAACTACACTTGCAAGGAAGTTGACTGAACTTAAAAGTTACAACTTACAAGTCTTTCACTTTTTAGGATTACTGGGCTGGGCTTGTCGGCCCAATAGTTCCTCATCTACAGACTGCATCTCAAACGAAACCAACACTACCGCGAAATCTCTGCTTCACATTTTCTCATCTTCAATCCAACAACATCACCGTTTTCGCCGACCACCGCGGCCATCGCAGATCTCGAAAATGCGCGAAACAAAACACGTCGTCAACGCCATAAGCTGAACGGCTGAATTCAAATAACGAGCGAAATCATTATGAAGCAGCTACACAAACAATCGGGCGGCATTAGCCACTACAGGCGCGACGACGAGATTCCGACTTCGATCTCACAGCCTTACTCACCAAAACCGCTTAAACACTCCAACAGATCGTTACCTAAATCGATCAACTACATCCTCCGCGAGCAGCGCCTGCTGTTCATCCTCGTAGGCATTCTAATCGGCTCCACTTTTTTCGTCCTGCAGCCCATCTTGTCCCGTTTATCGACATCCGAGTCTCACTCGACGGGAATCGGGATCTGGAGCCGGGATCAGGCTTCGTCGATAGGCGGAAGTGGTGGTAGTTATGGGATGAGGATGACGGGGAGAGTGCCGGTGGGGATCGGACGGAGGAGGATGAGGATTGTGGTTACCGGTGGAGCTGGATTTGTGGGGAGTCATTTGGTGGATAGGTTGATGGCGAGAGGGGATGATGTGATTGTGATTGATAATTTTTTTACTGGAAGGAAGGAGAATGTGATGCATCATTTTGGGAATCCGAGGTTTGAGCTTATAAGGCATGATGTTGTTGAGCCTATTTTGCTGGAAGTGGATCAGATCTATCACCTTGCTTGCCCTGCATCTCCTGTGCATTATAAGTTCAACCCTGTCAAGACAATCATATCCTTTTTGTTGTTGATTTCTGGTACTTTTTTTTTATTGGTTTCTATTTTCTGCATTCGTGTAATTGAACTCACAGATTCCAGATGCCACTATGGAGGTCGAATAGTCTAACAACATTTGATAGTAAGTCCTGAAAAAGGGTATAGTTGTTTTATGACACTTCAGGTTAGTATTGCAAACAACTTAATATCCCACTTCAGTTTCAAAATAGCATACAAACTGTAGTGAACGCCACTTCAGTTTCAAAACCACATACTCTTTAGAGCTGTAAGAATATATCACAATAGGCATGGTTTGGAGTGGTACAAAAACATTTCCTGATCTTTGGGCTATTGAGTTAACTTTTGTTTTGGAAATTATATCTGAAACATCACCTGCTGGTGCTAGGTATTTGAGTGCTTGAGAAGTTATTTGAGATTCTTAACTGCATTAGTTACAAGACCAATGTAATGGGTACCCTGAATATGTTGGGCCTTGCTAAGCGAATTGGGGCTAGGTTTCTGCTTACTAGCACAAGTGAGGTGTATGGAGATCCACTTGAGCATCCACAGAAGGAGACTTATTGGGGACATGTGAATCCAATTGGTGAGTCAATATTCATCTCACAGGTTATGTTTTTAGACTATCTGCCACATGTAACCACTGATTTGAATATCAAACTCTAGGGGTTAGGAGTTGTTATGATGAAGGAAAGCGCACAGCAGAGACATTGACAATGGATTATCATCGAGGTGCAGAAGTTGAGGTAACCACTTGCAAATTTGTAATTATTGTTCTTTCTTTAAAATAAGGTGAGCATATATGCATATTTATACAGTTTCCCTGTTATCTATTAGTAATTATTTGTTCCCAGCCTTTGAACCTATTAAGTTTGCATAACTACAAAGCGTACATAAAATCAATTTTTGCTGCTAGCCATTCTCCCATCATTGAAGACAAGTCTTCCCATGCTTTGTAATATGTAAAAGTTAGGGATAAAGAAAATGCAGACTATATGGTTTGAGATCTGGATTAACCAACTTTTTGTCTTTGGCAGGTTCGTATAGCTCGAATCTTTAACACATACGGGCCGCGCATGTGTCTGGATGATGGACGTGTTGTTAGCAATTTTGTTGCACAGGTTTGATATGCTCATATCCTTGCATCCCAGTAAATGAGTTCATCGCTGAAGTTTTAAGGCTAAACAAAGTCATAATGAGTTCGATCTTTTCTCTTTTGCAGGCTATTCGCAAGCAACCACTGACAGTTTATGGTGATGGAAAGCAAACAAGAAGTTTCCAATATGTTGCCGACTTGGTATAATTTGAATAACTGTGCATTTTTGTTTCTTTAGTGTACCTTGGCATGCACATCAAGCCCAAGTCCATTTCTTATTTAAAGAGTTTCAATTTCTCACAATAATTGTCATCTTGTGTAAGCTGGTCATGGTCTGAACTCTGAGTATTTTTGATTATTATTACTCTTTATTGGTTGTAAATTACCCGTACAAATTGGTTATCCGACCTAGTCTAATTTGTTAACCCTTGTCTCATCGCTATGACTGCTATTATTTTTAAGCTAAATCTTTCAGCCATATAGTTTCTCACTGGAGAAGTTATCATTCCCTCCTTCTATAGACTGCCATGTGTTTGTTTCTAAAGAGTTGTTTTTGAAAGTGTTGAAAGATCATCTTGATTACATGTGTGGAGTTTAAAATGGCATTTTGTTTCCATTTGTTTTGAAATAGTTACTTTATGACACAGGATAGGACTTGTTGCTTATATCATCATTCTGTGTATCTCAATGTTTTGCGCAAATGGTGATTTTGATTACCACTAGGGTAGTTTAATCTCCGATGCTTACCTGCCTCTCTTGAGTTTGATGACTACTTCATTATAAGGTCTTTTGTAGTAGAGTATCCTCCAAGTGGGACTTAGAGATTGCCTGAGCTAGTAATAACTAATAATCAAATTATTAATGGATATTGTACTGAAATGCCAAAGTTGTAGCTGCAATGCAGTATTCGTTACTTGTTCTTATAACATATATTTCTGCAGACTGTGATGGTGACAATATTGATTTTGATAGCATTAGTGAAATCTTTGTTTGTAGGTTAATGGACTAATGGCTTTGATGGAGGGTGAGCATGTAGGACCTTTTAATCTTGGCAACCCTGGTGAATTTACTATGTTAGAACTGGCAGAGGTTTGTTTTCCTTTTAACTAATTGAAGTTGCCGCTCTCTGGCTTAACATTCCAATTAATGTCCTTTTTTCCCTCTTCCTCCTCTGTTGGTGCAGGTCGTCAAGGAGACTGTAGACTCCAGTGCAACAATAGAATTTCACGAAAACACTGCTGATGATCCACACAAAAGAAAACCAGATATCAGCAAAGCAAAAGAATTGCTGAACTGGGAACCAAAAATATCACTGAAACAAGGACTGCCTCTCATGGTGTCTGATTTCAGGAATCGTATACTTAATGAGGATGAAGGAAAGGGGCAATAATAACTTGACACGAACCAGTATGTATAGAGTATAAATTATACCTATCTTTGTCGATCCCATAATACCACACGGCTTCCTCTTTCTCAGCATATTCTGACTCACTCAGTAACCGCTGCCACATTTTCGTGTATTTAGAAATTTTTATTTGTTGATTATTCGTAGTGTTATGTACCTTAGCCTTTAAGTTTTGACAATTTACAATAGAATGATATTATCAGCCAGCTTATATTTTCCTAAGCATATATATTCTTTTGCCACCAGTAGTCATTTTGGTTATTTCAGGAACAAACTCTTGATAATATTTCTCTGGCAGAGCCCCATTTATGTAGCATGATTCGCCTATAACTGCAAACTGCTTTATAATGCAAAAACATTGTTCAAAGTAACAGAAGATTAGAACTGGGATGGGTACTTGGGATTGCATAAAGTAGAAAGTAGCAGAAGCATCTGATTCTGAGGCATTCAACTACTTAAAAAAAGTTAACAAGGAAAGCAGCTTTGTGGCTAAGCTACCCATTCCAAGTGTGCCATATTCCCACTTAAGTTCCCCCAAGAATATGGAATGTGGTTCTCTCCCGCTTAAATGGATTGCATCAGTAATTCCCTTCTCTCTTCTTTACTTTTTGTTTAAAAAAAAAATCTCTGGTTAACACTTGCCTAAGGGTGTTTTCTTTTGAACTGAAACAAAATTAAGCTAGACGACTAAAACTTAATTTAATTTAAGCCATATTATTCTTTTCATCAGTCCAAATACGAATTTCGTGTGCTAATGGCTCAACTCCTTTTCAGTACATCACTTAGATGCTTCAATGCTTACCTCCAACTCTAAGGCCCCTTATCTTTAAATCCAGTGTACCTGTACCAGACTCGACATTGATGCATATTGTTTGATGTAAATGCCTATTTATATCTGTAGGCCACACTTTCTTACAGATGATTAAATTTTTTGAAAAAAGCTGTCAAGCTGCTGGTTGATATATACAAATACATTTGCAGTTTGTGTTCCTAACACGCTGAAACATTTCCTCCCTAAAACATGAAATTCCCTGAGGAGCTCAGTTCTTCAACATCCAAATGGTTGAGTATCGAAGATACGCCTTCCACCAGCTCCGCTTGTAATCTTGGCGCCAGCCCAGCCATTGATCGGCACAACCCCATTATTCTATCGGATTCACGAAGAAATCCAACATGTCCGCTGCCCGTGATGAGTACAAAGCCTGCCTTAAATCATGAGCTTCTTATTAAGTCCCATAAAAAGCCTTCTGCCTTCAATCTGGCTGCAGCTCATCAGAAGAAAAAAAGTGTAAATGATCAGAAGGCGAAAATAAAGAGTGTTGGAAAATCAGTGGATTTTATTAACAGGAGTAGTTGTGTTATGATGTCTTCCAGTGACCAAAACCTGTTTACTCCTCCAAGCTCTTCAAGATACCTTTTGAGTGAAAATATGTTATCAGATGACCTTCCGGATCTTTACCCGGTGTTGGAGACGATCAACGCTAAAAGCGAGAAAGTTTTGGCTTTGGAAACTGTTGAAAAAGTCTCATCACCTTCTTCATCTTTGGACAGCAGTTTTATACTCAGCAGCTCAGACAAGTCTTTCTTGCCTTCTAACAAAAAATCTGAACAGGTTAATATTTTTGCTTCGATAAATTTAATCTTCTGATACAAAGTTTTCGTCTCGTCTGGCTGATGTGATTTGGCAACTGGCATATGATTTTGTGGCAGGTAGTGGTACTGAGAGTCTCACTGCACTGTAAAGGATGTGCTGCCAAAGTCAGGAAGCACATCTCAAGAATGGAAGGTAATTTTTTTCAACTTTAATTTTTCTCAAAAAGTTCAAAAACTGACCTTTTTCGCTCAAAAGACTAACTGCAAAAGAGTGATCATCAGAAAATTTCCACCTGAACTAATATAATTAGTACTTCTTGGCCGATCAAATTTTATTAAAAAAAACACCATTTCGTGTAATTTACTGAAGTTGTGGAATTGGCAGGAGTGACTTCTTTCAACATAGATTTTGCAGCAAAGAAAGTGACAGTTGTGGGAGATGTTACACAATTAGGCGTCCTCACCGCCATTTCCAAAGTGAAGAATGCTCAGCTATGGACTTCTGAAACACCCATATCGTCGCGTATTCCTAGCTGAGACACATGTACTGATCGACTACTGAGGAAAGCAGACGAGCAAATGCCATGAATAAATTCCATCCTTCCATTTTATTAAAAACATTATTTTTGTGTGTTATTGTTTTTGCTTTGGGAGCAACAACTGAAACAAATAGAGCTTGCATTTTGAGGCCTTAAAAGTTAAATTGCCCTCCAATGTAAGTTCCATCAGGCTTCCAATCTCGTGGTGCGACGTTGTCAGATTCCACCATCTTGCTTTCACTGTTAAAAACCTGGAACGACAAGCTCTGCCCCGCCAACGACACATGCTCCAAGTTCCATATCTCATTCCCACTATTCTTCATATCGAACCAGTTCGTCTCAGAGCCTTTGATTCTCACCTTCGACACATCTCCAGCTCCTCCAACATTATAAACCAAAACACTTACAAAATTCATATGCCTTATCACACGAAACCGAATCCCACCCTTTCTAACACAAGCCACAGGCCTAAAGACAACTGGCACAACTGCGCTAACGTCTTTAGAAATCACCGAAAAGACTGACTCTGGGAGCTGAAAATGCTTCAGTGGCTGCCTGCACCAGTTCTTGGTTGGGTCAAGGTAGTTTGGGGAGCACATGGAAGTGGCTGTGACTTGTACCTTGCTTTGCAAGCAAGATGAGCTCTTTGCGCAAGCGATCTCGTAGCAAGCGCCGCAAGTGAGTCCCTGGTTGTACATTGCAATGCTTATGGCAGCGGTTTTGTTACCATAGTAGCTCTGGACGCTATCGAATCCGCAGGGTGAATCCTCTGTCAAATCCAAAACATCCTTAAAAAACATAATTCACAAAAAAAAACTGGAACAGGAAATTACATAAACTGAAAGTTACACAACTGGTGTAAAATCACACAGTTGGCATGTATCAACCACCAAACTGGCTACCAAACATTCCAAAATTTAGTTTATTTACTTTCGAAATTAGCATTCTTTTAGCTTGCAAACCATAATTTTCTCTTAATTTCATATACAATTGTTAACACTTTTTATATATAAAAAAAATTACGACCAACAATATTATCGTTAGACCACCACCTCTTATGCTTTTACAATTATTTGTATGGTGTGAGATTACCTTGCGCATTAGCGGTAGATGTTGCGAAGGCGGTATCCCAACCTTGGTTTGAAGACGCAGCGAGTGCGAACACGATATGAGCAACTCCCAGGACCAAGAGCAGAGTGGACTGAGTCGAGTAGACGGCCATTTTTTGAGAAATCTGTGCTAAAATCTGTGAATGAGAATATGCAGATTGGTTGAATTATTGAGAAGATATATATATCAGAAACTTAAATGGGATGCCATTCATTCATTACTGGCCATGATTTTTATAGTTAGGAGTTAGAGCCATGATCTTGTTAGTTCCAAGTCTGAGACTGGTTGGAGCAGGGCAGAGCAGGGGTAGAATTGTCCAATTTAAGTAAGATTCCATGGAGGTAACAAATGTAACGCTGGCGTTATCAGACCACACATTTATTGTCCAACCTCGAGGCATTGAAAGGCCGGGCCAAGTGGGTCTTGACTGGGCCTTAATTTTCTGGTTAACAGGCCCAATCGAGTTTGGAGTGAGAATTTTAAAATAATTTTCTTTAATTCTTATAGACAAAATGTAATTAAAATATTAGTGTACAAATCGATCTTTGGAAGACGTTGTTCTATGAAGGTAATTAAAATATTAGTGTACAAATCGATATTTGGAAGACGTTGTTCTATGAAGGTAATCTCATTTGTGTTTCTAACGAAATACGGAGAAACTGAATTTGAAACATAGGACGCCACACAAATCATTTATATCTTTATCAATAAATAAAGTTTATCAAGACAGGATTTACGATACGAATGAAATTATATATAAAAATAAATCAAACTTTGGGTGCGCTAGTTTCGATTCCTAATGACATTAGAGTGAACTGTGTTTCTAGGGCGTATGTTTAGACTTTAGAGGGAGGTAAAAAGTAACTGGATGGAAACAAAAACAAAAAGCTAATGAAAAGTATAATCACTATTATATTTTTATCCTTTTTACTATATACAATAAATTTTCGGAGGAGATCGTGCGTGACACGAACTTGATATGATTTGTGCCCCCCTACGACCATTTTTAACTGAAGTGAAAAATGGGATAAACGAGAAACATAACTAATATGATTTTACTCTCACTAAGTACAAAAATTAAAATTTAAGTATACACGTTTTAATTGATTCAATTAATACAAGTTGATCTTCTAGAGATTTATTTCACTGATAATACAAACACAATGAATACTTGTTATGAACGTTGCTTAGAAGTCGTTACTCATTAGTGATAAATAAATGTTATACTTTCATTAAAATAATTGCCAAACATCATGAACGAGTCAGGGGCTCACAACTCGGCCGACATCTTCAAAATGTTGGTGATGAACGAGTCTGACTCAGCTTCGTAAAAAATGGATGGAGGAATCGGTATAAATACTCACTCACTACAACTACACGTCTCCTTCTCCTTCCCATTCCTCGCAGAATTCTGATCCTCAATTTCCACTCTTTCTCTCCTAATTCGAATTTGATCATCCAATGGCGTCAGAAGAAGGCATCCTCCTCGGCATGGGAAACCCCTTACTCGACATTTCCGCTGTCGTAGATGATGAGTTTCTTTCCAAGTAAGTGTTCCGACCTCCCCCCAGATCTGGCCATTTTCTCACGTAATTCATACCAAGATCTGTACGTAGCCGGTATGATTTATCCACGACCTGTCACTTCGGTTGTGGTTTTTGGGAATGATGAGGATTTTGCTTTGATTCATTAATTTCATGATGTTTTGTGGTTAATCGTGGATTTGGAAATGTTGCGAGTTGTGATTTTGTGTTTCTAATGTGAGATCTGGGGTGGAGAAGTTTGGATCCGTCCGGTAGCTGTTCTACTCCTTGATGCCATTTTTAGACTAATTTGAGATTGAGCTTAGCTAAATGTATTGGTGTTTAACATTAAGTTGGATGGTTGTGTGTAAGTGAGGCAGCATATTATTTAGCATCTGGATCTTTATCATTTGCTATTTCATCTAAATTTAATGAGTTTCAATCTCTTATGTTCAACTTATTTAATTTGGATATTTCTCAGGTATGGCTTGAAACCGAATGATGCCATCCTTGCCGAGGACAAGCACCTGCCTTTGTAAGTAATTTTCATATGGTTTTTTTTAACATTATTGGTGCTTTATTAATATCTGCATATTGCCAGATATAATGAGCTGAATTGATGAATAATGGATTTTATTACTTCCAACGAAATGACATGTCACAGGTATGAGGAAATGGCGTCCAAGTACAGTGTTGAATACATTGCTGGAGGTAACGCCATTAGTTGTTTACTTAAGCATTTTTACCGACCTTATTATCTGCATTTCATTAGGCGGGTAATATGTTTAATTCTTGTTCTTTTCCTCAGGTGCAACTCAGAATTCAATCAGAGTGGCACAGGTGTGTTTAGGAGAGTGTATGTAATGTGCTGTATTTTGTTTTAGGCGCGAGTTCACAGTTTTGTGTGTGTATATTCTTACAGTGGATGCTTCAAACTCCTGGTGCAACAAGTTACATTGGTAGCATTGGAAAAGACAAGTTTGGTGAGGAGATGAAGAAGAACTCTAAGGGAGCTGGTGTCAATGTGAGTTTCTTTGACTGTACATGTCAAACTTGGTGACCATTTTTTTGAGGAACTTTATTGCCAAAATAATGTTTATGGAAATGCAGAATTTGTCTTGGTCAGATAATAACTGATTGTTTTCTCAATTAGGTTCATTACTATGAGGATGAGGCAGCACCAACTGGTACATGTGGGGTCTGCGTTGTGGGTGGAGAGAGGTAAGCCGATGATCTTGTTAGTATATCTTGCAAAGTTTAATACTGAACTTTTACACAATAAAGAAACTTCAAATTAGTGATATTTGACATCTGGAAGTTCAAAATAAATCTAAAAAAGCTGAGATTTACATTATATTTGATGATAAATATATCCCATTTCATAGTGTTTCATCTAAGGATGTCAATAAATATCTGCCAATAACTATCCATATGCTCCATTCAACAACAACAAAAACTATCGATATGCTTAATTATGATTAATCCTCCTGAACATACATGTTGGCACCGCTGAGCCTGTTCCTGTCCCCTTCACTGATCACTGCGTTGTTTACATCTTCGTAGGTCTCTTGTTGCAAATTTGTCAGCTGCCAACTGCTACAAGGTTGATCACTTAAAAAAGCCAGAAAATTGGGCTTTAGGTATTGATTTTTTATTTATCTTTTTTCCTTTTGTCCTGAGTTGTTCGATGGTGATACATGGTTATGTAACATGCATAAATTTGTGTAGTTGAGAAGGCCAAATATATTTACATCGCTGGATTCTTCCTTACGGTATCTCCTGAATCCATTCAACTTGTTGCTGAGCATGCAGCTGCTAACAACAAGGTAGGACTCCTTGCTAATGTTTGTCTCTTCAGATAGTTTTTTTTCTTCAAGAAGTGTTGTCCACTTACGTATTATTTTACATCAGATATTCTCAATGAATCTTTCTGCTCCTTTCATCTGCGAGTTCTTCAAAGACGCGCAGGAGAAAGCACTCCCGTAAGTTCACCTCCTAATGTTCAGCTTATTCTGCTTGAATTCCCGCATCTGAATTCTGATGTCTCTTCTGCTTTTAGATACATGGATTATGTGTTCGGAAATGAGACAGAGGCGAGGACCTTCTCGAAGGTTCATGGATGGGAGGTAAGCTACTTACCATATTTGCCTTTACCACTCCCATCTTTATCCTCTACACTTCTCCACTCCATCATCATGTAGAAAGGTCACAAATACTCGCTAAGAATCCAGAAATATGGCATGCGACGCTGCTAATTGTGCGTGCTTTGATATGCAGACTGACAATGTTGAGGAGATTGCAATCAAGATCTCTCAATGGCCAAAGGCATCAAGAACTCACAAGAGAATCACAGTCATCACTCAAGGCGCCGACCCTGTGGTAGTGGCTGAAGATGGAAAAGTGAAACTGTTCCCTGTCATATTGTTGCCAAAGGAGAAGCTCGTTGACACCAATGGAGCAGGTACTTTCTTTTAGACCTTCACGTAGCTATACACTAAAAGCAATATTCGTTACTTGCCAAGTTTGAATCATCGATGCTCGTATGCAGGTGATGCATTTGTTGGAGGCTTTTTGTCGCAACTGGTGCAAGAGAAGCCGATTGAGGAATGTGTCCGAGCTGGTTGCTATGCTGCCAATGTCATCATTCAAAGGTCTGGATGCACCTACCCAGAGAAGCCTGACTTCAATTAACTTCAGCTGCCAGTTGAAGTTGCAAAATCAGTATACCTAAGGGCTCTTCCTTATGAGAGTATTTTCATATCTTTCTGAACCCAATATAAGTATTATGGGTACTTTTTTGTAATCGAAAAAAAGTTTTGTTGAATTTTGAAGTATAGATAAGAGTATGAATCGAGTCCTCCGTGAAGTTTTGTTTGGATCAATTTCAGTTTCTCCACAGTAGACAACAACTAGTTTCTTTTTTTTCTTTTAAAATTTATGATACCAATAATTTTTTAAGAATTTCAATATTTGTACGTAGCAAATTCAAGAATAAGAACTTCAAAAAAAATTAATTCAATTGAAATAACACTAAAATTGTAGATAGTACGAGGCCTCAGCATTTGGTCCGGGCCAAAATAAGCCTTAGGGCGGCCCTAGTCCTAATCAGGTTCTAGTCCTACGCAAGTTCTATTATGATCTGATCCGAAGGGTTTAGAATCGGGCTAGGGTTTCGATTATTAGGTCCGACTCGAAATACGAACCCGATTTAAAATTACATATTTATTGATTTAAGGATGTTCTTAACATAAAAATAATGTATTTTTCACATTCATCAAATTTCACACGTTCAAACTAGTAGCATTTGCATTTAAAGAGTTATTTATCGATTAATAAGTCATCCATTTAGGGTTGAAATTAACTCGACTCGGCCCTAACCCGAAAAACCCTATAAAATGAAGGGTCAATAACGATTTTTTAAGACTGATGAATTTTCTCATGGCCCGACCCGACCCCTAATGTGGAAAGTGCTAGGATTCAGGGTTATTAACCCATTTGCCCCTCTTTCAAACTCAAAACACCCAAATGCCCATCTTGAAACTCAAATAACCAGAATGACCCTTTTTTAATATTTCCGGTTTCCTTAAAACCAGGAATGTTAATTTGTAATATTCCCGATTTCCCCAAAATCGGGAATGTCAATTTTCAATATTCCCGGTTTCCCTCAACCGGGAATATATCAAAACATGCCCCTTCATTCGTCCATCCACGCATGCTCTAAACCCGGCCACGTAATCCTTATTTATGTTCCCGGTATGAAGGAAATCGGGAATATTGAAAATTGACATTCCCGATTTCCCCAAAATCGAAAACATAAAGAAAAGGGGTATTCTGGTTATTTGAATTTTAAGAAGGGCATTTGGTGTTTTGAGTTTAAAAGAGTGGGCAAATGGGTTAATAACCCTAGGATTCACCAAACCTTTGCCGACCTCTACGCCAGTGGACTGGGTACGATGTCGTTTTGACAATAAAGAATCATCACCGTGTCAGTTCAAAACTTCGAATCACTAATTCCCAGTTTGCCACGTGTCTCTTCATCCACAAATTCCTCTGTTCTCCACCACCTTATAAGTAGTCCTTAACATCTTCGTACACTATCATCATCACCTGTCACCTCTCATCTCATCTTTCAATGTCGATCTCCGCGCTCCATCTCAGCCGTTCTATTCCCAATCAGCACCGCCAACATCCACTCCCCATCCTCCGTAAACAAACCCACACGCACCGTCCGCTAACCAAAGATTACAAGCTCCAATGGCAGCACGAGCTCACCACCTCCTTCCCATCCCGCCTCCTCTCCGACCAAACCCTCTACACCACCACCGAAGACGAGGAGCTTTTTCAGGATCTGGTGGACCGGCGGTGCGTAGACAACATGAGAATGATGATCATTGACTCTGTACAAAATGCAAAAGCAGGGCATCCTGGCATGGCGCTCGGGATGGCGGAAGTCGGCTACGTCCTGTACAGACATGCGATGAGGTACAATCCGAGGAATCCTAAGTGGTTTGATCGGGATAGGTTTGTTCTCAGCGCTGGACACGGTTGCTTGTTGCAGTATGTCTGTCTCCATCTTGCTGGATTCCATTCTATTCAGGTCATCATCATTCACTTTTATATGCTATGTTTTTCAATATAGAGAGAATTATTTCTTTTCTAGAAGCATTGTTTTCGTTGCCAAAAGACAGATTTCGTTGCTAAAAGTTTTAATGCCTGTGGCTTTGATTTGGCCCTTGATTTAGTTTTATCATCATATTTGTGGTGTTTCTGAATCATGGATTATTTTATTTCGCTGATAAAAGTCATATTTCGTTAGTAAATCATGTCGTTGCAAAAAGATTGCCTGATTTTGATTCGACTCTTGACTTTAATAATAGGATCATATTTCGTATCTAAAAGGATTATTTCGTTGCTAAAAGTTTGAATACAAGTCGCATTGATTTCGATTTGGTTTTCCTACGGTCATACTTGTGTTGTTTATGAATTATGAATCATGTTTTATAGATAGAAGACTTGAAGCGGTTGTGCAAGCTTGGGAGCCACACGCCGGGCCACCCGGAAAATGTGGTGACAGAGGGCATTGAAGTCACAACAGGTGCAGGGAAATAATAGTAAATTTGACAAGTTAGAACAAAATACTCGGTTCGATTCAATGGCTAAGACAATTCTATTATTTTTGTTTTGAGTTAAGGTCCTCTCGGACAAGGCGTGGCGAATGCGGTTGGTCTAGCACTGGCAGAAGCACACTTAGCTGCTAGATTCAACAAGCCTGATGCTGTGATTGTTGATCATCGAACGTAAGTTGTTATCAATTTATGTCTCGACTTCAGGGTCTGAATATCAGTTAAGCTAACTTAAATCTTGTATACTGAACTAGATATTGTATTATGGGTGATGGTTGCGCAATGGAGGGAATAACTCATGAAGCCGCGTCTTTGGCTGCACATTGGAAACTCAATAAGCTTACTTTAATTTACGATGACAACCATAATACAATTGATGGTTCGACAAGCCTAGCGTTTTCTGAAGATATTTCTAAGCGGTTCGAGGCTCTTGGCTGGCACACTATCACAGTTGATGGCATACATGAGAATATTGGTTCTTTCAAAAGTGCGCTTTTACAGGCGCATAGCGAGACGGAGAGACCTACTTTTATCAGAGTACGCAGAAGTTACATCTCGTCTTACTTTTCATGTTAATCATTTACTGCACAAACTTGACAGGATTATGGTTTTATGGCTTTTGGCAGGTGAAGACTCTAATAGGAAAATTATCGTCCAAGGAAGGAACATCAAAAGCGCATCATGGTACTTTTGACAAGGAGGATATGAAACAAATGAGAGCTAAGTTGAATTGGACCGACCGGGAGCCGTTCCATGTTATACCCATGGTGTACAGGTTTGCATATAGTTTCAACGACCTTGGAAAGTGTATGAGGCACGCCTAGATGGATTTATCTAATGGAAATTGTATGCAGGGAAATGGAGATGCAAGCAGAAGAAGGCGAAATACGAGAAATGGAGTGGTACTCCAAGCTTCATTACTACGAAGATAAATATCCACAGGAAGCCGTCGACTTCAAAATTCTACTCTATGGAGGGTTGCCTCCTGGCTGGGAAAGCTCATTACCGGTAATAGTCCCTCAATTTTGGTTTTGCGGATTTCAGCCAAAGTTACTTAGTAACCAGGTAATTATTGCAGACATGGTCGGTCTCAGATCCGGTGGATGCCACCCGTGGCTATTCGGAAAAGTGCTTGAATCAGATTGCAAAAGTGCTTCCAGGGCTAATAGGCGGAAGTGCAGACTTGGCAACCTCCAACAAAGCCTACCTCCACGAATATGGCGACTTCCTACCAGATACGCCATGGGGGAGGAACATAAGATATGGCGTCCGTGAACATGCAATGGCAGGGATCTCTAATGGGATTGCGCTCCATGGAAGCGGGCTGATCCCCTTCGCAGCGACCTTTCTAACCTTCTCCGATTATATGAAGAACTCGATTAGACTATCGGCGCTCAGCCACGCAGGTGTTATCTACATTCTAACGCATGACTCAATCGGTTTAGGCGAAGATGGTCCTACTCACCAGCCAGTCGAGCAGCTCTGTGGCTTACGAGCCGTTCCAAGGCTACTAGTGTTCCGTCCTGGAGACGGAAACGAGACAGCAGGAGCGTATAAAATAGCAGTCGCGAACCGAAATAGGCCTAGCGTGATCGCACTCTCAAGGCAAAAACTTGCTGCCAACTTGGAAGGAACTTCAGCTGAAGCCGTCGCAAAAGGCGGATACATTTTAACAGACAATTCAGGCCAACAAGCACCGGAGCTTATACTTATCGGGACAGGCTCAGAGCTCTGCCTCTGTGAAGCTAGCGCTAGAAAGTTACGACAAGAGGGGAGGCTGGTGAGGGTGGTTTCACTAGTCTGTTGGGAACTTTTCGACAAGCAGTCGAAAGAGTACAAAGATCAAGTCCTCCCACCGAATGTGACGAAGCGTGTAAGCGTCGAAGCTGGCTCTCCCATGGGGTGGAGGGAGTATGTAGGAGCTGAAGGAGTTGTGATCGGTGTGGATGATTTTGGGACGAGTGGAGCTTACTTGGATACATTTGAAAAATACGGTTTTACTGAAGAGAATGTCACAAGGGTCGCAAGGTCTCTATTAGCCTAGTCCGCATATTGAGTTTACTTGTAAAAATGTAGGCTCTATATCTGAGGTTTTATAACTAGGAGGACTGAATTAGAAACTAAGGACGATGAAGTCCAAAGGTGATAAACCAACAGTAGGGGCGTTATGTAATTAAAAATAAAAAAAGGTCCAGTACCGAATTTATGTGAATTATCGTGCACGTAACGAAATTGTCAAACATCTGAAGGGTTCGTTGGAGAGAAGGATATTCTGGAAGCGAATACTCGGTGCCAGTTGCGAAGGTAGGAGAAACAGAGCTATGGCCGCCAGACGATTGCTCTCTCACTTTCTGAGAAGCCAGCCTCAGCCTTCACTTCGTATTGGTTTGTATTTCTCATCAGTCGTTATGATTTTCGATTTTTGTTTCCTTTAATAATTGATTTCTTTACAATAGCAAATTGACTCTTGAATTAGGGATTTGTAGATGCTGAAGTGTCTTCTGAATTGTAATGATAATATATGGCGGTGTTTTTTTTTTTTTTGATTCTTTGCTTAATATTGATTTTGTTTAGCTTTTATTTTGCATATTTGAGTATGCTGGGGCAATGGGAACTGAAAGCTGAATGATTTTTTTTTTGGGGTAAGGAAATGCTTGCTTTTTGTTTATTGAGAGGTTTACAAATTTGTTTCAAGCACACGCCCAATTTGAACTGATTAGTGAGTGAGAAGTTTCGACATTTTACCATATGATTTGGAATAAGAAAAATGATACTAATTACTGGCTTTCTGCTGATGCTTAAATAGATTGTTCTTGCTGCTGCTGCTATGAATCTGTAGTTTAGTCATTTTTTACCAGACCTGAGGAGCTGGATATGTACTTTTGTTATTATTGTATTGGTTGGTAAATTACGGAATTTGTGCCATTTTTCGTATTTCTGCTTTGTGTATACCAAGTGTATCTTATATGGTTAATAGTCTGCATATAAAGAAAAGAGCTATTGCCTAAGTGGGGAGTGTTTAGAGTATAAGCTGTGTCTGTGTATGAATGCCTGCTTTGCTGTATTATTGAAGTGAAAAGTGATAATGTGTTCAGTCCTGATGTTTCATTAGATGGATTTTGTGCAGATACATCTTTTAAAGTTTCCACATCAACCAGCACCGTATTTACCCGAAACGACTTCCTCAAAAGAAGCATACAGTCGGAGGCTGAGAAAATCAATCAACTGAACGAAAGCCATGAAGTTGCCCATGAAACATCAGCCCTTAGCTTAGACAGTACTCCATCCCAGTCACCTACCATCAACAAAAATCCTGATCTCGAGTTTGCTGCTGTTTCCAACTTGAAGCCATCCCCGAGGCATGATCTAGCTGCTATGTTCACTTGCAAGGTCTGTGAAACAAGATCTATTAAGACATTCTGCCGTGAGTCCTATGAGAAAGGTGTGGTAGTGGCTCGGTGTGCCGGCTGCAACAATCTGCACTTGCTAGCAGACCGCCTCGGTTGGTTTGGTCAGCCTGGGAGTATAGAGGATCTTCTTGCTGCCCGTGGTGAAGAAGTGAAAAAAGGCTCAGTGGATACTCTCAGCCTAACCCTTGAAGATTTAGCAGGAACAAAATCTTCACAGGAAATCAGCGGATAATAATGGACTAATGGTCTGATTCTGAACACCATGGATTGCAGATTTCGGCACATCACATCACCCTTCTTTATTCAAGGCTTAGTTCCATGTCTATGTATGCATTGCATATTTTGCCAAGAAATCAGCAACACCATTTACCTCTCTCCAAATCAAGAACACATTCCAACTTACATGAGCATCAAGTATGGATGAGCGTTCTTTATACCATGAACTGGATTTAGTGACTTCATCAGGGAGAATGTTCAGCCATTTAACCACTTCCGCACAATCTGTTTCAATGATAACCCTTCCTAGATTCATATTTGTCGCCATTTTCAAACTCTCGAAGACTGCATATCCTTCACAATCAGAACTACTCCCAACTTGAAAACCTGATACAGCTCTAAGACCCAAAATAACACCATTAGTATCTCTAACATATTTATCATTAATTATTGATTCGGAAAAGAAATCAGAAAACTAGAAAGTCTCATTTAATTCGTTGCTTCATCATGTCGATCGTATGAAGCTCATGTGATGCCTTTCTGAGCTCTTGTTATAAAAATTTAAAGTGATGATAAGCATACTGAAAACAGTCTGACTTCAATCCCAAGCGCTTAGAGCATCCCTCACCATGGTTTTTTTGAGCATCAAAAGTGAGCATGGGAGATGATAAAAAAAATCATGCATCCCCACCATGATTTTTTTGAGCATCAAAAAAAGTATCACATGGTTTTTTATGAAAATGAGCATCTCATGCTCTTTTTTATGGTTTGAGCATGAGAATTGGGCCAATCGCAACGCGACACGTGTCCTGTGTAAGAAACAGTACAGTTTTTATTTTGATCTTGCAACGAATATATCTTCTAAATTACAAATTAAAAAAAATCAAAATAAATACCAATATTCATAATTTTTTGAGCTCTATAAAACGAGATACACTTTGATATATTTTTATTAATCTTAACATTTATGAGCTATAATTTATGTAGTGATGAGAGAGATTGATGATAAATTTTTTTTGGATCATGGTGGGGGTGCATGTGATTGAAAAAACCATGAGGGATGATTAGATGAGAGAGAAAAAAGATGAGAGAGATGGATGGTATGGTTTTTTTGATCATGGTGGGGGATGCTCTTAGGTGAAGGAAATGATTGTATTAGGAGGCCCACGCCAAAGATCGCAACAACAAAGAAATGAACAATAAAGCTCAGTGGGCGAGGGTTTAAGCCTGATAGTAGAGACACTGGGCCTTCAGAATACATACCACCTAGGCTTAGATAGTCAAAGGAAGCCTAGTGCATTTCTATTCTGGATTGGTCAGATGAGGCGCTGAAAACTTTGTACAAGGCTCTAGCCAAGGTATTTATGGTGGATGCTACAGGCTGCACAATACACGCCGCCACATTAAGAGACGATATCATCAACCTTGCTACATGATATTAACTTAGGAAAGGTAACACCTTAAACATATGAAATCATCACCTTAAACATATGAAATCATACTTGAAATAACATCCAGAAAATCGTTGGTTTCAGTTCTTCATCTTCATCCTCATCCGCAGCAATCAATTCTCATCTCATTGCGTCTCCAATTGGTTCATAAAATTCAGAACTCATCCTGAAAATCTCATAGCGTCATTTTATACTTTTCCCGGAGGTTCTAATAACCATTGATGCTAGGGATGTACAACCGGTCCGACTGTAATTTTACGGTCCGAGTCAGACCGGTGGACCATAAATTTTCCAATATTTGGATCGAGGACCGGACCGATGGACTGCATTTTTTGTAAAAAGTGGACCGGACCGGAATTTTACGGTCTGATTCGGGTTTATAGTCCGGTCCAAATTTGTGCATCCCTGGTTGATGCGCGCATGGAGGGATTGGATATTAATTTTAAGGGAAAATGACAAAGAGGGGTATAAACTATCACTCATTGACAAATTAAGGTCCGAACTATGAAAATTGACAATTAAAGACAATTTTAAAATATTTTGATCCTCAATTTCACAATAAAAGGCAAGAATGTGTTTTCAATTCATTCGTTTAGTTAATTTTGTGATTGACGAAATGATGTTTCGTCAGTTAAGTATTTTATGGGGATTAATACATTTTGAAATTACCCTTAATTGTCAATTTTCATAGTTCAGACCGTGATTTGTCAATGAGTGATATTTCATACCCCCTCTTTGTCATTTTCCCTAATTTTAATAATTGTCATCATGTTTGTTAATGTGTACATAAAGTTATTGCTTTCCTTCTTCCGGATCTTATGTTTGTTAATTATTATTTTTCTAATAATCGTCCATTGGGTTTCCTAGCAACTTCAAAAAAAATTCTTTTGTTTTTCTTTCTTCACAAGCATTTGATCCGGCTTATCTAACTGCACAAGTACTCCTTGTATGTCTTCAAAAACACATAAATCGAACCACTAAAACGAAAAACGTGTGTCGATTTATAGAGTAGAATGAATCGGTGCACAAGTTACAGTGAAGTGCTTCTTTAGGGTATAAAGATTAGATGATCAGAAAACTTCTCAAGTGGATTATGTGTCATAGTAGTTGGTTGGTTATATTCCTGGTCTAAGATTCACATTCAATTCTTGGAATGCTAATTGTCGATCTATAAATTCTTTATAATAATGAGAGTTTTGTAAAAGTCTTGAATCTTTATTTGAATTAGGTTTGACTCCCATTGTTCTCCTGGTTCGACTCCCATTGTTCTCGGTTTGACTCCCATTATTCCTGGTTCGACTCCCATTATTCCTGGTTCGACTCTCATTGTACTCGTCTAATAAAAATCTTGAATCCTTATTTGAATTCGCTTTGATTTTTCTCTATTTTTTTTTAAAAAGTAGCTCGCGGTCCCTAGCAACAAAACACATGTTAGGGTTTTGTTTTGTGTTTTGTTTTGTCGGGTTTTGTATGGTCAAAAATGTCACAGGTTTTCAAAATTATGAAGAAAGTTATGAGTGGTCGGATACCTTCAACACAGGGTCATGCCTGATATAGGGGGTAGGGGGATACGCCAATGGTCCATATTTCGAGGGGCTCATTATGTTTAAAATTATACGTAAAGTCAATTTGCGTTCACCGAATATATGGAAAAAAAGATTAACCTAACAAAATTATTATTTGGCCATCCGAAGCACGACTATTATTATTATTGTTCATATGGTAATGTCCATATATGCATTACATATGCGAAAAAAAAATTTATATTCAATTATACAAAATATTTAAATATACTTTTTAGAAAAATTCTATTATAATATATTTATATTCTATTATTATTGTTCATATGTTGATTTTTTCAACGTGATTTAAATATACTTTTTAGAAAAAATTTAATGTAATATAAAAGAATAAAACAAACAAAAATAATTAAAAATATTACCAGCTCTGATACCAATAATATATTATGTAAAGAATTTTCGTTTTTAAATATATTTAAATGTAATTATATCGTATAAGTCGCAAGATATATTTTCATCCAATAACCCTTAAAATATCGGGAATGGTTCTACTCCAACAGATCGTGTACCAAGTGGTCCAAGACCTTCAACAGATATTGGGCCGAGTCAACTCACTGATGTAACAATTGTGGCTGTGGGAATCGACTTCGGCTGTACAAACACAAGGGTGGCCATTTGGCATAATGGATCGATTGAAGTTGTCTCTGAAGTCTGGCCTTCATGTTTGTCTTTTAATGGAACAAATATTTTGTATGGTGAACCTATTCTTTTTCACTGGGATTCGAATCTCTTAAACACCATTCCATGTCAGTACACGATATATTGTTGTTTCCTTACACATTTCATTTATTGTTGTTTGTTACCACTGAGTTTGTTGTTGTTTATCATTGTAGATTTTAAAAGGATGTTAGGAAGACCAACAACTGACCTCTCAGTTGCCAGAGACATTAAAACTGTTGCTTTCAAGATAAAACCAGAAGGCAACAAGCCGGTAATTTCCTTTTATTTTGATGGTAAGAAGAGGTTTTCTTTGGAAGAGATAACCAGACCATTCCTGTTGAAAATTCGCTAAATTGTTGAGGCCCGCGTTAATAAACCAGTCATTAATGCTATTATCACCGTACCCGCTTGCTTCAGTGACGCTCAACGTCGGGACACCAAAAATGTCGGTATTACAGCAGGGCTTAATGTCCTTCAACTGATGAATGAGCCATATACAATCCCCTTTCTTATTTGTATAAGTCAAGACCGACGTTTTCCGGTAAATTGACACTAGTTGTATTCCACCTAGGTGGTGGTACCTTTGATGCCTCCGTATTGAATTTCGAAAGGAATATGCTCGAGCATATGGCTACTGAGGGTGACGACTGTCTTGGAGGAGAAGACTTCGATAAACAATTGGTAAAAATCTTTATTAAGAACATCATGAGGAAGCACAAAACTGATATCAGAAACAATAAGACATCACTAGCTAAGTTGAAAAGAGTGCGAGAAAGCAAAGATATACCCTATGCAAGAGGGCAAATATAGACCTATCATTGGAGTCTGTCCAAATCTGCACCAATTTCTCTGTTGACAATGAATTCTAAACGAAGCTCAGGATTGAAATATTTGATGATCTAATAAAAGAGACACTGATGAAATGCATCGATTTAACAAGGCAGTGCTTGCCTCGGGGAGATATCGAGACACATGGTATCAGAATTGCACTTATTGGTGGATCAACATGAATTTTGTTGGTCCGAAACCTGTTAATAGAACTGTTTGAGGGAGGACTAACTGAACATAATCTCACCGAGAACATTCGCGTAGATGATGATGAAGTTGTTGCATTTGGTGATGCTGTCCAGGCAAGGCAGCTGTTTTGAGTGGTATTCTGCATGCATATATTGAAGACTTTGTCATTAAGGACAAAACTTCACACACTATTGAGATGGCAGGTGGGGATGATAACTCAATATATTAATCCATAAGCATACACAAATGCCCACTGCAATAAAATTCAAGTACAAAGTCGATCCCAATGCCAATGAACACTTCATCACCCTCTATGAAGGTGAAACTGTCCTTGCGGAATGCAATTCTCTGATCTAAAAATTTGTAGTTGCTAGTGTTCCAGTAGGTAGAGATGGCAAAATTGAGATCAATTTGGAAGTGGACAAAAGCGGTATGGTTAACCTGGTGCCAGTCACTAAAAGATTCCCTACTCTTTCTTCTCTTGCCACATCCTCAACCAAGGCCTCACGCACAAATTCTCCCTCTTCGACCTCCTTGTGGGGTTCTCCGTTCATCATTTTGCCACTCGATTCGATCCTCTCCTTATGCCTAACCTATGGTAAACCAATCGGGGGCGGCGTCGTGCCCATTCTGCATCTGACATTTACTGTTATGAGTCTATGCTGGTAGACATCATGAGTGGAATCTGCTTACCATGACCAAGACTTCTTCCAATGCGCTTCGCGTGGTTACATTCTATGCAGTTAGTGGATTCTTATGCTTCTTGTGTTCCATTTTACTAACTGCACTACTTTGGTCCTTACATTCCAAAGTCCATAATTTTGGTCCCTGCACTTTCTTAAATCTATGTATAATGCCTTTGTTATTAGTTTTTTCCATGTTTCATCAGCAGCTAAATAATAACTAGTTTCACAAAAACATATACTAGCCAAAAGAAGCAATTTACGACTACAAATATTATAGTGTAAACAAACATTTAAGTGTAAACTGGACATACAAATATAAAGCATCAATTTTGAGTTTGAACATCATGATAAAATAGATTGACACAGCTATGCTCTGCCAGTGGACCATACTTCAGCAACATAGCTTGCAAATACCCTTCAGTGCTCCCTGCACATGAAAAAATTTGGCTAAACAAACATAAAAGCATCAACTAAAAAGTTCGCTCATAATCAACATACACGCCAATTGAAACAATTAATTCTACTTCGAAACCAGCTTATAATCAACATACACGCCAATTGAAAAAATTACTTCTACTCTGTGTTCATCACAAATAAAATCAAGATACTTATCAAAAGAAGCATTTCCACACAGATACCTTTTACCTTGCAGACAAACTAATCCTTGGAACATGTTGAACCTTCAAAAAGTCTTCACCTATATCTAATTCTAGTCTTACATATGCCTCCATAGGCATATCCAGAATGTCTAAATATTCGAGCTTCTTAAGGTTCTCAATGTCCAGTGGCACCATTATCAACTTCTCGCATTTCTTAAGTTCCATCTCCCTCAGCTGAGGCATTGCACCATTTACAAGTTTACCAAGTTGTGCAACCGTAGGTGCTTGAGTTTTGGCTACTCAGTCCCTGCGCAGCATAGCTCCTTCCCGTTGTAAGCTTCTCGACGTTCTAGCACCACCATACTTGGCAAATCCTGTAGAGCTGTCAAAAGATCTTATTCTAAGTTTGAATATTGAAGCACTAATTTGGATAGATAGTTCAATGAACTGATCCAGTTATGTAGACAGATTAAACCACACCTGAGCAAAATATTTTGCAGAATCTGAGGGGGGCTCAATAAAGAGCACAGGTCAACAATGTCGTCTCGACTCTTAGAAGATATGTATAAAGCTTTAAGGTTATTCAACCTTTCTAGGGATCTACAGACATCAGACCGTCTCCTTGCAGTCCAATTAGTCCCAACCTCCTTAATTTTTCTAGCTTTTCGATTTCGTTAATTATTGCTCGATCTACATTGCCATCCACTTGTATGTTTCCCAATTTTTCTAGCTTGCTCAGACACCCTATCCTAGTTGGAACAATCATTCCACGCCAATCAGAGAATTGGGTGGTTCCGAATCTGAAACAATAGTTACGCAGCTGGCGGAGCTTTTTCAATTGCAGTATACCATATGGTAAAGAGGAAATTACAGTATCCTTCAAGTCCAATATCTCCAAAATATGTCAAATGAATCAAGTCGAAAATGTGGTCAGGAAGTTTGAGAATATGTGCACCTTCTAAGTCAATCACTCTCAATAATCTGAATCCTCGAAATGATTTCGTATCGAGTAAAGATTTTGTAGGGAGAGTTGTAAACAACAATAAAAACCAAATAGGAGGAAGAGTCTTGTGGATTTCCAAAAATCCCTCAAAATTGTCATGAATTGAAATCCGGCGACTCTTTGTGCTAGTCAAATGCTGCTTACTATCTAGTACATCAACAATTGATTCTTCTTTGGCTTTCAATAGTATTATTTCCTAAATTATATCATGAACGCGGCATGACTTTATTCTATCGAAATCATCCATCTCCACCACTTGAAGCATATTCCTACTCACAAACTCGCTCAAGTAGCCTTCTGCAACCTCCTCCAAGGTATAACCTACCTTCTCTGCCACAAACCTCTCGGCCACCCACAATTTAACAAACTTGGATCTCTTAATCAAAAAGTCCTCTGGAAGATACTTAGATATAAATAGCACACTTTAAGATAATAAGGCAAGTCATCGTAGCTAAGTAGAATAATCTTCCATAATCCCTGCAAATTCTCATCACTGCTTAATTCCGTGGTTAAGTTATCATATACAGTTTTCCATACCAGCATAGTCTTATTTTTCTTCGACAACATGCCACCCAGGGCCACTATCGCCAATGGCAATCCCCACACTTTTTCACTATACTCAACAAAATGGCCTCCAGATCCTTCGGACACACTCCCTTATGCTCATCTCCTTTGAAAGCTTTCATACAGAAGAGTGTCCATCCCTTATTATCCTGTAGAGGATGGAGTTGGTGGATATGGACCGAAATATCAAAATTTGTAGCGATATCATCATTTTGGGTCGTGATGAGAACCCTACTGCCACAACTGTAATCAAGTAGAGCGTATTTGAGTACTTCCCATGCAGTAACGCTCCATATATCATCTAGAATTATGATAAACCTTTCCTCATGCAGATGTCTCATGAGTTCTTCTACCAGCTTTATATTGCTCATCATTTGAAGGTTGTAGGGGTCGACAATTTCTTTCGCTGCATCCTTAAAAGCTTTTCAAGCTTATAAAGGAAGGTTCAAATATCAAACGGTAGTTATAAAGCTGGCGCAGCTGTTTCAATTGTAGTACGCCATCATGTAAAGATGCAATTGGTGTATTCATCACGTACAGTACTTCCAAATTCTTCAATTTTAATGGACTCGAGAAGTGTATGAATCCCTTAAAGAATTTCTTATTGAGCAACAAATCGACAGATAGATTTGCATACAACAACATTGACCAAATACGAGGGAGAGTGATTAAACCGCAGAGTTCTTATCAAAGCTCTAAATGATGTAGACTGTTGATGCTTAGGAAGTAATTAAATATGCGTTACATGGTTTCAATTGTTGTAACAGAGTTCTTATCACAATAAAAAATGATGATATTGCTAACCATTTTGATACATCGAATTCCTTTGTCCACAAACTCTCACCCTTGAATGACTCTCGTTGCATATGTTTTGCATATAATATATGTTTTTATATTTCTTATAAGATGGTTTATGAGAAATTATTATATAAATACAATCAAAATATTTCTATAATTATTTGCGCGAGATGCACAAACATGAGATCTAATGTCTCTTCTTAGTCGTATAATACAATAAATTATATTAATATTCATATAATAAAAACTAAAAAATATTTAGAAAACTAAAAAAAACTAAAAGTTCACGTACCTCCAAGAGGATCGTATAGCAGTAGCCATATGCTCGAGCTGGTCTGAATTTATCCCGTTACTTTTTAGGCTTAAATATCTTAAATGAATTAGCTCCACAAGCTGGTCTGAAAATTCTAATAAACCCGCATATGGTAGATCCACCACATTTAACGGAATGAATCCCTTGAAGAATTTCTTATCAAGCAAAGAATCTGCACACAGACTTGTTTTTAACAACAGAGACCAAAGCTCCCCCTTGTTGCCTTTTAGGAGTCCCTCGCAACTGTGATGAATTGCCACTCGACGAGCTTTTATTTTGACAGTCACATTCTTATCGTCTAGTACCTCAATGAGTGCATCCTCCTTGTACTTCGACGGTATTATTTCCCGCATTATATCATGGACACGGAAGGTTCTCACCCTGTTGAATAAGTCATCATTTTTCACCACCTAAATCATATTCCTATTTACAAACTCGTTTAGGTAGCCTTCCGCAACCTCCTCCAAAGTAAGCCCTCCTTTTTCTTCAACGAACCTCTCAGCCACCCACAATTAAACAATCCTCGATCTCTTAATCAAATAGTCCTCTCGGAACACACCGATATACAAATAACATATCTTAAAATAATAGCTCAACTCATCATAGCTAAGCAGGAGAATCTTCCTTAATCCCTCCAGGTTCCCAGCACTACTTAATTCTACAGATAAGCTATTAAAGACATGCTTCCACTCTGACCAAATCTTATTTTTCCTTGAAAGCACACCACCGATTGCTACTATGGCTAACGACAATCCATCACACTTGTTTAATATGCCTAATGAAATAGCCTCCAGGTCCTTGGAACATATGCCTTTATACATTTCCTCGGAAAGCTTTCTTACAGAAAAGTGTCCATGCCTCTTTTTCTTGTAAAGGTTGGAGTTTGTGGACAAAGCATGCCGGTGTATCAAAATGGGAAACGATGTCATCATTTCTCGTTGTGATAAGAATCCTAGAGCTAAGATAAATTTCACATCTACCAGAAGGTTCCGGAGTGTTCCCACAAGCTGCACACATTGCTCATTTGTTGGAGATTGGCATAATCAATGGCCTCATTAGCTGCCTCTTTAAAGAATTTGAGAGTGGCTCGGAGAAACTCTATCTCATCAAAAGACTTGGAGACATTAAACCCAAGCATGGTGCTTGAAATTTCCTGTCAGAAGACTACTATCAAAGACTTTCTTAAGTAGTGTGGTCTTCCCCAAGCAACCCATTCCTGTGACAAAAGCAGCAGCAAGCCTCGGATCTTCGCCAAGGATCATGTTAACCATATGTTCCTTGGTCGCGTCGATTCATGACGTGTCATGTGTCCACATTAAAGCGCTGCAAGGCTGAGCGTCCTTTTACGCAGATCAGCTGGTCTGGGGATTTACTGGGCACATCCCTATACGCTGCAACCCACCCACATCCTCGGCCATCGGCATTTATTCAAAGGCGAGACAATGATGTAGAAGTCTTGGTTCAGTGGGCTGGTCATGGCATGGAGGATGCTACGTGGGAAGATAAACATCAACTGGCGACGACTGACTACCCAAACTTTGTGCTCGAGGACGAGAACAGTTTTGAGGCGAGGATAAATGATGCAAGATCAAGGGCTTTGGGGGAGAAGGAGTTAGGCCCAAGGGTGCAAAAGCCCAATAGTCGTTGGCCAGTACATGAGTATGAGCTGGCAGAGATGCGCATGGAACGTACGCTTGAAGGAATGTGCAACAAACTTGATGGACCTGTGCTGACAGAGGAGAAAGGAGAATGAATATGGTTAGGATATGCATGGATTGGCTGATGTAAGAAATGATGTAAGCGCAACAGAATACCCTATATGTATGAGTGATTAGTGAATGAAATAAACAAGCAATTAATCAGAAATCCTCCTCTCTATCCCTCCTCCTACTTCTTCCTCATTATATATATCCTACCCTCTCTTCTGTTACGCCCGCACCATGCTGTGTAACCAGTGAGACAAATCATCAGTTATGGAGCCCAGAGAAGTTGCAGTTGGTCCGAAACTGGCGGAATAGCACGGCGATTGAAAATAATGGATCCAAAGCGATGATTCTGTCCATGCTGGCCGAATCCAGGAAAGTGAGGATGCATGCGAAAACGGAGTTGGTTTTGTTGATGGGAAGCATTCTGGGAGCTGGTGGTTGCTCTGATCGAGGTTTGAAAAGATATCAGATGAAGAAGTGTCATTTGAGAAAGGTGATGTTGATCATGTTTGAATGTGAGATTGCTGATGTCGACAGAAGAGCAAGACATTGAATTGTTGGATGCTCATTGGTGGATATTAGCGGGTGGAAGCAATGGGTATGCCAAGTTGATGTGAGACATCCAAGGATTATGTGGAGAAGCAGAGAGTGTTTTCTCAGAAGATAAGAAAGGGATTGAGAAGCAGAAACAAGAGATATTGGAGAGGCATCAAAGGTTTGGTCAGCGTTATGGTGAAATGCAGACAGATATTCATAAGCTTTAAGGATTAAGGGCATTCTTCAGAGATGGTGGTAGCAAAGGTGATGAATGAAGTGGCAGCTGCTGGTGTCATGGTGAAGATGATGATGACATGAGTGACATTGATTATGTGAAGGATTTAAGGAGGATTCAATCTTTGGAGTCTAATTGAAGATGATGAAAATGCAACATGATGCATATGCTCGGATGAGAGCAGTGAGAAGGGTTGTTGCATCTGATAGGAGAAGACCAGTGAGAACGGTCTCAACATGGATTTAAAAGGACATTTCAGCAATGTCAAGAAGACTGGTGTGATTTGGTCCGGGAATGTGCCCGAAGAAATTGTTTATTGTGAACACCTATGAGGAACATAGGTCACTTATCCATTACGGTAAGTGAAGTCTACGAGTGAAGTAGACTTTGGTTTCTAGTTATACAACAAGTAGTGAAAAGAGCAGTGACTCTCACTTGTTCAGGAGATGATTGATACTTTGGTATCGAGGAATGGTGCTAGAGGAGCGGCCTAGGAGAAAAAACCTGGGATAATTGATGGTTAGCAGAACCAGTGTCAACAAGAAACAGTTGAGCAGCCCACCTAAGAGAAGATCACACATTGTAAACCGAATAGAGTATTTAGTTTAGGAGAGAATATGTTGGTATACGTGTCAGTTAGATTTAGATTGAGTCAAACAGTTAGTGTCGTAGTGTATCCTACATTTTAGGATTTACAGTTTTTGTATTTAGTTATTTAAGTATTGTTGATGGATGAATAAAAAATCTAATCCGGTTCTCCAATTTTCTTCTCTAAACCCAACAGATACTTCAATCTAAGATATTTACTGGTACAAGCTTTTTATTTGGTCATGTTGCCCTGCATGCATTCGATTTACTTGGCAAAAATCAGATTTATGTATGTGAAAGAATTTCTCGTCCCACGAGTCATTGGGACGTACTTAACTTGCATGATATTGTCGGTTTGCTGGCTATGGCCGACATGGAGTCCTTTAGTGAGAATTTCCCATGGTAGAATAACTTTCACAATTAACAGAAGGCCATGGCGATGCTTTCTATATTGTTATTGCCTGTTTGTGTGGATATCAAAACAATCTCAAAGCGGGTGTGTGTATTTCTTCCGTGAGAGGCCAAGTTGCGACCTTTTCCTTGTTTCTTCGTGATGACCGTATTGTTTGTGGAACCAATTTAATTATGCAGTGTGCACCGTTGTGTGGATATGGAGCATGACTTCCCTTTTGTTGTAAGTATTTTCTTACTCTACTCTTCAAGATGATCCTACACTATTTCTATAGATATTAAATGACTTTAGATGGTGGTCACCTTTTCGGAGATCATCAGGATGCTGATGACTCAATATACCATTTGGATGAAAGAGTTGTGGATGGTACGTCGTCGTATAATTGTTGGTTACACTGTAGTCTCTTGCTATTGGGATTTTGATAGCAGCCAATATAGTGTAATTGGGGACAGAAAATTTCAATGTTATGCTAGTAAACAGGGATCTTTTTAAGATTTTAAATCTCGTCATCATAATAGGGATAAGAAGCAGTAGTATAGTTCTTTTGTTTGTGATGCCATACTTATGTAAAGCTCGAAAATTTACATGAAGGGGAAGTTGTTGTTAGTATTACAATATTATTGATGTGGATCATCATAGATTTTTTCTAATGAACATGTATTATTTCCATATCATTAGTCATTTTTTGTGTGTGATCCGTGCCATGCCCGTGGGAAAGTGCCAAAGAAGACGTATGCTACTGTTGTCTTTAATGAAGACAGGGACTTGTAAAAAAATATGATAATGTTTAAATGTAACAACGTGTATGAATACTTGCTAATAAGTGACTTATTTAACTATTCCGAACGATTAAAGGTTTTGGTGTAAAACAAATTGCAGAAATTAAATGCATTGAATAAAAAGGCTTTGCTTGATCAGAGAAAGAATCCCAGGATAAAAGTTTACCTTTGCCAACCCACAAATCATGCAACAATATCACGTAAATTCATCATGCTATCGAATATGTACATAAACCTAAATAATACTAGACAAGTCGCTCATCCACGGATCATTGTCTACATTAATCTCAATCGTTGAACGTTGCCCATCCACGAATTATCAACGATTTCGATTAGTTAAGCTTATGATTTTTCAGACAAAAGTCAACTTTCCTATTAATTCATGTACTACCATTATAAGTTATAACTACCATGACCTAATATCAATTTCATATGATCAATCCCAATCTTGCAGGCAACCTGATTATGACAATTGTTTGAGCGAAGGCTATATTCACTGTGCCTTATTCAACCTGCACTTGAAACCTATCCCCAGGTCCTTAATACCTGTTTCCAGGACAACATCCTTTAACCTCCTTAAACGGAGGATTAACACTCCGGGCGCAGTTGGCTAGCGCGTAGGTCTCATAGCATTGGATTTGTTTTGTGTGGCTGTGATTAGATGCTGAGGCTTTTTTTTAATGAAACCGTGTCGTTTCGGGAAAGAGGGAACTGAGGTTTTTGGGCCAACTGCGAACGGCGGCGTTTTTATCAGCTCAGTTGGAATAAATGGCAGAACAGAGCTGAAGCGGTAGACTCGATTCACTTCTTCCGTTGCGAATATCTCCGACCTAGCGATTACAGACGAAAGCGTTTCTTGGTGATTCGGAGATACGAACGATCTGCCTGGTGACTTCGAGGGCGTGGTGCGTCAATCCCGTTCGTTTCAAGTCTGTAAAGCCGCCTGATTAGCCATGTGTCACCACTTTTTGGTGGTGATTCGACAGCGTAAGTCGTGCACTTCTGCAATGATTTAGGGTTTGTAAATTGGGGATTTTGGAGTAGATATATACTGTAGTTTGATTGCTTGGTGATTGATTGGGATCAAATTTATCTTGCTCTTTACTGGTCTTAATTGATCTGAATTAATTGAGTAAAGGCTGGAATTGGTTGCTAACAAATGAGTAAAAGTTTGAAATTGAACTTAAAAGATTTACACTTAGGAGTCAATTTCATGCGAGAACAGTCCTGTAGTATCTTACCCAAGATTTTCAGGAAATAATGGTCCTAGGCTTTTTGCGCTTCATGAAGACATAGTAACGAACACTGATGCAAGTTGTATTTCACATGACAACATATTACGTCTGCAGATGTGGGTTCAGGAAGACGCCTTGATCCGAAGAGGATGTCTGCAATTTAGGTGTGCCTTGCAAATCATCTAAATGTAATGAACCAAAGAAAGGCAACAAGTATAGTTTTGCTGTTGTATCCTTTGATTCATGCCTAGCTTTTTCTGTGTTCTGAAGATTACATGTAATTCTTGGCAAAGTTAAGTTTCGAGTTAGATGGCCGGAGACTCGGATGAATTGACTCTAAAATTAGAGTTCATCAGAGATGGAGCAATTAGAAGGATAGTGCTGAGTTCAAGGTCGAAATTGAGTTGTGACATTTATGCCCTGTAGTTTCTATGGGTCGTACGCTTCATAAATCATCAATAAAGGAATTGAGCTGGATGTAGGCAAGAGAGAAATCTTTCTGAACCAAGGTATACATTATGTGTACTGTTCTTTCGTTCCCCGGTCTGTTTCCTTGTCCATTCCGATCAATTAGGGCACAAACAAATTTTCAAATTAATGTGGGTATATGTGATTCTTGTTTGGTCTTAACGATGTATGTGATCAAATTTGCACAAAGATTCTGCCAATGTGGTTGTTGCAAAAAGGATTCCAAATATTGATACAGTTCCGTTCAGTGACTAAGAGAACTGTATTATCTTTGTTTTAGTTGAGGTCTACCTGTACAAGGCATGGCAAATGCGGTTGGTCTAGCACTGGCAGAAGCACATTTAGCTGCAAGATTCAATAAGCCTGATGCTGTGATCATAGATCACCCAACGTAACTTTATTTCTGTCTCAACCTAAGGGTCTAAATATCAGCTAAGCTAGGTGCTGATCACGAAATCTTAATATTTGGTACTTATATAGTTATTGTATATTTGTATTATGGGTGATAGTTGCGCGATGGAGGGGATAACTCGTGAACCTGCAGTTTAGTCATTTTGTCGGACCTTGGGAGCTGGATGTGAGTTTTTTCTTGTTTTTGGTTGATAAATTATGGTGCTGGAGACTTTTTGAAAGTGGCAGATGGAGACAGTACTCAATTTCAGTCATATGCCACTAACATCTTTTATACTAGTTACCATAGATTTTCTAGGATTTTGGCGATGAAACAAAGATATCACAGAAACAATTACTACAAATACATAAAATTTTGCCAATTGACTGTCTAATGAGCATTCACATACTCTGTTAACCTTTTAAAATCAAATGCACTATATTTTTTCCGAATCTGTTTTCTATATTTGACAGTATACATATTGCCTTGTGGCATCTATTGTATTCTGTATCATGTTATCAATCTGTCTGGTTCCTCATTTCTTCTTAATCTAATTTAGGGGGAGCTTTTAGATACTCTTCCTCCTGGTCTTTTTTTATTATTCTTGAGTGGTCTAAGCCACTAAAATTACAAACTCCCTGAAAGTCTGTACAACTTTCAAAACATTCACTACCACACTTACTACAGTGTATGTTTCTACAGTTATAACACTTAAAGAAGAACCCTGAATGCTTGAAAACCACTTTGTGTTTCTCTTCAGTATTCCCCCTTCATGGCTATACTTGTTACCCCATTCATAGCTGAGCTTGGTATCACTTATGTCCACTGAATTGGTCTTCCTCCTGGTCTTGATGAAGTCATTGCAACATTTGAGATAGGTGCAGTGTTGTCAAGTCGCTCGACTAGTCGCGACTTATCGAGCAAGTCAATTTTGCCCAGGCGACTAGGAAATTCGACTTGTATTTGCGGAAAGTGGGTCGACTTGATCGATTTAGGTTATGACTAGTCGGTAAATTAAGAGTTTTGGCTCGACTAGGCCCAATACAAAAAAATAAAAGCTAGGTTAGATTGAAACTTGTTATTCGCTCCTCGATCGTCGTCATCCGACTACTCCGGCTGATGTTGGATGGGTGAGTGAACTGCGCTCCAAGCTGGAGGCTCTTGAGTCATTGTCGGCTGTGGTGAAGGAGATTGAAGAGTCCGCCAAATCAATATGATGCATGGGACCCAGATTAAAGAGGAAATAAGGGAGCTGAATCGTCAGCTAAGATACGTGGGCACAGAACTGGTTGAACAGTTGAAGTTATTGGTGAAAGATTAGCCCAAGTTCTGTCTCATGGTTGACCCCCTCTCTTTTTGCAATCCCCACCGCATCTGCCTCATGTTCTGTTGTGACTTTTCTTTCGTGGTCATGCTCTATTTCTGCCTGATAGTATTTGAATTTTTATGCTTGATATGTGTGTTCCCTCCGGGACCCCTTTCACCTGTAGTTAATGAAGTCTGCAGTTTACTTTCATTACTTGGCTATATTAACATGCGATCTTTTTAATGATGCCAAAAGGAGAAGATAACATGAGTGCACCAGTTGAGGGGGAAGTCACTACTGAAATTCAAATCTAATGCCCATCTAAGGGGGAACTGTTATGAGTTCGTAAATTTGTCTGGCTAATAGACGAAACTGATTGAAAAATCTATCTGCTGGATTAGTGATGATTTGAATTACCTGTTATGGATTTCTGTTTTATTGAAGAAGTGTTTGTCATCATCAAAAGAGGAATTTGTTGGAACCCATAGGTTTTGATGATCACAAACAATATGCCTTGCAAAATATGGAGATAATGACAGTTTGCGCATTATGCGGGCACTCCTTCCACAAAAACTGCGTAGACATATGACTTCATCAGCATGCAATATGTCCAATTTGTAGAACATCAGTGTGGGCTATATTTGAGAAGAAAAATAAAAGCACGCGATGCGACATATGTTCAATCCTCCTAGTCAACCACTTTACATTCAGGGATCACACCAGATGCCCTCATTCAATTTGTGTTGAATTGCCATGGCTACAATATGTCGAGAACATATATCAATTATTGAATGAACCTATTCAATATATTGGTCTCACAAAATACTCCAAAATGATCTGGAAGTCAGACACCCTGAACCTATTAAAGTTGTGTAAATTGGGACTATTGATACAAGAAATAAGCACATTAAGAGCCATTCAATTTGATTATAGGATTTGAAACTTTCAGTAGTGCGCTCTTTTCAAAGTTAATCACAGGCTTGTTCATGAGCATTGTATGCCTTTAAAGCGTGACAAATTTCTTTATCAATATTATTTTGCTGGGTTGTTATAAAAAAGACATCATAGCGTAGTGGCTTAGCCTAATTGACTTGGGATAATAATTAGGTTAGGTAGGTGGTGGGTTCGACTCCCATTGTGCTCGTCTAATAAAAATCTTGAATCTACATTTGAATTCAGTTTGATTTCTCTATTTACTTTTTTAAAAGCAGATTGCGTTCCCTAACAACAAAACACACGTTAGAGTTTTGTTTTATCGGGTTTTGTATGGTCGAAAATAGCGGAGGTTTTTGAAATTATGAAGAAAGTTATGAGTGGTCGGATACCTTCAACACCGGGCCGTGCTTGATATAGCAAAACTAGGGCCATGCGGCAATGGTCCATATTTGAGGGGCTGTTATGTTTGAAATTATACGCAAAGTCAATTTGAGTTCACCAAATATATGGAAAAAAAAAACTAACCTAACAAATTTATTATTTGGTCATCCGAGACACGATTATTATTATTATTGTTAATAGAGTAATGTGCATATGCATTGCATATACAAAGAATAAAAAAATTATATATTTATACTCTATTATAGAAAATGATTTTTTTTTAATTTTTGATTTTTTCAACATATACTTTTCAGAAAAATTTTAATGTATTATAAAAAAATAAAACAAACAAAATATTACCAGCTCTGATACCAATAATGTATTAAGTAAAGAATTTTCGTTTTTAAATACATTTAAATGTAATTCTATCTTGTAAGTCCCATAATATATTTTCGGCCAAGTGCCCTTAAAATATCGGGAATGGCTCTGCTTCAACACATCATGTACCGTGTGGTCTGAGACTTGTAACAGATGCTGGGCCGAGTTAACTCACTGATGTAACATCTGTGGCTGTGGGAATCGACTTCGGCTATACAAACACAAGGGTGGCCATTTGGCATAATGGATCGATTGAAGTTCTCCCTGAAGTCTGGCCTTCATGTTTGTCTTTTCTTGGAAAAAATATTTTGTACGGTGAACCTGCTCTTTCTCACTAAGATTCGAATCTCCCAAACACCATTCCATGTAAGTACAAAATATATTGTTGTTTCATTACACATTTCATTTATTGTTGTTCGGAGTTTGTTATTGTAGATATCAAAAGCTTTTACTGAGTTGGTTGTTGTTTATCATTGTAGATTTCAAAAGGATGTTAGGAAGACCAACAACTGACTTCTTTATTGCTAGAGACATTAAAATTGATGCTTTCCAGATAAAAGCAGAAGGTAATAAGCCATTTCAAGATAAAAGCATAAGGTAACAAGCCGGTAAATTTGTTTTATTTTGATGGTAAGAAGAGGTTTCTCTGGAAGAGATAACCGAATTATTCTTGTTGAAAATTTGCCAAATTGTTGAGGCCCACGCTAATAAACCAATCATTAATGTTGTTATCACCGTACTCACTTGCTTCAATGACGCTCAACGTTGGGCCACCAAAAATACGGGTATTATAGCAGGAGTTAATGTTCTTCAACTGATGATGAGCCAACCGCAGCCCCCTTTGTTTATTTGTATAAGTTAAGACCGACGTTTTTCGGTAGCTTTACACTAGTTGTATTCCACCTAGGTGGTGGTACCTTTGATGCCTCTGTATTGAATGTCGAAAGGAAAATGCTCGAGCATATGGCAAATGAGGGTGACGATCGTCTTGGAGGAGAAGACTTCAATAAAAAATTGGTCAACTTTTTTATTAAGAACATCATGAGGAAGCACAAAACTAATATCAGAAACAATAAAACAGCACTAGCTAAGTTGAAAAGAGAGTGCGAGAAAGCAAAGATACACCTATGCAAGAGGGCAAATATAAACCTATCATTGGAGTCTGTCTAGATCTAAACCAATTTCTCTGTTGACAATGAATTCAAAACCAAGCTCAGGGTTGAAATATTTGATGATCTGATAAAAGAGACACTGATGAATGCATCGATTTAACAAGGCAATGCTTGCCTCGGGGAGATATCGGGACACATGATATCAGAATTGCGTTTATTGGTGGATCAATAAGAATTTGCTTGTCCGAAACATGTTAATAGAACTGTTTAAGGGAGGACTAACTGAACATAACCTCACCGAGATCATTCACGAAGATGAGGAAGAAGTTTTTGCATTTGGTGCTGATGTCCAGGCAAGGCAGCTGTTTTGAGTGGTATTCAACATGCATCTATGGAAGACTTTGTTATTAAGAACAAAACTTCACACACTATTGGGATGATTGGTGAGAATGGTAACTCAATATAATAATCCATAAGCATACACAAATTCTCACTGCAATAAAATTTAAGTACAAAGTCGATCCCAATGCCAATGAACACTTCATCTCCATCTATGAAGGTGAAACTATCCTCGTAGAATACAATTCTCTGATCGAAAAATTTGTTGTTGTCGGTGTTCCAATAGGTATAGTAGAAATGGAAAAATTGAGATCAAGTTGGAAGTGGACTAAAACAGTATGGTTTACCTGGTGCCGGTCACTAAAAGATTCCCTACTCTTTCAAAAAGTTGTCAATTCTGAATGATAGATGGCTGACCGAATAAAAGCTCAGGAGTATGGCTGATGATGTAGAAAACTTTCATTGAAGAAGCAAAGTTAGACTTTGAATTATAATATGAGATCTAATGTCTCTTCTTAGCCTTATAATACAATAAATTATATTAATATTCATATAACAAAAAAGTAAAAAATTATTTAGAAAACTAAAAAAAACTAAAACTTCACGGACTTTGCCTCCAAGAGGATTGTACAGTAGTAACCAGCCCATATGCTCGAGAACATTCTGTTCGACTTGAAATTCAAAGACATAAAGGTACCACCACTTAGGTGTAATATAAGGGTTCTTTGATCAGAAAACATAAATGATTTATATAAATAAGACAGTGCAACTGCAGTTGGCTCGTTCATCAATTGAAGTACATTGAAACTTACTATAATTCTAGTATTCTCGGTGGAAGAGTGTCCATGCCACATTATCATGTAGAGGATGGAGTTAGTGGATATGGATTGTAATATCAAAATATGTAGCGGTGTCATCATTTCGAGTCGTGATCGGAACTCTACTGCCGCAATTGAAATCTTGTTGAGCATACTTAAGTACTCCTCATGCATTGGCACCTCAGACATCATTTAGAACTACGATAAACCTCTTCAGAAATAGATGTCTTGTAAGTTCTTCCACCAGCTCCGCATTGCTCATCTTTCGAGAGATTGTGGTTCAATTGTAGCGATTGGTAGCAATCCATAGAGAGATTGGTACGAAATTTGCCCGTGGAAGCTTGTAATCACGATTCCGACTGCCGTCAACTAATTGATCGATTACGAGGCTTATTGGATTTGAAGTTGGGTCAGTGAGCACGAGTGGACGTAGTTCCCCACCTAGAGAGGTGAACCACTATAAATCCTTGTGTTCAAAGTTTATGCCATTTTTTCGGTTTTGTGTGCTTGTAATGAGGGTTTAAAGAAGTGAATCAACCTCATTGAATTTGTGTGCTTGTAATGAGGGTTTTGTGTTCGAGTAGAATTGCAAGAATGAACATTGATTTTATTGGAGAAAAGCATTTTCAACTACTTTATTGGAAGGAGCTGTGCAACCAACGTGAAATCGTTAGTCAGAAAGTTCATCCAATAGAAGAGGCTCTCAGTGAGACTCCTGAGGCCTTTGAGGCTCTAATAGTTAATTTCTTTTCACCCGTCTCAGCTCTGAAGTCAGCGTATATCTTCAAGAAGCTCACGCACCCTATGATCCAGGGAAAATTCAAGAAGCTGATAAGCTTGTGATCTCCGAATTGAAGAACCTGTCCGAGCTGAAGCATTCCTACAGGGAACACAATTTCCGCCAAAGGCGTAGCACACGGCCCAACTTTGACTTTTTTGGACTGACTCATACGACAAGCTTACACCAGGTTTTACATGGTGAAAAATCAATCCATAAAGTTACGTAGTTTGAACGGGGTATTGGGGCATTGGGCAGATAAATTTTGACGTAGGATCTGATCAGGGTTGTTTAGTTGTACTTTGAACCTTAATGTAACATGTGGGAAAGTTGTAAAGAACTTTACTTGTAGTATAGAGTTTTGATTAGTAGTTGTTGGTTTAGAAACGCAGCGTTTTGTTTCTTTGATTTTCCCTCCTGGTATAGATGTGTGGCTAGAGTTCAATTAATACATGAATGAAACCCTAGACTTGTTTTGACTCACTAGTTGCTACTAGGCTTTTTATAAGAAACGTCGGCATTTCATCCAGGCTCGTTTCTACTCGTTCAGAACGACACCGTTTGAGCAATGCGCATTCCTCCTCGCGTTAAGTGTAGAACGACACCGTTCCCAGACGATCTTCAAATCCACTTGCGCGCCAGCTTCACACGACTTCGTTTCACCAAACTGGATTCCCCCGCCTGGGTAAAACGTTGCCGTTCTGACCTATACCAAGCTACCTGATCAGCTCAATTAAGCTTCCTGCAATGATCCAAGAAAACCACCATTGCCCCAAATAATTGCAGAACCAAAAACTACAAAGACAACTTCTTGCTGATATTGTTTTGCACTCAGTCTGTCAGCTTCCTTCTTTGCTAGGCTATAGCTTCAAACTGATCATTACTAGTATCTGACAATACATGACTTTAGATCAAGACTTTCACACACAAAAATGACTTTAGGCAAACATTGAACTGAATTTTTCAACTGTCCTGATGTTATGTGGTTCATCCGCTGGGCCTAAAGAATTGGGCTTATCACACTCAGCCCAAGCTGCAATAAGGAGAGCTGCGTTTCAAAAACGCAGCGTTTAAAAGGTCAAGGCGCTCAAACATATAAAAGCCAGCTTTCTTGCTCTTGGGGTTTCTCATTAAAGCCGTTATCGAAAAAAATGAAGTGTGTCCGAGAGAGAAGACGAACACGATGCTCAACTCGGAAGCTTTTCACAGTCGACGCCTTCAGTTCTGATCGTCCGAGATCTGTTCACCGCACGCCTTTGAGGTGAAAAGTCTCGATTCTTGGACTTGTCACGTCGGAGCTTGGTTCGGGGCTATACAGGGCCCGATTCTTCCTTTTGTCTTACGTTCTACTAGTAAATGGTATTTAGGCGTAGTTTCTAGGCTAAAATACGCTTGCCTGAGATCTTTGCGCTCTTACATAGGTCTATGTGTCTATCTTTGCTTTCTCGCATTCTTTTTTTCAACTTTGCCAGGGCTGTCTTATCATTTCTTATATCAATTTTATGCTTATGATATTCTTAAAAAAGAAGTCGATCTAAGTCTTTGCCTCCAAAAATGGCTACTGCAGGTGACAACCATCATAGAGGCCAAGACTCGATGGAAAGTTTGTCGACTTTGTTGAGAATATCATGAGGAAATATACAACTGATACTTGAAATAATAAGACAAGTTGAAAAAGGATATCAGAAAGATAAGATAGAGCTTTTGAAATATATGTGTTAGAAGGTGTGAAGGAAAATGGTGGTGAGCCACTTTTGAGACCTGAAATTGAGCGTGAAAAACACCTCGAATCGTGTTGATAAAATTAAATTAAAATATCTTGGATTGAGAGGTATGAAATCGAATGTTGAAATGCCAAAAATGAAGCTATATGGAAGGAGAACTCGATGGCCAAAGTTGGACAAAAACTCATGAAACTTGACTTTGGTAGTGATTGATATGAAGATGGATTTCACATGAATTAAAGCTTATATCCCACATTGGAAACCAAAGAGAAAAAAAGTTATGTTCTTATATGATTTCAAGATCATGGTTATTAAGTTGTTAAGTGAAGGTCTTCCAAAATACCTACGCGAGCCCCTAGGTGAGTAGCGTAAGAATCAATGGAATTTTACCGGTAAAATGACGGACTAATGATGGAACATTTACTTGTAGACTGCATATCGTTGGAATTTTGGCGGAAATTCTTTTGCCGGTAAAATGACGGAATTAAGTTGGACTAATGATGGAATATATTATTGATGGAATGTAGACGGAAAACTAAATGCCGGAATATAGACGAAAATAATTGAAAACGTAACTTTGTTTGAATATAGACTGAAAATACTATTGATGAAATGGACACGATACTTTGACGGAGAAGGTAGCCGGATCAATGCCGGATTAAAGACGGAATTCTAATTATCAGAAATGTGACGCAATAAACGATGGAATGGTGACGGAAAATTTTTACTATCGAAAAAAGCCAAATTTCCATCGCTTTTCTGTCATTTTTCCAGCGTTTTCCTCACGCCCAGGGACGGAGCCACATTGACGCACTGTGGGCTTCAAGCCCTACTAAGTTTTTGAAATTTTTTGCGACGGTTCTAACAACAAACCGTTGCATAGGTGTTACGCTTATGCAACGGTTTCAGGAAACCGTCGCATAAGGTATGGACCTTATGCGACGGTAGCTTATGCAACGGATGAGAAACCGTTGCATAAGCTACGTCTGAACCGTTGCCTAATCTCTCTTCTGTAGTAGTGTAAGACTTTGAAATTTCTTAATTTTGTAACATTCTATTTTTGAATGAGATGATTTTTCAGAAGAACATTATCAAATAATATCATGCATTGGCTATCACCATTATTTTAAACTCACATCAACATGACCCATCTGATGAATCCTCTTTCTGACTTCACCATCATCAAGTCTCCCGTCACTTGTCATCCTTAGCAGAGACATACACAAAATAAATTTATTTAAACAGTAAAGCACCTGAAAGTCAATGATTCAAATTAGAATTAAACATCACTAATGTGATTGAAGTGATTCGGCAACAAAAAAAAATAGAACGAATAAAAAGAATAAATACACAAAAATTTAATATACCAACAATGTGTACGTTCACGAACAAAAAGAAACAACTTGTATTCAGATTTGAAGAGTATGTTTTTACCACTAAAACTAATAAAATTTATATACAGAAAAATTTTAACCCTAGCCAAATAGTGGGTCGAAGCCCACCTCCAAGGCAGCCCAACAATCACATTTGTCTAAGTTAAGAAAGTCGGAGTAACTTCCGATCAAAGCATACACACAGATTAAGACATCAAATATTCACAAATTAAACCAGACCAAACTTGTATATCTCAAAGAATATTTGTGCGCATATTGATTGTTGCATGTGACGGTGTGTGACCCACGCATGTATTTTTATATCAAATCCTTTAATTCATTTCAAAATGAAATCTCATAACTAAAAACAATAATAAGTATATATGTGGCCAAACTAATTATAGGTTTTTTTTTATTGTGGGTTTTATATCGAACATCACAAAGAATACACCACATACATCATATTTTTCGGATACATATATATTTCTAATCCGTTTTAAAGTACAGGCCACACAAAGGCACGACTCCGAATCTGAACGTACTTGAGCTTGAATATAGTTGAAACACATGTCATCTGACACCTCTCACTATTTTGAACCCACATCTTGACACACACCTCCATGGTAAGGTCATAGAAGAGCCTAAGCACGCCTACTTGAAAGGATGTGGAAGAAGAAGAAGAGGAAAGGAATGGGGAAAATATATGAAAACATCCGCAAATGATGGAGACTAGAAAAACCCACACAAATTGTGGGGAGATAAATGTCATAAGTGGGACTTGGTGGATGCAAGATTGAAATTATTCATGTTCGGGTGATCCTAGCGGTTTATGCCTGATTCGGAGGCGAATTTGTTTCCTTGATTGTTTTGCCCTACATAATTGACATCCTCCTGGTTTTCGCCATTATTATCTTGTCCCATCACCGGACAATTATCTGCAAAATGAGAAGGAGAGCCACATATCTGACAGTAAACAACCACATTAGCAACAACTAACAAATGGCTTCATAGAGGAGTCTGTCTTCAGATTTTTGATTTCAGCTGCAAGCATCTTCACTGTGGTGGTTAACTCAGCAATATCATTAGTTCCATTAGCGTGGAAAAGTTCCTTCTAAGTCTACCGTTTCCTGTAGTTTTTCTGCTCAATTTGCATTTGACAATGTCAAAATGAAAATTTTACCTGATTATTGATTCAAACATAGCCTTAAGTTCATCCTTCCCCTAAAATTTGTTTCTAAATGAACAGATGGCAGAGGTAGTGCATTTGAAGACTGTGATAGAGAAGCTTGTGACTATGAGTAATGCGGAAGCTGAGCTGCTCGGCTTTGTCAAGGGAAAAGTGAAGAAGCTTGTCGGTGACTTAGAAGCGGTGAAAGCATTTTTAAGTGACGCGAATGTCAGATGCTTCCAGCACACTCGTTGCGAAGCACATCAAGGATTCAATGATTGGGTCAAGCGAGTGAGGGAAGTGAGTTATGAAACGGATGATTCTATAGAGGAGTTCATGGCATGCATTTCATCCACCATTCATTGCTACTCTCATATGCTATTGTTGAAAGCTAGGCACCGTTTGGGTTCTAGGATAAAACAAATATTATCCACAACCAGTTCCATTCTTTTAGTGGTTCCCAGAGGTTGTTCCACTTGCCTTCAAGGGGCTATGTTCACCGATCCTTCCTCAACTTTGTTCTGGATCGACGTTGGTGATACTGTTGGAATCGATGTGCCAAAGGAGAAACTGATCAATTTAATTCTTGATGAAGACTCTAGGCTGACAGCTACTTTCGTCACAGGAATGGGTGGCTTGGGTAAGACCACTCTGGTCCGGAAAACCTTTGTTAACAATCTTGTGACAAGAAACTTCAAGCACCATGCTTGGGTTACTGTTTCTAAATCTTTCAGTGAATGCGGACTTCTGCGAGCAACTTTTAAAGGGTTTAAGGATGCAGCTAAAGAGCCCGTCGAACCCAACAATCTCCAAATGATGAGCAATGTGCAGTTGGTGGAAGCAATCAGGAGCCATCTGCGTGGCGAAAGGTTTATCATAGTGCTAGATGATGTATGGAGTGCCAACGCATGGGAAGTACTTAAATATGCACTGTCTGATTTCAATTGCGGCAGCAGAATTCTAATTACTACAAGAAATGATGATATCGCCACCTATTTTGATATTCCAGTACATGTACACCAGCTTCATCCTCTACAAGATAAAGAGGCATGGACTCTTTTTTGTATGAAAGCTTTTGAAGGAGGTGAACATAAGGGTGTGTGTCCCAAGGAACTCGAGGCCATGTCATTGAAGATATTGAACAAGTGTGAGGGATTGCCGCTGGCTATAATAGCACTGGCTGGCATGCTGTTGAGGAGGAATAAGATATTGTTAGAATGGAATATAGTATATGATAACTTAGTAGCAGAATTAAGGAGCCATGTGAATTTGGGAGGATTAGAGAAGATTCTGTTGCTTAGCTACGATGACTTACCTTATTATCTTAAATCGTGTTACCTATATCTAAGTGTCTTTCCAGAGGACTTTCTGATTAAGAGATCGAAGATTGTTCGGTTGTGGGTAGCCGAAAGGTTTGTGGAAGAGAAAGTAGGTCGTACCTTGGATGAGGTTGCAGAAAGCTACCTGAATGAGTTTGTGAGTAGGAATATGATTCAATTGGTAGAAATGGATGACTTCAATAGGGTGAAGTCATTTCGTGTTCACGATATAGTGCGGGAAATAATACTATTGAAATCCAAGGAAGAAGCATTTGTTGATGTACTGGATAAAAAGCAGCAGCTGACTAGCAATCTTAAGGGTCGCCGAATTTCAATCCATGACAATTTTGAGGGAGTTTTAGAAATCCACAAGACTCTTCCTCATATTTGGTCATTGTTGTTGTTTACAACTCTTCCTACAGATTCTTTATTCAATAGGAAATCCTCTCGAGGATTCAAATTGTTGAGGGTGATTGACCTATATCGTGCACGTATTCTCAAACTTCCAGACCACATTTTCGACTTGATTCATTTGACATATTTGAGCCTGCGAAATACCTTGATAAGTAGCCTACCCGAGTCCATAAGAAAACTCAAGAACTTGGAGGTGTTGGACCTGAAGGATACTGTAATTTCCTTTTTACCATATGGCACACTGCAGTTGAAAAAGCTCCGCCAGGTGTGCAACTACCGTTTCGGATTCGGAGACACCGTGTACCCTGATTGGCGTGGAATGATGGTTCCAGCCGCGATAGGGGGTCTCACCAAGCTGGAAAAATTGGGAAACATACAAGTGAACTGCAATCAAGATCGAGCAGTAATTAATGAAATTGGAAAGTAAGAACAATTACGGAGATTGGGACTAATTGGACTGCAAGGCCAAGGAGACGGGTCTGATGTCTGTAGATCTCTAGAAAGGCTGAATAACCTTAAAGCTCTATACATATCTTCACAGAGTCGAGAAGGCATTGTTGATTTAAGCTCTTTATTGAGCCCCCTCAAATTGTGCAGAAGGTGTTCCTCAGGTGTGGTTTAATCACACTACCAAACTGGATTAGTTCACTGAACTATCTATCCAAATTGGTGCTTCAGTATTCAAACTTAGAACAAGATCCTTTAGCAGCTCTACAGGATTTGCCTAGTATGGTGGTGCTAGAACTCCGAGAAGCTTACAACGGGAAGGAGCTGTTAAACAGCTGGACTCACTGCCACAATCAAGGCCAAATCAAGAGACAGACTGATATCAAATATCCCCATTTATCCCAAAATCACAATTAGCAATGTTTAGGCACAAATTAGGGATCTGCAGTATCACTGTTACTGTATATATATAGCTTGTACCCATGTATAATGATTCATCAGAAAATCAATTTCTTCATGGTATCAGACGCCTCCTTTCCTACCTGTTGGGTTTTCTAATTATCATCCCCTGTCACTTTCACCTATCTCCACCTTTTCCTCCTTTTTTTTTCTCTTTTCTTCCGCTTCTCCTACTCATGGCATCACCTAATCCCACTGTTACACCCACCCAAAACACTGCCCAGTTCACCAAACTCACTGAATCCAATTATCTCACATGGCTTAGACAAATCAAACCTTACCTTCATGGACAAAAACTGTGGGGATATGTTTCCGGCACCACCGAAGAACCCAAATCTACCATCACAGTTGCTGCCACAGAAGGTTCTCCAGCCCAAGAAATTCCAAATCCAGCTCATGAGGAATGGTTCACAATTGATCAACAAATTGTCAGCCTCATCACCACCTCTCTTACTGATAGTGTCTCTCAACTCACAATCGGTTTTGACACATCGAAAGACATTTGGGATTGCCTCTCCCGTCACTTTTCTCAACAATCCACTGCAAGCGCTGCAAGCTTGAAACTTCAATTATTAGAATTGAAAAAGGGGTCCAAGCCTGTTGATGAATACATCCGCCATGCGAAGTCCATCGCTGATGCTCTTTCTTCCATCGGCAAACCAGTTCCAGAGGAGGACTTAGTGTTGGCCACACTCCACGGCCTCGGATCTGATTATTTGATGCTTCGCACAGCTTTGACACAGGGCTCTTCTCTTCCAAACTTTTCCGACCTTCGAGCCCGCATATTAGCCTTTGATGCGCAAAGATCCGACTCAATCTCATCATCACCTCCAACTACTGCTCTTTTTACTCAAGGCCGTGACCAGCGAGACACTGACCGTCGTGTCACCAACAGAAGAGATCAGCGAGGGCGAGGCCGTGGTCGCTTTGGTGGTCGTGGAGGTACTCGTAACACCAATCGCTCAAATTATGGTGGCTCACAACCATCACAATATCAGTCTCATTGTTCCCCTTGGGCTGGTCGTGCTCCATGGTTCAACAATTCTGCATCTCAAGGCTTGCTTGGCCCACATCCAAAATGGTGTAGCAACTGCCACACTAATCAACATGATTTGGCAAATTGCTCTCATCGTTACTCAGGACCTATCTCGGCACCTCCCTTTGCTGGTGCTCACATGACCATGGATCCTAATTGGTATCCGGATACAGGAGCAACGCACCATATGACATCTTCATCCATTCCAAATTCTCAACCATACCAAGGTCCGCATAATGTCTTCATGGGAAATGGTGATTCTTTACCCATTTCCCACACCGGTAACCTTCCTATTTCTTTGGGTCGCTCTAACTTTAATCTTTACAATGTTTTTTCTGTGCCATCTCTTCGCAAAAATTTACTTTCTGTAGCTCGTTTCACCAAAGACAATCTCGTCTTCTTCCTTTTTGCTCCTACATTCTATCAAATATATTGCTTACTCACTGGTCGACTATTGTTCCAGGGCCCATGTAAGGATGGTTTGTATCCCCTATCCTTCCACTCCAACTCCGTCATTCCACAAGCACTCATCACTGTTCACTCCTCCATCTGGCACAACCGCTTGGGTCATCCGTCCACTTCCGTACTGTCTCGCCTTGGATCTTGTCTTGGTTCCAAGGTTACATTTAACTCATTTTGCAAAACATGTGCTCTCAGCAAATCTCATAAACTCCCTTTCATTTCAACCAATAAGTTCTCCTCTTCATTATTTGAGATAATTCATAGTGATGTGTGGATGTCCCCAGTCACTTCTGTTAGTGGTTTTCGTTATTATGTGTTATTCACAGATGAGTGTTCTCGCTACACCTGGCTTTATCCTATGAGAAGGAAAAATGAAGTTCTCTCTCACTTCAAAACTCTTGTGGCCATGATCAAAAATATTTTCAATGGGTCAGTGAAATACCTCCAAAGTGATAATGGCACTGAATATGTCAATCACAATTTTTCTGACTATTGTGCCTCACTTGGTATCTTACAACGATTCTCTTGTCCTTACACTCCTCAACAAAATGGACTTGCGGAGCAAACACCGTCATATTGCCTCCATGACCCGCACTCTCCTTCTCACCTCCAATGTTCCTACAAATCTTTGGGCAGAAGCTGTCTCTACTTCCGTCTACCTCATCAACATCCTTCCTACTCCCACTCTCTCTTGGGAAACACCACACAAAATCTTGTACGGTCATTCACCTTCGTACTCCTCACTTCGTGTCTTTGGTTGTGCCTGCTTCCCTCATATTGAGTCCACGCCTTCTAATAAATTATCTACTCAAAGTGTCGAGTGTGTTTTCATCGGCTATTCTCCAAACCATAAGGGTTATCGATGCTTCAATCCAAAATCTGGCAAAGTCATCATTTCCCGTCATGTTTTATTTGATGAAGCTACCTTCCCTTATAAACATCTGCAGGTCTCGTCTGAATCATCATATGTGGAGTTTGAACTTCGGCTCATGTCAAATACCACTCCACCAGCTGAATCACATGCTACTCATTCAAGCCCATCTCAAATGGGCCCAAGCCCTAGTGATAATAATGTTACAGAAGCAGCTCATAGTGTTATTGCAGCAGCAGCCGCCCCTGATGTTATGATTTCTTCTACACCACCACTTGATCAACAGGTTGCTGTGACTACAATCACAAACTCAGCCGCTGTTGGAACTACGCAACCTCCTCCAGTCATACAATATCCACGTCGTGCTCATGCGTCTATTCCAAGTATTGAAGGTTGCTCTACTGTCGCTACAACATCCACTCTCAATCAAAATTCAGATCCATCTCCGACACCAAATCAAGCCTCTGCCACCACATCTGAACCAACAGCAACCCACGAAGCTCGGGTTCGCACTAGACTTCAAGATGGCATCATTCAACGACGTATTCGTACAGATGGAACTGTCCTATATCCTATTCCAAAGGCACTGCTATCTGTTGTTAATTCTCTTGAACCAACCTGCTACAGTCAAGCCTCCAAGGATCCTCTTTGGCGCTCTGCAATGGCTGAAGAAATCAATGCTTTATTGAAAAATAAGACATGGAGTCTCGTTCCACCTTCTCCTGTGCAGCATGTTGTAGGCTGCAAATGGATCTTTCGAATCAAAAGAAAGTCGGACGGTTCAGTGGAACGCTACAAAGCACGGCTTGTTGCGAAGGGATTCCACCAGCAATACGGTATTGAATATGGTGAAACATACAGTCCAGTTGTAAAGCCGGCCACTATTCGTACTGTCTTATGTCTTGCAGTATCTAGAAATTGGCCTCTTCGTCAACTAGATGTGAAGAATGCATTCTTGCACGGATTTTTACAGGAAGATGTTTACATGAGCCAACCCCCTGGCTTTATTGATCCCTCTCGACCAACACATGTCTGTAAGTTACTTAAATCCATCTACGGCCTCAAACAAGCACCAAGGATATGGTTTGAACGCATGAGTCACTTCCTTTTAGCAGTTGGCTTCCGTCTCAGTAAGGCAGATTCATCCTTATTCATTTATCGGCATGGTGGTCCCACTATATTCTTCTTATTATATGTGGATGACATAGTAGTCACTGCTGATAGTGAGGATCTTCTACTACGATTCATCAACATGTTGAGTAATGGCTTCGACATTAAAGATTTGGGACCTCTCCATTACTTTCTTGGTCTTCAGGTAATATCACAGGCTGATGGACTTCATATCAATCAATTAAAATACGCTCATGACATTCTAGCCAAGTATGATCTCTTACAAAGCCAGCCGGTTAGCACTCCAATGACAACAAAGTCTCCTCTCAACTCCACAGATGGCACACTCCTAGACAATCCAACAATTTTTCGTGAAATGATTGGATCTTTACAGTATTTAACCATCACTCGGCCCGACATTGCCTACTCAGTTAACTTCATTTCTCAGTTCATGAGTCAACCTCGCACTCCTCACCTTGTTGCTGCCAAACGGATCCTCCGCTATGTCAAGGGCACTATTGACTATGGCTTATACTTCACACCTCAACGACATCCTGTCACTATAGCTGCCTACTCGGATGCCGATTGGGCTGGTTGTTTAGAATCTCGCCGTTCTCAGTCTGGATATCTTATTTACATTGGCACTAATTTAGTGTCTTGGTGCTCTAAGAAGCAACCCACCATTGCTCGATCCAGTGCAGAATCTGAATACAGGGCCCTTGCTCATGCTAGTGCGGAAACAACATGGCTCGCTTCCCTCTTATACGAACTTGGTGCCAACATCCAATACCCCATTCTACTATATTGTGATAACTTGAGTGCCACTTATATGGCATCCAATCCAGTTTTCCATGCTCGTACAAAGCATATCGAGTTGGATTATCATTTTGTGAGAGAAAAAGTAGCTGTTGGAAGTCATTTAGTTCGGTTCATTCCTTCAACAGATCAACCTGCCGATTTATTAACCAAGGCATTACATCGTCATCGACACAAAACTCTATGTTCCAAACTAGCACGTCCAAGACTCTCTAGTTTGACGGGGGGTGTTAAACAGCTGGACTCACTGCCACAATCAAGGCCAAATCAAGAGACAGACTGATATCAAATATCCCCATTTATCCCAAAATCACAATTAGCAATGTTTAGGCACAAATTAGGGATCTGCAGTATCACTGTTACTGTATATATATAGCTTGTACCCATGTATAATGATTCATCAGAAAATCAATTTCTTCAGGAGCTATGCTGCGCAGGGACTGGATATCCAAAACTTAAGCACTTGCAGCTGCACAACCAGCCAAACGTGGAAAGCATAAAGTTGTTAAATGGTGCAATGCCGCAGCTTAGGGAGATGGGACTTGAAAAATGCGAGAAGTTAATAATGGTGCCACTAGGCATTGAGAACCTCAGTAAGCTCGAATATTTACACATTCAGAATATGCCTCTGGAGTTCAATGGAAGACTAGAAAGAGATGTGGGTGAAGACTTTTTGAAGGTTCAGCATGTTAAAAAAATGTCCATTAGTTAGGGTCGTTCTGAGCAGTTGGGAGCACTAAAGAGGTATTCCAAGGTAAAAGTTTGTTATAGCTATGGATGATTGATATATGTTGAGTTTATCTTAATTAGAATAATTCAATGGAATTCTTTTACAATGAACAGATTTGAAGACTGATTAAGGAGTGGATGTAGAGCGATTATTCAAGATCGATATGGGCAACTAACAAGTCTTTTGACACGTTTCAAGTCTACTTCGTAATGGTTCAAGTTTCAATTCTTCTGGAGTCTTGGTAATTTAAGGTCTTAGATGTCTTTTAACTGTTTTTATTTTAGTATGATCTCGAGAGTCATGTCTTAGTCTATATAAATGATTGTATCTCATTCGAACTAAACACATTATATATATATTTGCAACAAAATGTGTCCACTGTACATGCTTGGAAAGTGCTCAAGTATGCTTTACATGAGTTTTGTTGACTAAAGGGACTGGTGATATCCATGCTCATTTTGAGAAACTGTCATTTTAAATCATCTTCAGCTACCGCCAGACAAGGATGGGAGGCATACGGCCTATTTTGTAAAACAGCTCTCAAAGGAGACTAGCATAATTGTCTGATCAATCATCATTCTTACACGCCACATTTTTGCCCTACCATCTGATTTTAAAATGTACGCTGATGCTGTATTTTTTGTTACTCAAACAGAAGACATGCCAAACAGGTTATGTACAGAAGCAGATATTAAACTTTACTTTGGTAGTTTCTTACGGCAATCAGGAAGCCACTACCTGGGGCTTGACAACTACTGCATCCTAACTTTATGGGTTTCTGGTTGTGAGCCCGGATAGGCTTGTAATACTGGTTCAAGTGACAGAGTTAACTTCAATCATGAGAAAGATATGCCTACAAGAATCCATGATTGCCAGCCTTGTTGCTCCTTCTGTCCTCGTGGCATGACATGCAATGATACGTAAGTTTCGAGTAAATGATTCACCACAGCAGTCATTACACATCTGTCAAGCTTTTCTGCATCAATATTGGTTGGGAAAAAAAACTGAGCTTGTATCTCCATGAGAAGGAAATTTAATTATTTATCTGCAACAAAAGCTACCTGTTGTTATGTTTTTGCAGCTTGTCCACTAAGCTCCTTTTGTCCCCTCGCTACACTCATTGCTGCAACTGGAATGTGTCATCCGTAAGTCTAATGCCAGACTGAATGCTAGCATTGCCATATGCATTTGTGTCCTCCGGATAATTATAAATTATAATTAGTTGGTCTTATCTCTGCAGATACTGTATCAACAGCCAAATAGACAACCAGAGCATACTTGTGGTGGAGCAAACATTTAGGCTGATGTTGGGAGTAGCAGTGAGTTATTCTTCCCTGAAGGATCATATTGTCCTACAACCACACAGAAAATCAGTTGCAGTTCCGGGTAACTTGGTCTATCTGGAAAAAAATTCTATATACTGCTCGTCTTATTTACTTTACCTGTCGCTTCCTGCACTTGCAGACATTATTGCAGGATGGGTTCAAGATCCGAGGAACATATGTTTTCATAATATGTAGGCAGGTATTTTTAACCAGCTGTCTCCTGTGAGCCTCTCATAATTATATGCTGTTGTTTTTTTTCAGCCTGCTTCAAATTAGCATCCTGTGACCCCAACATGGCAAACCAAAATATTCATGCATATGGAGTCATGTTCATAGTATGTAAAAATTTAAAGATATGACTTAATTTCTCACTTGCATAAGCTTCTGAATTCTGATATGCATATTTTCATCTCTGTCTATGGCGCAGGTTGGTCTGAGTACTCTTCTTCTTGTTATTTATAACTGCTCAGACCAAGTCCTCTCGATCCGAGAGAGGAGATTAGCAAAGTCCAGGGTAAAGGCGGCAAAGAATGCTAGAGCTATTGCTTCAGTGCGCGAAAGATCGAGTGCTGCAGTAAATTATGCAAATAAGAATGTCATTGAATTGAAGTCTCATACTTCAAGGTTTTACTCTTACAATAAAAGTTTGAAGCAACATGACGAAGCAAAGATTTCAGGACATGATTATACGTTTGAGCATTTACATTTTTCAGTTGAGGAAGCAATGCAAGCCCAAGTCCGTGATCCAAAATATTGCGAAGAATTTTGGGTCGAGCTAGAAGATAATAACAAGAAAAAGAAACTTACAGCAGGCAAGGAGAGTCAGACTCGGAGCCAGATTTTTGAATTCGCTTCAGCTCAGTCAGAAAAAGAGAAGGTCATCCAACACCAGAACGAAAATCAGAAGGCCTCAATCATCATCTCACTAACTACTGGTATGGGTACCAGAAGAAGGCCATTGATTGTATTCATAATCCTTACTTTCCTCTCTTAACTGACTGTTGATCATGTAGGCTGTCGACAAACATTCCAAGAGTGGACAGTGTTCTGATAATTGAAGGAGTCATTGCTCCTTGGGGCTCCAGGAGATTGGAAGCTATTTGGAATGATTGAAAAGAGACAGATATCTGGAGGACTAAGAAAGCGCGTTAATGTTGGACTAGAAATGTTCATTGAGCCTTCACTCCTGATCCTAGACAAACCCACTTCAGGCTTAGACAGTTCAACATCTCAGCTGCTTCTGAGAGCACTTAGGCACGAGGCTAGTGAAGGTGTAAGTATCATTATGATTGTCCACCAGCTGAGGTGACTGACTAAGTGACTATACCCTCTGTACAAAGAATATTTAATATTGAATTACCGGGCAATCATAATTTCATTTCAGTAATAGGGTCATACGTTGAGGGTTTTGTCACTGCCAGACTTCTTGGATGCTCCCATTGGACATATCTTGAAGGTAAGGATTAAAACTACCAGGTTCAGGTTTTATTCACTATCCTAAAAACATGTGCTATTTATGCTCTTCTTGTAAATCGAAGATGAAAACCAATTGATCTAAATCATGTTAGTTCTAGCATTCCAACTTTTATTTGACATCCAAAAGTTGATGCAGGGATGGATAAGTGACTTGAGAGTCCTTCTGTACAGCCTTACTCCCAAGCTGATGCTTGCCAGTTCAATAAAGCTCTTCCATCATGCTTGTGATTATAACTCTATTGTACTGATAAATGATGAGGTAAAAATTAAGAAGAAAAAAAATATATATATATATATGCATGGGCTTGGCTGCTAATTTCATTTTTTTGATAGCCTACTTTTGCTTGGTTATGTGGACTTTGGCAGCTGCAGGTTCATATTGTTATATGGCATTAACATCTTTCGCAATCCGTATTTCTAACATCAGAACTTACACATCTGATAGATAATGAAGTTTTACTTTAATAAGTAAGACAATGGTTCTTTACTTCTTGTGAATGTTACGAGCTGCCCTTGTTGTACTGTTAACATAGTGTATTCTTCATCTAGTGATTGTGTTTATAAATTTGTATTTTCCTCTAATTGTACAACTTCTTTGTACAGTTAAACCAGAAGCAAGATTTGGCCATCATGTCTGTCTTTGGCCAGGAACCAAATCAGCAAGACTCTGTAAGCATATTAGGGACTGGAAGTTGAATTTCTACACTTATGGGTCCCCACAAATTTCTTATTTGACTTTTGATAAATAGGCTTTCAAATTGGAAAAACTCCATAGGAGAATGATTAAAGTGAGGGAGCTATTCCGGGAGACTGAATCAACAGAATTTGTCATAGCAGCAATATCCACGGTAATAGACGATGCAAACCCTTTTGGGTATTAGATTGTTTTTTCACTACCTTCAGTGGTCTTATTTCTATCATAATTTTATGAGCATCAAATATTAAAATAATTATCCTTGTTCAAAAAAAAATTAAAATAATTATGGCTCAGCCTATCACTCAAGTGAACCAACTGCTAATCCTATGTGTATATGCTCTTTGACTGTGTTGTTGGGTATTGAGTTTAAATTTAATTTCCTCATGTTCCACCATTTCACTTTGTTCTGTGTTGGGCTCCCTTCTGTATGTATTAGGTTGAGTTATGGGTGTCAATATTGGAATGTTTGCCAGTGATGTTGTAAACTGGTAGGGTAATGTTTAAGCCTTAAATCATATACAATGGATATGCTATGTTACTTATTTCCCTGTGTTGCATATAAGGACCTGCATAGGGAGGAACCTTCTAAACTGATGCCATTTTGGGTTCTGCTATTGTAGCTAAAGAGACTAAAGTTGAGGAAAAAAGAAAAAAACAATTGGAGTTCTAAATCATACAGATTTGATGTGGTAGCAAAGCCTGTAGTGGATGTAAATTATATGACTTTTTTAAAGTATTTTATGTACAGTTACATAATTTTAGATGTTAATGATGTTCATTACAGCGAAGCCTGTAGTGGAGGTAAATTATATGACCTTTTTAAGTATTTTATATACAGTTACATAATTTTAGATGTTAATGATGTTCATTACAGCGAAGCCTGTAGTGGAGGTAAATCATATGAACTTTTTTGTATTTTCATCTGTTAGGACATCAAGTCAACAATCTGATTTCAGTTTGATTTTCTCTTTGCAGAGTGAGTTGAGCGGATATAATGGGACAATTATGGCATATGGTCAGACCTACACCGTTGGTAATCTGGGCAAAGAAGATGCATCAGAACTCAGAATTATGGTTCGAACTCTGGAAGACATTAGTCTCGGGAACTTCGACCTTGTCTTACGACCGCGTTGAAGTGTAGTATTTACAGGTACGCCATTCATGAGAAAATCATTGTAGCTGATTCACACTTATAACAGAGTCATTGGGTCGTCTATTCTCCAGAGAACATCATCGTAATATGATAGTGCCTAAAATAGAAATGTGATGTATTTAACCTGGCAGTTGTATATGGAGTCTGTCCAAGATTTACTGGCACCTGAAACAGCAAACATTAAAATTTTCGAAGACCCTAAAACTGGGGAAGTGTCACTACCTGGAGCTGCAAGCCTGCAATCATAATAATTTTAAGTTTTACATTTGGAAAAATTCTATATAGTTCGCACCTATTTTGGAAATTTTAGGAGTTCGGACAAAAATGTGGAAAATTCTATATAGTTCGGACCCATTTTGGAAATTTTAATAGTTCGGACAAAATTTTGGAAATTTCTTATATAGTTCGTACCTATTTTGGAAATTTAAATAGTTCGGACAAAATTTTGGAAACAGATGGTAGTTTGGTACTTTTTTTTGGAAATATTAGTAGTTCGGACAAAAAATTGGAAACAGACGGTAGTTCGGTACCCCTTTTTGTACTTTTCCCAAAAAAAAAAAATAAGCACATTGATATATGAGGAGCCAATAATCTATTAAGGAGCTCACGTTTGGAAAGATTGGATAACTCCTCCATCAGCTTGCAATATGTCACTTCCAGATGCTTGAACAACCTTCTTCCACACCGCGGTTCCTTTCTTCAGTACATCACGAGCGATGCCGTTGGCCTTGAATAAAATTGGAAACCATGCCTCTTCCCGGACGCGATCCCTCCGGTCAATCCCATTTCCCACTAGTGTCGTCAATTATTCTTCAGCCCAACTTTTCTTCTCAGTCGATGACTGATGGATTCGCTTTCTTCTCCATGCCTGGATTTCTGACCTCCCATCCCCATCTGAAATTGCACAAATTTTACTCGAACACTCAATTTGACTTTTACTTCATTCCCAAACACTCGAACACTTTATACACACCAGCCACTCAAGCACTTTAATCACTCCCCTCAATCACTCTATTTTCCACTCCAATGCAACACACCAATACTTTAATCGCTCTCTTCTTTCAGTCACAGTTTCACTTCAACGCACTCACACCCCACCCCCAGTGTAACCAAGTAACCACAATCAAGTAATCGGTACCCCGTACCTGGCTCTTGATACCATGTTGAAAATCAAAGCTAGAACTCGTTATTTTATTCAAGTGTACGTGGTTTTCACCAAATCAAATTAACAACTATACTAAATATTAAGAACTAGATTCATTATGTAAAAAAGATGAAACATTTCAAAGTTATAAGTCGTCAATAAACTGATACACAATAGCCTAACAAAACAACTGAAAAGAGATTGCACGGAAACCAATTTTAGAGACTCGAGTTCTTCCTACACACTATAGTCTCTGACACCCAGAATCCCGAAACCAGTATAAGTAAGGCTAAACACAATATAGTAGCAATGAATTTAAGATATCTGAATCGGGTGGGAAAAGCAAAGAATTGAACCCTGAAACTGATCAAAGAAACAAGTTATCCAGATGATCAAAAAGTTCCCAGGCGATGTTAGCCAACACAAAGATCAAAGGAACTACAAGTATACTACCAAACAACAACAACAGCACATAAAATATCACAAGAGCATCACAGAAAAGGAGTCACCTTGAAAACGGCTACTGCAGTGCTTCCTTGGTTTAGAGATTGATAAGAAAATGATTCCACAGCTCGGTCTAGTAAGGGATAGGGCTATGGGTGACAGTTTCAAAAATCGTCGCTAAATCTGTCAGACTCGTTGCTATATCTGCACCCGTCTTGAACCGGTGATTCATTAGCTGACTGACAATCTCCCGACATCCACAGATCTGTGATGCTGACACCAGAGCTTGCAGATGCTTCTACTATTCCTTCTAGCACGTCAATTAAGTGGTCAGGAGGGTTAACATGGATGGGGATATTGATCCCAAGTCCTGCTTAGTGCTTCTCGACTTGATCCCTGGTCCATGATAGGCTACAAAACCGCCTTTGTCTAGATCGTCAAACATTTTGAACAGCATATAGCTGAAGATTTGCAGGAAAAGCAGTCGTTTTTTAGTACATAAGCTAAAGAATGAGGAAATATCCAATGATGAAGACATAACAGAAGGTATAGTCACTTAGTCAGTCACCTCAGCTGGTGGACAATCATAATGATACTTACACCTTCAGTAGCCTCGTGCCTAAGTGCTCTCAGAAGCAGCTGAGATGTTTAAACTGTCTAAGCCTGAAGAGGGTTTGTCTAGGATCAGGAGTGAAGCCTCAATGACCATTTCTAGTCCAACATTCACTTGTCCTCCAGATATCTGTCACTTTCAACCGTCCCAAAGAGCTTCCAATCTCCTGGAGCGAGACAGAAGGGGACGGGAAATTGAGAATAATTCATTTCTTACTCATTCCAACTCCAACTATATATGGCTTTTTATACAAAGCCTTGTATCAAAAATTTATCTTAAAATAATACCAAAACTAATATTAATACTAATTCACTAATCCATAAGCCCATATGTTCGTATCCTTTAAAGTAGAAGCCTGATCATTTGAACTTGCTCATCTGCACTCTTCTTGTACACTTGATTTTCCACAACATTTTCTTGCTATTTTCCACAATGTTTCTTTCCTCTTTCCTTTTTTTGCAACCAAACAGAATGTAACTCCAATATTGACAAACATAACTCAATTATATATAATCTTCAGAACACAGAAGAAGCTACGCATGAATCAAAGTACAATAGCGAAACTATAATTATGTTGCCTTTCTTTGGTTCATTACATTTAGTTGATTAGTCTCCATGAAGTGCAAAAAAAAGCCTATGCCTGAAAATTATGTGTAAGATACACTACAGGATTGTTCTCGAATGAACTTGACTCCTAAGTGTAAATCTTTTACTAACAACCAATTCCAGCCTTTACTCAATTAATTCAGATCAAATTAAGACCAGTAAAGAGCAAAGGGCAGTAGCACACAAAGAGTTTAAAAGGTTTGATCCTAATTTATACAAGTTACACCCGATCACAATCAATCAAACTACAGTATATATCTACTCCAAAATCCCGAATTTACAAACCCTAAAACATTGCAGAAGTGCACGACTTACAATGCAGAATCATCACCACACAGTGGTGACACTGAGCACTGCAGGCCCGGCTCAACAGTGACGCGAACGAAGCAGCCACTTCAGGCCACATATTCTGGAAAACTGTTTTTATATGATAAATTATGTGAATTGTTGATCTGAATTTAATTTAGCTGTTAAGCCAATGGGAATGTGCATGTTTAAGTCTCAGTGTGGAGGAAGGGTTTGTTTTTTGTTGGATAAGTTTGTATGCAGGTAAGGAGGCTGGGAAATACAAAGGAGTTCAGTTAAGTTTGTTTCCCTTGCAACGGCGTCGTTTTGGGCATAAGGCAAAACTGGGCTTCGCGCGTGTTGGAAACGCCGACGTTTGCTCCAAGGCGCGCAGCGTAAATGGAACGCTGTCGTCTCGGTTCGGTTTGGTCCTCAGTATAAAACGAAGTCGTTTCGTCTTCTTCATCTCAGTTTCTGGAAATCGAAAAGCAATTAGGGTTCTCGAGCGATTAGGGTTCTTGAGCTCCGAATTGGGGATTTCTCTTTCTGGCAAATTCGTTTCAATTCATTCGTTGTAATTCGTTCGTTTGATTGCTCCGATCAGTTCTGTACATTCAATTGCCATTGGGCTTAATAAAATCTCTCATATTGGTGCTGGAATAGGAACAGGAGGTTCCGAACTAGGGTTGTGTCATTTTCGTTTTTGTTCTTCGATCTGTATCGGTCACTTCCGCTAGCACTTTTACAAATTATAAATATCTGAAAAAATCGACAGCCAAAACCCACTTTCTCTCAACTTCTCAGGGTCACATCTTGGAACTGGCTCGCGCCCCTAAAGATTTTGATTTCGTCGCGTAAATTCAACCCGTCAAGTCTTTTTAATATCCCAAATCCCACCAACACAACTCGTACGACAACTGACTCACTTCAACTTCAAAAGCTCCAAGCTACTACATCTACCCACGCTTCTAACTTCAAATTCATCCCGACAAGTTGCGAGTAGGTTTTAGATTTATCATTTATATAGGTTGCAGTGTTAGGTGTGACCGGTGAACGAGAGACCTAGCTACTTCATGACTACGTCCACCGCTTCTGGTGGTGACGCCGGTGTCTCATCCTCGGTCAAAGAATCATGCTCAGCACCTTCAGTTAAAGTCGCTGTCCAAAAGAGGCTCCTGAAACAGCGAATAAGGTTTAACTTGGTTTAGTTGTACTGACAGATTGATTGCTAATGTTTAGAAATCTATCAGATTTTGATGCGAGGATGATAGCCCTGTCACTCAAGACGCTAACGATGCCCAGTATGATTGTCTGAAAAATCCACAGTAAAGGGTTTCAGTGGGATCAGAATATGCAGCTCTACCGGCGCCGGAACAATCTGCTATAAGATGAATTAAGGGATGTGACGAGAAAAAGGCCTCTTTTTTGTGTTTCGCTTCAGGCCACTTGGAACCTTGAGACGGCCCTGAGTCTGAGCTAATCAAGCGGCTTTACAGGCTTGACAAGAACGGTATTGACGCACCACGCCCTCGTAGTCACCAGGCCGATCGTTCGTCTCTCCGAATCACCAAGAATTAAGCCGCTAGGTCGGAGATATTCGCAACGGAAGAATTGAATCCGAGTCTACCGCTTCAGCTCTTGAGCTGCTGATAAAAACGCCGCCGTTCGCAGCTGGCCCAATAAACCTCATTTCCGAAACGACATAGTTTCATTAAAAGCCTCAGCACCTAATTTTACCTACAAGTGTCCAGTTGTTATGTGATTACTGAAATCAGATTTCATAATAAGCAGAAAATTTTTTTTATGTTCTTCTTTGCAATTATTTTTCCTTACCATTTGTATTAACCATTTGTAACCGAACACAAAAATAGAAATCATATGCTTTCTTTAATTGATATGTGAAACAAAGGCATTATTCACACGCTCATTTCATTTTGAGCAAAAAAATATTTCATTTGATTCTCCATCTGAAACAAAATATTTCATTTGATTGGGCGGTGCTGTTGAATTTTATATTTGGTGGGCTGGGGCTGGACATCCAGACACCACCCGGGCTACACTGGGCAAAGCCCATGACGCCCCCCAACATATTGGGCTGCCTGCAGGCATATGCATCCCAACCATGAACAAGGCTCAACTGCACATGTGGGGGCAACTAAGGCCCAAAGCCCAACATGGCATTAATTGTGGGAAATCCTTGCAGGTTGTTGGTGGTGGGAATTGAACTCCCAACCTCACCTTTTAACATGCACCATAAGGTGACATGCTAACCATATGGACTGCAGCTCATTGGAACGGTAAAAGTGCTAGAATTGAACTCCCAACATCACCCTTTAACATGCACTTTTTCTTTATAATATATTATTTATTTATTTATTTATATTTTTCGGTAAAACGGTAAAACGATAAATTTACCGATTTCAGAATTTATTCCGTTTACCGACTTATTTTTACCATTTTACCGTTGGTAAATTTACCAATTTACCGTTTTACCAAATTAAAATGATTCGGTAACGATAAATTTACCGACGGTAAACGGTAATTACCGAATTTTGCTCTCCCCTAAAAAGATAGATAGATGAGAAATATAGAAGAAATGAAGTCCTTTTGTCCACAAACTCCCACAAAATGACAGTTGCATATGTTTTGCATATATTATAAGTTTTTATAATATATTCTTATTTGTTGGTTTATGAGAAATTATTATATAAATACAATCGAAATATTTCAATAGAATTAGTATCTGTTCGTTAGTGTAGGGACTTGAACCCGGGTCGCTTCGGACACCGGATGAGTGCCCAACCAGTGGGGTCGCTCACTTCGCCTTGCACAAACATGAGATCTAATGTCTCTTTCTTAGTCGTACAATACAATAAATTATATTCTTATTTATATAATAAAAAACTAAAAATAACTTAAACTTCACTTTCCAAGAGGAGTACAAGACATCAAAGGTACCACCAGAAAACGTCAATGATTTATATAAACATGACACTGAAGTTGCAGTTGGCTCGTTCATCAATTGAAGAACATTGAGACCTGCTATAATTCCAGCATTCTTGGTGGCGCAACGTTGAGATTCAGTGAAGCACGCTGGTACAGTGATCACAACTAAATGCCCAGTGATGTGAATGTTTTGTATAATGTATATAGCATTAAACTAAAATGTTGCCAAAATTTTAAAAGTAGGCATTACATGTGATTTTTGGTTGCGAAGCAAAGCATGAATTAATACACTTAGAAACGAAATAATCACCCGCTCAAACAACAACACAAGTATGGAACTAAACTGAAGTTTTCCTTTTCTCTTCCTTTTCTTTTCCTAAAGTTTTCCTCCTCTTCAAGTCAAACTCAAACTTGAAGATCTCTTCCTCAGATTTCCAGGATATCATTCGATATCCCCTGCATCTATGTTTCTCATTCCAAGTTACGATTCAGTCACGCATCTCAACAGTGGGTTGAAGAAGGATGGATGGTAAACAGATGAATATTCTGGCGGACAAGTTCAATGGGTAGATGGTGTGATCGGTAAAGAAGCAGCTGTGGACTTAAGCGATGAAGGAATATCAGTGGGCTGCGGTATTGAAGTTGGCCACAGGTGTGGGTTTTAGTCTTGCGTCACTGGCGAATATATTGAATGGATTATGCCAACCGGAGTTACCTTCGAGGAGATCAATGGGAACATGGCGGTTGCAAAATTTGAGATGCAAAAAAATGCTTGTATAGGAAGGACCTTGGACATACAATAATCAGATTATTATATTATAATCAGGAGATGGGAACTTGGGATGATTAAATCCTTCTTTGGATGAACTGGTCGTGGTAGGATGTTGAATTTCAGAAGTTCATCTTCTCCCTATATTGACTGATATTCCAGTCGGTAGTCAAGTACAAGTGGCCGCTACGATTCGCTCAACCTCATATGAAAGGGAATCAACCCACCACAGAGAAACGGATGTGGATGATACTGTTGAAGTCATGCATTGTAAGATACTAGTAATGATCAGTTTGAAGTTGTAGCCCTAGCAAAGAAGGAAGCTGACAGATTGAGTTCAAAACAGTATCAGCAAGAAGTTGTCTTTGTAATTTTTTGGTTCTGCAATTATTTTGGGCATTGGTGGTTTTCTTGGATCATTGCAGGAAGCTTAATTGGGCTGATCAGGTAGCTTGGTATAGGGCAATACGGCAACGTTTTACCCAGGTGGGGGAATCCAGTTTGGTGAAACGACGTCGTGTGAAGCTGGCGCGCAAGTGGATTTGAAGATCGTCTTGGACCGGTGTCGTTCTACTCAACGCGAGGAGGAATGCGTATTGTTCAAACGCTGTCGTTCTGAACTAGGCGAAACGAGCCTGGATGAAACGATGGCGTTTTCCTATAAAAAGCCTTGTAGCAACTCGTGAGTCAACTAAGTTAATTGCCAGAATTGGGAATTAGGGTTCTTAACCTTCTTTAGTGAAATTCGATTACATCGATTCGAGTTGAGCTGAGAGAAACCTAAGTGTAGATTCTCGGGAAAATTTTTAAGCTTGCACAACCACCAATTGCAATTAGTATTACAAAAAAAAAAAAACTTTTGCAGTCATGTAATCAAAACAGCTGAAAGCTTAACTTTTCAAGGTATCCATCTCTCTGTGTTTCATATGTTGAGGAGAAAGAAGAAATAAATGCTGGTACAGGTAGGAAGGTCTACTCTTCTATATTGCTTAAAGGTGTCAGTGGGCTTGAGCTTGACCAGGTATTGCCTTTTCCTGATTCTTATTAATTGGGTTCGACTATTTATCTCTCTGGTTCGTAGAGATTGATAAAATTAAGCACAGCATCTGAAATTTCATGAGAAGTGTTCAGTTTACAGTTTCCTTTTAAAATGGTGCTGGGGTGTAAGAAGCTTATTTGAAATCTCCTAATAAATAATATTTACTTGAAAATACTTTCCATCTGGGAATATATTGTATAAAGCTTCCTGGTTCGCCATATATAGGAGAAGGCAAACCCGAGAATCAAAACCATTCCAGAATATATACTCGGGGTGAAGCTCTTCAGACAATTGACATGAACCAGGTAGGCTTCTAATTTACTGTCCTATTGATGTTTGGAAACTTTTAGTAATTAGTATTTTACAACTATATTTGGTTCCTCAGCATAACTTCTTAGAAGAAGCAATCAATATGCGTAATGTTCTTTCGGAATTCCATAAGTCCTGGCTGTGGAAATCCCCCAACAGTCCTTGGTTTGAGGGAACATATATTCACTGGAAGGTTTTATCATGAATTCTCAAACACTTTATCCCCAGCACCAATCATTTACCCTTTAAAGATCAAAGATCACATTTAAATCAGTAATCAAGACATAGTTTATGGAAACTTATATGCTAATACGTGAATTTTTGTAGTTGTATCACTGGACTAATTTACTCTCTAATGTAGTTGTATCAATAAACTTGTTATTAACATATGACTGAGTTATATGTTTCTTCTTTGAGATTTGTACACCTTTGGTTTGCCATGTGAATTTTTGTTTTCAAATCAGTTTCATAAACACTCTGTGTTGCATGTCTAACAGTATTCTGTATGCAGGGTCCGATATCATTACGGTCATCCAGATATCTTTGACGGGTTATTTCACAACAAGAGGTGGCATCAGCAAATCATCAAAAATCATCAATCTCAAAGTGCATATGTTTTCGCTGGTAGGCAGTATTTAATATCATTTTTCGCATCATAAGTTCACTCATGTTTGTCTTAGCCTCATTTTTGTGTTGTAGGATTCAACTCTACTTTGCGACGGGAGCACATTATGTACCATGAATACTTGCAGATCGGGAAAGGCTGTGATGTAGGTCTGAATCAGATCTCTAAGTTTGAGCCCAAAGTAGCCAATGGGAACAGCGAGCAGACAATTAGCTGGGATATATACCCTTCTTGCACACCAATTTGATTTTTTCACCGTGCTTTACTGTTACTTCGCAACAGTTAATTTTTACTTCGGCAGCTTGGTAACCCTCCAGTGTTCAACATCAATATGGAAACTAATATGCTAATACGTGAATGCAAGTAATTTCAGTTATTTAGGCAAGTGTTCATTGATTCGTCTGATTTGGAACATGTGCAGATATCAAATCATCGAATTTATTGAATTAGTTGAAATGATATGATAAAATATATGTGCTTAATTTTCCCTATGAAAGATGAGTCTCCATTATTTTTTATTAGTCAATGTTGTTAATTTCTTTTCTCCTCCATTTGTTTCTGCATGTTGAATGTGGTAGATTTGAGGAAGTCTTGCGTAGGTTTATTATGCAATGTGTTTCTAACATATTTCATTCTTGAACACATTTGACAGTTCATGAATTCAAAAACGACTGGTGCATTCGTTGTTTCCTGTGCTTCGGGTAACAAGAGTGACTCATTCTTCTCAACCTTAATCTGTTTACTGCCAAAGTTTCTTGGAACCCTAATTGCAAATTTGAATTTCTCTTTGATTAAGGGCCTTTGTCGAAGCCCTTCTGCAACTGCAACTCACAGGTTTGGATCTTCTGGTGGGGTATGGATGCTGTAATTATTTGGCAATTCAGGCGCCTGCACATTTTGTTGCGTTCCATTGTGGTTTCTTTACGACTTTCTGCTTTTAGCAAAACAAGTGTGCCCAGATCTTCGGGGCCAGTTTCTGATTCCTGTGCATGCGTGTGATGCACTCCACAGATCATCTCGAGTTTGATTTTTCTGACGTGTTTGGACATGTTCCAATGTAGACCGTCGAGGAAGTCAGTCCAACAGATTTCAAAAACACTTTTTCAGTGGCTGATGTCGCTGACCATATCAAGTTCATTGGAACTTGATGATGACATTACCGAGGAGAAAATTGTAGACATCTCTGAAATCTCTCATGAGGATATTTATAAGGGGCTGTATGAAACTGCATCAGAACCTGCTAAGGCTTTGGGTGTTAGTCTTGACGATTTTGAAGTTCTTAAGATTGTTGGGCAGGGTACTCGTCCGGAAGAAGGGTATTTCTGATATTTATGCAATGAAGGTGATGGGTAAAGAGAAGATTATGGAAAAGAATCATGCTGGGTATATGAAAGCCGAAAGAGATATTTTCACTACAATTGACCACCCGTAGATTGCTCAGCTGAGATACTTGTTCCAAGTAATTGCAAAACTCTACCTATTAGCCTTATCTTGTTTCGAATGGTAAAGGCAGAATGATAGCTTTCGACTTTTATTTTTATTTCAGACTAAATACAGGCTTTACCTGGTGCTTGATTTCGTTAATGGCGGTCACTTAGTTTTCCAGTTGTACCATCATGGCCTTTTCAGGTGTTCTTAACACTTTATCCTTTGGATTTTCTCGGTTAGGAAGCATTCATTTTTTTTGTATCTGATTATGATTTTTTGTTAAGAGAGGAGCTGAAATTGTTTCGGCTGATTCTCACCTTCATGCCAGGCGCCAGCGGAGTTATGCATAGAGATCTGAAACCTGTAAACTATTAACTGGATGCAATTGCAGATGGCCATGTACTTCTCTCTCTCATTTTCTCCATATCCGTACCTCATCCCGGCACATATCATTCTGTTAGAAACATTACATCACTTTCTTAACACTGAAATGCTTGTTTATCCTGCAACAGGCCATGTTGACTGATTTTGGCTTGGCAAAGCAAAACAATTCGACGAAAATACAAGGTTTAGTTCCATGTGTGGAACAGTTGAATACATGGCTCCTGAAATTGTTCTTGGAGAGGGTCATGACAATTCTGCTAATTGGTGGAGTGTAGGGATTCTATTGTATGAGATGCTCACTGGGAAGGTAATCTTAGTCAACCAGTTGTTTACCGTTTGTAATTAAGAGACTTCACGCATTAAGGAACCCCTTAGTTTTCCTGAAATATTTATGCTTCTACAAATGCCCTCTTGGGCTGACTTTCCAAAGCAGTAACACTGTTTAAAATTTATGAGTTGTTTTTGCTGGATACTGCTTTTTTTTTAGCCAACTGTCGATTTTAAATTCTAGTCTGTTGCAAGGATGTTTTTCATCTTTGACATCTTTTAAGAAAATCATAGAACGAGATTTGTCCAATGTCATCTCACTCTCGTGTCTTGTCTTTTATTAGAAAAATTTTATGGTTGCGCAAATATTTTAAATTTGGCTTCAGAAATACGGCATTGAGTTTTGAATTATTTTCCTCTATTTTTAGTGTGATTGTACATTTATAGTTTCCGTTCTCTTCGCGTTCGGTTCGGTTCGGTTATGTATACTGTACATGTAGTTTTCCTAAAACACCCGAAACTACAGTCTACATGTCCCATCTCATTTTAATATATGGCCTGATCCTATAACAAGTCAAACCGTATGAAATATAATTTGAAAAAACAAGTAACAGGAATCATACATCATATAGGTATTTAACTAATATTTGTATTTATATTGAAGGTGATGTAGGCCTGAAAGTTTGATGCCAAAGTAGCCAATGGGAACAGTGAGCAGACAATTAGCTGGGATATATACCCGTCTTGCACGCTAATTTGATTTTTTTTCACCATGCTTTAGTTCGGCAGCTTGGTAACCCTTCAGTGTTCAACACCTGCAATATGGAAACTAATATGCTAATATGTGAATGCAAGTAATTTCAGTTATTTAGGCAAAAGTGTTCATTGATTCATCTGATTTGCAACTTGTGCAGATATCAAATCATCGGAATATATGTTTTCCTGTATGGCCAGCTTTATGGTACTTAGTGGCTTGCAGTGCACGGCTCTTTCTTAATCCGTTGGGATTTGATTGGGGTAAAATAGTAGATGAGACTGGAGAACCAGTGGATCAAACAACAAGGTGGTATCAGTGTGCAGCAGCAAGATAAAAGTTGGCAGTCTTGATAAATCGAAGAGCAAGCTTATCTTGGTAGTTTTGGATTGAGCAGTAGATTGGTTGAAATCATTCTGTCTCTAAGGTTTGGACAAAAGCGTATCCTAAGTCTTTTTTCATGTTTCATCAAATGGGCAGCAACAAGCAATCAATCCAACACAGCAAATCCCTCTCAGCCATTTCATCAAACCCCTTCCGTGTGAGAAAAGTGATAGACCGAAGTTCCAATCATCGCTCCACTGATCAAATTTGAGCTCAGACAGGACGAAACCGCAAGCTCGGCATTTGAAAGAAAAAAAATCTAGGGTTTCGTTCATGTATTAATTGAACTCTAGTTGTACATCAATACCAGGAGGGAAATGTAAAGAAACAAAACGCTGCGTTTCTATGCCAACAGCTACTAATCAAAACGGCAGCGTGTCTATATACTATTTGCAACTAACTTTTCCTTCATGTTACACTGGCCATCAAAACAGCAATTTTATTTTATAAATTCATCTTAATAATGATCAACAAAAAAAGATCATCCCCACTCTTATGCTTTATATTTTATCAAAGTAGGAAAATTAGCCCACTCTTATGCTTTATATTTTATCAAAGTAGGAAAATTAGTATATTCAAAATATAACAAAATGGGTGTCTAATTAAGGGTTTTTTTTGGGGATCAGATTAAGGGTTTTAAAAAAACAAATTACGATATTAGATAAACATGCCTGTCTGGTTCTTAACTAGGTTTTTATTTATTTATGAAGATACGCTAAAACTTTGTGTGCCACATGCCCACATGTCTGATTGCCGACTTACACTAACTAGCTCTTCGTCTACTGATTTTCCAGATTGGATACAATTGACAAATGTTTCAGCCATGATACGGTTGAACATATATTTGGTGCTGTGGTATGTCATCTTGTACACATTCTGCATTTACACTACCATTTAACATATTCGCATAAATTGATGAATCATTTCATACATAGATCTGATTTGTTAGAAAAGAGACGAAGGATCATAGGTATTCAGTCTTGGTAGAGATATTAGGTAGAACCTGCGTAGCACTATAGCCTTATACTAACAACTGTTAAAAACAGATCATAAAAGATTACCACTTAGTCAAATAAGATTTAAAGAGTAAAATGGAATTCATAATTCCACTTATCAACATTCAACAGACCTACCAGGCCCTAATCCCCCGTCTCCTAATTCCCCATACCATTTCTCATATAAACAATTTTCCTTTGGCAATGCAGTGGGATGCCCCTCCTAGCTTGTCTGACGTCACTAAAAATGTGGTAGATAGTTACTTATCTCCACCGAGAGAAGCTGCTGAAGAATTGAAGCCGCTAATAAAAAGCCTTCGTATGATCCAGATCCTTCAGCATCAACTTGAAAAGACCTTGCTCGAATTATTATTATTGCTTTCATCTCTGTTGGAGAAGTCGTCTTTACATCTTCCCTTGTGCGCTGTGCGGCATGGAAACTTTAATAATTTGCTGATTCCAGTAGAATACTTATGCTTGTAGTGTTCCATTTTACTTCCTAAGTGCACTACTTAGGCCCTTACACTACAAAGCTCTTAAAAAGTTAGATCCCTGCAGTTTCTTAACTTTTTTCATTGTTTCATCGGCAGCCAAATAATAACTAGTTTAACAAAAACATATCCTAGTCAAAATGTTTATGATTACAAACATATAAATGTAAATTGGACAAACAAATATATAGCATCAAGAATGAGCAATTTGAAACCATCACTACTAATATCCCAAACCAAATTATCTGCACATGTATCCGACATGCATTATCACAAACACAATCCTTTCACACTTATGTCTTGCAAACACATAAAGATAGATCATACAATCTAAAATGTCTCAACTTTGGAATTTGAATATAAATTACATCAACACTGGATATGTTTTCTTCCACTGCCAAATTTCACTAGACTGTAGACAAGTGACGGACCCAGGAATTTTAGTAGGGGGTGACAAAGGAAAAAAAAATTGTATTGTGAAAAAAATTACCATTGTTAAAAAGAACTATTTATTAAAATAAAGAGCGTCTTGTTTTCATATCACAGAAATCATCTATTATTGAATTTGCACTAAACGTCTTAGCTATTTCTTTCTCAATGTTGACAATTGAGAATCTATCACCGTGTAGAAAATATCAACTCGATAATAATGCTCCATTGTGAATCAATAGTTGTCGCTTTCATCTATAAAATACGAAAAATCAGAGATAAGAAGTAACATGATTTATTTCAAGGTCAAATAACACAAATTGACAAACCCTAATTCTCGCAATCGACACAAACAAAAGTTAAAATAATACAAATCATAATTCCAAAACCATCACAGATGACTCCAACACACATATTCATCACGAATTTTTATGAATTAAAAAATATAAGAAAAAGAAAAATACTTGGAGGAAGCCTTGGCCACTGCCGATGTCGTGCCGACTATTAAACAAGTCGCGGTTGTGATTTATTTTAGTGGCTTTTCACTTTTGACAAGTTTTATAAACATAATAATATAATTTAATAATAATGAATATATATAAAGTGTTTATTCCTTAATTATGTGAGTATTTCTTTTGATAAATAATTATGTGAGTTAACATGTGTCTTGGCCGATAATGTTGAATTTATATATTAATTTAATGTATGAACACAGGTAGACCGACTCGGATTAGAAATTAAAGTTGAATTTATAAATTAATTTAATGTATAATTTATATTATATATAAAAAAAATTTGAGAAAATTTGGGGGTGACATCAGCCACCCCACTCAACTTATAGTTCCGTCCCTGCTAAAGACCATAGTTGAGGAGCAACATTTACACCCCACATATCGATCTCCATAGCTATAAGAAAACCTTCCAACACCTCTTCATTGCTCCCATCTGCTAGCTGCACATGACATCAATCTATTTTTCATGTTCCATCACCTGTCAAATAAGAAACTAGTTGGGCAAAAACCTAAACTTAGTCAAAAAGACATAATTTATGACTACAAACTCAAGTGCAAATTGGACAAACAAAACCTTTTAATTTGCAGATGAAGAGCTCCCGTCTGCTCTCTCCACATGACGACGATCATAATGTGGCCCCACTGCAACTTTTAGGCCACCTGTACACTGTAGTATTTTGCAAAACTCCAGAGGCAAATTACAAGTTTTAACATATTCAAGCTCCTTGAGGTTGTCAATGCCTTCTGGCATCATTTTTAACTTATCACAGTCCGTAGTTACCATCTGCCTCAGCACAGTCATTGTACCATTTAGCAATTTTACTCTCTCCAAGTTTCGCAGGTTGTGCAGCCGCAGGTGCTTGAGTTTTAGATACCTGTCCCTCCGCAGCATAGTTCTTTCCCCTTGTAAGCTTCTTCAAGTTCAAGCATCACAAGACTCGGCAAATCCTGTAAAGTTGCTATAGGATCTTGTTCTAAGTTTTAATACTGAAGCACCAGTTTGGATAGGTAGTTCAGTGAACTGATCCATTTTGGCAGACTATGGCTAATCTTACACAACTATTATATATTTTTTGAATGTTGTCCAGAGGGTGGGACACTGTCTTAGGGATGCATGTTATAACTCCCACATGAGCTCGTGTCTGGGAGTAATAGATTGCGCGCCGTCTAAATACGATGTCTACATGCCTGGAGTGCTTGATCATTGTAGAAACAACACTCAGGATATTGCATGTTTTAGCGGAGAAGGTTTTCGCTATGGAATATTTCTACAAGCAGTCAATCTGACCACGGAACACAGCGTGGTCACACGTTATTTTTATTCTCTTTTCTGGGGATTTCAGGTTCGGAACCTTTCTAATCGCAGTCATAAAGTGTTAAAATTTATGATTTATTTATATATATGTTCTACTATTATTTGTCGAATTGATAAAATATTTGTCCTTTATACTTACCAATTTTGTTTTTTTCTGTAAGCAACTGAGTACATTGGGTGGAAATCAAATACCGAGCTATTATTTCTGGGAGGTGCTCTTCACGATGGGCATAGTCGGGCTTGGACTCAGATGGTGACATTAATTTCCAGTCCAGTAATCCCCACTTTGATCTATACAAATGATTTCAAGAATGTTTTGCTATCAGTAGTTCTCTTCCAGTGCGTACCAAGAATATGCCGGTTTCTTCCGATGCTTAGTACTCAATCCGCAATTGGTTTCATTTTCGAGACTGCTTGGGCAAATATCATCATTAACCTTTTCAGTTTCGTGTTAGCCGGGCACATTGTGGGATCCTGCTGGTATCTTTTTGGAGTACAGGTCTGTTGATCACGCTTCTCTTATGCAATTTGGTTATAAATTTTCTAATTGGCTAATCTTACACAACTATTATATATATTTTGAATGTTGTCCAGAGGGTGGGACACTGTCTTAGGGATGCATGTTATAACTCCCACATGAGCTCGTGTCTGGGAGTAATAGATTGCGCGCCGTCTAAATACGATGTCTACATGCCTGGAGTGCTTGATCATTGTAGAAACAACACTCAGGCTATTGCATGTTTTAGCGGAGAAGGTTTTCGCTATGGAATATTTCTACAAGCAGTCAATCTGACCACGGAACACAGCGTGGCCACACGTTATTTTTATTCTCTTTTATGGGGATTTCAAGTACGGAACCTTTAGCGGAGAAGGTATTCTGTAGAAACTGAGGCGGGCTCGATAAAAAGAGTTCTTATCAAATGATGATATTGCCAACCATTTTGATACACCGACCAAGTTTGTCCACAAATTCCCACTTTTGGTTGTTGCATATGTTTTGCATATATTATATGTTGATTTATCAAAAATTATTTTATAAATACAATCAAAATAACTAAAAAAACTAAAACAGTCTCCAAGATAATCGTCACCAGCACTAGCAATATGCTACATAATATATTTTTTTTGCCTTGAAATACAGAGGCATCAATGGTTAACCATGCCGCTTTTGTCCACTTCCAACTTGATCTCAATTTTGCCATTTCTACCTACTGGAACACCAGCAACTACAAATTTTCCGATCAGTGAATTGTATTCTGCAAGGATAGTTTCACCTTCAAATAGGGAGATGAAGTATTCATTGGCATTGGGATCGACTTTGTACTTGAATTTTACTGTAATGAGAATTTATGTATACTTACGGATTAATATATTGAGGTCCATCCTCATTCCTCACCTGCCACTCCAATAGTTACTGTGTGAAGTTCTGTCCTTAATGACAAGGTTTTCAATATGTGCATGTTGAACACCACTCAGAACAGCTACCTTTTCTGGACACGAGGCTAGAAGAATTCAGCTCCAAGGCAGGCCATCAACAGCTAAATACCGTGAAGAGCGGTTAATGGGAAAATGGAAACACATCACAAAACAAAAAGCTACAACCTCAAGCAAGTTAGCTGATTTTATAGATTTGAAATAGTAGACCCTGTGTTGGTCATGATTAGTTGTAAGAGGTTAAATGACTTTTGCTACGTGTCCTTCGATTGTGTTGTGTACTTCAACTAAGATGATTCCTGTGATTTGAGTTTGTTTTGCGACTGTGAAATATCTTTCTTTTTTTTATCAATGAATTTTCATTAACTCATGGATGACTCGAATCCGGGACCTTTGGTTCCAGGTAGTAAGTGTCTACCACCAGGATAACCTCACTTTTTCGCGACTGTGAAATATCTAGTTCTCATTTTTTGTTAGTTTTTTATCGTTGTTTTTCCATTGTATTTGGTTGTACTAGGCAAAATGCCATTACTAATTTTTCTTTCGACGATACATAGTTCATAATAAATACATTTTGCTTGACTGTCAGCAGTTTTTAATTGGTCTTTTACCTCCTTGCAACCAAATAAAGAAACCCTACTACATACAGGGGATTATGCACCAGTTCCGTGTTAAACTCTCATTTTCCATACTTGTTTATAATTTGTCTAGGCTTTGAAATTGGAACATCGAGCTTGGCAATGGCATCAAGAATAAATAAGATATTTTAAGTTGTTCTATTGGAACTCGAACTCGAGCTGGAGCTGGAATGTCTCAACTTTTATGTTACAACATAGTACTATACTTTAATAGTGTCACGTATGGATGTCGTCGATTGCAAATCCCACCATTGTGCATTATTATTTAAATTATTGCCATATATAGTTGTTCTTTACTTTATTATCTTATATAATATTTCCCTTATTTGTATTTTCTGTTAAATGAAAATGATTAGTTAACAGATATGGTTTATTCAATTTCATATAAGATGATGAAGAACTATGATCGCCATTCAAACAAATAAATGATTTATATACATGTACGTAACAGACACTATACTTTTTGTAAACAAAGCGCATTTGATGATATAGAAAAATGACCTCCATTTGCATTGTACATTTGTGCATTAGTGCTAGTACAATCATATAAGAGATTGTTATGTAGGATTTATTGATTGGTTTGTCTTATGAGCATTTCATACTATACTATGAAACTACTCAAGATCTTGCCAAGCCTGGTGGGTAAAATGGAGTTGACGAGGAGTACAAGAAATATGTAATTCGGAAGGATGATATATATATATATATATATATATTGACCCCGAAGACGACAATTCATAATAATGCATTGACCGCTCGCTCAAGTAAACTTGCAACTAGTGAATAGAATACACGAGTATTGTAACCCATTTAAATTATTCTTAAATTTTTTATGTGCGTGGGCCATTTTCGTACGTTTCATAATCTTAGTCTTGTGTTGTATACTGCCTATACCATCTTCTTTAACTTGCACAGTGCTAACTTTGATACAAATCGAAGAGAGGCTGATCGGTTTATTGCTGAAAGGGAAGATTGAGAACTTTGGGAGGGAAGGTTGCAGTTTCAAAAGAAGCAAAACGTCATAGTTTTGAGTATTGGTCTTTTTGTAATGTTTCTAGATATATATAACGCGGATGAATTGGGGCTAAAATTAGGGTTCATCAGAGAAGAAGCAATCGGAAGGAATCAGTGCGAGTTGATCAAGGTGGAAATTGAGTCTTGACGTTTCTTTTACGTGCGGAGTAGTTTCTATGGGTCGTACGATTCATAAATCATCAATAAAGAGTTGAGCTTTGCTTTGAGAGCTGGATGTAGGCAAAAGAGAAATCTTTCTGAACCAGGGGTATACATTCTGTACTGTTCTTTCGTTTTCCGATCCGTTTGATTAAAGCACAACAAAATTTCAATGCGATTATTGTTTGGTCTTAACGACGATGTCTTTTATCAAATTTGCACACAGATCCTGCCAATGTGATTATTGATGAAGGTAATTGAAGACGAGATGCAAAAAGGGTTCCAAATATTGATATATCTGCCATGTGCACTACAAATGCATAAAGCTCTAAATTCAGGTTGTGGTCCTCTAAGAAAGGCGAATTGATGTGAATCTGTTTGCATGTAGACATCCAAAGAGTAAAAATTTTGTTTATTTTATTTCGACTTTTATTTTTATTTCAGACTAAATACAGGCCTTACCTGTTGCTTGATTTCGTTAATGGCGATCACTTAGTTTTCCAGTTGTACTGTCATGGCCTTTTCAGGTGTTCTTAACATTTTATCATTTGGATTTTCTCGGTTAGGAAGCATTCAATTTTGTATCTGATTATGATTTTGTTTAAAAGAGGAGCTGAAATTGTTTCGGCTGATTCTCATCTTCATGCCAGGCGCCAGCGGAGTTATGCATAGAGATCTTAAACCTGTAAACTATTAACTGGATGCAATTGCAGATGGCCATGTACTTCTCTCTCTCTCATTTCTCCATATCCGTACCTCATCCCGGCACATATCATTCTGTTAGAAACATTACATCCCTTTCTTAACACTGAAATGCTTGTTTATCCCGCAACAGGCCATGTTGACTGATTTTGGCTTGGCAAAGCAAAACAATTCGATGAAAGTGTCATGACAACTCTGCTAATGTAGGGATGCAATCTTAGTCAACCAGTTGTTTACCGTTTGTAATTAAGAGACTTCACGCATTGAGGAACCCCTTAGTTTTCCTGAAATATTTATGCTTCTACAAATGGCCCTCTGGGCTGACTTTTCAAAGCAGTAACATTGTTGATTTTAAATTCTAGTTTGCTGCATACATGTTTTTCATCTTTGACATCTTTTAAGAAAATCATAGAACGAGATCTGTCCAATGTCATCTCACTCTCGTGTCTCGTCTTTTATTGGAAAATTTTGAAGGGTGCCCAAATATTTGAAATTCGTTTTCAGAAATACGGCATTGAGTTTTGAATTGTTTTCCTCTATTTTTATTTTTTAGTGTGATTGTACATTTATAGTTTCTGATCTCTTTATATTTCACGTTCGGTTCGGTTATGTATATTGTACATGTAACTACATGTCCCATCTCATTTTAATATATGACCTGACCTGATCCTATAACAAGTCGAACAGTATGAAATATAATTTGAAAAAACAAGTAACAGGAATCATACATCATATAGGTATTTAACTAATATTTGTATTTATATTGAAGGTGATGTAGGCCTGAAAGTTTGATGCCAAAGTAGCCAATGGGAACAGTGAGCAGACAATTAGCTGGGATATATACCCCGTCTTGCACGCTAATTTGATTTTTTTCATCATGCTTTAGTTCAGCAGCTTGGTAACCCTTCAGTGTTCAACACACCTGCAATATGGAAACTAATATGCTAATATGTGAATGCAAGTAATTTCAGTCAGCGCCGTCTCAAGCTAATCGGAGGCCTGAAGCGAGATAGAAAAAGGAGGCCTTTTTTTATGTTTATTAAAGGATCAAAACTCTGACACAGTCCTCATACAACATATGTGCAAGAACAAGAAAACTAAAAGCACAAAGACCCAACAATAAGTGCTCAAAAGCCATTGCCGACGTCCATAGACCGGACAAAAGAGATCAAGATCAATCGAAATTGGTGTCTTTTTTTAGGACATGATAAATAAGTACTAGTAATTCAAGACAATTTCAGCATCGATATTCATTATTTTTGTTTTTGATTCATGTCTTTTATTTAATTTAAAATACTTAAGTTTTTTGTAAAAATAATTATCTTGTTAGATCTTCATTATCAAATTTCAACAAGCATTTCTTAAGCTTACAACTTCACAATTTCGGTGCTTGTTTATTTAATATAAATTTTTAGGCAGCGATTTCATAGATTAAGTTCTTTTTTATTTCGGTGCTAAAATAAAGTAAATAACAATTAAACCAAATTGGTATTGTTGGACGTAGAGTATATTATATTAGGAGTCACAAACACCTATTAAACAAAGCAGAACCATTTTATTGGGCCCATTAAACTTTTAAACAAATGTTGGGCCTACAATATGTTTCAGATGAGGTTAAAACTATCAAGAATATATTTTATGTCCAGATGAGGTCAAACTTCAAAGTTGACATTTATATGTATTTAATAGACTTTGGTGCCTTTTTTTTTGATAATCAACACAAGAAAGAGAAAAAGACAAGGAAATGAAGCCAAGACGGAAACTACTCTTCCTCCTGAATAACTTCTGGCAAGCAGTAAGGAATTGCAGTCGACAAAGTCCAGCTCCAAAAAGTCTCCTTCGCCTTTTTAGCCAACCAGTCTGCTACCCTATTACCTTCTCTCAACACATGGTCAACCCTCCATTTCAGATTACGGCCTAAAATAACTTGGCAATCAAGAGCATCCCGTAGAACTAGGGGTGGGCGTCCAGACCCGAAGACCGAAAAAAAAACCGAATCGAACCGAACCGAAAAAAGACTGAACGGGTCGGTTTTTATAGGACCGAAAACCGGACCGAAAAAAACCCGAACCGATACTCATTTTTCGGTTCGGTCTCGATTTTGATTTTTCCTCGGACCGAAAGACCGAACCGAACCGAATATATGTTTTTCTGTCAATTTACAAAAAAAGACCGAAAGACCGAAAAAAGACCGAAAAAGACCAAAAAATCGTGAAAAGCCCGAAAAAAGACTGAAAGACCGAAAAATCGTGAAAAGCCCGATAAAAGACCGAAAATGACCCCCAAAAAAAAAGACCGAACCGAACCGAAGACCGAAAATCGGGCTTTGCTCGGTTTTCAATTGCAAAAAGACCGAAACCGAACCGAACCGAATTTTCGGGTTTCGGTTCGGTTTTCATACATTTTGGGCCCGAACCGACCCGAGCCCACCCCTACGTAGAACCATCTCATTCTCAGCTTTGCCTTGACAACCCAAGAGCACCATGTCCATAACTGAAACATTGTCCGTCTCAAATATAGCCCTTCGCAGCTTCAACTTCTCTGACATCCTCATCGTCATATTTAACGCCCACACCTCAGCTGCCAGGGCACTAGGAACATTCTCTTTAAAATCCGCCCATACGAACAGAACACGCCTTGCCGCATCTCTTCCCAAACATGCTGCTCCCGCTCTCCGAGAAACAGAACTCCAGGCTGCGTCGACATTAATCTTGACCTGTCCCTCTTCCGGCGGCGTCCAGCAGTTCCCAGGATCGCTCCTTAGTGTGCAAAAAGTGAAGTGACGCCCTCGAAGCTCCTGCGCCAACATTCTTACCTTAGCGGCCGACCACCTCACTTCCAAACAACCTTTTCCATGCCACACGGAATTCCTGTTGAACCAAATGGCATATGCAGCACTGAACACAGCTGGTAAATCTTTAAGGGAAAACCTTCGAACCGTCTCCCACATCCAATCCGCTGGATCACGCCAACCACTCAGCCACAACTGCTTTCCTCTTAGAACTAGGGGAGAGCAAACGGTAATTTACCGTTTTACCGTTTACCGTTTTACCGTTTACCGATTTACCGACATGTAAAATTCTATTCCGTTTACCGTTACCGATTTACCAATTTACCGATATTTCGGTAAAACGGTAAATCGGTAAATTTCGGTAAATTTACCGAATTTACTGAATTTACCGAAAATTATTATTTTTCTAATTTTTTAAATATATATTATAAATCTTATAAATATATATGTTGATTTTTAATATATATAAATTTTTTTGTAATTTTTTTCTTTATAATATATTATTTATTTATTTATTTATTTATATTTTCGGTAAAACGGTAAAACGGTAAATTTACCGATTTCAGAATTTATTCCGTTTACCGACTTATTTTTACCGTTTTACCGTTGGTAAATTTACCGATTTACCGTTTTACCGATTTACCGAACCGAATTGATTCGGTAACGGTAAATTTACCGACGGTAAACGGTAATTACCGAATTTTGCTCTCCCCTACTTAGAACATCCTGCCACATAGCCACAGCCCAATCACAATTCAACAGCACATGACAAATGGAATCAGCAGCTCGGCCACACACTTTACACATCAACTCCGTTTGACAGCCTATCCTAACCAGGTTGTCAGCCGTGGGTAGAGCATTGTGAAACACCCTCCACATAAAATTTTTAATCTTTGACTGAACTTTAACCCTCCAAACCTTCCTCCAAAAAGCTCTTTTTGCCTCCTGATTTGAGCTTTCTCCCACAACATTGCCCTCTTGTCTCCTCTTGTTGTTGGACAGTAAAACGTCATAAACTTCCCTTACTGTCACTTGACTTTCCGTCCCCTGACGTAGCACCTGTTGCAACACACCGAAGCTGCACAGTTTTTCCTTTATCTGCCACAAGCACCGCCAAGCATAGGAAGGTCTACACCCAAGTCTTGCCTCCACCAATCCAGAAGTGCCGAAGTACTCTGCCCTTAATGCTTTGCTCACTAATGAGTCCTGCTGATACTGCAACCTACATAACTGCTTAAACAGTAGAGCTTCATTAAGCAATTCAAGACATTTGAAACCCATGCCCCCATCTTCTTTTTTGGCCGTAAGCACACTTCTTCGAACCCAACAAATATGCTTCCTTCCATCCCCTTTCCCCATCAGTATGTAAATAAAATGCTTGCGAGCTTCTTACAAACCTCACTTGGCAATCTAAAACAGGACATAACAAAAACAGGTAAGGCTTGAAGAATGGACTGTAACAAAATTTCCTTACCTGCGGATGACAACCATTGCTCCTTCCATCCATGAACTCGCTTCCAGCTTTTCTCTTCAAGTTCTCTGAAGACAGCCGACTTGTTTTTATTAAATAAAATCGGCATCCCCAAGTATTTTGACAATATTTGTCCTCTCTTAACTCCCAGGTAATTGCACAGTAATTCAGCATAAGTTGCCTCTACATTTTTCCCAAAAAACATTTCTGATTTTTCATAATTCAGTCGTTGGCCAGACAAAAGCTCAAACCTCTGTAAACATTGTTTGACAAAACGCAGGTGTTGGAAGGTGGCCTTGAAAAATAAAACACAATCATCTGCGAAGAATAAATGAGAGACATTCGGAGCGTCCCGACAGATTTTAACACCCACAACTCTGCCATCAACTTTGCCTTTAGCCAAAGCACACGCCAACCATTCCATACAAATGACAAACAGATAAGGTGACAGAGGATCCCCCTGCCTAATACCCCTCTCCGGCACCACACCCCTCGAGACAGTGTCATTCACCCTAATGTAATAAGTCACTGTAGTGACACACTTCATCACCTTCTGAACCCAGCTACGCGGAAAATACCTAATCTCAGTTGCATCTGTTCTAAAAAAACCCAATCCACCCTGTCATAAGCTTTACTCATATCTAACTTTAACGCCCCAAAAACGTTAGACATACCTGTCCTGGTTTTCATGTAATGGAAAATCTCATGTGCCATCAAAATATTGTCCGTAATTAAACGACCTGGCACAAAAGCACTTTGAGTTTCGGCTATTACCTTATGCAGCAACTGTTTCAATCGATTGGCCAGACATTTCGTAACTATCTTTATGATAACGTTACATAAGCTGATTGGTCTAAAATTCGCCACGCCGACTGGATCCTTGCATTTGGGGATCAATGTTATCAAAGTCTTATTCAAATGAACCACCTCACCATCCCCATTTAAAATATCAAGGCACTGACTAGTAAGGTCCTCCCCCACCAGCTCCCAATTCTTCTGATAGAAAACCGGACCAAAACCGTCAAGACCTGGCGCTTTAGCAGGATTCATCTGAAAAAGGGCCTTGCGCACTTCACCAGGCTGGAAAGGGGTACTAAGAAAATTAACATCATCCTCCTGCAGCTTCATCGGCACAACACTCAATTCTTCCTCCCAGCGAAATCCTGCAGTATCTGAGTTGTTACTGAAAAGACTTTGGAAATATTCTGTTACCACATTAAGGATATCTCCTTCATCCGTCACCCACTCTCCAGTACTGGCAGCTAGTCTCCTTATTCGGTTTACTTGCATTCTTTGTGAAGCCTTTGCATGAAAGTATTTGGTATTTAGATCACCCTCCTTCAGCCAATCCGCTCGACTCCGCTGTTTCCACAGTAACTCCTCCCTCCGCAACCACTCGTCCAACCTCCCACAGACTTTGGTTTCCTCCTCTGCGAGGGCCACTGTCCTCGGCTGTGCCCGCAAGACATCAAGTTGTGACTTCAACTCCCTAACTGTATTATCTACACGCCCATATTCTTTCACATTCCACTCCTTCAGGCCCTCCCTCACTGACTGTAATTTATTCATGACATTTGTAGAGCCGCCAGACCACAGCCGCTGCAACACTCCAGCAAAATTCTCATGCATTTGCCACATTGCTTCGAACCTGAACAACTTGCACTTTCGCCGACGCGTATCTCCCTCCGCATCCACTACCAAAGGCAAATGGTCTGAAGAAAAGGTTGTCAAATGTTGAACGATCGCACCAGGGTAATTCAACTTCCACTCCTTATTTGCAAGAGCCCGGTCCAGTCTTGCTCTCATTTCCTCCTCCCCAGTCCGTCTATTAGTGAAGGTGAACTTCGCACCCTGGAAACCCAAGTCGGAAAGCTCACAATCATCAACTGCTTGTCTGAACCGCCGCATCTGCCACTCCCCTCTCAATCTCCGCCCCATATACTCCCAACTAAACAGGATCTCGTTGAAATCCCCAAGCACCAACCACGGCTGATGTTCACCCTGCTTCAGCGAGCACAAAAGATCCCAAGATTCATCTCTCCTTCCCGTCTCAGGATTACCATAAAACAGAGTCATACGAAAACCATCATCATCCCCACCCAAACATCTATGTGATTCCTCGAGTAGGACTTGAGCACCACCTGGACTGCCTCCCTCCACAAAAGCCTTTAAACTGTCAAAAATTATATTTTATGGGGCCTTAAACTTAAGCCTTTAAACTGTCAAAAATTTTGGGGCCTGAAGCCACTGCTTCAGTGGCCTCTCCCTTTAAACCGGCCCTGATTTCAGTTATATAGGCAAAAGTGTTCATTGATTCATCTGATTTGCAACTTGTGCAGATATCAAATCATCGGAATATATGTTTTCCTGTATGGCCAGCTTTATAACTTGGTACTTAGTGGCTTGCAGTGCACGGCTCTTTTTTAATCCGTTGGGATTTGATTGGGGTAAAATAGTAGATGAGACTGGAGCCCGAACCAGTGGATCAAACAACAAGGTGGTAGTATCGGTGTGCAGCAAGATAAAAGTTGGCAGTCTTGATAAATCGAAGAGCAAGCTTATCTTGGTAGTTTTGGATTGAGCAGTAGATTGGTTGAAATTATTCTGTCTCTAAGGTTTGGACAAAAGCCTATCCTAAGTCTTTTTTTCATGTTTCATCAAATGAGCAGTAACAACCAATCATTCCAACACAGCAAATCCCTCTCAGCCATTTCATCAAACCCCTTCCGTCTTCCGTGTGAGAAAAAGTGATAGACCGGAGTTCCAATCATCACTCCATTGATAAAATTTGAGCTCAGACAGGACGGAATCACAAGCTCAGCATTTGAAAGAAAAAAAATCTAGGGTTTCGTTCATGTATTAATTGAACTCTAGTTGTACATCAATACCCCTTGTAACAAGGCCTCGGCCTTAAGAAGATTGTCCTGTAAAACAACTGTAACAGTTACAAGTAAATTTGGAAACAACTCTTATGGAAACATATAAACAAGTAAATTTGGCAAATCTGAAAATGGTAAATATCGAACTCGCTTATGAAAAACACACACAATGACACAACTGAAAAGTTCAGGTAATTTGTGCATTATCAAGTACTATTTCACTGAACATATATACAACCTTAAATTCTAACTCCTTGAATCCGTAATCTCTAACAATGGCATTTTCTTAGGTGAAAAGAACTTAAAAGAAGTGCTATCGGCATCCTTAAAAAAACATCACACATTAGGAAATTTCCATTTAATTAACCTTGACATCTGAGAAAAAAAAACTTCAACTTAAAGAATGTAATTGTGTTATTAGACTTGTTTATAAACTCTAATTCTGAAAAGTGACTAAAACACTGAGAATCAATGAGAGGGGAGGCATAGCAGCTGTACCTCGTCTTGATTCGACAGGCGTGCCACGTGCGTGTTCGGTTAGAAGGGGAGGCATAGCAGCTGTAAAAATAAAGGACACTTTGTTGTTAGTAAATGCAATAAAATTCATACAAGTCATGTTCAAAGAAAGGTCTTGGAACAAAGCTTTGTACACCGAAACATTTGGCTAAAAAAAACAATCAACTCATACATATCGACACACAAGTGATTAACTCAATACATAAGCTACAACTTAGAAGAGTGTCTGGCTACGCAGCAGACCGTCCTTATAAGCAAATAAAAATTTATAATTTCATTCTGCATATCAAATAAAATTGCATTTTAACTTCAAAGCTTAGAAGAAACAATAAACTGACAATTAGTTTTGTTATTACCAATATGAACGGAATACAAATAACATAGTAAAAAGCAACATCAAACTGATTGTTGGACTGATTTTCCGGTCAGATCCAGGCTGCCTCAGGGGAAGCCCGACCAATACACAACGGATCTGTTCGGACAAGCAAACATATTTCAAACAAGAGACATCTACAAATGCGGAAACAAGGGACTAGGAATCTACCTTACAAGCGGACGGTTGTCTAATCTTCAGCATTTGGGAGGAGTGGGTCCAAGCAGGGTATCGACTATGAAACCTTGCGATTTCGGGAGAGGAACCAAAGGGATGTCGGTCGAAGTCGGATGTTGGTCGAAGTGATGTACAGGTGGAGAGGGGCGGAGTCGGTGTACGGTGAATCTGGATCTGGAAGATGGGGAGGAGCAAAGCGGGACGTCGGTCGAGGAGGGCTGTCGGTCGAAGTGAGATTGGATTCAATAAGGAAAACGTGCATATGTGATATGTGGTTCAATTAAAATTAATTTAAAAGTATCTATCACAAAAAAAATTAATTAATTTAAAGTAATATGCTGTAGTCATACCAAATTAGGTTCAATTATATAATTATTTCTAAATTCAATGCCATTTAAATTCAAAATCTTTAAACTTCTAATTTTGTTTTAATTATTTTAATTAATTGATTTTTGTTAGCATTATTTTTGATTTTTTACGGTGTGAAAATATGCATGAATAAAAAATAAGTTTTTATCTTAAATCATGTTTAATAATTAATTGACTCAGGTGACGCGTAGTACGATACAGCAAGATCACTAATCATTTGTGGAAAACGGCTGTCAATACCATTTTCTTCTTCTTCAAAGGTTACATTTGATCGAGAATAGGACTAACGTAACCATCATTTACGGTGCGTATGTGATGGGCGCAAAGTCTTCGCCATGCAACAACCAATTGTAATAATTTGGGACGAAACCGTATTTGTAGAGATGCTCCTCAACCTTTCCAATTTCAGGGTACTTTTTGTTTTTGCATTTGCTACACGCACAACACATTAAGTTGTTCGAATCCAACTGACCTCGTGCTACAACAGTTTCAACAAAACCACGCACTCCAACCATGAACGCCTCATTGTTGTAAGACTTCCCAAGAACACGCATGTCGTAGATCCATGCCCGTTCTTGAATCAAAAATTCCATAAAATTGAAATGTAATAGTATTTCATAACTAACACAATGAGAAAGAAAATAGTTACCGCGCCAGAAGAATACTTGTGATAGGTGATTTAATGAGCGACAGTGCACGCATTACAATAGCTGAATTCCAGTGAAGAGTAACACTTTGATTTGAGGACATGGTATTTTTGTTATCAATGTATGAACGAATATATAGATACTGAAATGCATAAGTGGTCGTTTGAAAATTTAAATATTGTCAAAGTACGACTGATTTTCGGGGAAATAGTGGCCAGTTCCCCTTCTCCACGCCTAACTTACCCCGGAAACATTAAACGGTAACTTCCCAACGGACACATACTTTGTTCGTAAGTAACAGCAACTATCATATATTGTGAGGCATTATTTAGGCGAAACTCCGACGCATTCCCGGAATACCACCGGAATACTCCCGAAATATTAATTTTAAATTATAACCGTTGCAATGTTACTGTTATAAGTATAGACGTTGCAAAATTAATAACGACTACGCGAATTTTGGTCAAATATAAAATTTCAAATTAATGCAATTAAGTACGGGGCAATAGCGGCGAACATGAGGGATTTGCCCGAATATCCACCTAAAAAGCACCGTAATCAAAGGAGGACATATGTTTGTCAAAATTTAATTTGCAGTATTGTCGCCTTAATATCTCCTCTTATTTTTGAACTCGATTAGTTTCCCCTTAACTTCCTCGGAAAGGCGCTTGAATGATTTTCGGCGGTAGTGTCTCCCCCTTATATCCGCCGGATAATTTCGCCGAAATAAAATGCCAAATTTGTAGTGCTAGTCAAAATGTTTATGATTACAAACATATAAATGTAAATTGGACAAACAAATATATAGCATCAAGAATGAGCAATTTGAAACCATCACTACTAATATCCCAAACCAAATCATCTGCACATGTATCCGACATGCATTAACATTATCACAAACATAATCCTTTCACACTTATGTCTTGCAAACACATAAAGATAGATCACACAATTTAAAATGTCTCAACTTTGGACTTTGAATATAAATTACATCAACACACTGTATATGTTTTCTTCCACTGCCAAATTTCACTAGACAGTATACCATAGTTGAGGAGCAACATTTACACCCCACATATCGATCTCCATAGCTATAAGAAAACCTTCCAACACCTCTTCATTGCTCCCATCTGCTAGCTGCACAGGACATCAACCTTTTTTCATGTTCCATCACCTGTCAAATAAGAAACTAGTTGGGCGAAAACCTAAAGTTAGTCAAAAAGACATAATTTATGACTACAAACTTCAAGTGCAAATTGGACAAACAAAACATTTTATAACTTTGTATTGGAGCTCCTTTAAGGTCCTAGTTAGGTGTTAAGGAATTCTCTAAAGAATTACACCATTACAATTGTCGTGTGGAATTAAGCTTCGTACTAGACTTAGGGATGCTATCAAAAAAATTTCTTGAAATTTAACAAATTGATTAATAGTTTACTCAATTTGGAAAACTTATTCATAATTTCTTTTTATTTTATGTCAGACACCATCGACGAAGAAAGTTTATAATTGAACAGTTTGTGTTCCATATTCGATTTGCTCAATTTTGACAAATCAAGTCCTCCAAGGCAAACGAGATGGCTCACTTGGTGAGCAACTCACCCGCTGCTTCAGCAGCTCGGGTTCGAAAGTCCCCACCCACGTTTTCACAAAAACAAATGTTAGGATCGCTGATTAGTGTTAGAACTAAACTAGAAACTGTAAGGAACCTAGTTTGAGCCTGCAGGTTCTGGAACGTAATACAGTGCTGCGAAAAAACTTCAAGTTTGCCTAAATATCTTTTTATTGATAAGTAGACTGTACAAAATACAACTATTCTGTACACATGCAATAGCTACAGCTACTACGATAACAATTTGGAAACTACTTACTGTAATACCAACCCTAGATCGATATTGTAGTTCCCGAACAAGCGTGCCGAAGGTACCAGTACCTGAGCTTGTCCAATCCAGACTTGTCGTCACCGCTATAACAGCCGAGCTCTCAAACTCACTAACTCTTTAGTATTTGCAGAACTCCAAGTGATGACAATGTCGTAATTCGCGCGCACCGATTTCTTAATGTTTGGACGCACATATCTCTTTGGTTTGATATGTGTTTATAAGTGCTTCAGTCTTCAACGGTTATCTCCCATGATTTGCTCACGATCAGTTGTGGTTCCACTCGTCGTGTTCTCCACGTGGTTTCAGTTGCCGAGATTTTCTCCCTGGGTTCCAGTCCGCAAATCTCGCAACTACCGAAGACTCGGTCTTTCAGCTCCACGAGCTGCAGTACTTCGCAATATGCTCTCAACCGCTTTGTGTGTACTTGTTCCACGATCTTCTCGAACTGATTGCAACGGCTACTTCTTTGACTTAGCTTGTTGACCACGCTCTGCGGGTTCCAGTACCTGACATGATGTCTTACGTTCTTGAACCTGCACACTTCACATAGAAGTTAAATAACTTGGTGTTGTCATCATCAACCCACTGAGGTACTAACAATTTCCCCCTTTGATGATGACAAACACCCTGAGCGAAAGCTTCAAAGTCAATTGGAAGTTTCAGAACCCGACTGCTACGTTCCCCCTCAGTCAAACAGCAGAAAGACTTTCTCGAGGTCGAGGAACAGATACCTGACCGATTCCCTCTCAATGGGTTACTACTAACACTTTCCCCCTTTTGGCATCATCAAATAAGGTTAGCTAATCCAATAATGTTAGCATAAGTAGAGTTAGTCTGCAAAGGTCAGCATGCAAATAATCATGAGAGTAACTTAAACTTCAGAATTAAAAGCAATGTTCAATGCAGTGCATGGATCAGAATCAAAACAGAGATCATAGTTCAAGGAGGGGATATGATGTGGTTGGGATTGAAGGATAGGGCAAGGAGATGGCCGGTGCTGGTACTTGCATTCTCGCAATCAGGTTTTGGAACCTGTTCCCGACACCCTGCTCTTCAGATCAGCAATCCCTGCCTCAATAATCTTCTTAAGTCCACTGACTTCTTCTTCAATCATCCACTGACTAGTAGATATCTTCCCAACTTCAGATTTCAGATCTGCCAACATCTCTTTGATCTCAGCAGTACCTTTCTCACGCTTATTGAGTCTGGCATCGATATCCATGGTAGTCTCAAGTCTGACTTCCATAGTATCATCCTCTTCTGGAACTTAACCAGGTCATACACTTTTTCAAGCTGATTGCCCACCAAAAACTTTTCATCAATGCAAAACTCATCCATAACGATCTTGGGTTTCTCAACCGTCGCCATAACAGGAGGTTCAGGAACCTTCACCTTCTTTCCTTTCTTTGAAGAAGTCCTCTGCTTCTTTCCGGATCGAGGTGGTTGCTCCCTCCTCTTCACCACTGAAGCTTTCTTTTTTGTTTGAGGTCCTGCTCAATGGTTCTGGACTCTCATCTCCTCCAATGATTTCAACATCATCCAATTGTGAGAACGCTGAGGTTGAACTGATGAGTAGTGAGTACTAAAACTCTGATTTGAAAGCTAGGGTTTTCTCCCAGATTCACGCACTCATCATTATCACGAAAACTTCTCGTCTTCCACGTGTCAAGTCTTTCAATTTTCAAATTAAAGATCTTTACTCCAGGTCATATCTGAGCCCAATATCTGAACTAGTTCTGGAACCAAACTGAGTGAATGCAGTACCAATACCATGCCATAACCTTCTCAAGGGGTGTTGTGATGGATCGGCTTAACCGTAAGGGTCATTAGATTTGCAAACATCACAGCGAAACACTCAATATAATCACACAAGATATATTTACCTTTAGTCGCAGTAGTCCAGCATTAACAAAGGGTCATTGGACGTCCTCGACAAGGTGTGAGCTAAGGTGGCTGTGTACTCTTCCTTCATGGGGTTTAGTGGGGTGCAAAATCCGGAAGGTAGAAAAGGCTTAAGAATGAAAGATCCCAAGCACAAGCAGAGAACACACAACCTTTAATTGAGAAGTAAAAGTATGCTAGCATGTTATCACACAAAGACTTCAGTGACGTTCCAATACTTTAGGCAACAATGGAGGATCAGGAACCTTATTCTAACCAATCATTGAGAAAAAGGTTAAGAGTACCTCATTTAGTAGAGATCAGGCCAAGCGCTATCCTCAGCCTCTCAAAAGGCTCTCTGTGTAAGGCCTTGGTGAAGATGTCCGCTACTTGGTCCTCGGTCCTACAAAACTCAATAGAGACTAAGCCCTTTTCGACACAATCCCTAATAAAGTGATGTCTAATTTCAATGTGTTTCATTTTACTATGATGTACCGGATTCTTAGCTACGCTAATTGCACTTGTGTTGTCACAGTAAATAGGAATATTATCAAAGATTAAACCGAAATCACTTAGCTGGTTCTGTAACCACAGAAGTTGTGCACAGCACGCTGCTGCTGCCACATATTCCGCCTCTGTTGTTGAGAGAGCTACCGAGTTTTGCTTTCTGGACCCCCATGAAACTAAGCACGAGCCAAGAAATTGAGCCATCCCAGATGTCGATTTCCTATCTGCTCGATCTCCCGCATAGTCTGCGTCCGAGAAGCCTTCCAGTACCAGGGACTTGTCCCTAGGGTACCACAGCACTAAGTCCTTTGTCCCATTCAGATACCTCATAATCCGTTTGACAGCCTTCACGTGAGCTTCTCTCGGATCAGCTTGATACCTGGCACATTGACACACACTGAACATAATATCAGGTCTAGAAGTTGTAAGGTACAGAAGTGAACCTATCATGCCCCTGTACTTAGTCTGGTCGGTGGGTGGTGAGTTCATCTCTTTTGAAAGCGAGTCGGCTGGGGAGCTAGGTGTACTCATGGTTTTAGAACCATTCAACTCGTACTTCAGAAGAACTTCTTTCAAGTACTTCTGCTGATGTATCTGCGTACCATCAGCTTCTTGCTGGATCTGCAGTCCCAAGAAGAAGGAGAGTTCTCCTACCATGCTCATCTCAAATTCGCTTTCCATGAGGTTCTAGAACTCCTTTACTAGTGTGTTGCTGGTTGAGCCAAACACTATGTCGTCGACGTACACTTGAACTACTAGAAGATGATTCTTGGTTCTGAGTAGAAACAACGTCTTATCCACAGTTCCACGCTCATATCCGTGCTTTATCAGAAAGTCGGACAATCTCTCGTACCATGCCCTTGGTGCCTGCTTAAGACCATAAAGTGCCTTGTCAAGTACATAAACCCAGTCGCTGTGTTGCTGGTTCTCGAACCCTGGAGTCTGTGAAACGTAAACCTCCTCCTTAAGGTTTCCATTCAGGAACGCCGTCTTCACGTCCATCTGATGAAGCTTGAATCCAAACTGAACAAAGTAGGCAATGAGAAGTCTAATGGCTTCTAACCGTGCCACTGGTGCGAAGGTCTCGTCATAGTCGATTCCTTCCTGCTGGTTGTACCCTTTGACTACCAGCCGAGCCTTGTTCCAAACAACAGCTCCTTTCTCATCTCTCTTGTTCCTGAAGATCCATCTCGTTCCAATGATCTTCCTGTCCTTTGGCCGAGGTACTAGTCTCCACACCTTGTTTCTCTCAAACTGGTGAAGTTCCTCGTGCATGGCCTGAACCCAATCTGGATCCTTCAATGCCTCCTGAACCGTGTTAGGTTCCACAAGGGATACAAACGCTGTGAGGGTCCGTTCCCCCTGAACTGCATTATAGCAATGATAATCTGCAAGTCTGGTACTTGGTCGTCTGGACCTCTGAGCTCTGGTCAAAGGAACGACATCACCCATTTCCTCCTGGTTTCCTTCACCTTCTGATACTTGATCATCGTCATGATCAACCTGGTCGTTCTCCGCGTCTGGATGTTGACCGACATCAGGTTCTTGGTCCACCTCAGGTTCTGAAACGTCATCTTCAGACTCATCGTCCAGTATGCCATCTGCGTTCTGAGTAGGTTCCTCTATGACATTCTCTGGTTCTACAACCTCTGGATCAACCTCTGGTTCTGCAACTTCACCGGCTTCATCAATGATCTGATTAGCACGAGTTAGCACAAAGATCTCATCATCTGAGTCCTGTTGGTCAGGAACCTCCACTGATTTTTCTGCCATGTTTCCCTCATCGAAAACCACATGCACACTCTCTTCCACTTTCCGAGTCTTCTTGTTGTAGACCTTGTATGCCTTGCTATCTGAGGCATATCCCACGAACACACCCTCGTCACTCCTTGGGTCGAACTTGCCAAGCTGGTTCTTCCCGTTATCATGAATGTAACACCTGCAGCCAAAAACTCTAAGATGTGCTATGTTAGGCCTTCTACCTTTAAGAAGCTCGTATGGCGTCTTGTTCAAAATAGATCTTAGATAAGCTCTATTGAGAACGTGACATGCTGCGTTCATGGCTTCTCCCCAAAAGCTCTTAGGAAGACCACTTTCTAGAAGCATTGTGCGCGTCATGTCCTGCAAGGTGCGATTCTTGCGTTCCACAACCCCGTTTTGCTGAGGGGTTCTAGGAGCTGAGAAGTTGTGCTGCACTCCATGTTTGATACACCAGCTGATGAACTGTGAGTTCTCAAACTCAGTTCCATGGTCGGTTCTAATACCTGCCAATTTCTGACTGTGGTTCCTTTCGGTAACCTTTACCCAATATTCAAACTCAGAGAAAACGTTAGTTTTGTTAGCAATGAAAATAACCCAGGTAAACCTAGAGTAATCATCTACTAAAACAAACACGTATTTGGTACCTCCCCTGGTTGTAGTCCTCATGGGTCCACAAAGGTCCATATGTACCAGCTCTAAAGGTCGAGTAGTGCTGACCACGTTCTTGACTGGAAATGAGGTTCTTGTCTGTTTTCCTCTCGTGCATGCGTCACACACATGTTCCAGACCTTCTGATACCTCGGGTAAACCACGAACCAACTCAAGCTTGTGCAACTTCTTCAGCAACCTCATATTGACATGACCTAGGCGTCGGTGCCACAACACAGAGTTCCCGGTCCTTGAAGCCAAGCAGAGGTACTCCTCCGGATTGAAGTTCAAATCAGTGAGATAAACACCATCTTCAACAAAACCTTTAAGGAGGATTCTACCTGTTGCAATGCACTTCACATAACAACTATCATCCGTAAAAACAACTTTGTTTTTACCTTTGAGACACAACTGGTGAACACTCAGCAAGTCATACTTCAAACCATGAACCAAACTAACCTTATCCACACTAATTTTTCTGTTTAATTTGATCATACCTTTTCCGAAGACCTTACATTTGCTCTTGTTAGCAAAGGTTACAGTACCTCCGGAATGGTGCTGAAGAGAAGAGAACCATTTCACACTTCCGGTCATGTGCCCTGAGCACCCACTGTCAACCATCCATGGATGCCTTCCTCCCTTCTCCTGCAAAAATGAGATCAGTTCTTACGAACCCAAACCAGCTTAGCTGCCTTGGGTCTATGATTAGAACTAGATGAATTGCAGTTAGTATGAACATCAGAGAAATAGTTAGTGTTTGATGTGGGAACTCGATTCCCTCTGTCTGGTTTTCCCGGTTCTGGAACCCTCTTCTTAGTTCTAGGTTTTGGAACCTTCTTCAGGGAAGTTTGTCTGCCTGTCTGATGAGGTCTCTGAACCTTGTTTTGTAGGTTTCTTCCTGGACATCTGTTCCACAAGTGTCCGATCTGACCACAATGGTAACATATCTTCTCCTCTTTGAAGTTTGTCTTCTCACGTTCAGCAACTTTCCTCTTTTGTTTGCTGAAGTTGATGCCTTTCGAGTCCTTATATTTGGTGTACCAGTTCCAAATCTGAAATCCCTTACCATAGACTCTTGCATCATCATGAAGATCAACTTTCGGTCGAGGAGTGCTACGTGGCTCTCCAGCCTTCTGAGGTCGCTTCAGTATTGTTACCTCACCATAGCCAAGTCCTGGTTTGGACTTCTTTCCCTTGGGAGCAGTTACCACCTTCTGCTTAACAGGTTCCTGAACCTGTGTCTTAGCAGTAGGTCTCTGAGCACTGGCAAGTTGTTTCTCCAATTTCTGAATTTTGATTGCTTGCTGATGATTTTCCTCAAACATTTTACCAGCTTTGCCGTCTTGCTCAGCAATGATGTCTTTGAGCTCATCATTTACAGCAACCAATTTTCTAATGATATCTAACAGCCCTGAACGTGAATCAGTATTTGAAGAAGCTGAATTTACAGAAGAAAGAGATACCTCAGAGTCAGAAGATCCTCCTGCAGCCATGAGACACACATCGCCTTTTTCAGAGTTCTGATACTTGAGCTCCAGTTCAAGGTCACTGTCATCTGCAGAATCGTCTGCTCCTCCCCAAGCGCACATGGCCTTCTTGTCCTTAGGCTCATCATCTTTGGGCTTGTTCTCCGTCTGAGACTCATCAAATTTCTTTTTGCGGCAATCCTTCTGGTAATGTCCTTTCCTCTTGCAGTAAAAACATTCACCCTTTTTTGTCGGACTGTGCTTTGAAAACCTACGAGGTTCCTGAACCTCGCCACGTCTCTCTTTAGCAACTCTGAGCGCCCTTGTCAGTAATGCTAACTCTTCGTCAGATTTTGAAGAGAACTTTCCCTTTCCTTTTTCAGTAGACTCCTTGTCCTTCGAGTACTTCGATTTTTCACCCTTGCTGCCCAATGCGATCTGTCGAGAAACCTTCTGAGGTTCTCGATCCTTATCCAGCAGCATGTTGCTGTCCAGTTTAGCAACCAGGTCTTCCAAGGTCAACTGTTTTGTGTGAGCCAAAGCTTGCATAGTCCTCACAATGTCGTTCCATTCTGAACTCAATCCGCGAAGGAACATGTGATTGATCTCCCACTGTTCATATCTCTTTTCAAGGTTTGCAAGGTTTGAGACGCAACCTTGAAAACGAGAGTGAAACTCATGAACTGTCTCGTTCTTGTCCTGCCTCAGGTTGAACAACTCGGTCTGAGCAGCAAGAACTCGGTTCTTCTTGACGTCTTCTGATCCCTCATAGATCCTCTTGAGTGTCAGCCAGATTTCCTTTGGGCATTTGAGGTGTGAAACCTTCTGCATGTCACCTGGTTCCAAAGCCGCATGAAGTACCTTCATTGCTTTAGCTGTTTTCTCAATGCTCTTAAAGTCATCCTTTGTGTATGTGGCCCTTGGTTTTTCTTTTGTTGCATCGTTTGGATCCGGAATGATCTTTCGACCTTGCTCAATTACTTGCCATACTTCACCATCTGTGCCTAACACGTGAGCTTCGAACTTAACAACCCAGGTTCCGTACTCGCCGGGTTTAAGCTTCGGAGGATTCGACAGGGAGTCACCTGACATACTGCAAACTAATCAAGATCTAGAACCTTTCGGCTCTGATACCAATTGTTAGGATCGCTGATTAGTGTTAGAACTAAACTAGAAACTGTAAGGAACCTAGTTTGAGCCTGCAGGTTCTGGAACGTAATACAGTGCAGCGGAAAAACTTCAAGTTTGCCTAAATATCTTTTTATTGATAAGTAGACTGTACAAAATACAACTATTCTGTACACATGCAATAGCTACAGCTACTACGATAACAATTTGGAAACTACTTACTGTAATACCAACCCTAGATCGATATTGTAGTTCCCGAACAAGCGTGCCGAAGGTACCAGTACCTGAGCTTGTCCAATCCAGACTTGTCGTCACCGCTATAACAGCCGAGCTCTCAAACTCACTAACTCTTTAGTATTTGCAGAACTCCAAGTGATGACAATGTCGTAATTCGCGCGCACCGATTTCTTAATGTTTGGACGCACATATCTCTTTGGTTTGATATGTGTTTATAAGTGCTTCAGTCTTCAACGGTTATCTCCCATGATTTGCTCACGATCAGTTGTGGTTCCACTCGTCGTGTTCTCCACGTGGTTTCAGTTGCCGAGATTTTCTCCCTGGGTTCCAGTCCGCAAATCTCGCAACTACCGAAGACTCGGTCTTTCAGCTCCACGAGTTGCAGTACTTCGCGATATGCTCTCAACCGCTTTGTGTGTACTTGTTCCACGATCTTCTCGAACTGATTGCAACGGCTACTTTTTTGACTTAGCTTGTTGACCACGCTCTGCGGGTTCCAGTACCTGACATGATGTCTTACGTTCTTGAACCTGCACACTTCACATAGAAGTTAAATAACTTGGTGTTGTCATCATCAACCCACTGAGGTACTAACAACAAACAAACACAAAGAACAGATACTATGTAATAGGCTACAGCCCACAATAAAAAAAAAGTCCATTTTTATTATTATCAACAAAAAAAGTCCTCCATTTTTATTTATTTTTTATATCGCTTTCTAGAATGCCACGACACTATAATATTGAATATAATCTTATAAATATTAGAGTTTTTGGCAATTACAAACGAGTCCCCATAGTTTACAAAACTACAAATGATAGGCTAAGCTAATACACAGGTGACTACCGTTAGTTATAATCATTACACATGCCAAGCGAAGCGTGGAGGTCGCAACAAATTTGAGCTTGGATATAGCAATTAGCATTCTTTAGGATGTAAACATACTAGCATGTGACGTTGGGTTTGTTTGAACGTGTTTAATTTTCACTAAACTTTATCATATCTCCTTTTAAATGTAATTGTTTTTTAGAGTCCTCTTCCACATTTTAAGATCGAGAGTTTTATCTCTTTTTAGTTTTGTGCATAATTGAAGAAGGGAGCAGAGCAAAATTCGGAGTGAGCCGCCTTTCATCTGGGATTAGACAGTTTTTTCATTCAAATATAATATATTTTTCTACGGATCTACAGTTTTATTTTCTTCATCGTCATTTTTTGATTCTAATTTCCAACATGTGATATTTTTATGAAAATGGGAACAAGATGGCTGTGGCACTGGCCCGTGTGGTTTCATAAGAAAGTGAGAGCACATACAACCACTGCCACTGTAGTGGCTCACACAAGCACGTCACATATATATGATGTGTTACTAGTAGAGAAAATGTACCTTCCATTTCTTATAAATCTCCCTCGTTGCATTTATTTTTGTTCCTCTTAGAATTCAACTAAAATATATCGCTTCAATGACCAACACACACACACCTGTTTGGGTAAATCAGTCTTGCAATTTCTTTTTCAGTAGTTCAATCAAATCAGGAAAGAGAAAAATGCATTTGAGATATCTGATTTATATATTTCTCGAACTTTTTTTATATGTTGCCCCACGCCAATAATTTAGTATTATGTAAGATGCGTGCCTCTTGATATATATGCGGCGAGCTTCGGTAGTACGTCGTCGTCACACTTGACCAGTTCCATTCTCCTAACCTGCCATCGTGTTGGATTTGTGTCGAGGAAACGACAAACAAACTTTAGTGCTATATTATTGTCAATGACGACATATTGTTCATCACATTTCAATCTCGATAATTAACATGCATGATATGTCATTGTATCATGCGATATGGAAAAATGTGACCGTATTTCCTAGCCAAATCTCAACCGCAGAAGAAATAAACACGTGTCGTGCAAATGTATATAAATAGTAGTTTGAAAAGGACAAATGAATAAAGTTAATTTACGGTAAGATGACATCAAGAGCACAATCGGCTTGATGTACGTACTTGTTTATAAATGGGAACTGATAAGACATAACAATACCTAAATTTTAAGTACCTAAACAGTACTGCGCAGCATACAAATATCCATTCACATTATGGAATTATTTCCACAGCCTTTAAATTATCGTTCGTGTACTCCACAAGGTTGAGTGTGTCCGACGGGCGGTTTAAGATATTTGTCGTCCTTGATGCGCGATGGCCTTGCTCGGAGCGAACAAGAGAAACCGAATCAATAGACTCAAGAATATTGCATTGGAAAAGCTTCAAAGGAGTTTCACATTGCCCAAAAGAACATCCTGGTCATTCCGTGACTCGAACATGATGATGAACAACGGTGAATTAAGATACAAACAGCATGTAGAGGTCAAGAAAGGTCATTTTTCGGTGCTTGCCATTGACGAAGGTGGTAATGCCAAAAGGTATGTTCTGCCTTTATGCTACCTGCAAAACCCATCCTTCTTGAGGTTGTTGGAAAAGGCTTCCGAGGAATTTGGGTTCGAGCATGAGGGTGCTTTATGCATCCCTTGCGGCTGGAATGAGCTCGAAAGCATACTCGGTCTCGATCGTCGATACTGAATATAGCAGTGTTGTATGAGAAGATCATTATCCTAAGCGTGTTTATATTGTTCAATGTTATATAACGCTAGAAACTTGGTGTTACAATTTCGAAGAAATGAATCAATGATGATGATGATGATGCTTCATTTTCTGGTTAAAGTTCGAGTCTTTTTGAGACATGAAATGAGCGGATATAATCGTATTTAAATATTTTATAATTGTACTGTGAGGTTTGTAATCGGTTATTTCAATGTCGAGATTCAATATGTAAGGACTGAAATATGTTTTTTTATGAAGAAGTAAGGACTGAAATATTGATTGCTAAAAGTTAAGAAAGAAAGAAAAATGATACATGGGGGAGTGTAGAGCACTATTCGATAAATTCCGAATTTACCGAATCGAATATTCGATTCGGTAATTAGTAAATTTTTGTTTAATCGGAATAGATTTTCTAATTCGGTAATTTACCTAATAAGAATTTTTTATTATTAAAAAAATTAAATGAATTATTTGTTGAAACTTCAAATTTTAACCTGCAATTTTTAGAAACTTTTGAGATTTAATTGTGTAAATCAAAATTTTGAATTATCTTTGTGTTTTTTTTTTGTTATTAGATGATTAATTATGTTTTAATAATTTTAAAATTAGGAAAAAAATTTATCAAAAAACAATTCGGTAAATGAATGCATGTTTCGATCCCAAAAAAAAATAAAAAAGTGTCAAAAAGTCTTCGATTATTACATATCACCCCCCTACTTATCACCTACCTTCATCATCATCACCCTCGTCCTCTTCCCCCGATTTTATTTTCATACATAAAATTAACCGTTACAAAAATCTCTCCAGCAGCCGGCGCTCCATCACAACCTAAGTCACAGTCTCCAACCAGTCGTCGTCACCATTTTCGGATTATTAAATTACTCAAAACTCCCATCGATGTGTCGTGCCGGCCAGTAACCGCGTCTACTACCAACTCTTACTTTTTTTTATCTTCTTTTTTCTGTCTGTATATCTTCGCTTGGTGTTTGCTGCTGTTGCATTGCGGAAGCTAGCTGTCTGTTGTTATTTTCCTGTTGCTGCGCGGAATTTTATTTTGAGAAATGGCGACGAGCTCCGGAGCTAGGGCTCGACAGGTTCCTGTAGCCAGCTCGGTGAGGAATGGTGCTGCCGTGATAAATCAGTCTATGAGGGCGAAAGGGAGCCTGAGGCGGTCCGTGACGCCCAATTCACGATCAGTGTCAAACGCTAGAGATGAAGGTTGGTTGAATTTTAATTTTACTTTTTTTTTTATTTGTGATGATAATTGTTGGTTGATGGATTGGTTTGGTTTGTTATGACTGATATGTTGGGAAGAGTTAAAGTAAATTTGGATCAACGAGCTAAATATAGGCACATAGAGTTGTTTAGGAAGATGACGCTGAAGTATAGTGCTATAGTTTATTGTTTATTGTGACAGGGAAAATAGAATTCGGTTTTATTGGTCGTGTTTGAGGGCGATTGAGGTGTTTTATTTGGTGCTGAGGATTGGTGTTTTGGCGGTTATGTAAAAAGCTAGCTAGGTGATTCCTGTGGCTAATAATAGATGGAGTCTGAGGGAAGCTTGGACACCTTTGAATTTGTTTGGACAGTGTTTCTGTTTAATTGCAATTTAATTGAGCAATGACTACTTTTTATGGGCAGATGCTGGAAGAGTCAGAGTGGCGGTCAGACTTAGGCCTAAAAATGCCCAGGAAATACAGTCAGATGGAGATTATGCTGAATGTGTTGAGCTGGAGCCAGAGGTATTTTAAATCCTCTGAAATTTTGTGGATTTTAGATTGTAAAATGGAATGTTAATGTTTAGGCCTTTTTTTCAATCATATGAATGGATGTGTTATGGTATTCGTTTCCTGTGTTGCATATAAGGACCTGCAGCAGGGAGGTTCCATCTAAACTGATGCCATTTTGGGTTCTGATATTGTAGCTAAAGAGACTAAAGTTGAGAAAGAACAACTGGAGTTCTGAATCATACAGATTTGATGAAGTATTTACAGAAACTGCTTCACAAAAACGAGTTTATGATGTGGTAGCAAAGCCTGTAGTGGAGGTAAATTATATGATTTTTTTTTGTATTTTATATACAGTTACACAATTTTAGATGTTAATGATGCTCATTCCAACGAAGCCTGCAGCGGAGATAAATTATATGATTTCTGTGTACTGTCATCTGTTCGGACATCAAGTTAACAATCTAATTTCAATTTGATTGCTCTTTGCAGAGTGTGTTGAGTGGATATAATGGAACAATTATGGCATATGGTCAAACAGGTACTGGTAAGACCTACACTGTTGGTAAACTGGGCAAAGAAGATGCATCAAAGCGCGGTATTATGGTTCGAGCTCTGGAAGACATAATCGCTGGAACTTCTACCTCATCTTCTGACTGTGTTGAAGTATCGTATTTACAGGTACGCCATTCATGAGAAAATCATTGTAGCTGATTCCACGCTGATAACAGAGTCACTGGGTCGTCTATTCTGCTGCCATCAACATGTGAAATTGGCATGTCCAAATAAAAGATGACAATCATAGTCATTCGATTTAGTGTAACCATTATCATCTCCAGTGAACATTGTAATATGATAGTGCGTAAAATAGAAATGTGATGTATTTAACCTTGCAGCTGTATATGGAGTATGTACAAGATTTACTTGCACCTGAAACAACAAACATTCCCATTTTCGAAGACCCTAAAACTGGGGAAGTGTCACTACCTGGAGCTGCAATCATAAAAATACGGGACCTTGACCATTTCTCAAAATTATTGAAAACTGGCGAGGCAAATCGGCATGCAGCCAATACAAAGTTAAACACTGAATCTTCACGTAGTCATGCTATTCTTATGGTGCGTGTTTGATAGGAAGCTTTAGTCATTCGTAATTAATTTACATTGTAAGTCTCCTAAGAAAAGGCTATTCTAAATCATTCTTTTTGATTTCTAGGTTTACATCCGGCGTTGTATCAAAGGAGCAAATGATGATGCAATTTCTGTGGAAGACGAGATAGACAATAGTGACGCTGTGCCTACAGTTCGGAAAAGTAAACTGCTTATAGTGGACCTCGCAGGGTCTGAGCGAGTGAACAAATCTGGTTCGTGAACCAATGTTAGCCGTTCCGTTGGGTGTTGAACATCTCCAATATATTTATGACATTTCAACGATTCTCTTAAGAGCCATTTCCTCGTCCACGAGCGATCATGACTATTGATTACTGCTACTAAGTTATTTTGCGTCATTGTATTGCTAAAAAGAGTTCCGTAGTTTATTATATGGTCAGGTTGTCCACTAGTATGACTATTCTTTGACTCGTAATGTTTATTGGTGTCCTATCCTATTGCAGGTAGTGAAGGTCACTCTCTCGAAGAGGCCAAATTCATTAACCTTTCACTTACTTCTCTGGGAAAATGCATAAATGCCTTGGCTGAAAACAGTCCTCACATCCCTATTAGGGATTCCAAGCTGACAAGATTACTTCGTGATTCATTTGGAGGTTCTACAAATTTATCTTGTCTCAAAATACCCGTTGTATATTTTGTCAAACATGCCAAAAAAATAAACTGGAGGATATCTTGACTCAAAGTATGTGTTATCATGCCAAATCGCTCATATATTCGTACTTCATATTAAATTAAATAGGCTCTGCAAGGACTTCCCTTATTGTCACAATTGGACCTTCGGCTTGTCATCACGCAGAAACTACCAGCACAATTATGTTTGGCCAACGAGTAAGTTTGATAAGGGATTATGCGATGCATCTGGTTTTTCATGTTTGGGTCGTGAATCTTAATTTATAGGAATTGCATCTGTTGTTTTGGCAGGCCATGAGGATAGTAAACATGCTGAAGCTTAAAGAAGAGTTTGATTATGAAAGTCTGTGCCGCAAGCTTCATACTCAGATAGACCATCTTACTGCAGAAATTGATAGGCAGCAGAAGTGCAGAGATGTCGAGAAAGAAGAATCAATGAGGAAACTTCGGGAGTGCGAGAACTCATTTGGTGAAGCTGAAACGAAACTACTTATAAGGTCAGAGGTAGTTATCCCTCCATCTTGATTTTCATTTAAACTAATGGTCAATATTCTTCCACCCAAATCATTTGCAATGAATACTATAGTTTGATGGCAAGTTGTTTCTCCATACTCGCGAGTTCACCTTTTCCTCCATGGCATTTATTAATAGGTTTTAGAGACGGAAAATGCTCGTTTAGTGATGGAGAAGAATGAAATTGCGGAGGAGTTGAACCAACAAAAAGCTCACATTTCAACGATGTGTGACAAAATTGCAGATTTAGAAATGGGTTTGACAAGAAGCAAGGTAACTATTCTACGCTTTCTAGCTCCTCGTAGTGGGCAAAACTGCACAACCTTGTTTATCTAGCTGACAATATATACTTGTGAGTTGTGACGTTATTGAACTGAAGTGAACTTATGAATTGCAATTAGTGTCACTATCAATTCAAATTGAAATGAACGCACTCTTAGATCATATGTTCAAGTAGTGATTTGTTGATCCAGCTTCTGTGATAAGTGTTATCTTGTCTTTGCTATTAGAAACAGCACCTCGATAACTCCTCGTATCAGAAAGTGCTCGCTGATACCACTCAAATGTACGAAACGAAAATATCAGAGCTGATGAGGCAGTTAGAGGATGAGCGAGCTTGTTCGGAAACTGCCGAGGACCAAGTACATTTCTTGAAGCAGCTTGTCAGTGACCATCAGAAGTCATCACAGGTTACATACACTTAAATCTTACGCTGGTTAAGTGGGGGGAAAATTCAGCATCTTATCATTTACGAACAAAAAACAGTGCAGAGTAAGAATGTTTTGATAGGAAGGGATACATTTACTTACCACTAAATGCAAGGGTGCGCAGTGTTTCATTTGGATTGTTTTTGAAACTTAATGTATTATAGCTGAACTTAATAACTGAACTGAAATGAACCTTGACCATTGTGGCTAAATAAATCAGATAGTTTATTTAATACTAGAAATACCAATCCTTTTTTGTGTGTGAAAGGATTGTCAAAGATTAGATTATAGTTATTATCCTAGATTTTATGGTGAACCAGAAGACGCCCATAGTTATTGTGGCAACTTGTTTACCAGTGTAGCTGGTTGGATATAGATTTGGAGAAATACTGTTTCAATGATAACTGATTTTAGCCCCTAATATGAAGTTGTGTATAGCTGATGATAGGCATTTAACTTAACGATAATGATTTCATTTTTGAGAGTACTCAGTTTTATCTTAATATACTGCGCGTTTTTGTTCATGATAGCAACATCAGATGGACATGTCTTCTCATCGTAAAGAACTTGCGGAGACCATTCAAAGCTATGAGAGAAAAATGACCGAGATAAGGAAGCAACTTGATAATGAACATAGTCAGCGTAGAAATTTAGAAGAGCAACTGGATATTGCAAACAACCTTCTGACTGATTATCAGAACAAAATGCAGGTGAGTGAAGTTTTTAACATATAGGCATTTTGCAAATAACAAATGACCCATATGTGATTTTTTCATTAAATGGTCATATTTTCGAACCTTTGATTTTAACAATATGCTCGTCCTTCGTCTGCTGCATTTTAAGTCCCATTTTACATTTTATGGATTATGAAACCTTTGGATTATGTTCATTACGCCCATAGTCATTCTGTTTTATTTATTCAGGGGCAAGAAGAGATAGACAGATCAAAACTTCTTGAAATGAGACAGCTTCAGGAAACATCCGTAAATGAACTTCAATCTTTAAAGTCCAAGTTCAACAATCTTCTTCAAGAGAAGGTACTATTGATTTTGTCCCGAGGGCACCTGTTCGTCTTTATTTTCGGTTATCATATCCGATCATCAAGGGTTTTGTTTTGTTGTAATCCATTTCATATTTAAGGTTCAAACTCTCTACCAAGTACCAACACCACCCACAACACAGCAATGTAATAAAACATGTGCCCTTTTTATTTGTAACATGCTGAATTTACACCTGTAACGTTTCAGACGATTTTGGAGAAGGAGCTTCATGATGTGAGACAAACTCTTGCAGTGGAAGTAAAGCAGAGGAAGCTTGTAGAAACAGATCTGCTAAAACTAAAAAAATCTGCTCCAGAGGTTGATGATGACGTAGTGGTAAGATGGTGCCACTTATATACACAAATATTGTTGTTCTTCTCCCAAAATGAATGAATTTCGTCTGTGATTCAGGATAAAAGATTAGATACACATGAGGATAATAACAGAGTAACTGAGTTACTAGGCAAAAAAACCATTTTGCGTAAGCCAAGCCAATCGAGGGGGTCTGCTTTTGGTCAGAGGGCTACAATCGCAAAGATATTTGAAGAAGGCATGTCGTTTTCTTCTATAGCTTATACAGTACTTAACTACTATCCTGTGTATCTTGTTTACTTCGTTAGGCTCCTTAAGCTGACAAGTTCTCTACATCCAGTTGGACTTGAGAAGATCTTGGGGTTATTGACGTCTGAAGACTTGGATGTTCAAATCCATGCTGTGAAAGTCGTAGCCAATCTTGCAGCCGAAGGTAGATAAACTGAGATAGTTTAGATACATGTCCTAATTCATGACAGTCAACTTGTTAGTTGTAATCATGGATACTTGTGCTTATATTTTCTCTCACTTTCATAGTTTATACTTTATATCTTAAATTAATATATATCATGTTTTGTTAGCTGAATTCAGTTGAAATATGGAGAGTACCATCGTTCATTTGCATGTTCAACCAACGCTGCTGCTGGTATTGTCAAAAAAAAAATTCAATCTTGTTCCTTTGCATGTTCTTTTGGTAAAGCCAAATATTTGGTTATAGGGTTTAGGGCTTGTGAACCCAATTACTTTCACTAAGTGCACTGTATGCTCCATTTATGGGAGTCCACTAAGGACTTTTAGTTTCTCATTTGGATGCCATCCATTAATATAGATGCAAATAACATAGGCCTCGTCTCACTTTACTGTATTCAGATAGCAATCAGCAAAGGATTGTGGAAGAAGGCGGTTTGGATGCTTTGCTTAAGTTACTTCAGTCATCAAATAATGTTACCATCCTTCGTGTGGCTTCTGGCGCTCTTGCCAATTTAGCAATGAACGGTAATTCTATGGGCGTCGCCCAGCTATGGCTTTAGATGATTTAATATATTAAAACAAAAACTCGAAAGCCTGTCTGTAGAAGTGTCACAATCTTCATAGACATGTCATTCTCTGCTAAACAGAGATGAATCAAGACCTTATAATGAGCAAAGGTGGCGGGGTGCTACTGGCAAACACAGCGGTGAAGACAAAAGACCCACAGACCCTCAGAATGGTTGCCGGAGCTATTGCCAACCTGTGTGGAAATGGTAGGTGCTACTTGTCTGGGATAGTAAAAAACTAAAATCACTTTATTTACGCAGATATAGCAGAAATAATATTTTGTTCCACGTCTTCAATAAGGTGATGGTATCAAAATAATCTTATTAAAGTTTTCGTGTATTCTCCTTGAATTTTATGTTCAGAGAGGTTGCATACAATGTTACAAGAAGATGGAGGCATCAAGGCACTCCTTCAGATGGCTGAATCTGACAATGGTGATGTCATTGCACAAGTAGCGAGAGGATTGGCCAACTTTGCAAAATGTGAAACTCGAGGAACAATTCAGGGTTAGTTCATAGATCTTGCTTCTCTACACAAACAGAAGGAAACACACCATCTTTAATCACAAATTCACAATACATTTCCAAAAGCAGGGCTTAGGAAAGGGCATTCACTACTTTTGGAAGAAGCAGCCCTCCCATGGTTGATTGCTAACTCCAGTATATCTGCGTCTTCAACACGGCGCCATATTGAGTTAGCACTTTGTCACTTGGCACAGAATGGTATGTATTCTACTGCACAATCCTGTTTCAGTTTTACATGTCGTATGTGGACTGATTTGGTTTAGTAAAGAACATGATTGAAATTCTATAAATGATTTGTTTTGCAGAGGCTAATGCTCGTGACTTCATATTCAGTGGAGGCCTCAAAGAGCTGCAACGAATTTCTATCGAGTCAAGCAGGGATGATATTAGGAGCTTAGCAACCAAGACCCTAGCAAAGAACAGTTCATTGCGAGCTGAAATACCTTCTGGCAAGGCTTAAGATGTTGTACAGTGGCCAGCCAGGCACAATCTTTCTTCAGATTATGCGTCAACAAAACCCACTTCATTCCGCCTGAATTGGAAGGCACATTGAATCAAATCCAAGAAAGTTAAGAAGACTACACCATTACCATGAAAAAAAATAGTTATATAAAATGTCCCATATTTATTTAGGATATGCCCTTTTCACCATATTACTCCAATTTCAAACTCAATTCACCCATTTGCAACAAGAGTACCTTTTTTTTAATTACTCTCATTTTTGCTTAATCGTGGTAGGAGAGACATCATGAATGCTCATTTTTTATAATCCCGGTCCCTATGCAACCGAGATTATAAAAAATGAGCATTCCCGGTGTCTCTTCTACCGGGATTAAGCAAAATGAGAGTAACGATTCCTCAGGAACCGGTATTTTAAAAAAAAGGTACTCTGATTATTTGAGTTTCAAATGATGCAAACGGGTGAATTGAGTTTAAAATTGGGGTAATATGGTGAATAACCCCATTTTCTCCCTAATATGTACATATTTAAATTGTATATTTTTTCATTATGTTAGCATCATAATTGTGTTTATTAATTACGTTGCATATGATTTGTATTGAAAAGCTGTGATACTGAATTGTAATTTTCAATAGCCCAATATTGAGTCTCTAATACCAATCATTTATGCCTATTGTAGAAGCCAAACTCCACCTCTTGAACCATATTCCTACTGACAAACTCGTTTAGATAGTCTTCTACGACTTTCCGCCAAAGTCACACATTTTTCTCTTCTACAAAAATAAGATAGTGAAGCTGCAGTTGTCCCGTTCATCAATTAAAAACATTGAATCCTACCATAATTCCAGCATTCTCGGTGGTGCAACGTTGAGAGTCAATGAAACAAGCTGGTACAGTGATCACAACATTAATAACAGGTTTATTAACATGATTTGATCTTGAAAGTAGCATATTTATATCGGTCTTAACTCCCACCTTTAAATGACTGTTGCATATGTTTTATTTTTTTGTATTTTTGTTGGTTTATGAGAAATTATTATATAAATACATCGAAATATTTCTATAATTTTTTTTGATAAACTAAATATTTCTATAATTGTACTGTCTTGCCAAAGATGCACAAACATGAGATTCAATGTCTCTTAGTTGTATTATACAATAAATTATATTAATATTCATAGGTTAAAAAAACTAAAAAATAATTAGAAAACTAAAAAAAACTAAAACATCATGTACTATTAAAAAGTATGTATGATTGTAATTTATGTTAATATTCATATTATAAAAAAAATAAAAATTATTAAAATATATTTAAAAAATAAAAATAATATCAGCATCTAGAACGAAATTGAGCAGGGATCAATGAGATCACTTGGCAACATACCCCTCTCTAGGCATCTGGAATAGCCTTCAGCAACCTTCTCCGAGGTAAGGCCTACCTTCTCTTCCACGAACCTCTCAACCATCCACAATTGAACAATCTTCGATCTCTTAATTAAGAAGTCCTCTGAGAAGACACTGAGATATAAATAGCACGTCTTAAGATAATAAGGCAAGTCATCATAGCTAAGTACGAGAATCTTACATAATCCTTGTAGATTCTTATCACTGCTTAATTCTGTGGCTAAGTTATCATAAATGGTCTTTCATTCCAACATAGTCTTATTCTTCTTCGACAACATGCCACCCACTGTAACTATAGCCAATAGTAATCCTCCAGTTCCTTCGGACACACTCCCTTATGTTCATCTCCTATGAAAGCTTGAGTGTCCATGCCTCATTTTCCTGTAGAGGATGGAGTTGGTGGATATGTACTGGAATATCAAAATATGTAGTGGTGTCATCATTTCGAGTCGTGATCAGAATCCTGCTGCCGTAATTAAAATCTTGTAGAGCATACTTGAGTGCTCTCCAAGCATTGGCACTCCAGACATCATCTAGAACTACGATAAACCTCTTCCAAAACAGATGTCTTCTAAGTTCTTCCACCAGCTCCACATTGCTCATCTCTCGTAGAATTTTAGGGTTTCTTTAGCTGCATCCTTAAATCCTTTTAAAGCTGCCCGCAAAAGTTCACATTTATGAAAAGACTGAGATACGATAATCCAAGCACGGTATTTGAAGTTTTGTGTCACAAGATGGCTATCAACAACTTTCTTAACTAGAGTCGTCTTCCCCAAGCCACCCATTCCCGTGACAAAAGTAGCAGTGAGCCTTGAGTCTTCATTAAAAATGAAGTTAATCAGTTTTTCCTTTGGCACATCAAATCCAATAATATCAGCCTCATCGATCCATAGTGATGCCGAGCGACTCGCTCGGAGCGAGGATCAATGAGACCACTTGGCCGCATACCCCTCTCTAAGCATATGGAACAACCCTCATGAATCATTAAACCAAAAACGCTCATACGCTCGCATATGGAAGTGATTGTAGATCTGATTTCTTTTATCTTCAAAGCCAAGTGGTGCCTAGCTTTCAAGGATTCGACGAAGAAAAGCGGACCATACACTCCTCTATCGCATTTTCTGTATAATAACTTATTTCCCTCACATAGTTGACCCAAACATGGGAGCCTTCTTGAGCTTCACCACTAGCATGGTGGTAGCATCTGGCATTTACGTCTATTAAAGCTGCTTTCATGGCCTTTAAATCGCCAACTAGCTTATGTACTTGTCCCTAGACGGATCAAAGTAGCTGGGCTTCGGCAACATGCATGGCCAGCAGCTTCTCTATCACCAGCTTCAACACCGCCTCTATCATCTGTTAAGTAGAAATTTTAGGATCAGTTGGTTTTGGATTGAATGATAATTTTAGGATCAGCATATTCCATTATAGTCTACTGTCAACCCAAATTTATGTTAAACCATCGTACACATGCAAGCACTAAGCAATTCATGTTTTAAAATGATGAATTTCATATAACTAAAAGAGACAATTACAAATGAAATAAATAGTATCATCTAGTCATTGCGTAGCAAAAATCCATCCGCCAAAGCCTTCTGTGAGACAAAAAATAATTTCTGTCTCAAAAAAGAGAGAGCTGCTGGGGGCTCCCACCCCTTGGCCTCAGCCCATCGCGCCGCCATTGTCCTGATCAGTCGATCCGCTCTCCCTCCAAAACCTCCCAAAGACTCCCATCACTATAGTAAGGCAATTCATCGTATCTAAGCAAAAGAATTTTCTATAATCCCTCCAGGTTCCCATCACTACTTAATTCTCTAAATAAAACATCATAAACATACTTCCATTGTGACAAAATCTCGTTCTTCCTCGAAAGCATACCACCCATTGCTACTATAGCCAATGACAATCTCTCACACTTGTTTAATATACTCAATGAAAGAGCCTCGAGGTCCTTCGGACATATGACTTTATACTTATTTCCTCGGAAAGATTTCCTGCAGAAAAATGAGAAAAATGTGCATGCATATGCCTCTTTATCTTGTAAAGGTTGGAGTTTGTGGATAAAGGAGGCTGATGTATCAAATTGGTTGATAGAGGCCAGATCTGGTGCAAAGCCCAGATCTGGTGCAAAATACAAAACAATCTGCACCATTCGTTTTGAAGATCAAAAGGCTGAAACAAATTGATTTTTTATTAGTAATTAACGGGATTTAATACATGATTTCAAATCGAAAGGGTATAATTGACAAAAAAAAACCGTATCTCTCCTCCCAATTCTCAAATCCCGACGAGAGGAACCCTAAATCGGAAGAACGAGACGCGATCGAAAACGAACTAATCGAAATCGAAATCGCAGTCGATCGAAATCGAATCGAAATCGCGATCGAAAACAAACTAATCGAAAAAATAGACTGGAACAGTGAACATCGCGCGGACCCCTTGTGATTTATGTCCGCGGAGGTCTTCTCAATTTCGAAAACTCCTCAGACGTCCGCGCCGTTATGTTTCAGACGTCCGCGTAATTCGTCCAAATTTGGATAACGAACTATAAATTGCAGATGACGAACTATAAATTATCATGCCTAACTATCGATGATACTGCCGAATTGTTGACGAATTATAGTCCAAATGTGATGAATTATGTCATAATTCGTCACAAGTGCACTATAATTCGTCGAAATCTTGTCGAATATAGGCCAATTTGGACGAACTATAACATAATTCGTCCAAAATTGGATAACGAACTATAAATTGCAGACGACGAACTATAAATTATCATGCCTAACTATCGATGATACTGCCGAATTGTTGACGAATTATAGTCCAAATGTGATGAATTATGTCATAATTCGTCAAAAGTGCACTATAATTCGTCGAAATGTTGACGAATATAGGCCAATTTGTACGAACTATGACACAACGAACTATAATTAGGCCGTGACGAATTATAAAATTCTTGACATACTATACAATATTCCTGCCAAAATTTGGAAGAATTTTAATTACATATGACGAATTATAGCATTGTTAATCGAAGTATACTACAATATGTCGTAATTCATGACGAATTATAGTCCAATTTTGACGAACTATGACATAATTCGTCAAAATTGAATTATAATTCGTTAAAAAATTTGGACAGGTTTGACAAAAAAAATAGACTGGAACACCGCGGACCCCTTGTGATTTATGTCCAGCGGAGGTCTTCTCAATTTCCAAAACTCCTCAGACGTCCGCGCCGTTATGTTTCAGACGTCCGCGTAATTACTTGATTTGCAGATCTGAGGTCCGATCAACGTCCGGCTGCGAATCCGACTGCGAATCACCCTGCAACATCTGAATGTTTGGACGACTGCGAATCGTCGTCGGCTCCGTCGACCATGGTGCAACGTCGTCCCCAGATCTGAATGTTTAATCGTCGTCCCCAGATCTGAATGTTTAATCGAAAGGTTGAGAGAGAGAGAGAGAGAGAGTGCCAATATTTTATTCCAGAATTACCCCTGATCCAATATCAATTTGAATTATATTTCTTTATGACTAAATTAATCTCATCCACACAATTTACAAAATCAAAGGATGAGATTAGTTTGTATTTTTTACAATAATATGGGGTTTGCACCTGATCCTTTCTCTTGGTTGATATATTCTAATTTTGATAAGAATCCTGCTGCAACAATTGGAATCATGCAGCGCATATTTAATTACTTCTAAATCATCGACAATCCAAACATCATCTAGAGCTATGATAATTTTTCATGAACCAAAAGGCTCTCAAGTGCTTACACCAGCTGCACATTGCGCATTTGTTGGACATTGACGTATTTAACAGGCTCTTTAGCTGCCTCTTTAAATCCTTTAAAGAGCAAAGTTATGAGGCTCTGATACCAATTGCTAGTAAATTATACTATTTAATAATCCGATATCGAGTGCCTCTGATATTATTCGCGATGCGAATAATCTACATACCAACTTGTAAATATCAACAGAGATCAAATATAAATAAAATTCTTATTAAATTCTAGGAATCCCTTATAACATCTTGCCCATGCAACTGTGTGTTTATGAGAACTATGCAAAGAATTTCTCCTTTGGATCTCTTATTCAACAATTAATATGGAAAGACATTGGAATATGACTAATATTGTTTAAAGTAATAAGAAAAGTCCCATTTACCTTTCTGAATAAACTTAATTTGATAGTTTAGGCCAAAAAACGGGAGCAAGAACATTAACATAAGGAAGGAAGGACAACGAAAATAAACTATATTATTAAAAATTAACATTGTTTTACTTTAATACATTACAGTAAAGAACGTCTTATTTCCATATGTATGTCATCTATAAAACGTAAATAATGAGAGCATAAAAAACACCCAAGTATACAATTATTAGCATTACCTCCAGCAATGTATTCAAAATTCTTGGACGTCATTTCACATGACATATCATTTCGTTAGATCTATTAAAGTTTGGCTGCTATGCAACCACAGTTTTTTTTATTAAAAAGCCCATCAGGGCACAACAAGCAAATCCAGTGTTATTAAAACCGATTCGTAGATCGAATAGGTTAAGTCACTGGATCAATGGGTTAATGGTTCAATAGGTTTGAACCGATTTGACCCGCACATTTTAAAAAATAAAAATAAAATATTTATATATGATATTATAACTTAACATATTTATGACTTGAATAAATATTACATGATTATGATCCGATTATAACAACATACCATAAAAATTTAGAATTTGGTAAAGTACAAATTAATAATACAACCATAACAATTTTAGTCTTAATTTGCAAGTCACAACAATAAGAGATTTATAAGATTAATTGAATTTCTAGTTAAATTGATAATAAGTAATAACTTTTTATAGATTTGATAAATGAATATATATTATTGAAACAAATAAAAACAACAACAATAATCTTTAGCCTAGTGGAAAGAAAGAGAATAAATATTAAGAGGGGTTTGAGTTCGAGCTTTGTCTAAGTCAAAATTAAATAAATAATTTTTTAGACCAAATCAAACCGATTGAACCGATCAAATCATAATTTTAATGAAAAACCTGGTCAACCAACCGGGTCTTGATCGGGTCTGACTGGATTTGACCTAGTCGATGCATTTCCGGTCGAAATGACCGAATTGGTCCAACCGATCAAATCGATCGATCCGGTCCGATTTTCACAACATTGAGCGAACCAACTCTCGAGCAACCAGACCCAACAAAAACTAACCCGACGCAGGACTAACTCTAAGTCTAAGACCATGAATACACACCAACAATCTACACCTTTTTTACAACAAAGACACAACAACAACAACATACATCACCTGGAGGCACAACAATGGACAAAGTTCATAAACAAACACTAATAGGATAGGACTACTCGAGAGCTGATAAAGCAACACAACGCCCTAAGAGACCACCAGAGCACACTAGTGATAATAACAATACAGCACAAAAAACAACACACACCAACCTAGGGGTAGGAATTGATCATAGCAGAGCCTCCAACTTCCAGACTCTGGCATTCGCTTAGGGGTCTGCCAGCCCGAGGAAGAGCATCGTCCAACCGGTTTTGAATATGTAGATCCGCAAAAGCAATTGGGACATCATCCATCCTCATCCAAGTCTTCTTATTCTTACGCCTCGCCCACTTTGCTAAACCATCTGTGTAATGATATTGTTTTCCCGCAGTATGTGGTCCACCACGCCCAACCCTTGTTTCTTTCCAGTAGCTGAGAAGCATGCATCAATCCATTGGGAGATCCTACCTTGTTTAGTCACTCCTTTAAATACCGCAGAGACAACTTCCAATTAGTCGGAAAACACCACAACCTCCAGAATATTGAGTCTTGCTAACAAAATGAGAACTTGGTTTTTGCAGGTTGGAAATCTATGCAATGCAACCACAGTTTACTTCTATATAAATGGAGTATGTCTTTAATATTGTTATAATTAGTGTATTACATTTGAACAGATTCCGACCATAGCTCAGTTGGTAGAGCGGAGGACTGTAGTGTTAATTCTCAGATGATCCTTAGGTCACTGGTTCGAATCCGGTTGGTCGGATTTTTACATTTTTATTTGGTATTTTTTTTCATCTTGCTATTGTTCTGTGAAACAACACTTAAAGAGAACGCTTATATATATTACAAGTCCACCCATGTATCAATCTAAAACACACAACACTTAGCACATATACTAAAACTTGCAATCCATAAAGAGCAGAGAATCTCAGGATGCACCGGCAACCACAGCCGACGAGACCATCGTGTTCACTCCACACATTCCATGACCTCGGCAGAGGTGGTAATACCCTTCCTCTCCCCACTTCTTGCCCCACGAATTCTTGATGATCCAGTAAGGCCTATTGCCCAAACGCAGAATCGAAAATCCTTTCGCTCCATACCCGACAAGCAGGACTCCATGGTTGACCCACTTCTTCCCGCAGATAAGCGGGCATGACACACCTCCAATGTAAGTTTGCATAAATACAGCATTCAATCCAACTGCCAAGAAAATTCAACCAAAACCATTACCAAATCAGGCAGCCTACATTCAAAATAACCATACAACGAAACTTACGAACGAACACTCACTTGCTAATGGACCATTGTGCACTAAATGCACAGCAATGCTGTCCTCATCCACCGGAATAGTCGAGAAATTCAACACCTTAACAGCAGCTTTCTTTGGATCAAACTTGCATTCGCTTTTTTTCCCAGCATACGGATAAGTACTCTCCTCTTGCAACCCACCAGACTCAATCAAATAATTGTACGCATTCGTCATTAGCCCTCCATTGCACCCATCATCACAAGCACCCTTCTGCTTCACATCACACTAAGCACCAGTGCAACCACACCCTCAAAATTAAACAAACCTCAAAATTTTCTGAGAACATAATTGACAGTGATAGGAAGAGACCAATTCAATATTACCTTGTGATCACAATCAATAAGCTGCTGCTCACTGAGACTCACCAGCTTCCCAGTTGCTATAAAATTTGCTCCTTCCACCACTCCAGTTGTGCTAAATGCCCAACATGACCCACATGTACCCTAAAACCAATTTACAACCAAAGTCATAACTCAAACCATGAAAGTTCTTTTGAGTTTAAAATTCAGCGTTTCCAGTTTATTTCGAGTTAAATGTATGATTTTTTTAGCTTACCAGAAACTTAAATTAAGTCGCTTAGTTTGGCTTTAATAAGTTCAGTTAAGTTAATTAGCTACCAAACATGCAGCAAGCTCAGAAATTTGGGGTTAATTTATACCTGCATCTTGACATCAGTAACAGCGCCTTTCTCTCTCCAATCGAAATCCTCCGGCAGCTCCTCGCCGCCAACAGCCGCCGCCACCTCATTTCCACTCAACCGTTCCAGCCCCTCAACCCTCACCATCCCAGTGTACATCCTCTCGAACTCCTCTTCTTCCAAATCCGAGAACTGATTCACGCCATGCACCGCCGTCGGATCCATTAACTGGTGCTCCGCCACCTTGATCAGATTCTTAGCGAAAATCCCCAGCCGCCGCAAGTATTCCTCCCTAGTCGAGTACTGCTTGTCGTACTTCTTCATGAACGTTAGAAACTGCGGCTCGGCCTTCAGAGCTCCGCCGTTTACGGCGGAGGATATGTCGTCGGTGACTTGCCGGATGGTGTGACTGGGATCAGAAGCAGAGATGGTGAGTGCGCAGGATAAGAAAGCTACACATACGGCGTACGTTACTGAATTTGTGCCCATTCTATATAACGTGAACGCTGAAGCTATAACCGTCTGTCTCCCTCAGCTCCGAGTTTATATCAGCTTTGAATTTCGAGGCGGTTAGAAAATAAAAATAAAATATTTTTTGCAAACTGACACGTGGAAGACGCATGCGCTGCGGCTACGCCGTCGTTTCGTAAGTGGCACCTTCATGTGATCCCACGAGGCGTTATTTGATACGTGGTCTTTATTATTTTAGATGTTCTGGGCCGATTGAAGCCCGTTAAAATCAGCGGCCCAATTTACTTAGAAGAACCCATTAAGATAGAAAGCCCAAACCTTCAGCATTCCGATCCAATCCATCTATTTGAACATCTTTTTCCAGTTTTCTAAACCTACCGACGAGAGAGAACGATTTTAATCGATAAGGTAAGTCTCCTCTTCTTCTGCATCGTCCGCTTGTGAAACTCGGTAGATTTGATTTTGTAAACATGATTTAATTTCAATTTTTGTTTTGAACAAGTTTGTGGTGGAAGCTAGGGTTTGTATTTACATGTATCCTGAGAATTCAGTTTGACCTATTTCTTTTTTCTTTTTTTGAAACCGGATGCTTTTGTTTTAGGCTATCTGGGTGTTTATTATGGCTGGAAAGGATGAGTACCGGATTTTTGTTGGTGGATTGTCTCGGGATATCACCGAACGGATGCTAGAAAATACTTTCAGCCGCTTTGGGAAAATTATTGAATCACAGGTCAGGTTTTGCTTGGTGTAGGACTCTCTCTTTAATGGATCAATTATTTTTTTTGTGAGTTTGACTTGCATCATATCAGTGTATTTCACCCAATCGTTTTTCTTTTTAGAAATTATTTTAATTTTATTTGTTCATTTTGCCAATAGCAGTTGTGATCATTGCGAAATCAGTGAATCGGAGGACTGTTTTATACTCAGTATTCATCAGTGATGTTTCTTTGTTTCTATGAAGCTCGAATATTGTATGTGATTCAGTGTTCTGAAGGCTCTGGTTGAGATAATTTACTGGTAAAAATTATGGGCCTGATCTAATTTTGAAAGGATGTGGGATGCTTATTTATGATAAGCCCATATAAATCATTTCTTTGTTATAGCAGCTTGCCGGTATTGAATCTAAAACATGTGGCACTAGAAAACGTGTCAGGGCTTTGATGCCGAACAGAGTTCTTGACCTCGATGATTTAAAACTGTAACCTGTTTAATTATGTTGTGCTGTTTGAAGTTAGAAGGCGCAGAAAGATGTTGTTTGAGATGAATTGACAGCTTAAATGCTTTAGAGTAGAGTCCCTGGAAAGAGCCAGATACTGGTCAGATGTTCGACTTATGAGGACACATGCATAGTGGTGCAAGATCATAGATGCATCATTTGGGTTCCTTGATGTGCTTGACAACCTTGACCTAAGTCTGCATTGTAGGCTGACATGTTTTTTTTATGCTTGAGAGTGCTGATTATTTCTAATGCCTAGTCCAGTTACCCTATGGTTTTTTTCATGACATGATCTGGGAAAAAGGTATATTTAACCAATGCATGATACTAATGACGCTGCAAATGATGAAAGACATTGCTCACAAATACCCTGAACTAGCAGAACCATGGAGGGCTGCAACCTCATCTTTCCTTCAGATTACGTTTGCAACATTTGTAGATGCTCCAGTCAGTGTGTGTGATTAGCCTGTTAACATGTGTACAGTACCCTGCGTCATATGATTTGCTTACCTGAATGAGCCCGAACTTGTCTCTCTAAATTCGTGCTGGTTTGCAATTGCATCCTGGTGTCAAGCTCTTTGCATCCAGCTAATGTTTCAATGAAAGATAGATAGGTGGTCCTATACGTGGTGCAGCCATTGGAATATCTGTAGAACAGCTGTCAGTGAATTTGACAGAATGGTATTGCGTCACTAACTGGACGGGCATGGTGCTGAAGACTTTGCAAAATTTTGTTGGCAGTACTTGCCAATCGCTTGGATGCTGCTCACCGCATATACCAATATGTGCTGCATAAAAGTACTTTGTGGATCTGGGGCACCGCAGCAGCAGCACTGTTCAACCAAAATGTATCGTTTTATCCGCAGTCTGCTTAGTAGTTTTGTGCATTTGAAGTGGCTGGGGATGGCTAACCTGGGTAAAGTTGTATAGTATGATCAGCGCACTGAATTTCTAGTGACATCATGCTTTTTTTTGGAGTGACCTGAGTTGCTGTACTCATTGATATGCCCTCTTCAGCAACCATTTAGATGCAAACACATCTTTGTTAGAAGCCTATTTTTGTTGCCGTGCAGTGATGACCAGTTTTGAGAGAGTTCTTTGAATTTCCTTTCATTAATATGGGTATTGTCACATAGCCTCACTTGATCCTTTGTAAACCCGGACGGGATGTCTAAAGTGAGCTAAACGTATATTTGGGCTTGCTGGAACCTCCTTGTTAAGACAACTTGTACTGTCTTCAGATGATTTGAAACTTCTCTGGGAAGACCTTCCTTACCGCCGATGCAGAAATCTGTTTCTGATAGAGTTTACATGTTAAAATAATGCAGCGACTGGGGTGCTTTAATATGCGAGATTTCTTGCAGCAACTGTTTTGCAAATGTTGTTTCTTTGTTCTGACTGCTAGTCATTTCCTGGTCAGCTAGCATTCTGAACTAATTTGCAGTTAGAGGCATGATGTACAGTGAAGGGGATTTGAGGTTTGGCTTGGCCTTTGTAGAATGTCATCGAGCTTGTTTTGAAGTTTTATCTTTGAGATGGATCACAAGTTGGTGTTCCAAGTTTGTTTGCGGTTCATGGTTTGATTACATTTATTTTGTTTTGTTTTTGTTGTTTCTAAGCTGAAAATGAAAGACAGTGAGCAGTCTGTGTGCTTCCCGCTGAACTCTGTGGCAGTTAATAAATTCAACACATGCAGTTTCTCTGAGTAGGTTGGGTAGCTGGTTGTTGTATCGCCAGATTTCAGCTGAAGTTACCGTCTGAGTTATTGTAATGTGTTACACTGGATATCTTGTTATTTGCTGTCATGCAGCTTACTGATGTTGTTCTCCCTGTAGATTATGGTCGAAAGAGATACAGGCCGTCCCCGTGGGTTTGGGTTTATTACGTTTGCAGATCACAGAGATATGGAGGATGCAATCAGGGAGATGCATGGGCGTGAGTTGGGTGATCGCACCATCTCTGTCAACAAGGCTCAACCTAAAATGGGGGGAAATGATGACCATGGGTATGGAGGAGGAGCAGGAGGCTATCCACCTGGTGAAAGAGGAAGCTATGGGTCCAGGGACAGAACGACTGCTGGACAGGACGATTGCTTCAAGTGTGGACGTCCTGGGCATTGGGCAAGGGATTGTCCATCTGGAGGTGGTGGACCTGGCAGAGGTGGCGGTCGATTTGCTTCACGCCCAAGATTCGGTGGTCCTGGTCGTGGTGCAGATCGTTTTGGGGGCCATGATCGTTACATAGATGACCGATATGACGGCGGGCGTTATGGTGAAACTGACCGTTATGAGAGCAGGGATGGTAAATATGGTGGCTTTGAGCGATATGCTGGTGACAGGTGATTATCTGCTTCCATATATTAAAAAGATGTTCAATTAGATAAAGTAGATACCAACAGTGAGTCACACGTCTCAGTCATAAGTCTTTTATAGCATATTTTCTACTTTCAATTTCGAAGATTGGCGACCCTTTAATATTTCCTTTCATGATTGAAGGTATGCTGAAGGTGGGGATCGCTACGGAGGTGATAGGTATGGTGCATCAGATCGCTATGCTCCAGGCGGTTATGGAAAGGAGAGAGAATATGACAGGGACGTCCCACCACCACCCAGAGGTATCAGTGGTAGATATAGTGCTGGAGGCCCAGCTCGTGATGAGGGGCGAAGTTATGCAAGTCGGTCTGCTCCTTATGATCGCCCTAGTCGGGGTGGTTATGACCGTCCTAGTAGGGGTGGTGGCCGTCCACAGTATGATCGCTACTAAAGTGGGAGGGCAATGCCTGGACTTAATTTCATATGTTTTATATAGACTTCCTAAGAATTCGCTTCAGTTGAGTAGAAAACAGTGTTTGTTGGTTTCAAGCTTTTGTCAATTCCTTAACAGTGTGGTCTATTTGCGAGAACCAAGCAGCTTTGACATTTGCTAGTTGTGGTATTTCATTGTTCTACTCGGTGTTTTGACCTTGCCTGATGATAGTATCTTCAGCATACATGTTTCACCTGTTTTTGCAATTGGTTGATGTTCCATCAGTTTACTTACCTGCTGGCGTCTTGTAATGGATTCCCTCAAGATTGGGATTTGGGGTATCTCAGGCATGGAGTATCTCATTAGAAGTCAACTTTACACGTTTGGGAAAAAAGGTAACAATTTTTTGACTGCCATTAATAGTGTTCTTGGCATCGTTCATTAGTTCTGAGATGATGTGATGCATATCCCATTCTGGCATGGATGAGCTTGATGAATTAATATATCTGCACACCTTAATATAATTTTTGAAGTGTATGGTCTATTGATTGGTAAAGGTTGATCAGGCTACGCATATGTATCTTATGTGTCCCCTGCCCCTGCGTGGAGGGTGTCACCAACGTCAGCAGATCAATTCAATTCCTATATTATGTTTGCTATATTTTGAGTACCTGGATTTGTGCACCTCACTATTTTACTGGCGTTGAGGTTACATTGAGGTCATATTAGGTGCATCATCATGGTGGACTGTTATTGTTTTGAACAATGATTTATCTTCTTCTTTATTTAAGTTTTATTGTATATGGCATGGCATTTCCCTCATGAATTGTGATAGTTTGATGATTGTCACATTTTACCAGTAAACATCTGGACGTCTCCTAGTTGTCACTCTCTAGCTTGAGAAATGGGAGTGGAATGATTTAATCACTTCTTTTAAGGAGTTTTTGTTTCCGATCATATTCTCAACTTCTTTTAAAGGAGTTGAGAATATTATAATTTGGAAGTTGGAATAATGCATGCCATATAATGCAGTAGCTTAAATTCAAGTGTGCATACACGTTACATTAGGTGAACAAAAAAATAGGATAAGCCATGTTGTTTTGAGTGGCAAAGAAGTCACTGCCCCCTACTTCTGTGGGAATATATATATATATTTATATATATGGATAGATGGCAACTACAGTTTCAATATTTTTTTAGTCTGCCAAGTTGGCCGGTTAGTTAAGGTGGCATACTCAACTAGGATTTACTTGATCTGATTTATGCATGATCTCTCGCACTTCTGATTTTCATATCGGACTAAAATCAACTTGATATATCTCTAATACTGTAACTTATGCTGTTCCTTTAGTTGATTTACTTGTTCCTTTCATCTATAAGTTTAAGTGACAATTAACAGTGCATCTATAATATTTGCTTTTCAGTGTTACTGGGTGGGAAGCCAGCCAACTTATGTTCCTCTCACCCACCACGCTTCCTCACTTATATATGAATCTTCAAGTTTGGAGTTGCTTGTCTGTTGACTTCATGCTGAGATCTATTATAATGCACGATCGAGGTGACATGCGACCTGCTGTGCTGTTACTGAAGAGGTATACTAATCAATAATCATGTAGCTAGGATATTATAGATCCTGAGTAGGAAATGGTTTACTTGGCTTGGAGAGCAACTTATTGTTAGTGAAGGGGCTGTTTCAAAGTGCACCTAGGAGCTAACTAACCTTGCTTACTTTAGGAGCCACCTACAAAACTTGGTTTAGGTAAGTAGATAGAGCGAAACAGGAGGCATTTGATTTAAATCATCTTATGTCGTACATCATAATCTCAGTCTAATGATTTGCGACTTGTGTTGAGTGCTCGTTTCTGAAGTATATTCTATAAGGATGTCATTTAATGTGGTTAATGGCGGCTTAGCTGTTTAAACATGGGTTAATGGGTGATTATTGTCGGGCTCCGAGGTGACATTGATGATAACTTGGCTTTGTTAAACTTAAATATGACATTAAAGAATCAAAAAATGACTTGATATTACCTGTATTTGTGAATGTTTTGTTAACTTAGATCGGCAGCGAAAGTGAAGCACATGATGAAGACTTGGTGGGAGGCAATGCCTCCACCTATACTATCAAATAATGCAATGTTGAGGTATATAGTAGTGTATTTGCTTCTGCTAACTAAAATGTTGTTTTGAAAGTTTATCCAAAAATATTTTTTTTGTTTGTTTGTTTGAAGTTTGTGCATTTCAATCATTTGAAGTTATTTTATATTGAAAGGACATAATAAAATGCTAATACTTATATTGAATATTAATGAGTAAATTTGTAAATATGAACAAGTCAAACCTCTATAGACTACTTAGTAGATCAAATGAAAACTAATTACTTCTGTACAACTTCAAAATTAATCATATTCACCGGACAAGATCGATCATCAATAGTTTAGATTATTTTAGGATTATCGATTAGTTTTAATCAAACTCATACTCATAACTCATACGTCTGCTTCGACACGCTCGTCATTTTTATTTATTTTGCATCTCAAACTATAAGAATGAAATGAAAAGTGCAAGAGAAAATGATTTTCTATGAGAAATTGGGATATAGAAGCTATTTCCATTTTCCTTTGACAAACTAAGCCCAAACTATATTATCTTCTAATTTTTCTTTTTAATTTGATTTTAAACTAGATATAAAAAGTTTACTTTTTAAAATTTTCTCTTGGTGTATTTCATTTTATTTTTGTCAAATTGTATTATTACGCTTAACATTCCCTCCAACCATTTCCACATTTTTATCACAAAAGATTTTACTCCATTTTTCCCCATCAATTTTTTTTTTCAGATCCTGGGAAGAGCTTTCCAGGAGATTGTTTGCCTAATTTTATCGATTTATTTTCTATTATTTAACATAATATAGTAAATAAATAAAAATAGTATGTATCAATTTATGTATGAATAACATTGATCTGTGCTATCAAATTACAGTTAGCTGCCAGTGGTGTGAAGCTCCACACCATCACCATCTCTCTTCTTCCTCACTCACTATTTATGCCATCTCCACCAAACTCTGTGATCCCCAAATCTCTAACTCTTATTCATTCTTCTGATTTTAAAGGCAATGGAGGGAGAGATTTGGTCTGATTTGGTCCACAATTTGATCCTGAAGAGAAAGAGGAGCCAACGTCAACGCCCGTTCGGAGCCTCATCATCATCGTCATCTGAAGACGATGCTGGATATGTAAAGCCATCGTCTTCCGAGGAGCACCACGCTGCCAAGTGCTTGATGCTCTTGGCTCGAGGCGTGTATGATCTAAACGAGAATTTCGAACCAAATGAGAAGAAGAGGAAGATTAGCGGAGGATTGTATGAGTGCAAGACTTGCAACCGAGCCTTTCCATCTTTTCAAGCTCTGGGAGGACATCGAACGAGTCACAAGAAGATTAAAATCAAAACCGAGCAACTTCTGCAACAGAAACCATTAACTGATGCCTCTCATATCGCCCCACGAACCGCTCTGCAGTTGGAAAGCAGCAACAGAATATCAGGAGCGAAAGCGAGAGTCCACGAATGTCTGATCTGTGGCGCAGAATTTGCATCGGGGCAGGCGTTGGGCGGGCACATGAGGCGGCACAGAGTCACCGTAGCAGTAAACTCCCCAACAGAAACCACTCCAAGGACCACAACAGACGCTAAATCTGATGGTATAACTCTGTCTTTGTTCAGTCCTGTTCGCGTCGAAACAGATGAGGAAATTGGAAATAAAGCAAGCACAAGTGACAACAATGAATTTCAGTGCCTGGATCTGAATTTGCCCGCTTCATCCTCAATCGGAGAGAGTCAATTTAGCTTCGGTTCCAAGAAACCGAAACAGCTGCAGGATTCAGGTTTGGTATTCTCCAGTCCAGCTTTGGTGGATTGTCATTACTGATATTTTGTTTTCAAGTGTTGTTTTTGTATACCACAATTCTTTTGTTCCTGATCCTCACAAATTGTTCTATAAAATTTCTCAAAATTCAGAAATGGATCAACTTTCGTCTGATTATTTTCAACTGATAGATCGTAAATGGGTTACTAGTTAACACAACGATTTTGAATTTTACGAACCCAATACGAATACAGGACAAATACGTCCTGTATTCGTCCTGGGGGTGGTGACAAGTATGTCGATGACACAAAAACTTTCTTTGCGTCTTTTGGCTGGTGTCCATACTTGATTGTACTTTTCGGCAAATTACATAAATGCAAAAAGTTCCATAAGGGAAGAAAGACAAGAAACTCATTGCAGGCCTTATCGATCAAGCTTGTTCGAATTTTTCGATGAATCCATGGCCGATGTAAACAATTTCTCCGCCGACGGCATTTAGAAATTAGATTTAACGATTCTTCTGAGCACCTAAAACGGAGTTTGGAACGGGTTTGGCTATGATTTAGGACCACTTATTATCAGGCAGGCATTGAGCTTAATTTTTCACTATCACAATGTTCATATGATATTTGTGAGTTTGTGGAGTTTTGTTAACCAATTTTGTGATGTGGCTGTGAGTTGGTTGTCAGCTTGATACACTTACTTTACTAGCTGGTACAATCTGGTTGAAGTTTGGCCAGCTAATGTTTGTAACTTTCTTATTATCTGTCTAATTAGCACGACGTTAGTGGCGAAGATGTCGATTTAGCTCTGTAATTTTGTCTAATCCATTTTACTGAAACTTGAGAATTTCCACATCGGTTCCATCTACTTTTTTACAAGAAAATTAAAAAAATGAAAAAACAAACTTGTATGTATATGCCACTTCCGTCATTTTAATTCAAATAAAATTTATAACATAATAAAATGACGTCATTTTGATTGAAACCGTATCGTTTTAGCACTCGCAAACGTATGATTTCGTTGCACCAGATATTTTCCGCATACTACTTGGGGTGTATGATTAACGGTAGGACTTTGGAGAAAGGTTGCACATGGATCTTCTTAAGCTCATTTTGTCAACTGTGTTAATATACTTAGTATGTAATGATTGTTATAAGCATTTGTTAGTGAGATTTATTTTTAACCACACTTGAAATTTGAAATATGAGAATATTTTAATATCATCTTTGATTATTCAATCGGGCTCTATTTTTCATACATTTTATATATTCTACTTTTTATCACATCAAAAACCAATATTTAATTCTTATGACGTCTTCTCTTATTATCGAATGATTAGATTAGATGTCACATTCCACACCACAAAATCAATTGTGAAACTCCACCCCAAGTTCTGAGATGATGACATCTTGGAGGATCCTTGCAACATAATAAAAAGCATCCTCCTTTCACGTTTCATCACATCTGAAGATGTCCCAAATTTGAATAGGGAGACATCGTGACACAATTGTCTTTCAAAATCCAATCAATATGAGCTAACGAAACTCAACACAGAATTAGACTCTCGATAGTAAATGTTTGTTTGATGATGATGTTTGTTTGACTGAATTTGTAATGTGTAATTAAATGCATACCAAAATTAGTAAATGTTTGTTGTCAACTGACTCTCCACAGGACAACGATCATAAATGTGACCCCACTGCCACTTTTAGACCACCTGTAAACTGTAGCATTTTGCAAAACTCCAGAGGCAAATTACAAGTTTTAACATACTCGAGCCCCTTGAGGTTGTCAATGCCTTCTGGCATCATTTTTAACTTATCACAGTCCGTAATTACCATCTGCCTCAGCACAGGCATTGTACCATTTAACAATTTTACTCTCTCCAAGTTGCGTAGGTTGTGGAGCCGCAGGTGCTTGAGTTTTAAATACCCCGTCCCTCCGCAGCATAGTTCTTTCCCATTGTAAGCTTCTTCAAGTTCAAGCACCACAAGACTCGGCAAATCCTGTAAAGCTGCTAGAGGATCTTGTTCTAAGTTTGAATACTGAAGCACCCGTTTGGATAGGTAGTTCAGTGAACTGATCCATTTTGGTAGATTATCTTAACCACATCTGAGCAACACATCCTGCAGAAACTGAGGCGGGCTCGATAAAGAGAGTTCTTATCACAACTATACATGATGATATTGCCAACCATTTTGATACACCGACCTCCTTTGTCCACAAATTCCCACCTTTGGCTGTTGCATATGTTTTGCATATATTATATGTTGATTTATGAAAAATTATTTTATAAATACAATCAAAATATTTCTATAATTATTCTACATTGCAAGAGATGCACAAACATGAGATCAAATATCTCTTCTTAGTCTTATATATAATACAATAAATTATATTCATATTCATATAAAAAACTAAAAAATATTTAGAAAACTAAAAAAAACTAAAACAGTCTCCAAGATAATCGTCACAAACACTAGCCATATGCTTCAGAATATTTTTTCGACTTGAAATACAGAGGCATCCTTAACCATGCTGCTTTTGTCCACTTCCAACTTGATCTCAATTTTGACATCTCTACCTATTGGAACACCAACAACTACAAAATTTTCGATCAGAGAATTGTATTATGCAAGGACAGTTTCACCTTCATAGGGGAGATAAAGTGTTCATTGGGATCGACTTTGTACTTGAATTTTACTGTAATGGGAATTTGTGTATACTTACGGATTAATATATTGAGGTTACCATCCTCACCTGCCATCTCAATAGTTAGTGTGTGATAGTTCTGTTCTTAATGACAAAGTCTTCAATATGTGCATGTTGAATACCACTCAAAACAACTGACTTTCCTGGAGTCCATCAGCAGCTAAATACCGTGAAGAGCTGTTCATGGGAAAATGGAAACACATCACAAACACAAAAGCTACAACCTCAAGCAATTTAGCTGATTTTATAGGTTTGAAATAGTAGACCCTGTGTTGGTCATGATTAGTTGTAAGAGGTTAAATGACTTTTGCTACGTATCCTTCGATTGTGCTGTGCACTTTAGCTAAGATGATTCCTGTGATTTGAGCTTATTTTGCGACTGTGAAATATCTTCTTCTTTTTTTGATCAAATGGGTTTTAATTTACTCATGGGTGACTCGAATCCGGGACCTTTGTTTCCAGATAATAAGTGCCTACCACCGGGGGATAACCTCACTTCATCGCGACTGTGAAATATTTGGTTCTCGTTTTCAGTTAGTTTTTTATCATTTTTTTGGACTGTGCTGTGTGCTTCAGCTAATACCTGGTTCTCGTTTTCGTAGACATGATGATGTGTGTTTAACTGAATTTGCAATGTGTAACTAAAATGCATCCCAAAATTAGTAAATGTTTGTTGTAAACTGACTCCACGCTGTCAGCAATTCTCCCCAAAAAGAAGAAGAAAAAAAAGATGTCCTCATTTTAACGCCACCAAATAGTCTCAATATAAATGACTCATTCTTAAAAACCAAAACTGTTGACACAAGTTCATGCTACCTAATCAACAGAAAAGAAACTAGCAGATGGATCTTCTGCCTGAAGACTGTATCGCGCATATTTGCTCCTTCGCAACTCCTCTTGATGCTTGTCGAATGTGCCTCGTTTCATCTACCGTGCAATGCACGGTGGACTCTGATTCCGTGTGGGCGAGGTTTCTACCTTCCAATTACCAAGACATTGTTGCTACATTGGATGATGCTCCTTTCAAATGTTCATCAATGAAATACTTGTTCTTCAAGCTTTGTACTCCCCTTCTTATCGACGGAGGTAAAAAGGTTTGTACGCTTCGCAACATTTCATTTATTTTCATGTTCAGAGGTAAAAATTGATTTTCTCTGATAACGAGTTTTGAAATATATCGTCGCAGGTTTTTTGGCTTGACAAGCGGACCGCTAAAAAGTGCTACATTTTGAGTGCTAGGGAACTTTCAGTTACATGGGCTAGCAATCCACTCTACTGGTCATGGAAACCTTCAAATGGCTCGAGGTGCGCGTTTTCACTCATTTGGTCTTCTTCTCTTTCTTTCTTTTTTACGTGTTGCGTAAATTTTACATTACAAATTGCTCATTGTACCTTGCTAGGTTTCCAGAGGTGGCCGAGCTTCGAACAGTTTGTTGGCTTGAAATCCAAGGCAGCATCGCAGCTCCAGCCTTGTCACCAAAATCTACCTATGAAGTTTTTCTCATTGCTCAGTTTGCGAACACCGACGTTGCCAAGTACCATTTGCAAACACGGAGTTTCCATAGTAGCAACCAGCCATCGTTGGAATACGTGTGTTACTCGAATAACACGAAAGTCCTAAGATCGAGAGTTTGCGGAGAATGTGTTCAACTTGCTCGTGCACGAGACGACGGGTGGATAGAAATCAAGCTAGGAGAATTTTACAACTACGAGTTCGACCAAGAGGATCAACAAGTTGAAATGAGCAGGATTGAAGTAAAAGGTGTTTACTTGAAAGGAGGGCTTATTGTTGAGGGAATTGAAATAAGGGTAAAACCATGAGCCAGCTGGACATTTGATATGAACAAAATTGTTTACATCTGAAAAAGATTCATCGCAAATGTTGCGACTGTCACGATTCAAATGTTGAATTCGATAAAAGCGATGTCATTTTTATTTTATGTTATTTCAATAAAACAACATCATTTTTATTAAAATTTCGTTGTTAGCAACTTTAACCTTTAATATTGTTTTTTTTTAAAATATCATTTTGATTGAAATTACCTGATTGATATGGTTGAACGGCACAAATGCAATGAAAAACCTGTTCCTCAAAAGATGACTAAGATTTCATTTTGTTGAAGAAAAACAAATCGTCTGTACATTCTGATCCTCAATCTACATGAAAAAAAACAAGTCTAAACATATCAAGTAGATTTGCCGTGAATAAGGAACATTTACAAAACGAAGAACAAATGAAACATGACACTCTGACTTCCGACAGCGGGGACATACAAGTATACAACAGTTCCTTCAGCTGAGAAGCCAAGGAATCTTCAGTCTTTTTGAAGCTCTCTTGTACGTACTTAATAGCTACAACTTCAGGAATTTTTCGTGCGACAAGAGGTGTGCAAGTGAAATTCTACAGTGGTATGTTATATCGTATATATCTATTGGGCTCTTCTGCTGGAGCTTTAGGCGCAACATCCGTTATGGCGTTTTGATGCCTGATATTCTTTCTGTTTCAGAATTTGCCGTTTCACTACTGCAGATCCATGTTCCACTAAAACAGGTACTTCGAGTATCTGCAAACCGAATTCCATGTTACCCTTTTTAACAATCGTGCAGAAAAGAAAAAAAATACATTTTTAAGTCGCAAGAGGTTTTACCTTTACTATGAGTTCCTTAAAGCATTGGTGAACATTTTCTCTAGTTTTCGCACTACACTCAAAAAATAAACACTTGTGTTCTGCGGCAAGGGCCACACCCTCTTCTCTCGTAACTTCCCTCTCGCTCTCCTGCTCACAGCATCATTAAAATTTAAAACTACTTGTCGGCACTCGTCAAGCGTAGAAGATATGAAAAGAGAAATTATAGATAGGTCGCATAATGTACCTTATCAACTTTGTTGCCGACGAGTATTTTGACACATTCGTGATTCGTTGAGAAACGCTCCACCTCCTTCGCCCATGTCTTTGCCAGATTCATGAATGTATCTCTCCTCGTCACATCATAGACTGCATTCAACAGTTAAATTCACTCTTCAGTAATCAAACTGGTTTAAATTAACTAACTACAAATGAATTGTCGGAACAGAATTTACCAAGAATGATTCCATGAGCACCACGATAATAAGAACTAATCAATGTCCCAAATCTTTCCTGACCAGCTGCAACAGATTAAGCAAAACATAATTAAATGCTCCGGTGGAAATGTGAACAAGAACAAGCAGCGTAATGACAATGCCTCCAATCTCGACCAATTTGTTAGTTAGTTATTTCAAAAAGGCTCAACTGTTGCGCTATTCTCGTCACACAAAATATTATATGGGAGCACTGGGACGTGTTTTTTGCATAAGAATTGCAGTTTCAGTACCAATGAAGTTCTCTACCATCTGATTATAATCTGATGTATCGAATGAAACCAGTACGATACGGTAACAGGCATTTGATGTTAGCTAATTGAACAAGTCGATTACCTGTATCCCATATTGTAAGCTTCATCCTTTTCCCATTAGCTGTTAGATGTTTGATTTTGAAATCCACGCCTGAAGGCATAACCACGAATATCTCAAGTAATCAGTCAAGATACTTATCGTATTAAAGAGGTAAAAACACAAACAGTCTTTCCCATTTGTCGGCTCCTCGACAATCAACAAACACAACATGTTACAAACACTGATCCCCAGCCCCACCTCCCACCCCCAAAGAAACATCACCCTTAAAAAACAAAAAATCACTCAGTTTCTGAACTTCATTAAATATTTTCAAACAGAAACTGAAATTGTCATGTGGATTGTCCAGTCAAATTAGATTACAAAATTTACAACCACATATCTAAAATCCTTCATCATAAAACCAACCACCACTTTAATTTCATTAATGTCTGAAAAAACAAAACATCATCCGACCAAACACTTCTCATAAAATTTCAAGATTTAACACCGTTTAAATACCTTAACATAAATCCAAATAAGTCTAATAATTAACCAGACACACAACAGTTTCTTAAACACAAAATTCAAAAAACAAAAATAAAGTTAAAAATAAAAATGAAGGATGAACAGAAAGTGAAAAGTGTGTACCGATTGTGGGAGTGAGGTCAGGAAGAAGACAGTTGGAAACAAAGCTACAGAGAAGACTACTCTTCCCAACAGCGGAATCTCCGATCAATAAAATCTTAAACGAGTAGTCGAAACTGTTATTGCTCAACCTTCCTTCACCAGACGACACTGGACTACTCTTCATCATCGATCTTTTAGCTTCAGCTCCACACAGACCAATTTACAGCTTATAATCACTATCACTCCAACATGCAGTGGCAATAACGAACTCCACAGACTCAGACAACCTTTGACTGAGGCGAAGAAGACGATGCCGGAGATCGGAGGTTCGATTTTTCGTGGGCGGAAACCGCGAGAAGTTTTTGTGTGAATGAAAGGAGAGAAAAGCTGGCTGAAAGCGTAAGAGAAGAAAACAACAAACGAGAGGTGAAGAAGAGGGAAAGCGAAGGCCGGGATTGAGACTAAACGGCGTCGTTTTAAAGGTGTAACGGCGTGGTTCGAACGAGAGTGGGGCCTACGGGAAAATTTAGGCTCCGTTTTGATGAATAAAGTTGAAATTTTTGTGGAGCATAGTGGAAAATTGAAATGATAATATTGATGATTAAAGTGTAGTCCACAACTATATGAATTCAAATATTTTCCCTCAATTATTTGAATTGGAAATCCCAATTGTATCTATCAATCGTAAAATTAATTATTAGGAAAATAGGAGTTACGGCGTTAGAAGTCGATTCTTATACGTGAAGTGGACACGAAGGGTCATGACTCATGAGTCATAGAAAAGCCGACATTCAAAGACATTAGCTGAAGACACGTCACCAAATGGGTAGCTGCGTGTACTTGTGACCTCAACAACGTGTTATCTGGCTGTAATAAGTAATCGTTAATGTAATGGAGATAAAATATTTGAGATTGGTTTGAAGGTTCAAGGAATCGATGCCGGCACATTTGGCACGTGGTTCGGATTGGTTCATCGTTGTGCACGTGCTGCCTTGTAACTTCCTCGGTTCAATTTGAATTTTGGGTTTGAGCAACTTTCTTGAAAATGCAAACTTATTGGTTCATGTCATACCAAATTTCATTGCTCTTGGGAGTCAACTTGTTTGAAATCTGAGCTCTTTTTGTGAAGGCATTGGCCGAAAAAATGTTTATTTTGTTGAGTATAAGACAGTTTGATAGATATACGATGTGGCTTGGAAAAAAGAGATCAATATATTTCAAAGAGTATAAAGAAAAATAATTTGCTCAAGTTGAATGGACTGCAAAAAAGGAATCCGGGGAAGTTGAAGTTATAACAAAAATATGTGATGTATAACATAATGTGGAACAAAATCGCACTGGTCAATTCACCACATTGACCATCTTCTTTAACTCCGGATCGACTCCGCAGAATAGGCCGGTCAATGAATCAATTCAATACAACCAATAGCACTAGCACTAGTCCAATTAGACAAACTATCTTTACATTAATCGAGTCATATTACAAAAGTCTACAATCAACAAACATACTAATAATAGAAAGTGTTATGCTAGAGTGGGAAATCTCTTTGTAGATTTCAAATGTATATTACTAGAAATAGGAAGCCCTTTTACTACTAAATTTAGCATAGAATGTGATGCATTAGTGTGACGCAAATGCCCATTTATGGACATTATCAAGTACATTAGTCAGAGGGGTAAATAGGTATAAGAATTGAGTTTGGGGAATATCTAGTCCTTTTTTTTATTAAAAAAATAGTGTGATGCAAATGTGTGCTAGTAAAATACTAAGAGAGCTTGGGCGGGTATGTGGATTTTGGTTCTCAGATAACTTTGGGTTTTTGGAGTGAATACAATGGTGTTTGCAGGGCTGGAAAAGGCATGAGGATCAACTAAGTTCAGTTGAAGCTTGAGAATCAAAGCCAGAGCAAAACAAGGTCGTTTCGTGGAGCGGGAGCTAATTATTTGAAGCTCGAGGAAAATGCAGCCGTTTTGGTAAAAGCGGAAAGTTTGGACTAGGATGAAAACGGGAACGCATGTAGACAGAGTGGTGTCGTTTCCCTTAAGGGAGAGTTTCTCAATATCAAGCAAAACGTCGTCGGTCCATTCTGTTAAGTTCGTTACATGCGCGACGTCGTTTTGGATGAGCTGCAACGGATACATAAGGAGCATGCGAGTTGAGTCCGAGTCTAATCCGAGTTACGAATGAGTTGAGATTTCTGGAAATTGTCATACAATTCGCATATGTAACGAAAGAAACGGAATCTAAAAATGTGAACGACACTTCTTGCAAACTTAACATTATCAGCTCATTTACAAGAGCTCGTTACACAAATCAAACCAAAATGCCCCAGCCTTTGATTTCAAACATTAACAACTTTGCAAGGCATTCCAATCTTTGCAATTTTGGTTTGACAATGAATCAATCAATAATTGCATCCAATTTTTTCTCCAAACTTAAGTAGCCTAAACTATTTCCAAAATATACTTTTTTCCACCAATTCTATTTTTCTATCCCTAAAATGCTAAAAAAATATGTGTCCCTGAATATTAATTAAATATAAAAGAAAAAGAGAGCAAAATCGCATTTTATCTCCAATCCCTCTTTTTCCCAAGCACCGTGTCCAATGTGCCTTGGCACTGAAGCAAGTCAATCTCTCTGAAACCCTAAAACTCTCATCGCCGATTTTTTCACCCCCAATTCAATTGACCTGACCAGATGGCTCTCTTCTGCCAAGAGAACAAGGCTGTCTCTTCCCCGCCGCCTCCGCCGCCGCCGATGCTTGCTCCTGGATTCCGGTTTCACCCTACCGACGAAGAACTCGTCCGCTACTACTTGACGAGGAAAGTTTGTAGTAAAAATGTCAGAATCGATGCCATTTCTGAGGCCGATATTTATAAGATGGAACCCTGGGATCTGCCAGGTTCTCCATTTTTCGTACTCAATTTTGTTTCTTTCAATTTCGGTTTTATTTAATTAATTTTTATTTTTCGGTTGATTTTTGTTGTTGCTCAGATGTATTAATGAGATCCGTTATTAGCCTGTGTGAGAAATTCGAAGTCTGTTCTAGTGTTGACTGAAATTCTAGGTTGTGACTTTTGATTACTTGGTCTAGAAACTTTGTAGCTTGGAATTTTATCTGTGATTTCTCCAGTCTCATATGACTTTCATTTGCTAAACGAGGGGATATGGATCTTAATATATGAGGTGTTTTTTCTCTTCTTGTGTTGGTCGCTTGAGTCAAAGACCTTTGGACTGTGGTCAATTGTTTATGTGGGGACTTTTGCTTGCATTTTGGTATATGCTACAGACATAATGTCAAAGTTGAGAAAAAAAAAGTGTTGTGTCCGGATTTGTATGTCACTTCAATACTGTAACTGGGTTAGACCTGAGTCTCTGAAAATTGACTTCACTGTAGCTGGTGTCGAGGGTATGATTGAGTTGGTCTGGAGGTTTGAGTCACATGCAGATTAAAGTGTGTTGAGCAAGTTAGATTGAAAAGCTTGCACTTTGTGACCATGCTAATAGAGTGTGGTGTGCTTGTTTGAATTGGGAATGGTTTTCATTGTTTGGTTTTCATGGAATAGGTCTGTCAAAGATGAGGAGCAGAGACCTGGAATGGTACTTCTATAGTGCGTTAGATAAGAAGTATGGAAATGGGGCGAGGATGAATCGAGCTACAAGCAAAGGGTATTGGAAGGCTACTGGGAATGACCGGAGTGTGAAACACGAATCTCGAACGGTTGGGATGAAGAAGACTCTAGTGTTTCACAAAGGAAGAGCTCCTGGGGGTAAGCGTACCAATTGGGTGATGCATGAATACAGGCTTGTCGATGAGGAGTTGGAGAGGCTAGGCGTTATGAAGGTGAGAGATTGTATCAAGTTTAGCCCTACAACTTGTAATGTAGCCTGTTTAGGTATCAATTTTGCATGTCGTTGTCATCTTTGTTAATACCATCCAAACACTAGCTGACCCTTTTTATTATTTTGGGGAGGAAGGATGGATTTGTGCTCTGCAGAGTGTTTCAGAAGAGTGGATTAGGGCCACCAAATGGAGACCAGTATGCTCCTTTTGATGAGAGTGAATGGGGTGATGATCAGCTAATCCTTGTTCCCGGCGCAGAGGCTGGCGACGAAGGTTTAGTTTCTGATGAAGCTGATCCTCGGGATGGCCCAAGCTTGCAAGGAAATGGCCAGGACGAGGTAGTTTCTTATCCAAGCATATCACACATCACATTTATTAAAGAAAACAATATATATTTGAAGCTCATTTTTTTCATGCTTATTATAGAGCAAGGTTTCTTGCTAAAACATGAGAGGCACTGCATAGACTTTGGGTCCTTGCCCTGGCTCGTTCTTAAGTTCTAGTCAAATATAACATGATATTCGCTACCTTGGAGTTGTTACAATTTTTATGTTTTGATGGAAAAGAAGTGTAACAGTATTTATTTATTGAACATAGGTCATCTTTTTTACTTGAAGCGTCTCCCGAATTTTGTTTTGGTTAAAACTTGATATTAATCTTTCAAGCTTTTTGATGTGGCAATATGATCGTATTTAAACTGCAAGCGACTCAAGAATTTTGATGCCGTTATTGCTCATTTTATGGTATCCTGCTTAATGGTTGGATATCGCAGTATGATATTATTCATCAAACTGTTGACTATGTTTTATTCTGTCAGAAGTGCCAAGATACTCAACCAGAGAAGACGGAAAACAATCTAAGGGAGAGAGATTTTCTTGGTACCACATTAGTTTGTAAAAACGAGAAGCTTGACAACTGGTCCCTACCGTCGATAGTAAGAGCGAAGAGGCCGAGGCATTATTTTGGCACAGACCCAAGCCGTGTGAAGTCATCGTCATCAATTCCGTTGGCCCCATCACTGTCGATAACATCAGCTCCAACAATGGCAGATGCTGCAGCCATAGCAGCAAGAACACTGCTGGAGTTTCCCAAAGAACCTGCTCGCGAGGCTAGTAGGTTTGACATAACTAGCTTTGACCTGCCTGTGCACCCCAGCTACTTGGATCTGATCAGCAATCTGCAAAAAGAAATCCACACCGCCTCAGCAGATAGAGACAAGTTGAGAATTGAAATGATGCATGCTCAGGCTATGATAGATGTTCTCCAGTCGAGGATCAACTTCCTTCTCCAGGAAAACGAGGACTTAAAGAAGTCAGCTTAAAATATATAGGGATGAGTGGCCCTTTGTCGATTGTACCTCCCCTGGCCTAAACTAATTTCAGCAAATGGTCCCTCCGAATAATCATGCCATTGTTGTTGTTCCTCCGAATAATCATGCCATTGTTGTTGTTCAGGATTCGATACTGAGGCGAAGACTACCTTAGGTCGCCTATGTATGACAGCTGACAACCCAGCTTCCAGATATAGCAAGCTGGGTCATCAGTGTGAAGTGTATACATGTCTGTAGTAAAGTAAGGACCAATGTTGCCATTCTGTATGTTCCGTTTGACCTTGCCACCTGCCATCAGATCACGCCCTTATTCACATCGTCTTCAAGGCCGGCAATATAAGACAATCAGCAAACATATAAACCATGGTTGGCAATGACATTGTCCTTTTGAGCATCATCCATCATTAGATTCCTCCTTTGAATTAAACTATGCATGCCAACTTGGATTATGATATTTTGCCGGCGTTCCTCATTCGTTTATCCAAACCTCATTATCACTCATACGGATACATCTATGCATATACCCACAAATCCTCAGGTACCTTAAATATATCTCTCAACTCTTTTACACACTAAATCAGCTTCTGTGCTTGTTCATAGCTGTTTACATCTAAAACATGTCTGTGGAGGAAGCATCCTGGGTTGAAACAGAGGCAGGCAGCAAGTACGACCCTCAAACTGGGGTGTACAGTTCATCAATGAAACTGACTGACCAGTACAAGATTCCCACAACATCCAATCTTGACGTGGCCACCTTCGTCATGTCTCAGTTCCCTCCTCAATCTCAGGACTCCAGACTTGCTCTTGTTGATGCCGCTACGAATGCTGAAATGAGCTATGGCCAGCTCAAGAGATCCATTCAGAGTCTGGCTTCTGGGTTGTATCATGCACTTGGTGTTAGAAAAGGAGATGTTGTGTTTCTTCTTGCACCGAATTCTGTCATGTATCCGACTATATGCTTGGCTGTTTTGTCAGTTGGGGCTGTTTTAACAACAGCCAATCCGCTGAACACGGCGCCTGAGATAAGTAAGCAAGTGAAAGACTCTGGTGCGAAGTTGGGGATTTGTGCAGCAGAAGAGTTGCATAAGTTGATCCCAACTGGAATTCCTGCAGTAGTTTTGACCCGGGCTTCTAAAGAGAATTTAGTGTCAGTCGAAGAGCTGATCCATTGTTGTGACCTTGAGCTTCCTGATTTAGTGAAACCATCGCAGAACGACAAGGCTGCGATACTTTACTCATCTGGGACTACTGGAGTGAGCAAGGGAGTGGTTTTGACACATGGAAATTTTATAGCAATTATCTCACTGCTGAGATGGACTGTAGATGTCCATGCAGCTGCTAATGATGTTTTCTTGTGTTTCATTCCGATGTTTCATATCTATGGGTTGGTGTTCTTCGCCCTCGGGCTGTTTCCATCAGGAGTGAAGACAGTTGTGATGCAGAAATTTGATCTAAAAGTGATGCTCAAAGCTATCCAAGTACATAAAATCAGTAACATTCCTGCAGTGCCTCCTGTTATACTTGGTTTAGTAAAGTATCATGATCCTCGATTCGACCTCTCTTCGCTAAGGCGCGTTAATTCAGGAGCTGCACCGCTGAGCAAAGAGATTGCTGATGCTTTTCGTGACAAGTTCCCTTGGGTGGATCTCAGGTGTGGATATGGTCTGACAGAGAGTTGCGGAGCAGCCACTTTTTTCCCAAGTGGGGAACAGTCCAGGACGCGTCCAGCGTCCTCAGGAGTGCTTCTTCCGGGGTTTTATGCCAAGGTGGTGGATGATGACACTGGAATGGAAATGGGGCCGAATGGTAAAGGGGAAATGTGGCTTAAGAGTCCTACAGTTATGCAAGGTTATTTGGGCAATGTGGACGCAACCAATGCGACATTCTCTTCAGATGGATGGTTGAAGACCGGTGATCTTTGTTACTTCGACGACGATGGGTATTTCTATATAGTTGATAGGATCAAGGAGCTCATTAAGCACAACGGGTATCAGGTACTACTTTTAACGATTCTGCTTCATCTTCCTTTTATTTAAAAACTACGCCACATTTTTATTTAAAATCTGTATTTTGCAGGTTGCACCAGCTGAACTAGAAGATTTACTGTTAAGTCATCCTGAAATTCTTGATGCAGCGGTTATACCGTAAGTTAGCTACATTTGCCTTTATAGACAGTACTGCAATTAATTGCGACTAGTTAAAAATATTCACTTACTGAAAAATAATGCAGAGTTGAGGATGAGGAAGCAGGACAGATACCAATGGCATATGTTGTGAAATCACCCGGTTCAAAACTCACAGATGGTCAAGTGATTGCATTTGTTGCGAGCCAGGTACTTATTCTCATTTTTTTCACTCACAAAAATATGTAAATAAGCTCGCGGTATTTTCTTGGATTGGCATCCTCAGCATTTTATTAGAGCTGTTGTCTTTTTACTTTCAGGTAGCTCCATATAAGAAAGTGAGAAAAGTGAGGTTTATCAGTGCCATACCAAAATCAGCTGCTGGGAAAATTCTGAGGAAGGATTTGGTATCACTAACCCAAAGGGAGGTTCTTTTTTCGCGACTGTAACCTTAAATTTATGTTTGTATCCTGGAAATTTGGCAGCATACTTTTTCACTATACATTATCGAACTTTGGTGATTGGGCACCGTAGAGTTTTTATGGCCAGCTCAGAAATCTTGCTGCAAATGTGAAGGATTTTATGCGTCCAAAGGAAATAAAAAGGACAGGATTGCATTTGTATGATCCACATTTCTCAGTTACAACATTTTACTTTGATTTTTTATTTACCAATCCAGCAAAAATAAGAAAAAAATATATTTATAAATTATCTGGGAGCTGAGGAGGAACAAGATGGCCTTGTTCAACTTTGGCGCGAACTATTGAAATGAATCATCCTTTCACCTTCTCCTGCTGACACATTTCTTCACAAGGCTGGCGACATGATTCCTCGGTGGCTCCGACGGCTGACAGGTCTCTCAGGCAGGCAGGTAAGCAGTTTTGTATGCAGGGTTCAAGCTCAGGATCTGCCGCTTTGCTGACATCAAGGCATGTTATGATCAATGCGACTGCAAACAAGAATGAAATTAATTTCTTATTGGCTGTGTTCTTCATCTTCTTCTGAAATGTTATTTCCTAATGTCTGATGGTGTTGAGTTGATTTTGAATGTATAAATAGTTGCATAATAGAAAAATTGGTGAATCTGAGAAAAGTGTGGAGACATTTGGGGACAGCTGACTGTTTTCGAATGCAAAAAAAAAAAGGATTGCCTTTCTTTTTGGCATATTGTGGACTGTCAGAATTCAAAATAACATCAAATTTTGATTCAACATATGGTTTGATCAGGATTGCAGTCATCCTGTGCGCGATCGATAAAATGGTTCCTAGGTATCGAGAGGTCGACGACGTTAATTCTTATAATATCTTCTCTTGCCGCTAATTCTTATAATGTCTTCTCTTGCCGCTAGGCCAGTCAATCCTGATGGTCATTGATTTTTGTCCTAGTTTTGAGTAAAGGACAATAAGCAGGAATATTGAAGTTCTACAATGGTAATGCATAAAAGCCACACTGAGAATTAAATGATTATAGATCTCACATAGCCCAGTCAAAGAGTTACAAGTAAACATGAAATCCTAATTCTGACACAGAGCATGTGATCCTTTTAAACACAAAATCATGACATACAAAAACCTATTTCAATTTTCAAGTCAAAGAAACTCCGGGAAAATAAATAATCTCACTCTCATTTTCCAATCATAAACTTTAGAGAACACACATGTAGCTCTGGCACTTTCTTCAATACAATGACAGATTGGACTACTAATTCATTCCTTCTGAGACGGAGTTCACTTTCTGCATGATCATGTCTTCAGCAGTGCGAATAGCCCTTTGCGATCCTGTGATTGTGACTTTCCTGGAGTTGAAGGTATGGGGAATGAGAATCGGCTAAACCTACTGATTCTATATACTTTATGACTATTACCTTTTGAGTTGTCTGAACTAGATAATGAAAATCATGTATATGATATAATATATAGTACCTTTCATTGGTGCCGATAATAAAATCACCTCGGTCCGATATCTTTATTCTAGCACCACTGACCTGCGAGGGTGAAATGATTTGGTTGAATTTTATATTAGTAAGACATGGTGAAGAAGTTTTATATCATCTAATACAAAGACGAAACTCTTTGGTTTGAAGAAGCACCTGACTGATCTCTGTTATGTTCCTCCCACCACGACCAAGAACAAGTCCAATATGATCATCAGAAATGCCGAGTGTTACTGATGCATTGCTCTGATCATCCTGCAAACATAAAATTTCCATCATCTTCAATGCTTGGGATTATTAGTATTAGGCATAAAGTAAACAAGAAAATAGAACTAAAACAATAAAAGGAACGCCACAAACCTTGTTATTCTGAAACTGACCCCTGTTACCATTATGCTGTCCAAAGTTGGTACCATAAGCAGCTGCAATACAATGGTGAACATATTTATTCAGTGCACAAATGTATTAGAAACTATTAATCCAGGTGATAAAAGAAACTTCACATCACGCGCCGGGAGGGGTGACATGCAGAGGCCAACATTGCAATCAAATTACGATGAGATACATATCAAGCGCACTGCCGCGCTGGCTAATGACATGCCTTGAATGAAAACTATGTTAAAGAACATACTAAGTACCTCAACATTGATAATCAGCCTTAGAGTTATCTTTTATATCTAAAAACATCAGTAACTCTCATTATAGATTCAGTTTACAGAAAGATGGTAGAGCAATTAATGCCGATCGCATCGCTAGATGTTAGTAGTCAGCCAGGGCAACGCAATGTGTATGTAGCCATATTGAACCCCTTTCCAAACATTAAATTACATTTTCATTAACTCATATTTAACAGGTTGGATAAAATCGTTCTCAAATCTTCATTTGCTTCCGCTGGGAATAGATAATAGCCAGGTCAACACAATTAGGATTCTCCCCAGCTATTGAAGGCCAAAATACCAAAATCACCAATGAGTGTTTTTTATCAAGTCATAACTTATTCGTTTATGGCATGTAACTAGTCATGCATTTCGACATTGAGGATGATATAAACAGATGTTCAAGTAGAAAGTAATGCATCGTCAAATTTAAAACAGGGAGTTAAGAAAACTAATAAATTTTAATTTTTTTTAGTGAAAAACAAACCGTTGAGAAAATTTAGTAGAATTTGAAATCACACCTGCATATGAAAATGGTACATTCACGTAGTGTGGATATTGAGGATCTTCAAAAAGCTTATGAAGAATCAATTTGATTGCTTCCATCTGTTCATCAAGAGAACCTGTTATCATCACCAACCTATCACTCAACCGATAGTAATTGGCATCCAGTGGAGATATCTTGATGCCGGCACCTGAAGCTTCAATCAGGGACCTGCGCAAGATGACTCCAAGGTCAACTCATGATCATTGGTTATGTTAGGTAGCTGGAATTGGACTTATGAAAAAGTTGTAGAAAGATACGTAAGAAGATTTAGTTTATTGTTCTCATATGTGACGAAATGACAACGTCTAACTGCTCAGATATGTTAACTTGCATAGAAATCACTAGATAAGTCAAAAATTACTAGAAGAAGTGCAAATAATTCACTGACCGTATATTTCTAATCAAGACTTTAATGAGTGGTTGTCACTTATGTTCCTCTAATTCACACTTCGTATGTCCTGTGACTCTGTTACTCCTACACTTATACTTCTGACTCAATGTAAAGTGTCATTTTCGTAAGGATATAGGTTCTATGTATCACGACATGCACACATAAGTAAGACTATAACATAACATAAACTACTGTACAATTGGTTGAACAGAAACGGTATAGCATTAAGACGGCCAAGTTTAGAATAAATAGTGAGAAGTTGAAGGATAGTATTTCTTACTTTATATTAGAACCCCCTTTGCCAATGAGACCTCCACAAGCCCCATTTGGGACAATCATCCTCACTCGCGACTTTGGTTCAACTTCATGGCCACCTTCTTTTTCCATCTGAAATAAATACCCAGTTATACATACATTAGTATTCAACAGCCCTTTTTACTGCACATAACAGCCTTGGATACATAATGACCACCCTTTCTGCTCGCCAAAACAAAGGATCTGACTTAATTACCTCACTAAGTAACTTCTTAAGTATCAGATACATGGCATTCAGCACTTCTTCAACATTTCCAGAAACCATTATGATTCGATCCCCGGTCCCAGGAAAAAGTTCATGAGTGCGTGACAGTTGAATTCTTGCGCCTGACTCAGATTGAAATTCAGTAATAGTATTTCCTCCTTTTCCAATAACTGAGCCTGCTTCAGAGTTGGATACCAGGAACCTGATGTGCGTAAATGACTCTCCAGACTCTGAATCATCCAGACACAAGCACACAAACAAACGACGATAGTTTTTAGTGTCAATCACAACATTTTTTTTACAATGCATATGAAGCCTAAATACACCAGACATACAAAAACAAACACGTATCCCTGTTGATGCAAGCTGATAAAATTTGAACTTTCCGGTTACTGTTGGGAGCAGGTCGCAAGTTTTTCATTGACAATCAATTAAGGAAACTCCACTTTGGGGTTAATATTAGCATCCATAAAAACCATCAAGAATCGAATATTCAGAGTCACAATGATGAGGATTGAAAGTCAACAATATGCAACAAGATTGAAAACAATTACATAAACAAAATTATAAAAAAAAAAAGAAGAAGAAAAAATTGAATCGTTGACAAGCGCAACAGATCTGACCGACCTGGATTAGAGGATTTGAGCTGTTCGGAGCGCTTAGGGGAGCCTTCCTGGGACGATACGTATGTAGAGTCCGTCGCCTCCATTTTCAGCTAGTTCTACAAGATGCAGAAGAGACGAAGCGCGATTACGCCATTTGCGAGCACCAACGTAAATAAGTAAAGAAGGAAGGAAATCATTGAGAAATTACAGATATTCATTGGATTGGAAAACTAGACTTACTTGTGGAGACGAGATGCGGCGGCGGGCGGAGGTGGAAGCGAAGAGATTGATGGATGGATGGATGTGGCGATGGCTTCTGCTGCTCCGATTTTTCTTTTTCTTTATTTTGTTTGGAGAAGACGGTATTAAAATTATTTCTTTATTATCAAAAAAATTTTTATTTCTTTATTATTTTAACACGCATTGTTTTGTGGTAAATGTAATTATAAAATAATTAAAATACGGGCTTATCTTATTAGTACATAAAAGATTATTGAGTTAATCTTTTAAATTAAAAATGTGAGTTAATAAATGTAAAATGCGCATACATAAATTTGAATTTTCCTTATCAACTTTATGTAAATTCCACAGCTTTTGTGATGAATCCTTGCAAATGTTTGTTAAAAAAAAATTCAATCAATACATAAAGATCTTTAATAGGTAGTATAGAAATGGGAGATCGATCATTTGAATCGTAAATATAGTTTCATTTCCGTCAAGAAACGATTTGACAAGGAACAATTTCTATGATGCAACGCTTTGATAACGAACACCTTTTATTAAGAAACGATTTGACAACGAACAATTTCCATCAAGAAACGCCTTCATAACTAACAACTTCCATCACAAATGAATTTTTGATAGCGAATTATCTCTTATCTATGGATATTCAAACCGTTTATAATCGGGCAAATTGACAATTATTACACTATGATCCAAGCTCATTGATAATAGTTATACAGAGAAGCGTGTTTAAAGAAAAAGGCGCCTTCGCTTTGCAATGAACCTTTTACCCAAACATCCAACACATTCACTTCCACACTCAGAATTACCTTTGTTGCATCTCTTCCTCGGAGCACCGGGACAAGTTGTGATAGCTGGAATCCTATTGAGACTGTTTGAAATAGGGGTATGCAAATTAACCTCGGTACTTTCGGAAAGAATCACAGATGATTCACTAGTAGCATCAGAAAACGTTGTTCTTGATTGGGATTCAGCATAGAGCGAGAGGTTATCCTGCGTAACAACACTTTGTTGGGTCGCAGTAGACAATGCACACATGACCACAACAAGTATTTAGTTCTAAGCTGATTGAAGCAAAATCTTGAGAAAGCTGATTCTACTTGGCCAATATATATACATACGGAAACCTGGTTGACTAGAGAATGAAGTGAATGGAAAAGTTCATTAATAAATGTTTAGTGATAACTTTATTTTTTGAAATACAACAAAAACACTTTTTGATTTCCTTAAATGTATCTTTCATTTTCACTTTTTTAGCTTTTTAGTGCAGATTTGGTACATGATATCTCAGTTTTTTTTCATCATTATTTTATTTTGTAAGAACTTTTGTTGTAGTTGAAACCTAATATTCTTTTATTGCAAAGGTAGCAAAAGTTTATCTTGACTTGAAGATCTGATTTGCTACTTGAAAATCAACCAATGAAGTCTTGGTCATTAGCATCAAGTACAAATGCAAACATAAATAAACTTTTTTGCAACCATATAATAAAAAGTTATCTACACCGAAAATTTACAACTTATCAATCCAGAAAAAACCCAAAGAAAACATCATAGTTTAACGTGTAACAATCACCATTTAGATTATCATAAAACGAAACAAACGACAAAATTCACTCCATTTATAAGTATTTCTGATATAAAACGAATAACGAAAGAGAGTCGTTCAAATGAACTTGAATGTATAAATAGACGATCTCTTCTTGTGTTCATTCGAATCCCGTTTAAGAATGATATAATGTCCGATCTAATTGTTCCGTGTTATTTAGTTTTTTTGGGGGTAGTTTTAGATAATATGCCCAACTTCTGAAAACAGTAATATCACAGTACGTATATATATATATGCTTGTTAACCTTTTACGTTTTACCTAATGTATACGAGCAATGTACATTTTACTATTATTAATGGTAACGCTTTTATAGTTCGAATGTGCACTCGGAGAAATTGTATCACATTGTTTAGTTAAGAGAAGAATTAACTAGCTAATATTAAAAATCAATGACTCCCAAGTCTAGATTTTTGAGTCAAATACGAGACGCAATTCCAATTAGTATAATAAATTCTGACATTTATTTGTTGAAAATGAAAATATAACACACGGTTACTTTTTTTTAAATACGATAGTGAAAAAAATAACCTACAAATTTGAAAGGTGAAGTACTAGAAACTTTCTTAATGGGGAGAATGACATGAAGAATGAATAACTTTTGAAATATGCGGGTGAAATTAAGATGAACGTAAAAATTATAAGAGAAAAGTAATAAGAGGAAAGATCATGTGCAAACTATAAAATTCGTCAAAATTGACACTACTACAGAACAGGCATTATGCATCGGTTCAAAAAATTATAATAGGCATCGGTTCAGCTTTATGCATAGGTTTATAATGAAACCGTTGCATAATATACACATTACGCATCGATTTTATTTGAACCGATGCATATTGTGACTTTATACAATGGTTTTTATAAACCGTTGCTTAATGATAACCATTATGCATCGGTTCATCTAAAACCGATGCATAAGGTTAACCATTAAGCAACGGTTCTTTTGAACCGACGCATAATAATTCGTTTTCATTTTTATTGTGATTTCACACTCTGATCCTATCGGGATTCGAATCCGTAACTTGATCAATATCAATCACTGGTCTCACCATTAAAAGTTACACCCCTGATGTTAATTACTTCTGTCGGCTCACCAACGCTAAAGCACACTCAAAAATGGAAATTTAGTGCTAGGTCAATAAAATTATTATTGAGTCAGATTGTTATAAAGTGATACACAACCTTAATGTGAAGTCGGATGAAGATGTTGAAAGCTCCGCATTGTATAAAGATAGTTATGCTCTTTTATAAAGGCATAATGATTGGAGAACATTTCTCATTAAACGATAGGTAAAATTCTCTAACTGATCGAGTAGCTAAGCATTCGATTCTGGAGGTGGACCGAGCTAGACAAGTGCCCGAGACTTTCTTTTCTTGCTCTCTAGCTTTTTAAGCCCTCTTGTTTGTTGTTGCTTTTGTTTTGAAAGCTTTATCAAAAAAAAAAAGGAAATTTAGTGCTTACTATACTAAACCCAACAATTGTCAAATATACATTTTCATCCTTTATCTTAAAAGGTAATAAATTAGTTTATTATTTATTTTAGGGGCAGTAGTGTCTTGGTTGCGTTAGTAGGCACGGAAATCATCGATACTTAAGGCATTTCCATGTATCTTTAGTAATGTAATTTAAATATTTTTATAATTTGACTAAAGTAGTGACTGTAGTTTTGAAAATTAGATAATTAATTCCAATTATCGTCCAAATATAAAATTTAAATGAAGTGGTGAACACTTGCACTAGAAAAATTAAGAATATTTGGTCAATCAAAAAGAGACCCCGGAACGACGCTCAAATGTTTGATAGTAGTGAAATAAACGAATGAGAAGGGGTAACAACTAACAAATAATAGCCTTATCGTAGATCTCGTCTTACACATTTCCGAACCACGAGGCGGTTCAATTTGATAAACTCATGCTAACAAATTTAAGGAAATATATGTAATTAAAACTCGATCGAGCTAATTTGGCATGGCTGAAACCCTAAATTATTTAGCAAGAATATTTTCCATTCACTGAATCTGGACATGGCGCAAATCGGTCCTCTCCTCAGCCTTCAGCTTCGGCACCATCACCTTCAGCACCCCGTTCTTCATCTCGGCTTTGATTCCATCCAGTTTCAAAATATTTTCCGGCAGATCGATCCTGTTGGAGTACCTCCTTGGTACGTCATCACCATCCGCCTCCTTATCCCCTTCGCCATTGATCACCAGCGTGTTCTGCTCCACGGACACCTTCACATTTTCCTTGCCTAAACCAGGCATATCCATCCGCAGGTATAGGCCGACCATGTCCTCCTTCAGATCCCAGCTGGAGAATGACAATGGACCGCGGCGTACGCGGTTAAGAAATGGACGCTCGTCCTCAGATACGCTGTGGTCGTCGTCGAAGCGGTGCATCTGAGGGTTACTGTTTAGCGATCGGGAGGCGGCTGGTGCGAAATGAGAGGGACGGAGCTTGGAGAAGAGTTTCGTGAGGAGCGACGGGGAAGCTGACCGGCGAAGAGTGAGAGCAGCAGCAGCAGCAGCAGCAGTCATTTTTTCCGTGATCGAGAGATTTGATTTAGTGAGTGTGAGCAACTGTTTGATGGCTATTTAGTGTGATAGGGGGGAGCATAGAGCTTGACGATTAAATACGGCGAGGGCTGAAGCAGAGGACTGTGTAGAAGGTCCGGGACTAGACGACGCTGACGTGGAGAAGATGAAGGTTCTAGAGCTTTTTGCGTAACGGGCAAGTTTTGACTTTTGAGTGTTAGAGCAGTTAGGTAACGGGCCGTTACTATGGGCTGGGCTGTAGATATCCATCTCACTCTGTTGGACCATATTGCGGACAACGATTTGACTTTAAGAAAATGAGGGCGGTTCTGATTACTACAGTATATCTTAAAAGATTGAGTTATTTATATTATTTATTTTATGGTCACTATAGTGTATGTTGCGTTAATTAATGTATCCTCAGTAATCTAATTTAAATATTTTATCGTTAAGTTTACATAAGTATTTAAAAATTAGATTCATATAATTGACTCCAAAAAATATATATATAATTGCAAACAAAAGACCACGGAAGCCGGAACGACACTCAAAATCCAAAAATTGACTCCAATTAAAAAAAGAAGGAAATCCATAAACAGACAAACCCTATCTAAATTATGAACAGATTTGAGACCTGGGGACGACGCTCATTGTTTGTTAGCAGTGAATCAACGAATGAGAAGATACTTAAGTAATGTTAATAACAACTAGCATTATCGTAACTCGTAAATCTCGTCCAGCTCGATCTTCCACATTTCCGAACCGCGAACCGGTTCAATATGATAAAATCATGCAAACAAACCGAAGGAAATATATGAAATTAACTCAAATTACAGCGACCGAAACCATAACATGATTATTTTCCGTTCACTGAATCTGGACCTGGCGCACATCGGTCCTCTCCTCAGCCTTCAACTTCGGCACCATCACCTTCAGCACCCCGTTCTTCATCTCCGCTTTGATTCCATCCAGTTTCAATATCCTCTCCGGTAGATCGATCCTGTTGGAGTACCTCCTTGGCTCTTCATCATCATCCGTCTCCTTATTCCCTTCGCCTTTGATCACCAGCGTGTTCTGCTCCACGGACACCTTCACATTTTCCTTTCCTAAACCAGGCATATCCATCCGCAGGTACAGGCCGTCCTTGTCCTCCTTCACATCCCAACCACGCCTTGCTCCGGTGGCCAAAAATGGATTCGCCATGAAAGGCTGGTGGTCCACCGGGCTCAGACCGAACACATCTACAGATCAGACGGAAAATATAAACCATCTCAAATTTCTGATCGGATACTCAAGAGGAAAATGTAGGAGTGATGAGAGATTGAGTGACGTACCGGAGAATGAGAAAGGAGCACGGCGCGAGGGAACGCGGTCGCGGTGGTGAGCAAATGGACGCTCGTCACCAGATTCGCTGTCGTCGTCATCGAAGCATGACATCTGAGCATCACTGTTGAAAGATCGGGTGGCGGCTGGTGCGAAATGAGCGGGACGAAGCGTGGAGAAGAGTTTCGTGACGAGCGACGGGGAAACAGTTCGGCGAAGAGTGAGAGCAGCAGCCATTTTTCCGATATCGAGTGAGTGTGAGCAACTGAGTGGCGTGATGGGGGAAGGAAAGAGCTTGACGATTAAAAATACGACGGTGAGGGCGAAAGCAGAGAACTGTGTAGAAGGTTCGAGACGAGACGACGCTGACGTGGAGAAGATGAAGGTTCTAGAGCTTTTTTTATGTAACGGGCAAGTTTCAGTGTTATAGCAGTTAGGTAATGGGCCGTTAGTATGGGCTGGGCTGAGAGATCCATTTTACTCTATTGGACTGTGTTAATCGTCCATGTTGACTTGTGAAGAAACGGTCTACTAAGATCCAGTTCAATCTCCGGTGTAACAATTTTTTTTTGATAGTGCAGCCAATTAAAAACGATGTAACAATTTCCGGTGTAACAATTTGCAGCCAATTAAAAACGATGAAGCTTTTATTCATAAAGTGATGTCGTTTTGACGTCTAAAAAAATTACGCCGAAAGAAAATTACGAAATAAAATATTGTGATGCATTGAATCTAAATTGTTGAGCTGGAAGCTGTAAGACAACTTTGTCTGATAGTTAATTAATTAACCAACTTACAAAAACATGGAACGTGTTTTGGCTCTTTACGTGACTCAAATAATGGTGGATCTAATGTGGTCACTCGACAAAGTGGATGCGTCATAACTCTAATTTAAGATATTTTTAAGGCAACTTTTTGGCATCCTTTACCACCGCCCCATCTATGGATATACCTAACCTAACAGATAACTTAGCTTATGAGATTTGTTTAGACACATGTGCTAGCGTTACTATGGCTGTTCTCTCGTTTTCAATGTCGATAAATTAAGCGAAAAGTGTCAGGATAGCGTAATTAGTAGCGAAAGAAAAGTATCGTGAGCTATGGATTCATACAGAAAAGTATCATTCGGAAACGACGTACTTTAGATAAATCAATTTCAAAACTACATCGTTTTATTAATATAATTCGAAATCAATTTTTAACGGGAGTTTATTTACTAGCATTTTGGAAGGACTCTAAATAAAAATAAAATGAAATTATTTTAAACACAAAGCGTCCAAAAATCTACAACAAAAGATGCGTACTTGCTGATTGCTGTGGTAGCTGTTTCCCGATATGCATGGCCAAAAAAAACACAACACACAATCACTAAAACAATCACACTCAAAAGATTTGTTCTCTGCCACACCACATCCTTAATCCTTATCCCACCCAAGTTGCCGCCTCCCAAGTCTCCACCACAAACCAAGAAAACCTCGCATCGCATCCCATTCCATTCCATTCGTACAAATCCAACCAAAAACTTGCAATTTTGCAAATCAAACCAAACCCGTTTCGATTTATCATCAAATTCATCTCATCCCCCTAATCAAAAACCAATATTTCAATCAAAATTCAAAACCCTTACAAACCACAAATCCCAATGACCAAAGCGGTTAGAACTTTAATAAAGTTTCGATTTTGATAAATGGGGTCGAGTCCAACCATGGCGGGAGGCGATGGTGGTGGGAGTTGTTTTGACATGGGGATGAAATGTTGGTGTAGATTCAGATCCCGGAGCTTTGGGTTTCTCTCCACCGCTTCCATGTTCTTCATGTCTTCGATGTTGTTTTTGTCGTTTGTTGTTGTGATTTACTTTTCGGTGGTTTTTGGTCCCGTGAGGATGGGGAGAAGTGCTTGTCTGGAGGACAATGAGGGGTCATGGTCTATTGGTGTTTTCTATGGTGACTCGCCCTTTGATCTCAGGCCTCTCGAGGATGTAAAGTTTTATTTATTTTTCATATTATTTTTTGTTTTTTTTTTTGTAAGTGTATATGTGGATTTGAACTTACTGTGGTTGGATTTGTTGTTGTTATGGTAGCAGATGAATGTGTGGAGGAATGAGAGTGCCGCTTGGCCTGTGGCAAATCCTGTTCTTTCGTGTGCTTCAGTTTCTGAAGTTGGCGTGCCTAGTAAATTCGTTGCTGATCCATTTATTTATGTTCAGGTGAAGTTTGTTTTATTTCGTTTGGTTTTGCTTTTTAGATTGTTCTTCTTAGCCTTTGGTTTGTTTATATGGGTGGTTTACGGTTAAGATGTTGTTGTCGGTACACGATCAAGTATAGTTGTGGACAGGGAGAGTTGTATTCAGCGGAGCAGCCAAAAACACAGTCTAATTGAAGTTTTAAAAAATGTTTCGGTTTATAAAACTTCAATAGGTTAGAATTTAGATCATCGAATAGCATCATCGAGTGATGCTTCTGTGAAGAGGTAGGAAGCACCGTTTGAAATTATTTTATGTACAAATAGATTTCCAGCTATTCTGTTATAGTTGTGATTTGCACCCTCACTTTTTCTGAAAGAATTCGCGTATATTATATACCTTTTGCGCCTTACAAGATCATCTTCTGAATTTGTTATGCAAGCTCGTATGTGTGTAAAAAATTCATATTCGGTTATTTTTAAGCTGCAGAAGTAGATTTTAAATTTAGCCAGGGTGCTGGATTTTCATTTTCTGATTGCTATTGGTTTTTTCGCTGTCATGATAAGAGCTGAAAATGCGGAACATTTTTCTTTAATTATGCATTTGAGATATCTGTTGGTTGCCGCCTCTTATGTGCAGGGTGATACTCTCTACATGTTCTACGAAACCAAAAACTCGATCAATGCACAAGGCGACATCGGAGTAGCCAAAAGTGTTGATAACGGAGTTACATGGGAACCACTCGGCATTGCTTTGGACGAAGACTGGCACCTCTCCTTTCCATATGTCTTTGAATATCAGGACAAAGTGAGCCTTCACGACTTTTTAGTAAAAATTCGTAATTTGTACATTTTATTTTTACCTTACCTCTTGTCATGTTACGTTGCAGATTTTCATGATCCCGGAAAGCAGTCAGAAACGGGAAGTTCATCTATATCGAGCAGTCAATTTTCCATTGCAATGGAAGCTGGAAAAGATAATTTTGCAGAAGCCACTAGTTGACTCGGTCATTGTTTTCCATGGTGGATTGTATTGGCTTTTTGGTTCACATCATAGCCATTTCGGCTTTAGGAGGACAACAAAGCTCGAAATTTGGTACAGTAGCTCTCCGCTTGGCGTTTGGAGCCCGCATAAAAAGAACCCAGTTTATAACAATTACCGGAATGCCGGGACTCGTAACGGTGGTAGACCATTTATGTACAACGGAGAATTATATCGTGTTAGTCAAGAAGCTGGTGAAGGCTACGGGCGAGGAGTCCGTATCTCAAAGGTAGAAGTACTTACCAAGGATGAGTTCCGTGAGGTTGAAGTCCCGTTTGGTTTCGTGAAGCCTTTGAAGGGTCGGAATGCTTGGAATGGTGCTCGTTATCACCACTTGGATGTACAAAAACTTAGCAATGGTATGTGGATGGCTGCTATGGATGGTGATCGAGTGCTTTCTGGTGACTTGAATTATAGATTTTTATTGGGCGTAGCTTATCTTGTGGTCGTCGCTGGACTTGTCCTCGTTTTGGGAGTTTTACTTGGAGCAGTAAAGTGCCATATGCCTCTCAACTCGTGCCGTCATGAATTGGGAAAGAGAAGTGACTTTTCCTTGGCTTGGGATAGAACAATTGCCGTGTCATCCAAATTCAGACGATTCTATTCCCGGTTGAATAAATCGTCTAATTCTCTTCGAGGAATCTTGAAACTAAATTCTCATATGGGAAGGTTTCTTCTTTTGTTGATGTCTCTACTTGGAGCTACGCTGATGTGTATCGGAGTTCATTACATTTATGGAGGCAGCGGCGCGCAGGAAGCTTATCCAGTTAACGGCCATTACTCTCAATTCACATTGTTAACAATGACATACGATGCTCGGTTGTGGAACCTGAAAATGTGCGTGCAGCATTACTCACGGTGTCCATCAGTTAGGGAAATCCTTGTGGTGTGGAACAAAGGGACACCTCCAAACTCAAGCGACTTCGACTCAGCAGTTCCAGTTAGAATAAGAGTAGAGAAGCAGAACTCACTCAACAACCGTTTCAGACTAGATGAATTAATTAAAACCAGGGCTGTCCTCGAGCTCGACGATGACATAATGATGACTTGCGAGGACATAGAACGAGGTTTCAAAGTATGGCGTGAGCACCCTGACCAGTTAGTCGGATACTACCCTCGACTCGTCAAAGGCAGCCCTTTAAAGTACAGGGGTGAAAAGTTCGCCAGGTCTTTCAATGGTTACAACATGATCTTAACAGGCGCAGCTTTCATGGATGCACCGACGGCTTTCGAAAGGTACTGGAGCGAGAAAGCCAAGGCGGGAAGGGAAATGGTGGACAGGATCTTTAATTGCGAAGATGTTTTAATGAACTATTTATACGCAAACGGTAGCTCCTCATCCAGGACAGTCCAGTATGTGAGACCTGCTTGGGCTATCGACACTTCAAAATTCTCGAGCGCTGCGATAAGCAGGAACACGAATGTGCATTACCAGAAACGGAGCGAGTGTCTTGAAAAATTCGCAGAAATTTATGGCAGCCTGGCTAACAGGAAGTATGAGTTCAATTCACGAAATGATGGTTGGGACGCATAGCCGATCAAACGTCGTGTCATTCCACGACCACTTCGTTCGTTGAGATCCGCCGTTCCGGCCTGATCGGAGAACGGTTATGCTCGGTGTACAGTTTTAGATAGCATTGTTGGTAGATTTTGTTTTGATGCATCGAATAAAGTTATGTTTGGAAGGAGAGATCAGTTTTGAAGCTGTGATTGTAATACAATAGAATACTCGATGTATAAACTGCTGTCAATGAGCGGGCATTTGGACTAGTAACATGCTCCCATGCTGTATAGGGATGCACAATCGGTCCGGATCGAAATTTTGCAAAACTTTGGATTGTGGATCGGACCGGACCGGGTATATATGGATCGAAATCGGACCGTGGATCGGATTTTGTGTAAAAAAATAGACTGGACCGGACCGGAATTTATGAAAATTGTGGACAGTAGATCGGATCGGACCGGAATTTTTATGGTCCGATCTTGGATCGACCCGTAAAATCCGGTCCGGTCCGGTCTCAAATTGTGCATCCCTAATTGCTCTATTCTATTGTACGAGTCGGTTACTGTTAGTGTTAAAATGTCAATTTCAATAAATAAAAAAAAAGGAATGTTTCGATTGTATTTTCTCTTATATTACAAAATAATATCATTTTTCTTGAAACGAAATCGTTTTATCACTTGTAATATTTTATTGTGCTGCACACAGGGACGGAGCCAGGCCCTTTTTAGGATGCAGATAAACTACCTCTTAAACAACCCTACTAGCATTAAGGGAAGCGGGGTAGAGGAATGGTCGCTCCGTCCCGAGCTTCCGTCGTTGGCCCTTGTAGGGCGCTGAAATCCGGGTAAGTTTTGTATAAAAAAATGTGTTAGAGGTGAGTTTCGAACCACACCCCATTTGTACTAAACTTGTTGTCCATTCCACCATGCCAATTGAAAATTTTAATAAATATTGTCCAAATTAGCCCAGATAAATTTCCGTTCCTGGCTTCGTCCCTGGCTACACATATGAGGCATCTGAGCCATGACTAAATAGATAATAGTCAATACCACATCTCCCCATATTTGTTTCATGGTGAACTTGATAGTTCATAATAAAATGAATCATGATTATATTTTGATTTTTTTTTTGAAAAATATGCTTCATTGATCAAAAAATGTACAAGATGAACCTAACTAACACAGTAGCAAAACAATCAAAAGGCCTTATAGCCACAACAGGAACAGGGCAGCAACGCTCACCCTGCACAAAACCTAAGCACACTAAAAACTCAGAACCTAAAACCAACTGCACAAACCCTCTCGCTAGCTACAAAAGAGAGGTGATGTAGTTAAAATCTAAAGTCTAAAGATTTGGTCTACCTTGTCCTCCTCAATTCGCTCCAGTCTAAAGATTTGATAGTTTCTAGCTTTCCAAACCTCGTACCATAACATGGTCAGAGCGCTTGCCACTATCTTCGTCTGTAAGCTGCCTTGTTTCAACGCTTTGAACCAAAGGGATCAATAAGTGCCATTGTGATGGCACCAAATCCACTTTGAGAAATCTGAAAATCGGTCCACCCGCCTGAGTCATATAAGGCCAGCTACTAAACTAAAGAGATGGTCATTATGATTCCAAGGCATTATATTTTGATTTTAAAATCATTATGATTGAATAAATATAACTGACGATATAAAATTGGAAATTTAAATTAAATGAGAGACTAAAAATTTCTCATAATTTTTGTTATCATAAAAATAACAAAATAAATAAACAGTGACAGCCTTTGTCTCTGTGCGTTCTCTCCTCCCTGCATCGGAGCATCTTACCTTGTTTCAATCTCATCTTCTTCGTTATCATCAATCAACGACGCTTACCGATCCTAGCAGAACCCCAAAGCTTCCACAAAATCCAACCACGCCCTAAAAACAGCACCTTGAACGCAATTTCATCCAACCAACTAACTCCAAGGCTTTTTTCAGAAACAAAAGCAAAAGCTACCCTCGCCTATCAGCGCAGCAAGCCTGCCGCGGACTCAAGTCGTCATCTTTCTTCCTTTTCCTTTCCGGAGAGAGAAAAAAGTTCGGAACTTGAACCGAAAACCAATTGCGAATCTGCCGATTTATCCATGTGCGTTTCTTCTCGGGCTCTGAGTTCATCCTTAGCGCTGGTTACAAAGGGTTTCGACTGCTGGTGCGGTGTGTGAGAGAGATGCCGGCAGTGGTTAATTGTGGAGCAGCCAATATGGAGAACGAATTTGACTCCAAGTTGAAGATTCAGGGCAACTCGTCCGACGAGAGATCTAAGAGTTTTGCATTTAGGGCTCCACAAGAAAATTTTAGCATTCAGGATTTTGAATTGGGGAAGATCTATGGAGTTGGTTCTTATTCTAAGGTATCTTTGATCTCATCTCAGCTCATGTAGTTTCAACTGTTATAAATATGAGAAAAGAGATGTAAAAAAGAGTGTTGATTTCAGCTCTCGTAGGTAACCTACATTTGGGTCTTTTTTTTATAGTTGGCTTGTGATGTTTTTCCTAGGTTATGCGATGTTGTTTCAGCTCTTTAGTTGGATTTTTTCGTATTTGTGATGCATTTTTTCGTTTTGGATTGATGATAGATCGGCTAATAATATAATACGGTGGATGTGTTTAGGTTGTTAGAGCAAGGAAGAAGGACACTGGAGCAATTTATGCCTTGAAAATCATGGACAAGAAGTTCATAACGAAAGAAAACAAAATAGCTTATGTTAAGCTGGAACGGATTGTGCTCGATCAACTAGACCATCCCGGCATTGTGAGGCTATCTTTCACATTTCAAGATACTTTTTCTCTATGTAAGAACGACCTAATGACTGCCAATTTAACCGTAGACAAGAACTTTGCTTGCATTACTCTGCATTTTCTTTTCACTTATCTGGTAATTGTCTAACTCTTGCGATTGCTTATACTCTGACTTTTGTTTGGGGTCGTAGACATGGCGCTTGAATCCTGCGAAGGTGGAGAACTTTTTGACCAAATAACTAGAGTAAGCAAGTCTTCTAATACCGTCTACTTAGACCTTAACTGTTTCTTTTTTGAGATGATATATTTTATTTTGAGGTGGTTTGTAAAAAAATAATTTCTCTGGTTAGACATCACCATTCTTATTCCTCGCACTCAAATATAGTCAATATTTTGGTGCAGAAAGGGCGGTTGCCAGAGGACGATGCTCGTTTCTATGCTGCAGAAATTGTAGATGCTCTTGAATATTTGCACGGTATGGGATTGATTCACCGAGATATCAAGGTACGTGTCTTTATGCGATCGGCAAATGAAATTGTCAATTTGCGCAACTGCTAATTCTTCGTTATTACCAGCCGGAGAATTTACTATTTACAGCAGATGGGCATATCAAAATTGCTGACTTTGGCAGTGTGAAGCCAACGCAGGACAGCAAAATCACTGTTCTCCCAAATGCATCCGCTTCAGGTATATCTTTGTCAATACTTCATCCTGTATATGAGAAATAGTCTGAATAACATTGAATTTCCACTTTACAGATGATAAAGCTTGCACCTTTGTCGGAACAGCTGCTTATGTGCCTCCGGAAGTGCTCAATTCTTCTCCTGCAACTGTTGGGTATGGTTTGTTTTATATACAATGTAGCGTCGTCTGAAACCATTAAAGCTTGTGTAACTGCCACGTGATAGGGTTACAATTAAATAAAGCAGGATGCCCCATATTTTCCGATATTTGGCACATTAAGTATTTTTCCTATCCCTTGTTTACTGCTTCGGTGCATCTGATTGATGCGTTGCATATGTTTTTTTTCTACAGAAACGATCTTTGGGCTCTTGGCTGCACCTTGTACCAAATGCTTTCAGGAACACCCCCTTTCAAAGATGCGAGTGAGTGGCTTATATTCCAAAGAATTATAGCCAGAGACCTCAAATTCCCGGAATATTTTTCCGATAAAGCCAGAGACATCATTGACAAGCTGCTGGTAAGTACTGATCTTCTGACAATTCAGTTTATTTCCTGAGTCCAAAAGCTGGTTTGTATAGTTGAAAGGTTCAGCCAATATGTCCTCATATTACTAGTTTATTCATTGTCTTATTAAACACTATATGTATATCAAGATTACAACTCACCGCGGGTCTAAGATCGTAGATAATTTAAAACTATAGAATTAAATTGGAGTGTGATAAGAGAGATGCCTCATTTCATTAGTTTTTCCACTTTGTAGGATGTCGACCCAAGCAGAAGACCTGGTGCTGGACCTGACGGTTATGCATCACTGAAGAGCCATCCTTTCTTTGCGGGTATAAACTGGCAACATTTGAGATATCAGACCCCTCCAAAACTTGCTCCAGGATCCGGAGTACGATTTTGCTTGTTCTATAACTTCCATTATGTGACATTTATCGTGTAACTCATCTCTGATCCCTCTTTTATTTTTTCTATATTTTAGTCTCAATCCCCTGAGGGAGAATATGGACACGACGTATGGAATCCTTCGCATATTGGGGATGCTTTCACATCACCGGTTGATGTGAATGGGGGTAGTACATCGTCTTCGGAATCACCTGGTCATGTAACCCGAATTGCATCCATCGACTCGTTCGACTCAAAATGGTGAGGACACTACAACTCGACAAGTGTATGCTATTAAATATGATCTATTATCCATCGCATAAATTAAATCATATCGTAAGCAATGTCTTTGATAGCATTTTGTTGTTCAATTTAATTACGACCGAGACTTTTTTTTAGGATTTCTATAAAAAAGCAGTTATTTGAAATGAAGAGTTTGATTATTTTCCCAACACTGGAAAAGATGACCAATTGTGTATATTTGTATAGGCAGCAGTTTTTGGACCCCGGAGAATCAGTTATCATGATATCAAACGTGAAGAAGATCCGTAAACTGACAAACAAGAAGGTTCAACTTATTCTAACCAATAAGCCAAAATTGATCTACGTAGATCCTTCCAAACTTATGGTGAAAGGGGACATCTCCTGGTCAGACGACCCGAGTGAACTCAACGTTCAAGTTGTCAATTCTTCGCACTTCAAAATTTGCACGGTATGCTCCTCATATCGATGTGAAATCGTTAAGAACTTGAATTTCGCAAAAGATTGTATACATATTTTTACAATACACCAGCTTCTTCGTTTTTTCTCTAAAATGCTTTGTTTCCTCTTATATTTCAGCCAAAGAAGGTCGTGGCATTCGAAGATCCAAAACAACGAGCAACACAATGGAGAAAAGCCATCGAGACGCTACAAAATCGTCAGACCTAGTCACCTCTCCGTACATCCATGGAAACACCCAATATCGGAACCACTTTTCAAACACACCTGCAGCTCATCAGAAGGAACATTTCTTCGCATCTACATGAAATCTACAGGGAGCTTCATTCATAATACCTATAGAGAGCTTTAGGACCTGATCTAAGGCTGATACAGTGTTGTCAAAAAAAAATGCAAAAATTGAGAAATTTTATTTTAACATTTAATTAAAATCTATGATGACATCACAATATTTAACATGTTTGGTTTATACTATTCCCAAATCAATCTTGCGAGTTGGGCCGACGAATCTTAAATTTAAAGCCCAGCCCAATATTTCAAATATCCAGAAGCCCAATGGAACTCGGCCCGTTTCACAAACGTGGTTTGTGTTTGTCTGTATATGTATTATAAGCAAAACTCTAGGGTTTTGATACGGAGTTACCTCTCATCGGAATCGCAAGCAGCTGCAACCGACCATGGTGCTCAAGTAAGTCATTCTTTTTTTGAATGCAATTTTGTCTGTTTACTTTCCAGCTATTTCTTAATCTGATTGTTGATTTGGTTGATCCGATTTTTGTAGATATGAATTAGGTTTTTGTATATAATAATATATGGTGACTGTTGTTGTAGCTCTCTATTGAAAATGTTTTGAGGCAAAGTCAGTTCTTGTTAGGTTTTATATTTTAATTTTCCAAATTGAAGTTTGGTAACTGCTAGGCCTTGTGCTTGAATTTAAGAGTTTTGAATATGCCTCAGGACTGAATTGTGCCGCTTTAGCGGGCAGAAGATTTACCCAGGAAGGGGTATCAGATTTATTCGATCAGATTCCCAGGTAAAATTTTTAATGCTAATGAATCAAAGCATTTATGTAGATTTAGCTATAACTAATTTTCATTATGGCTGGATTTTTGTTTCAAAGTTCTTACTTTTGTGCTCTTGATTGTCATTAGGTTTTCCTGTTTGCAAACTCCAAATGCAAGAGATACTTCCACAATCGTTTGAAGCCAGCAAAGCTCACGTGGACTGCCATTTACAGAAAGCAACACAAGAAGGTATGTTGTACCAGATGTGAACCATACATTTCCCCACGCATCCTTTTAAATTTACCCTTCTTGCTCATTGTCTTTTTGCATTAGGACATAGCCCAAGAAGCAGTGAGGAAGAGGCGTCGTGCCACTAAGAAGCCATACTCAAGGTCCATTGTCGGGGCTACCATTGAGGTTATCCAGAAGAAGAGGTCTGAGAAACCTGAAGTCCGTGATGCAGCAAGAGAGGCTGCTCTTCGGTATGTTTTGTAGCTAATTTTTTCAATGATGGATAGTTTTCATTTTGTATTGGCAGAATATTATGTGTTAAAGATGACCAACTAGGTTACTAGAACCTGTATGTTGGCGCGTGAAATATCCATTTATGTTTCTTGTGTCCAATACTGTCCGGTTATGCTTTTCTGGTTGTTATATATTTGCTTTCCTGTATGTAGTGAGATTAAGGAGAGAATTAAGAAGACCAAGGATGAGAAGAAGGCCAAGAAGGCTGAAGTTACGTCCAAGACTCAAAAGGCTGGTAAGAGTACCTTGCCCAAAGGTGCTGCTCCCAAGGGACCCAAGATTGGAGGTGGTGGAGGAAAGCGCTAAGCTACCAATTCCATTTTGTCCTAAATGAGAGTTTTTAGCTGTTTTATGTTTGATTCGTTGCAGCTGTTGCTGACACTTTTATTCATTTTGTGTTTCATTAGACCCTTGGTTTTTCAAGGAGCTTGAAATCCCAATACTATTTATCAGTTGACTAGCCCCCTTGAATGACTTCTGAGCAATATTTTTCATTGGCCTAATCTTTTGACATTGAAATAGTAATAATGTTTCATGAAATTGCACATGTGTGAGTAAAATCATTATGTTGTCTTTGTGGAATATGTTTACTACACAACAAGTTTGACACCCCCACCTTACCCAACTTCCATCTTCTTTTTAGTAACTTAACTTTCAAGAATACAAGTACATTGGCACATGAGACTCAACTCAAGATCTAAGTTACGGTGTCTTTGTCATGTTAAGCAATAACTTGGAGACTGGAACTTCGACCTTGAATTGAGTTGCCAACTTATATATATATTCATACGAAAGCTTGTTCAACACATGGATATGTTGTCACATATGAATAGTAATAGAGCTTGAGTTTGAAACCTTGTAATTGCTATTTTATGACTTCATGAGTTACAATGTCAATCAGGATGAGTATGACAGGTTAAGTTATGCACTCAGAATACAAACATCACATTTGACATGTATAGCTTCTTTGTTTTTTTTAATTGAAGAATTTTATTCCTATTCTACCCTTGAGCCTTGTCAAATAACAAGTTTCGGGCCATCAAGATTCAAACTTGGATAATTTTAAGTGTTTGGTTCTTATGACCTCTCATCTTATCACCAGATCGCGCTTGATGAAGGTATAAGTGCTTTTCTTAACCTGACTCGCTTCCCATTTTCATAATGAGATTCATATAATGAACCGTATGATATACACAATACTGAAATAGTATTCAAATTCTTATTGCTACAAATTGAGAATAAGCACTTACAAAAGCAACTTTTGTTAGACAAATTTCTCATTTGTACTAAGGGCTTGTGATTGACATTAGGCATGTTTTTGTGTGTGTGTGTGTGTCTACGTTGTGACAATAATGCACTAAGAACACACACTAGGTTTTGATTCCATGCCTGTACACTTATAAGTACCTGTACCTCACACCACAAAAACAAGGCATATCACATTACCAACAACAGCTTAGCTTGGTATCAGCTTCTTCACACATTTCTCTCTTCTTGTGTTTTCTCTCTCTCAAGCATTTCAAGAAGCATTTTGGAATTCTTGGTGCATCATCTAATTTGTGTCATACTGTCATCCACCTTGAGCAAACTCCACAACCCACTTCTCAAAATCCATCATGATCACATAAACCAAAGTCCTCAACTCTTGCTTAGCCCTCCATCAATTTTCTGACAGCCCACTTCCCAGAATTCCCATATCTTGAACCACAAGCAACAATAGTACAAGAGAAGAAGTCTTGTGTTGCAGGCAATCAAAAGTCACTCTCAATTTCACACTCATATATAGTTGTCTTTGTTACGCTTGCAGTGACACAAAATGGAGCAATTCAGAGTACAGATTGGGATCATGTGGGAGCTGGCAAGAGCTCCTCTGGTTGTTCCATTGCTGAAAATGGTTGTGGGTGTGTGCTTGGTGATGTCAGTCATGATGTTCTTGGAAAGAGTTTACATGGGCATTGTTATTGTCTTGGTGAAATTGCTTAAGAGAACACCAGAGAAGATGTTTAAATGGGAGCCCATTAAAGATGCTGTTGATGTTGAGATTGGCAACTCTGCCTATCCCATGGTTCTTGTTCAAATTCCAATGTACAATGAAAAAGAGGTACTTCCACAGTTTCACTTCCTTAAGAAGACATTCTTCCGCAGCTGCATCGCAGCGCGTCTTCTCCAAGCTACATGAGTTTCTTTACATGCAGGTTTACCAGCTTTCGATAGGCGCAGCCTGTGGTCTCTCCTGGCCAGCAGACAGGATCATAATACAAGTTCTCGACGACTCAACTGATCCCATCATTAAGGTTTGTGTCTCCTTCTCATTAATGAAATCAAATTGTTATCTTCTATCGCAAGGCATCTTCAATGAAATCAAATTGTTACGAAAATTGCAGGAAATGGTGGAGGTGGAATGCAAGAGATGGAAAAGCAAAGGAATAAACATAAAGTATGAGATCAGAGACAATCGAAATGGGTACAAAGCTGGAGCTCTAAAAGAAGGAATGAAGCACAACTATGTGAAACAATGTGACTATGTGGCCATTTTTGACGCTGATTTTCAGCCTGAGTCCAACTTCTTATGGCGGGCAGTTCCTTTCCTAGTTCACAACCCTCGAATCGGGCTAGTTCAAGCTCGTTGGAAATTCGGTATACTCCAAATCTTTTTATCTGTGGGTTAAAATGTATTTCGTTGAGTAATTACTTGTACTTCAAGCTTCAGATCTGTTAAGTGATTAGTAGTTGATGGTTCAGAATTGGGTTTGCAGTGAACTCTGATGAGTGCCTGATGACAAGAATGCAAGAGATGTCGTTAGATTACCATTTCACAGTTGAGCAGGAAGTTGGGTCTGCCACATACTCCTTTTTTGGCTTCAATGGTACATAGCCTTTTTTTTTTTTTCCTCAACTGATCTTGCAGAGCAGTCAACAATCTGAGTAAAAATACACTCATTGACTTGTCATAACAGGCACTGCTGGTGTGTGGAGAATTTCAGCCCTCAATGAGGCTGGAGGGTGGAAGGATCGCACGACAGTCGAGGATATGGACCTGGCTGTCCGAGCCAGCCTAAAGGGCTGGAAGTTCGTGTATCTCGGTGACCTCCAGGTACGATTTTAAATCATTTTACTGAACACAAATTTCGGATGCAATCAGATTAAAAAGAAATTTTTTTTATAAGTGGACTTTTTATATATGATAGGTGAAAAATGAATTGCCTAGCACATTCAAAGCATATAGATATCAGCAGCACAGATGGTCCTGCGGCCCTGCGAACTTGTTCCGCAAAATGGCTAAGGAGATCATAACCAACAAGGTATCAGCAACACTTTTTTCGATATCAGCATCGTCGTAGATTTAACTACTCTGAGTCACTAAGGATTTTGATTTATGCTGTTGCAGAAAGTATCGCTGTGGAGGAAGATTTATGTTATATACAGCTTCTTTTTTGTACGAAAGGTAGTAGCCCATATGGTCACATTTGTGTTCTACTGCGTTGTACTTCCAGCAACTGTGTTTTTCCCAGAAATCGAAGTCCCGAAATGGGGATCCATTTACATTCCTTCCACAATCACAATCCTCAACGCTGTTGGCACCCCCAGGTACTAATTCACATCTTTGTCATCGACGCGTTTCTTGATTTCTTCTGGTAACATATGTAAGGATTTTTTTTTCTTCAGATCATTTCATCTGCTGGTGTTTTGGATCCTTTTCGAGAACGTAATGTCCTTACACAGAACAAGGGCGACGCTAACAGGCTTGCTTGAGACGGGTAGGGTTAATGAATGGGTTGTGACGGAGAAACTTGGGGCTAAGGCCGGAGGAAAAGGATCGAAGAAGTCTCGGATCAACATTGGTCAAAGGTATTATAAAAAATATATTCAAATGTGCATACAACATTTTATTACTCAGAATTTGGCACATTTAGCAAATGATGAATTGCAGGGTTCATCTGCTGGAGCTTGCTGTGGGAGGGTACTTATTTGTGTGTGGTGTGTATGATGTGGCGTTTGGGAGGAATGGATACTTCATATACTTATTTATGCAAGCTATAGCCTTCTTCACTGCAGGATTTGGATATGTTGGCACCATTGTTCCTACTTCTTAGTTTTATAAAATGATTGGAAGATCGACTTCAATCCACCTATATGCATCTTATGTCATGAGTTTGAAAAGTATCCATTCTAGACCCGAAAAAAAGTTTTGCGGTCAAATTTTTGGCATCTCGTCTTTTCAAGACCCAGCATATTACACAATCTTCTCTAGGAAAAAAAATGTCATCTCTTCATGTATGTGGAAGTACGTCATTCTTTACTATTTTTTAATTTTTATTTGGCGATTGCATCACATTCGTTCGATAAGAATTTATCCAATGTTCAAGATAATTGAACTATGTTTTGTTGTCAAAGGAGAGGGGATGAATGTTTAAATTATCCATCTAAACCCAGAACCAATGACACACCATTTTTTTTTGGGACCAAACTTTAGTGCACAAAAGCAATCATCAGGCGTATACGCAAAGGCAACCCATCCCCATTATTGTCCAACTTTTGCCACTTTCCAGTTCAATGTCATTTTTCTCCCTTGAAGAAACTAAGTAATTTACTCATAAAAGTGTTAATAAAAAAGCAGAGCATATTAAAATAATAAATGAACATGTAATACTTAAATGATTCAATTCTTCCACACATGAAATTTATACTACTGCAGTTGTTAGTAATTGTACTTTCTTTATTTAATACTGGGCGATCATGACCAAAAACCAAAAAGTCACTAGTGGGATGCATGAACTTTTTTTAGTCATTGTTTATAACTCTTTTCATGACTCAAAAAGTTATTAATGACAATACTCGTACAATAGACCAATATGATGTTGCATGTGTATTTTTTAAGATAAGGATATCTTATGTCACTTGTACTTACAAAAAAGAGTCAGAACCGGATAATATATAGTTCTATCAGGTTGAAAATAACATTTAAACAATGTCTGCAATAAAGATTTTGAATCCATGATTCGATTCGATTCGAATCTTATTTATATTTGTCGATAAAGACAACTCAAAACTTTTAGCGAGCACAAACAAACGCTAATTAAATTGAAATTAAAATAATTGGACACTGACAAGTGGTAATGAAATCCAATGCAATCAAATCGAAAAATTAATTAATAAAATGATACTCCATAATTTTATGTTCTTTGAATTGAGAACTCGATAGTTTTAAAATTATTTAGTTTTTAATTTAGGAATATTTGATGACAAGTTCCAATAAGAAATTGAGACCGGTATAGGTAGATGAAGGTGGCAACCGGCAGTTGGTAGCTAAACTTTGCTTGTTAAGTTATTCAAAATAAATGATACATACATTTTGGAACCAACATCGGAACTTCCGCCACTTTCTTCTTTGACTCTTAACACAAACACATAGGCCAAAGTGTAACACAAAAATATGGGTTGAGATTGTATATGTTTGAATTTAAAATCATTAATTTTATTAATTAACATTTTTAAAGGTTATATGTCTAATTACAACCAACACCGTCCCGATTTCTAATACCTCAAAAGTCTCGAGATCGATTCGTGGTACGCTGAAATCGAACGTTTAAGATTGGTGAAAGCAATAGAAAAAGGAAAAGGATTCTTCATAGTTCACACACAGGTCCAAATGTGTGAGCGTAAGATGCTTTTTTTTATTTTTATTTTTTTTTGGATAAGAGAATAAGGCATACAAAGGCTTGAAGACCAAGTAGAAAATAACAACAGTAATATAACTGACTAACTAAAACTGGAACAAAACATAGACCCATGAATAATAATCCAAGCCAAGTCCGTCGATCAGCCGCCATTTAGTCACCTACACACCGAACAGGCTTCAAATCCAAGGTACGCAGAACTGACCAAATAGAAGAAGTGACTACACCTCAACATCAAGGTTACTGATGAGGTGCCGGCCAAATTTCCTTGAACTCCAGAGAACTGCACAAGTGAGCGTTATAACCAGCTTCCCGCCAAAGGTAGCTCGCCACCGGAACTCCAGAAAAGGCAGCAACGAGGACTTAATAGCTTGACCAAGTTAACTAGCCACGAGCAGTGAGACGATGCTCCACTTAGCCTCACGCCAAGGATGATGAGCAAACCACCGACAACAGAAAACATTTAAAGGCAACAAGTGCAGTCCACAAACTAAAACCGGAAACAACTATACAACGTAAATATGAACACAAAAAGACGACTAAGCGTCCTGATTCGAAAGAATCGAACGAAACAAAGTGATTCCCTTTAGGGGACCTGCGCCAAAATACCTAAGGAGAACGAAAACGAACACGCAAAGGGCATTAATGAACAGTAAACATATGTATAGCCCGCCGTTTGACTCCCCTCCAACCCCTCCAGCCCGCCAAACCGCTATATCCACCACCCACAGCGACACGTCGCCAAGCTCCTACCGCCCCGCACAGAGAGAGATGGAAAGGAGAAGGGGTGGGGGAGATGAGGCCATGAGGAGGGGCGGTGGGGAGGAAGAAAGGTAGGAGGGAAGATAAACGGAGGAGCAAAATGGAGAATATGGGAGTCGCTGCTGGTTTTTTCTCTGAATGGGAGGGATTATTTGACTGAGTTAATAATAGTTTAGATCCACAGCCTTCAATTCAAATTATAGTTACAAGATTGTGTGGGTCCTATGAAATGATACTTATTTTATGATTTTTTTTTGATGGGCTTATTTTATGATTTTGTAATCTTTTAAATAATATATTTCCAATTATATAAATTTATATGAGACTTCAATCACATCACAATTTAATACAATATATTATATGTATAAAAAATACAGTATATTATAGATAAATAATTTTTTAAATATATATTAAATTACAAAACTATAATTTATAAGTCTTGACTCTTTGACTCTTAGATTAGAGTGAGACTAGATTAAGTTGGACGTGACGAATTTAATAATTTGTAGATCCATTTAAGTATTTCAACTAAATAAATGCCTTAATTTTTTTAAAGGCCAAATTTTGTAAAAATGAAATAATGATATAGAAATTACGAACCGAGGCACGTGCACGCCCAATTGGTACCTCATCTTGCACATTTAGATCAAATGATTTAAAATATAGATTTTATCTAAAAAGTGAATTTTTGTCAATCTTACATTTCCGTCTTTTAAAAAAGGACAAAACACAAAATGACAAAAGACTTGCCTTTTATAAATAAGAATGTGTGTCGAGGAAAATGATCGGGTACAAAGTTAATTTTTTGATACAAAATACAAATTAATCATAACTATTGAGCTTGTGATTTGAATAGATGAGATTAAATCCTGATTTTGTGTGTATTTTCTTAGTGACAAATTATAAAATAAAACTAATGAATTATGTCGTCTTTTTTATTTTTCGGCTCGAAAAATGGAATTATAAATTGATTTTGACAAATTTTATATTTTATACCCAATTTTGAATCATTTTGATTCAAATGTCCGAACTAAACCTCAAAATCTTTCCAAAATAGAAGATTCTTACTTGAACGCTTCTCCGGGATGTGCATTATTTAAGATTATATCTAAGCTTTGTACTTGCACTGAATGCCACGTTTGCCCATAACGTTTAAATTGATTTGACCACAAGACTGACTGATCTAATTCTTATGATTGGCCAACAAAGAAATGGTTATGTATTTCACTTGATTCGAAGTACACAAAAATTCCTTTTGAATTGAAATGGAGTTTTAAGGAATTACATAAAAGGAGTTGTATAAATAAGAATATTTTATAATAATTCACTGTAAACATAACGTATTTTAAATGTCATTTGGCCTGTAGTATGAAATTAAAAAAACATAATTTTAATAGTTTTAATTTAACACAAGGTATTCAAATTCATAAAAAAAATTTAACACAAAGGTATTTGAAATTCATTTTTAATTAAGATTAATATTATAAAACGCAATTTCATGCGTCACTAAATTAATTAAATTATACTTATTAAATTAAACATGTTGATGAAAATCATGAATGTCTTGTCAATGGACTATGTACATGTTTAGCCCGTGCGACAAGTCGGCAGAGGCCGAACATTTCACGCTTGGCACGTGTCAGCAGTTGGCCGAGTCGTGACGAAAGGACCATTTCACCCCTACACCTAATTTAAATTTACTACGTACTCGGTAAAATGACTGAGCGAATAAACGTGCTCTTTTCACTGCAAATGCAGTTACTACAATTACTTTAGGTATTTTCTTCTTTATCTTTATCTTTTTCAGTAAAGCGAATAAATTGTCTACCCCCCATTTTTATATTGAAACAACCAATTAATTAAGCCTGTTTAATTTCAAAACAATATAAATATGTTACTTTTTGACCCAACACATTTAATTATTTAATAAAGAACCCAACACCAAAGACCAAACTCCAATTCTCCTTTGTTTACTATTTTAAAAAAAATGAAAATTTCAAAATGATATACTACGTTAAAATGAGTAGTACGTTTATTCGATAATTTTATACCGAATTTAACATAAATTTAAAAATTGAGACGCTACGAGATAATCAGTTAAACTTATAAATTAACAATATCTTCATACGTCATAATGAAAAATATGACAAGGAATGGAAACAAAAGGTATTTGGCATTAAATTTTTATTCAACTGTTTTAGATAAAGAAAACGTATTAAATGAATTTATGTCTGCAATTTATAATTTTTTTAAACATATCGAGAATTGTTTAATTTAACCTGTTTGGTCCCTTTATTTCCTTTCATTTTTATTATTTTTTCGTATATACACAGAGCTTACTTTCTCTCTCTAAACCATCTTGGCGTTGTTTGTGTTGTTGGTATTAACTTTTCACGGGACTTACTCGATTCTCCGGCAGCATTGACTTGGAATCGACGGCGAAAGTCTCCGACGAAGGTTGCATTTCTGCAGATCGGGGAGCTGAGCTGCAAGTGAGTCCTGTTTCCTAATTTAATTTCATTTATGGTGATTTAATTCAAGCTTATTCGACTCGATTGCGTTTTGTGTAACTTAAGGTTTGTGAGGCAATCGGGGTGGAGATTTCTGTAGATATGTGCTGCGATTTGTTATTCAATTTATGATCTTAGGCAATTGAATAAGGGGAAGATAAGGTAGTGAATGCTAATTGTGTTTGTGCGCGTCACCAAATCTCTATGTTCTTGCTGTAGAGGGAATTTTCAGGTTTGATTTGGTACTTGTGAAGAAGAAAATTGGTGGCTTTTATGGTTTTAGGTTTCTTTCGATCCATTGATTTATTACCTAAAGAGTGCGTGTTAGTAGTGATTTTGTTAAGAATAAGATTATAATTGGGGTAGATGTGTAATGTGGATAGCTTTGCTTTGTTGGACTACTTGTGTCGTGATTAGCAAGTGATTTTGGGGAAGCATTGTTTTATAGGGCGTCACGTGATTATGTGAGGAAAATGGGAATAAAAGCATGAAGGAATCGGTGGGAAGCGGCGCATTGGTTTCTCCGAAACTTTGCTTCTGATAAAAAAGAGAGGGTTAGGGAGTCTCGCAAGGAGATTGTTTTGAGGGTGAACACAGCGCAATTGTTAGGATCGGTGGGAAGTAGATCCCGAATTCGTGATGAATTCGGGAGGAGGGTATTCAATCCCAAAGGAAAATGAATTTCAGAATATGAATCGTTGGGTTCCAGCAACACCCAACAAGGCTACTTCAAGCAGCGCCGGATCAATCCCGATCCAGTTACAGGGGAGCAATTTCGAAACAGCAAATTGGCAGCAGCTGCTTGAATTCCCTAATTATCAGCCACTTGGATCGGTGAGTTCGTATCAGCCAGTTCAGGATCTAAATCCATATCAACAAGCTGATAGAAATGGAGGGCCACTTGGATCGGCGAGTTCGTATCAGCCAGTTCAGTATCTAAATCCATATCGACAAGCTGATAGAAATGGAGGGCCACTTGGATCGGTGAGTTCGTATCAGCCAGTTCAGGATCTAAATCCATATCGACAAGCTGATAGAAATGGAGGGCCACTTGGATCGGTGAGTTCGTATCAGCCAGTTCAGGATCTAAATCCATATCGACAAGCTGATAGAAATGGAGGGCCACTTGGATCGGTGAGTTCGTATCAGCCAGTTCAGGATCTAAATCCATATCGACAAGCTGATAGAAATGGAGGTCACGTATCTAACCCAAACAGCTTTATGGCTCTGCTTGGGTTTGATGATTCTTATAATATAGGCAGTCCACTTTTAGATGATAACCAAGGGACTGATAGAGTATCCCAAGGCTATCCGAGCATGCATGACTATATTAGCAAAGGAAATGATACCTTGGGAAGTAATCGTGCATCAGTGAATCCTCCCTGGATGGCACCTCACTTTCTCGCGCAGCACAGAAGCTTTCAGACAGTGAATAGGCCAGTTATACCAAATCTAAATGTCCAAGCTAGTGTGGATTGGATCGACAACCATTCAGCAGCCATGCCCATGATGGAGCAAAATCACCACCTTGTATCAAGTGAATGCACTGCTAGCAAGGATGTCTTCCAATTACCTGAAGGTAAAAAGTTTTGTTTTCAATTTTTTTTTCTGTTGTAAACATGATTAAGTGAATAGATAATGACATAATTTCACAGGAAGAAAGAATTCTTATTTTAAAAATATGTTTTTTCACTTATTGAAATTACCTTAACATTAAGAAATGAGAAGTGAAATTGTGCATCAAAAGTGCCGCAAACATCTGTAAGTTGCCTTTCTCTTCCACGGGTGATTCTTTGTACATTAATTATTCATCGTAAATAGATTATTCGAAGCTTGGGTGGATAAAAAAACTGATATCTCGCACCACTTTATATCATCTCAGTATAAGTTTCGTCAAACTGTTTTCTAGCATGTAGTAAAATTAACTCTGCACAAGAAACAGAAAAAAGTAAATTCAAGTCGTGTTTCAGAAACTAACTTAATTGCCATGTTAAAACATCACTTTTTTCCAGTCGGTATGTTAATAATCAATCAAAAAATTCATAATTTTTTTTTTGGGTTTTTAGCTCTGAATTCTGATTACCTTTTTTTTCAGACCAATTCCTTGTTCCCAGTCGACTTGAATATAATCTCAACTTGCCAGCAACAACAGAAACTGAAGCCAGTTTCAGCCAGACTCCTGAATTTTTCCACCATACATCAGCAACAATTAACCAGGCTGCAAAGTCTCTGGAAAACAAGCAATCTGAAATACTGCAACTCCCAGAACCAGACAGACGCTTGAGCCTGAGTGAAGAGAAACAGATCAGACTGACAGAAAATGGTACACAGCAGAGTAGTGAGTTACAGCAAACTATTGTTGATACTTCATCCCGTATAATCTCTACTCCAGAAAAGATATTGGCCAATGAAAAGGACGGAGGGCAAGTGCAAGTTATTGATATGGACAAGACACCACAACATAAAACTCCAAAAAGAAGGAAACATAGGCCTAAAGTGATCAGGGAAGGTAAACCGAAAAGAGCACCAAAATCTGAAAAACCGAAGAACCCTGAATCATCAGAACGGCCGAAAAGGAAGTACACACGAAAGAGTAGTCTAAAGGCACCAGAAATCCAACCAAGTGAGGTTATAGAAGGAACTGGTGGTTCAACTGAAGCAACTGCTGCTAAATCATGCAAAAGGGCATTGAGCTTTGAGCAGCAGAAATCAGCAGCACAAACAGAAGAGAATTCAAGTACTCAGCCGGAAACAGTTCACCAAAAGAGCATGGTGGGATTCGACTTAAACTTGGATAATCAAGCCACAGAAATATGCAATGCTGACAATAGTATCTTCCAGAGGGACTCTGTTGTTCAAATTTCCGGACAAAATGAGTTGCTTTCACTTATCCATCCAGCACCAGTCACGAATACATTAGCTCATTCCATACCTCAGGGACCAACAATCAACAGCCCGCATTCTGTAAGAGCACCCCCTACCCGAACAACTACATTCCAAGATCTACTTATGGGGAACAACAACAGTGCTGGTAATCTAGCAGCTGCCGCGAAAGCAAACTTTAATCTCAACAGCCAAGCGCATGCTATGTACTCAGCAGAAACTTACATGGGAGAGGCACAGTGGGCTCAGCAGAGCAAGCAGAATGAGTTGCAAACACTTTACCAGCAAACAAGTACCATGTGCAATTTCAACAATTTGATGCCCCAACAGAGAACTAATATCACATCTCATGCTGTGAGACATCCGCCAACCAAAGCAGCCACATTTCAGGAGCTGCTTATGGAAAATGAGAAATGTGCTCAAAGAACTGCGAGCTCCCAAATGGTCAACCTAAACCAAAACAACTGGAGAAGTTGTTATAATCCAGTGCAGAGGTTCACTAGTGCAGAAAACACTGGGCAACTTGCTTTACAAGCTAAAAATGCTCATGACAATGTTGTCAAATGTGGCCAGATGATTTTGTATAGGTCTACTCAGCCAGTGATGATTACATCTGACGGTGTTCAAGGTGAAGCAAGAAGATCTAAGAGAGAGCGTGATTTCATTAGTGAGCAGCATCGTTTCCATGGTATAACATCTGTGAATTCTTCACTGACGAATAGAACGATGGAGAATGGGTATAAAGGAGGGTACGCCACAAGACAGGAACTTCCAGAGGCAGAAAAGAAGAGAAGGATTGAGAATATGCCGTATGTGGAGATATCTGGCTCACAAAATCATTGTCTTACTGAGATCAAATCAAGACCGCTTCAAGCAAATATAGGGAAAAATGACCATCTGAATACGAGGCCCTCGCATTTCAATCCATACCCCTGGTTGTCCTATCCCACAAAGATCAGCCACTCCGCCGAATTCCGCGGAGCTGAGAGAGTAGGAAATCGAGTTTCAACCTCATCAACTGCTTTTGCTCATTCCTCAAAACAGCACATTTCATCAGAGCAGCCTTCATACATTTCTCAGTCGCATAGAAGAGGAACTCTTGCTAACGTACAGGTTTCTCCTTCACCGGTCCCCACCTCTGGCCGAAATTTGCAACTTGTCCCTACAAACGCTTTCGTGTTAAATAGCCAGCAAACAGTGGGAAATAGTGATACTACTATAACAGCAAGACAGTATTCAAGACCAACTGCATCTGGTTTATTAGTGAAAACAGTCAGGAGGGAAGTTCCATGTGGTGATATGCAAGCAATCACAACAGTTGCAAAAGCGAAGGGTGCTGCCGGGCCGTCTGTTAGCAGTCGCAAACAGGGTAATCACAACCAACAACCATCTTCCATGAGACGAGGTATAGATATTTTGAAAACAAATTGATTTCTTATATCCTCTATTTATGCATAAGCATAACACATAATTCTTGAAACAATTGTGATGCTATGTAGGACAACTACGAAAGAAAGATATCAGAGACCTGATTGATGACATAATATGCCAAATGGAGCACTTGAAACTAGAGAATGTGAGTGAGGATATAATAGTGCAGCCAGAAAATGCGATTGTCCCATATAAGGGAGATGGTCCAGTTGTTATGTACCAAGCCAAAAAGCGTAAGCCACGGCCCAAAGTGGACCTTGACCCTGAATCAGAAAGGATATGGAAACTGCTAATGGGCAAGGAAGGCCCTACGGAAGGAACAGATACAGATAAAGAAAAATGGTGGGAAGAAGAAAGAACAGTCTTCCGTCTGCGAGCTAATTCTTTCATTGCCCGAATGCATCTTGTTCAAGGTGAGTCAAAAGTAAATAATTTATTATGCAAGAAAATGGATTTTTTTTTCATGTTTCCCAAATATGATTTTTATAAATTGCATGTCAGAAAAAACCATTGCTTTCCATAGCTCATATATTTGTTTTTATATTGAACTGTACTGGGCTGGTGTGTGAGCATATCATTAATGTGCATGTGCCTATACATGCAAGAGATACGAATAACATCCTGCCAAAGGATACCGGAAGGGGGGAGGGTTTATAATCACTAATCATTATGCAGATAAGGATTCATGGTAACATGCAGAAATCAGATTGCCTGAAAAAAAAAATCTTTTGCAGGGGATAGGAGATTTTCAAAATGGAAAGGATCAGTTGTTGACTCGGCAATAGGAGTGTTCCTTACCCAAAATGTGTCAGACCATCTATCGAGGTGAAATACATAATCTAAAAAAATGCACTTTTCTTAGCAACGGCATAAAGTTGAGACTATTGTAGATCTAACTTACTGTTGTCTGCAGCTCTGCTTTCATGTCTCTAGCAGCCAGATTTCCCTTAAGCCTAAGTAGTAGAGCAAGTTGCACAGTTGATGATGCCATAGTTGAAGAAGAGCCAGAAATTTGTATTATTGACCTTGAGGATGAAATACCAAATAGTGATGCAAAACATACCATCTCCTGTGGTAATTCCATGGCGTCGGAAAATGAAGAAATAATCATGACATCAGGGACTGAGATTATGAGCTCACTAGATGGCCATGTAAGAGGGGGCAACAACGGGACTCTTTCCCTTGATTCATTTGATTCGTCTATCTGCCTGACCAATAGAGGATCATGTTCTGGATCTAATTCAGAAGTAGAGGAACAACTGTCCAACCCCAACCCCTCAAGACTGTATAGAACCGATGAACCGACAGAACTTATAAAGGTATCATCGAGAGACAGTCCATTGGAAAGCCCTGTACATTCATTCCATCACTCTGAGAATGCACAACAGACAACCTTCCCCAGCTGTGACTATCAGTTGCATTTGCAATTAAATTCCATCCAAGGAGCTTCTGAAAAAGATTGCCAGCGATTATCAGGTGGAGAGAGTATGTCTTCTTGCCCTGCCTGCGACGCGTCAGAGTGTTCAAGCAACATAAGTGATCTTAAACTGCAAAACAGAAAGATCTTTATGCAGAATGGACATCCAAGGGAGAAAACTGAACTAAGACCAAATTTAAATGAGCAGCTAGGAAGCAATGCACAGCACCAAGAAGGCATATTGACTACAACACCGATCAAGGAAACTACACAGCATCCTTGCATTGATCATCATCATGAGAGTCTAACCTCCCATTCAGACCAAACATCAGCAATAGAAGAGGTGACTGAACCCATTTCAAGGGAGCAAGGCCTTTCCACTGCAGCCAATATTAACATTAAAGGTAGCAGTCCCAAAAACAGAAAAGGAAAGCAAGATACTGATAAGAAGTTAGTAGACTGGGATATATTAAGGAAGGAGGCACTGCGCAACAATAGAAGGTCAAGAAACAAAGATGCGATGGACTCTATGGATTATGAAACAATGAGACATGCAGATGTCAAAGAGATTTCGGATGCCATAAAAGAAAGGGGAATGAACAACATGTTGGCAGAAAGAATCAAGGTATTGCTTTACACTAAAAGAATTATGAAAAAACGTCTTTTTAAATTTGCACAATTTACCTGCTTCAATTTAAGAAGACAGCGTACTAGTCAACCAAATTAATATGTCCCACATGCAGGACTTCCTCAACCGGCTAGTTACTGATCATGGAAGCATTGACCTAGAGTGGTTAAGAGACGCTCCTCCTGACAAAGCAAAGTTAGTCTTCTGTTATTTGCTTTTTATTTCTCATATATAAGAAAATATAAAATGAATGAGGAGCATGTTGCTTTAACTGTTAATAATGAAACCAAATCACAACAAAAACCTTGCACATCAAGGGTCTATCATTAACTATTCTCATGCTGCAGGGATTATCTCTTAAGTATCAGGGGCCTGGGATTGAAAAGTGTGGAGTGTGTTAGACTTCTGACACTTCATCATCTGGCTTTTCCGGTAAACTTTTCAGTCATTAGAATTGTTAGGTATTTGAAGGCTACCGGTGTAGTGACAATTAGTGCTCTGCGTTGATAATGAAGGTTGACACTAACGTTGGACGGATAGCTGTCAGACTGGGATGGGTTCCGCTTCAACCCCTCCCTGAATCCCTTCAGCTTCATCTCTTAGAAATGTATGTCTTTTAAACTAACATATTTAGATCTAATGTATACTTTACCATTTATTCGAACAAGAGGCTGACATAAATTGAATACAGGTATCCTGTGTTGGAGACTATCCAAAAATATTTATGGCCAAGATTGTGCAAACTAGATCAACGAACACTGTAATGAGCTTTGACGTGTACTAGTCGTATATCTTGCGTATATTCCAAATAATGACATGCCCGTTCTAAATGTTATTTGTTTAATCAAAATCAAATTACAGGTACGAGTTGCATTATCAAATGATAACATTTGGAAAGGTATTTTACAGCTTCAGAACAAGTATTTAAGAAGTGATTTGTTTACCATCTCTAGTTGGAAAATAATATGCCGCTTTGCTTATATTCTGCAGGTTTTTTGTACAAAGAGTAAGCCAAATTGCAACGCTTGCCCAATGAGAGCCGAATGCAGACATTTTGCAAGTGCCTTCGCAAGGTTTGCACCTCCTTAATTCTAGATCTTAATATCTGGAACACTAATGGTGCCAATGTAACAATGGCTAATCTTAGACAACCAACAGCAAAGCATTCCATAACGCAGTTTACTTCAGATATAATTACTATCAAAAATATGTTGCCAATTATGCATGCTAAATTAAAAAATTGTGCCTTAAACCATTACAGAGCTCTAGCGCGGAGGCCAACATGCTTTCATTAATCTAATTTTGATACTAGGAACTAAAATGATTTTGAAATGGCCAAAAGTTACTGTACAAAACTTAAAATAGAACTGATTATTGTGCTTTCTATTTTTTGCTTTGTTGAATCAGTGCAAGACTTGCCCTGCCGGGACCAGAAGAAAAGAATATTGTACCTTCCTGTGTTTCAGTTCCATCCGACAGAATCCCAGCTACTGACACTCCTTCCCGGCCACTCCTAGAATGGGCCAATCAGTTACTTGGAGTAGAAAGACTAACAAAAGCCAATTGTGAGCCTATTGTTGAGGAACCAACAACACCAGTTCAAGAACCTGAAGAAGTATCAGAACTAGACATCGAAGATTCATTTGGGGAAGATCCTGATGAAATTCCAACAATCAAGCTTGACTTCCAAGAGTTTACCCAAAACCTTCAATGTTATATGCAAGAGAATAACTTGGATATTCAGAATGGTGACATGTCAAAAGCCTTAGTTGCCTTTACTGCAGAAACAGCTTCCCTGCCACCACAGAAACTGAAGAACGTGAGTCGACTAAGAACAGAGCATCAAGTGTAAGTGGCTATCTTCTAAATTGACACATCTAGGATATTACAGAAATTCCATGCAAATTCTACATTGTTTTGTCTTTTGTGTTGTTGCGATTATTTGGGACATACAGAGACACATTGACTCTGATACGACGTTCATTGTAGCTGCAATATAAAAATCACACAAATAGTCTTCGAGGACACAAGTATTAGAAGAAGAAAGCTGCTAAATTGAAATGATGATTGTTTAACTATTGAAGTTGCGTTTTAAACACCAGCTTGGATCTTTCTAATTTCATTCTCTTTGCAGATATGAGCTTCCAGATTCACACCCCCTGCTCAAAGAGGTTAGTTACTTTTCAATAATACCTTACACAGCGCTGTCTATATCTTTGCTGATATATTTGTTGATTGAGCAGATGGACAAACGAGAGCCTGATGATCCAAGCCCATACCTTCTTGCAATATGGACACCAGGTATGCAAGAAAAGACAGGGATTCATATCCAACTGATCTTTGCATCCATGGAAAAATTTATCACACTAATAGGATAACATTTAGCAGTTTTTTTAAAGCCTGTCAATAAATACTTGCTATATTTACCTAACATACTATGCTTCAATATTTGCCTAATCTAGGAGAGACTGCGATTTCAACACAGCTACCAGAAAGTCTGTGCCAATCAGACGACCCTAGTAAAATGTGCAGTGAGAAGACATGTTTCTCATGCAACAGTAGAAGAGAAGCGGATTCTAACATTGTCAGGGGAACACTTCTGGTAAAGGAAAATTTGTAGCTACATGATAGTAATTTAGAATATGTGAAAATGCATCTTGACAGCATTGTTTGTATGTACAGATTCCATGTCGCACGGCTATGAGAGGGAGCTTTCCACTTAATGGGACATATTTTCAAGTTAACGAGGTAAACGTGAATTCTTAGTACAATGTGAGAAAATCATCAAAGGTTTATAGACAACTCTTGTTAGAGAAAATCCTTTTGGAGGAAAAAAGGACCATGAATTCATCCAAACTGTCATCTCTATGCGTTATGGATTTTGAGGATATTATATTCATGGCAGAAATCATGAAAAATGATCGAGGGGATGGATACCATAGAGAAATAACCTAACCTATCAATATTATGCAGATGTTTGCTGATCATGAATCTAGCATGAACCCAATAGATGTACCAACGGAGTGGATATGGAATCTACCAAGAAGAACTGTCTACTTTGGAACCTCAGTATCAACAATCTTCAAGGGTAATATACATCATTACTATGCAAAAGATATATTTGGGTGACAATAGTACTTTTGGCATCGGAATAGTTATTGTTATAGCTGAATTTTTTTTAAAAGACAAGGTCCGAGAGGCTAACTCTAATTATTTTTATGATTGAACTGACGAAAAGTTTTTGTCCACGCCAGGGCTGTCAACAGAAGGAATCCAGTTCTGCTTTTGGAGAGGTACGGATGTCATTTAATATTGATCATGAAAGCTAGGCTTTTGCATTATGCAGCACCAAGCAAAGCAAACATCCTGACCCAAAATACATGCAATAACTGATTTCAGTAACCTATTGACTGCAGTTTGTCTATTTACCCTATTATATTTCCATTTTTTTAGAAGTAAAATCTGTATTTCATTTTAGGTTTTGTTTGCGTGAGGGGATTCGATCAGAGATATAGAACACCTAGGCCTCTTCTTGCCAGACTACACCATCCAGCAAGTAAGCTGGTAAAGAAATCAAAGGAAGAGAAGAAATGACCAACGAATAGAAAAACAATAGTGAACCAGAAGATCAGTGTCAATCAAAAAGGATCAAGCAGCGTTGCTGGAATATAAACTAGATCATCTACTAACAAATTGCCTACTCAGTGGTGGAACGATGACTTACCATTTTAGTCAAGAAGCAGGATTTTCAAATTGAAGTACAGATTCACATTACAAATAGGCGTGAAAAGTGTACGCACCATTGACACTACACATTGGTTTCCTTCAAGCTCTATGGGGGGCATTTTTCATTCTTACAGCAACCTAATAAGAGAGTTCACTCATAAGCACTCATATGCATTTCCTTGGCATAGAAATGTGTCATTGTAGACATTAGAAGTACAGCGAAGTACAGCTTACGCTGGTGTAACCTGATGTTTCTTTGAATGTCAGTATTGATATTTAAGACTGCATGGCAAATGCTTAACCCCAAACTATCTGTTTTATTGGCATGATACAGATGATCAAGCAACAATAATCAAACAATTTTTTAACAGGTACAACTAGCATTCAGAGATAAAACTGATGCAGGTAGCAACGTTGAGTAAAAAACATCACATGTATCTAAGCTTCTTGCATTCTATAATATTTTTATCTCAGAAATAACCATGGCTGTTACTGGTGGTATATTTAATAACTTCCTTCATGAAAGTTTGATTAAGATAGTAAGGGCCAAAGGTGAAACCTAATAGCAACCCCAACATAAACTTGGTAGATTCTTGGTATGCTATAGTTACTCCATGAAATCTTAATATCATGCAAAAGGTTAAATAAAAATTTTGGATTCCACTGTCATCAACTCAACATGGTTTGATAATTTCAGCCTAGCAGATTTGCAAGCGATAAGGAAACATGATGGCGGGAACAGAAGCTAGACCAGCGCAAACCACAAGTAAACAGGTTCCAACCATGTAATGAAATATTTGACGCTGAGCTTTTTTCCTGCTTAACTGACAGTATGCATGTTATTTACATATTACCATCACCTAAATCAAACAACACTCCTTTACACAGAGATGAAGTTCGAGACAGAAAACAACCACAACCCTCGAGCAGAATAAAGATGCAACTTCAATAAAAATCAAAGAAAGACTATCCCACGAATCTACATTTTGATACTGAATATATGAATGACACAATGCAGACTGACCTTATGCAAGTATCCAAAAGGATCACGTTAAATAGCCAAGTTCAGCCTCCAAAAAGGTTAGGATTTAGGAATTTATCCTGAGGTCCATGTAAGACCTGAAAATATATGGAAGGCAAGTCTTCTAACCAGCACAAAACCTACAAACATTAGCATGGTAATTGTTGTTATATAACAAAAACATTACATAGATTTAGATAAATGGTTTGTAAATATTCATTGAATGCTTAATGTGAAGTGCACAACATGAAGTGCCAATGGTTACAAGAATGCCAACTGATGCAACTTTAGGCTTAAGATTATTTGATCGAAACAATCCAACATCTATACTTCTCTTTTTCTATTTTTCAAACCAACACATCAAATTAAGATCGAACTAGAAAAGGATGAGGAACACCTTCAAATCATCTTAGATTCCTCTAACAGTTCAGTTTACCAAAACACAAACAACAACTACTTTTCATCATAAAAGCCTAATCCTCCAAGTTTCATTTGAAGCTCATATTGGACAGAAATCGATGATTAGGCATCCAAATCAAAATAACAAGTTTAGGGTTTCAAAATTAAGTACCTGTTGTATGAAAACAAAAAAAAACCCTCTCTGCACTTCGCAACCATACAATAATAAAAATCGTCATGTAAAACCGGGGAAGACGGTGTTTAAGAGACTCTATAGAATCGATTGACGAATCGAGAGAGAAAGCGAGGCGTCTCAGATGAACGGATTTTCGTCGTAAGTAATCCATTTCCCGCCTTTTCTACTTCCCTCCCCCTTCCTGCTTTTTCATGTTACTTTTCCCGCATTTTTTTAGAACTTCTCTAATTCACCGAGCGGGTCGGGTCCATCAGGTCCTTCGGGTCGGGTGACCCACAAGGATTCAATTCAAGGAAGAAAATAAAAATACAAATGTGAGACCAAACTCCTCCAAAATATTTAATTCAAACTAATGCCTTTTTTGTGAAAGGTGTCGTTTTGAGTTCTTAACAAATTATCAAAAGGTTAAAAGTTAGACTTGGGAAGATAAGTATATTTTCTCACTCTTTTATGTAGGGATGCACATCCGGTCCGGTCCGGACCGGTGGACCGGAATTTTCTAAAATCTTGGACCGTGGACCGGATATATATGGACCGAGACTAGATCGGGACCGGAATTCGTGTGAAAACTTGGACCGAAACCCGGACCGGACCGGGACCGACCGTAATTTAGGGTTAAAAAATAGAAAATAAAAAAATTATTAGGAAAATAAATAAAAAATTCGGTTTATTCCGGTCCAGACCGGACCGGAACCCGTAATCCTCCTAAAACATGGACCGTGGACCGGACCGGACCGGAAAATCCGGTCGGTTCCGGTCCGGTTTTCCGGTCCGGGCCAATTTTGTGCATGAGAATTTGATGCGACTGGTTTTCTTGTGCGAACGCACAAGGTCAGTGCAAAGTGCGACCGATCGAGAACGCATGAATTTCATGCGAACGCATAAATGAGAACTGTGCGATCGCACAAGAGTGTTCTAAATCGCAAATTCTCACTGTCATGCGAACGCATGAGATTCTCATGCGAACGCATGACTTGGCAGTTCAGAGCGGTTTATGTCAGTTATTGGCAGTTCATTGGCGGTTCGTTCTGACTTTGTATGGGTGATTGGACTAAAAAACACAGAGAATGATTTGAGGGATATTCCCAGAAAAGCTAGAGCTTTGATCTCCATTAATTGGTTTTGTTCGATTTTGTTTCGAAAGATCAATACACCGATTTCGCTATCCAATACAAGGGGACTGTTGTCTTATCCCTATTTGTTGATTTCGTAATCCCTACCCGGTTGAAATAACAAATCAGGAAAGTGAAGAATCTTTGTGATTCAACATCATCCAAGGTTTTCATCATTTGAAGCATCAAGAGACAACCGGGCTACCTACAATCTGATTTGTTATTTTCAAGATGTCTGCGGCTTCGGTGAAAGAGATGACGAAGAACTTTGGGAAACTGGAGAAGTTCGAAGGAGTGAACTTCAGGAGATGGCAACAAAAGATGCATTTTCTGTTGACGAACCTGAAGGTGGTGTATGTACTCTCTACTCCCATTCCAGAAATTGGTGACAACGCTCCGATTGAAGCAATCGGGAAGAGGAGTAAATGGGAGAATGATGACTACATCTGCCGTGGTCATATTCTCAATGGTATGTCTAATCCCCTATTTGATTTTTATCAAGTTGTGGAATCCGCAAAGGAATTGTGGGATGCTCTTGAAGCAAAATACATGCAGGAAGATGCATCAAGCAAGAAATTTCTTGTGAGTAACTTTAACAGTTACAAGATGGTCGATGCTAGACCGGTGATGGAGCAATTCAATGAATTGAATCGCATCTTGGGGCAATTTGCTCAGTATAAAATGAAGATGGATGACTCCATTGCAGTATCTAGCATTGTTGATAAGTTACCACCACTGTGGAAGGATTTCAAGCACAAGCTTAAACATAAGAAAGAGGAAATGTCACTTGAGGAACTCGGTGGAGAGTTACAAGTTGAAGAATCAATTAGGATTCAAGAAGAGAATGCAAACAAGAAAGAGACTGTTGAGTCCTCTTCTGTGCATGTAGTGGAAGACAAGGGAGGTCTTTGGAAATTCAAGGGAAAGAAACGTTTCAATGAGAAACATGGTAGCAAGTTCGACAAGAAACCTAAGGGTTGTTGTTGGATTTGCGGGAAACCAGGACACTACAAGAATGATTGTAAGATGGCCAAGAATGATAAAGGAAAAGGAAAAATGAATGTTGGGGATAAGGGCAAAGACAAATGCACTTCCAACCTTCAAGGTCAGTTTTCCATTTCTGATTGTAATTCTAGTGTGAATTATGTGTCACTAATCGCTGAAACATTTTATGTTCAGGATGATGAAGTGGCGTGGTGGATTGACTCGGGTGCTAACAAGCACGTGTGCAAAGACCGTCATAGTTTCAGCACTTATGAAACGGTGAAAGAAGGAGCTGTCCTTTACATGGGAAACGAGTCAACCGCACCGATAATTGGCCAAGGATCAGTAGTGTTAGAATTTAGTTCGGGAAAAACCCTTGAGTTGTTGAATGTGTTACATGTACCTCTAATCCGGAAAAACTTGGTCTCCGGTAGTTTGTTGAACAAATTTGTTTTTAAGCAAGTGTATGAATCCGACAAATATGTTTTGTCAAAGTGTGGTTTCTTTGTGGGATTTGGCTACTTTTGTAATGGCATGTTTAGATTGAATGTAAATAAAGTGGTGAATTGTGTTTACATGTCTTCTACTAGTGATGACTTGACTTTGTGGCATGCTAGATTAGGACATGTTCATTATGAGCGCATGAATAAAATGTCTAAGGAAGGTTTAATACCTAAAGTTGACATAAATAGCGATAAATGTTCTACTTGCATGCTCACAAAGATCACTAGGTTGCCATTCAAAAGCATATCAAGATCATCAAACTTGCTTGAACTAGTTCATAGTGATTTGGGTGACTTACATTCTACTCCATCTCTTGGTAATAAAAAGTACTACATAACTTTTATAGATGATTGTTCTAGATATTGTTATGTGTACTTATTGCATGCTAAAGATGAAGCTTTAGACAAGTTTAAAGTGTTTAAAGCTGAAGCAGAATTGATGCATGATTTGATTAAGAAGCTTAGAACTGATAGAGGTGGGGAATATTACGATCCGGTATATTTCCAGATGAATGGAATCATTCATGAAACTACAGCGCCTTATACACCACAGCAAAACGGTGTAGCTGAAAGGAAGAATAGAGTTCTAAAGGAAATGGTTAATTCCATGTTATCCTACTCTGGTTTGAGTAACGGATTTTGGGGTGAGGCTATGTTAACAGTCTGTTATTTGCTTAACAGAATTCCTAACAAAAGGAATGATATGACCCCTTATGAGCTTTGGCACAAAAAGAAACCAAATCTGAATTATCTCCGAGTTTGGGGATGTAGAGCGGTAGTGAGATTACCGGCTCCCAAAATAACCAGTTTGGGAGAAAGAGGTGTTGATTGCATCTTCGTTGGATATGCTGAACATTCCAAAGCATATATGTTCTATGTGACTGGAACAAATGATTCAATTTCGGCTCACACCATAATTGAATCAAGAGATGCAATTTTTGATGAGAATCGGTTTACATCGATACTTAGACCTCAGGATTTGATTTCTAGCTCCACGAGAGCTGTATTGGAAGATGATGTAGGCACATCCTCTAATAGTACATCGCTTGAGCCTCGTAGAAGTAAACGAGGAAGGATTGGAAAATCCTTTGGACCTGATTATCAAGTTTACTTGATTGAGGGTTCTAGAGATGATATTGAGTATCAATACTCATATTGTTATCACATTGATGATGATCCTAGAACCTATGATGAGGCTATGAGGTCTCAAGACGTGTCCTTCTGGAAAGAGGCAATAAACGATGAGATGGACTCTATCATTGGAAATAATACTTGGGTATTATCGGATCTTCCACCGGGTTGCAAGCCATTAGGCTGCAAATGGATTTTCAAAAGGAAAATGAAGGTTGATGGATCGGTTGATAAGTTTAAAGCCAGATTGGTTATCCAAGGCTTTAGGCAAAAGGAGGGTATTAATTTTTTCGATACTTATGCTCCGGTTGCAAGGATTTCTACTATAAGGTTGTTGATTGCACTTGCTGCAATTAATAATCTAGTTGTACACCAAATGGATGTCAAGACAGCGTTCTTGAATGGAGATTTGGATGAGGAAATCTATATGAAGCAACCGGAAGGATTCATTATGCCGGGAAATGAAACTAAGGCTTGTAAGCTGATCAAATCGTTGTATGGGCTGAAACAAGCACCCAAACAGTGGCATCAAAAGTTTGATGATGTAATCTTGTCAAGTGGATTCAGGTTGAATCAAGCAGACAAGTGTGTTTACAGCAAATTCGACAACTCCGGAAATGGAGTGATCATTTGTTTGTATGTTGATGATATGTTGATTTTTGGTACAGACCAAAAACAAGTGGACCTTACAAAGGATTTCTTATCATCAAGCTTCGCTATGAAAGATATAGGAGAAGTGGCTATGATTCTTGGTATTAGAATCAAGCGTGAGAACAAGGGTTTAGCACTGTCACAATCTCACTATGTTGAGAAAGTGCTTAAAAAATTCAACTGTTTGAATTGTTCTCCAGTTAGTACTCCCATGGACCCAAATGTGAAACTTTTACCTAATACGGGTGATGCAGTTTCACAGCTTGAGTACTCTCAAGTCATTGGTTGCCTAATGTATGCTATGACGAGTACAAGGCCTGATATAGCTTATGCAGTGGGAAAATTGAGTAGATATACTAGTAATCCTAGTACTCATCACTGGGAAGCTATAAGGCGGGTACTCAAATACCTTAAGGGGACCATGAATTATGGCTTGGTATATGCTGGTTTTCCCTCGGTCCTAGAGGGATATACTGATGCAAGTTGGATTACCAATTTAGAAGATCATTCTTCTACAAGTGGTTGGGTATTCTTGCTTGGGGGAGGTGACATATCATGGTCTTCCAAGAAGCAAACTTGTATCACCAGTTCAACTATGGAATCTGAGTTTATAGCATTAGGGGCTGCCGGTAAAGAGGCAGAATGGCTAAGGAACTTAGTACATGAGATTCCATTGTGGCCGAAGCCAGTAGCTTCTATTTCTATCCACTGTGATAGTAAAGCAACTTTGGCTAAAGCATATAGCCAAATGTACAATGGTAAATCGAGACACCTGGGCGTTAGGCATAGCGCGGTTCGTGAACTGATCACTCACGGGGTGATTTTGATTGATTATGTCCGAACACATCAGAATCTAGCTGATCATTTGACGAAAGGATTAGCTAGGGACTTGGTGCACAAGTCATGTATAGGGATGGGCTTAAAGCACATCTAAGTCTCTTATCGTAGGACACCTATATTCCCTCTTAGTATGACGCTAAGAGCTGAATTGTGGAAAGCCTATTCTGAGAGACTTGAAGCACATGGTTATATTCATCCCAAGGTTGTGCTTGTATTACCTGCAGAGAAAGGGAGGATGAAGGTTATCTTCTTAATGGATCCTTTGGAAAAGTGCATTGCAGGTGCATGCAAAAGGAATCCACCTATGTAAGTGTGAAGTGAGCCGCTTCAATTAGCTTGTGCTTGGCTAATCATACACTTATGAATGGATAGGGACACATGGCTATAATAGTGTCCAGTTGTACTTGGATAGTAGTAAACTATGTGCGTGTTTTATTTTCCCGTATTCAAATGAGTTGATGGGTTCAATCCGTAGGACACCCTGATTCTCGAGTATTGGAAAATATTACACTATGTGAAGTTCAATCCGTGGGACACTTCATTTATGCACAAGTTTTGTTTGGTGTGATTGTTTACAATCAAGAGTATAATCCTAAAATGGGGGAGGATTGTTGGAGATTTTAGGTTTATACAATGTATGACATGTGTAAAACCTTGTAAAGTTGTTGTTTGAATGAAATGTATCATTTACAACTCTTGTTAAACTGTGTTTTGATCCCGCCGGAAGTCATGCGTGCGATCGCACTAGAGTCCATGCGAACGCATGAGCTTGTATTTTGTGTGACGATCGCGATCACATGAGTTTCATGCGAACGCATGAGAATTTGATGCAACTGGTTTTCTTGTACGAACGCACAAGGAGGACTGTGTGAACGCACAAGGTCAGTGCAAAGTGCGACCGATCGAGAACGCATGAATTTCATGCGAACGCATGAGAATTTCATGCGAATGGTCTGTCTTATGCGAACGCATAAATGAGAACTGTGCGATTGCACAAGAGTGTTCTAATTCGCAAATTCTCACTGTCATGCGAACGCATGAGATTCTCATGCGAACGCATGACTTGGCAGTTCAGAGCGGTTTATGTCAGTTATTGGCAGTTCATTGGCGGTTCGTTCTGACTTTGTATGGGTGATTGGACTGAAAAACACAGAGAAGGATTTGAGGGATATTCCCAGAAAAGCTAGAGCTTTGATCTCCATTAATTGGTTTTGTTCGATTTTGTTTCGAAAGATCAATACACCGATTCGCTATCCAATACAAGGGGACTGTTGTCTTATCCCTATTTGTTGATTTCGTAATCCCTACCCGGTTGAAATAACAAATCAGGAAAGCGAAGAATCTTCGTGATTCAACATCATCCAAGGTTTTCATCATTTGAAGCATCAAGAGACAACCGAGCTACCTACATATATCATGGTTGTTAAGTCGCTCAACTAGTCGCGACTAGTTGTGCAAGTCGTTTTGCACTGACCGACTAGGAACCTCGACTTGGTTGTTTGTGAGAAAGTCGGTCGACTTGCTCGACTTACGCAGTGACTAGCCGACTAGTCGGTTTTGGGCTCGATTTGGCCCAATATGATTAAAAAAATGAAAACCTAGGTCAGACTCATGTTCGTTCTTCCGTCTTCGTCGTTCCTCGCTCGATCTTCTCAGATACAATCGCTCGATCTTCTCAGATACAATCGCTCGATCTTCTCAGATACAATCGCTCGATCTTCATCGTTCCTCGGCAGCCAAGCTATTTGTTTGTTCGTCAAGCTGTTGTTTGAGTACTGAAATTCAGAGCACTACTGCAACTAGACTACAAAACACTTGTGCTCAGAAATTCAGAGCACTATTGTTGTTTTGAGCATTTCAAATACAACAATAATGTACTCCATTGAACATACACCAACGCTTAAACGATTTAGTGTATGTTCAATACAACCGAAAGATTGCGACAAGGTTTCAAAAGAGACGCGAAGACAATAAAAATTTTAATCCACTCGTTCTAGAGGAATTCCAATGGGGCAATGAGTGGGTGAATGAAGATGTCGTTGATCTCGGTGATGATGACTTATGGCTTGCGGTAGATACAACATTGGATGCATCGGAAGGCCTTCAGGATTGCCGTAATGCTAGAAGAGGTGGACTTCATGCTAGTGACTATTCTTCTCAAGTAGATGTATCATCTGATGATGAGATGGAAGAAAACAATGATCAAATCATTTTAAATGATGACGAAGATGTTGATGATGACTATGGAAGACCAACTACTTCCAATCATGAGAGTAATGATTGAGAGACAAATGAAGACATAGAGCTTGATGAAAACATTTAATTCCGTATTTCATTAATGTTTTATTTTAATGATACTCCACAACAACAACAACTTAGGTTTGATTACACTTTCTCTTAAATTTTACATTTTTCCTTTCACCTCTTATATTATATATATAAATTATATATGTCAACTAGTAAATGACTAATCAACTAGTTATAACCCTACCGACTCCACTCGACTTGTCGTCTAGACAACCTTGCAATATAGGTTATATCCATACACATCCGATTCCTCAATTTTTATAAAACAAAAATATACATCACACTTAACTACACCCCTATGTAACAATTCAGATCCGGGTGCAGCCAAATGCTGCTAGTGTCAACATCTTTTTGATTTTATTTTGAACGTTTTTTTTTCGCTCGATCGCGTTCTTACGAGCATTTCAATTTCAAATCTTCTTGCCAGTGCCACTAGCCAACTGCCGCTTCTCTTCCTCCACCTGCTCCATCAACGCGATAACCTCCGCCTCAGTCAGCCCCTCCAGCCTCTTCTCCATCACCTTATACTCATAATCCCTCAGCTGCTGCGCATACGTCATCTCCTTGTTCGAAACACGGAACACGTAGCTCAATATCCACCCCACAGTCAGTCCCAACACCATCACCAGCTGCACCGCGTTCCCCGCCTGCAGCGGATCCACTCCTGCGTACTCCAGCCCGCTCTCCAGCCCTAGCCCTCCCAGTGTCACTCCCGCTCCTATCAGCAACACGTCCTTCCTCGTGTATCCAAACGGCGTCGCTTCCTTCTTCTCACCCTCCGTTGATACTTCTTTCTCCGACTTCGAGTTTCGAATCGGCGTAAAACGACAGCGTTTTAAAGGCGGATTCACTCGCTGGTGGTTGCTTAATTGTTGCAGCAGCGGAGGAGATTGAAGGAAGCAGAGAGAGGAGGACGCCATTGATGAGTGGAAATGGAATTTGCCACTGATTTACAAACGTTATCTTTATTTGGTTCGTAATTTTAAACCGAAAGACGAATTGCTAAATTGAACCGACTGGCCCGATTCTCGGTTCAGTAGGGTTTAGGGTTTGCATAAAGAAGAAGAGGATGCTAGCAGTTGGAAAAACCTCTTCGCATCTTATCGGCTCGACGACTGCGTTGCTCAAGCTCGTTTCGAATATTCTGGTAAGTTTCGCTTCGATTGGAGCCCTAGTGCTTCAGCGTATGCGTAATTTATGGATGTATTTAGTGGGTGGATTTTGATGAGTTAGTTTTTGGGATTTTAGTTGTGATGGGAGCGAAGGGGAGGAAGTCGTTGACGAAAAAGTTGCAGCAGAAGGCTCTACAGAGGGTGGACGCTAGTGCTAAAAAGGAAGCGGCGCCTGCTGCTGATTATTTGGTGTGTTTTTGTTTAGCTTATTTGATTTTGTGGTTTGTTTGAGTAGGAATTGCTGTTTAGCGATTTGGATTTTGAGACGTATGATTTGAATGCAGCCATTGGAAGGTGGACCTGCAAGAAAGCTTCCAGTGCAAAAGGAGCCTGAAGATAAAGCTACTGTTTTGTACATTGGGAGGATACCACATGGGTTCTATGAGGATGAAATGAAAGGTACAACTTACAACTGTGTTTGAGGTTTTTTTTATTAGGTTGTCATATTGTGAGAATGTGTATAGGTTATGTTGAGTTTTGATGTTGATTGTAATTTTTTCTCTCTCTTGCAGCTTATTTTAGCCAATTTGGTATTGTGAAGAGGTTGAGGCTTGCACGGAATAGAAAGGTTCGCTTTACATTATATTAGATTCTGGGAAATTTTGAATCTTATTTTTAGTATTTGTCTTAGATGATGGGCACTGCCAAGTCCAGTTTGATAAGGCTTTAAATTTGGTTTTGTTCATGGTAATAAGTATTAACACTGGCATTCATTACTGGCATGATATGTGGAAAGAAAAGAATAGATCATGGGATTGTTATGAATAATAGACTGGTTAGAATGATCCCAATCTCAAGCCAGTACTGAGGCTAAATGCAACTATGGGTTGCACATCTTGGATCTCAAAACTTAAGCCTTGTTAACCCAGGGCCAATCAGTTAGTGCTTGAAACTATGGGATCCATGACACTTGAAATGAATATTGAGGGAGATGTGGTTAAAGACTGAGCGTCTGAGTTATACACACAGGACGAATTCTGAGATTCTAGTTTTAACCTTTGTTATATAAATATGTGTAGTGCTGCTTCAATAACTATAGTCAATCTCTTGCAGACGGGCAGATCAAGACACTATGGCTACATTGAGTTTCAACATCCTGAGGTAATATCACCATGTGATATTCTAAAGCTTTTGAGTTCCTGCTTAATGCCTGTTAATGCTATTTATAATTACAGGTGGCTAAAATTGTAGCTGAGACCATGCATAATAAACTATTGTTTGAACATCTTCTACAAGTCTATATTGTCCCTCCAGAGCGTGTTCATCCAAAACTGTAAGCATATCCACATACCGTTGTCATTTGAGGTTGTATATTATCATCTAATTGTAATAGCAATCTGGTAGTTCTTCAGTCCATCTATGATCATATATTTTATGTTGCCTACCCATGTTTAGATTTGTTAATATGGAAATATAATGGGAAGAAAATAACAGTATAAGTTCAATTTTAAGGTTATGTTTTCAGTTGGGTTTTCAATCGGGATTATTTGCCCACCCTTGTTCTATCCTTGATATAAGTAGAAACCAGCATTATGCTACAAATCTCAATAAAAATCTGTAGCTGCAGAAAATGGTTTCCCCATTTGTCGGATGCGTCCTATGATATTTTTATTGTTTCTGTAGTTGGAAAGGAGCAAGTCGTAAGTACGAGCCTTTAAATTGGGTTGAAATTGAACGGGCAAGGCAAGATAAGGTATTTGTTTATCTTTCTATACGGCGTCTTCTCTTTTGACACATCAAGGGCTAAAATTGCTATAGCTTCATGTGTATTATTTTGTGTGTGCTTGATGCAGGAAAGAACACTTCCAGAGCACCAAAAGATTATTGAAGGAATCCTGAAAAAGGATAAAAGTAGACGCCGGAAAATTGAAGCAGCAGGCATCGACTATGAGTGCCCCGAATTCGTAAGATTGCCCTTTTCACTGTTATTAAATTGATGATGAACTGGTGCTCAATTGGTTGCCGCTAAATTAACAAATTTGATGTGTGTTTTAACTGGATCAAGTACGATGCATAGTGTACTGACATAAAGTGATTTTCAAGAAATTGACTAGTTGGAAGATGGAAGTTTAAATCTTGTTATTTCATAGTGATTAAAAAATAATGATGGTTTACTCTGTTTCATTTGATGGTAAATAGAGTATCATGTCGTTCCTTTCCACTGCATGCATTTTTCATTTGCTATGTTTGGGATCGCAAAGACAAGCTTTTAAAACATTTGTGCAAATGGATGGTGTTCACTGATCTTCTGTTTTGTTGTACTGTAGGTGGGTGAGACAGTAGTTGTCCCGAAGAAAATTAGGTTCGAGTAAGGACTCCATTTGCAGGACGCTAGCTTGGACTGAGATATCTGGAAGCATCAGAAAACTATCATAGCAACTGTATGCACTGTAGTGGAAAATGTATCTGTGTCCACCAAATATTTACTTCAATTTTCTCAGTGAAATTTCAACATACCAGTTCTTAACATGTTCTGCAATTCCTTTTGTAGATGTCTTTCACTGTTAGGTAGCTCAAATGAAATGCACCCAAAATGTTCAACAGTTTTTACTTAAAGTTCACGGCTTGAAAAGAGACCAATTTACAGTGGTTCAATACTTCAATTTGCTATTGGATGCATATTGAAATCTTAAGTTATGGCCTATCCAAAAACGGCTCCGCCTCCGTAATGGAGTATTGTCATCGTCTACAGCTTTGCACCTTCAGAGCTTACTGGTCACAGTGGTTTGGGTAGTTTTCTTCTATTCTACCGTATTCTTTAACACTAGAATTTGAATTCGTAAGTTTCATCTTACACTTGGGTGTAGACCTGGGTTCGGTCCTTAATTTTGTGTAAATCGGCCCGAAAACTGAAATTTTGGTTCGGTTCGGGTTTTTTGAAAGCGAAAACCGACTAAAGCTCGATTTTTTGGGTTTTTTCGGGGTTTTTTTGGCGATTTTTCGGGTTTTCACGATTTTTCGGTTTTTTCGGGTTTGGGTCGGGTTTTTTTTTTGGGTTTTCTCGATTTTTGGTTTGTTTTCGGGCTCGGGTCGGGTTTTTTCTGTAAATTGACAGAAAACACATGTTTTCGGTCCGAAAAAAAAGTAAAACCGAGACCGAATTGTATATCACCATTCGGTTCGGTCTTTTTGTCGTTTCGGTTTTTGGTACTAGAAGAATCGATCCGTTCGAGTTTTTTTCGGTTCGATTCGGGTCTGCACGCCCAGGCCTACTTGGGTGTGTTGACACTTGACAAGTGCAAGTTCAAAAGTTTGGTAAATGGACTCCAATAATCTTCATTTCAAGCCGGAAGTCGTTCAGATATAGAGATGTTAATCTCTTGTATTCCCGTCTAAAAAATTGCCGCAGCCGGGGTTCGAACCCGGATACAATCTATTGAGTGTTTGCCAATGTGCTACTGCGGCATAACTTGTTGCTCAGTCGTATTACCTACTACTGTACTTTATTTGATGGAGAGATTTTTTGGAAAATGTTCACTTAAATAAATTCTAAATTTGGAAGAAAAAAAACTTATATTTCTTGATAAAATAACACGACCACAGTGGGAGTCGAACCCACGACCTTTTGATCCGAAGTCAAACGCGCTAATCCACTACGCTATGCGGTCTTTTCTTGTAAACATCTCAACAAAATACTATTCATATAAATAGTACCAATGCCCACAATGCTATAGTTATTGCTCACTCTTGAAAGGTATACGGATACGATGCTCATAAATAAAGCCGGTTGATAAACTTTGAGAGCGCACTAGCAAGTTTCAAATCCTATAATCAAAAATCAAATTGAAGGGCTATCAATGTGCTTATTTCTTTCATCTTTAGCCACAATTTACACGACTTTAAGTAGATTCAGGGTGACCGACCAACTTCTGCTTCATTCTGCGGTATTTTGTGAAATCAACTTGAATAGATCCATTTGTTAGTCGTTATAAGCTCTGGGTAGATTGTAGCCATGGCAATTCAACACAAATGGAATGGGGACATCTGGTGTGATCCCTGAATGTGATGTGGTTGACTACGAGGACTGAACATGGGTTGCATCACGTGTTTTTTATCAGATATATCCCGCATTGATGTTCTACAGATTGGACATGTTGCATGCTGGCGAAGCCATATGTCTATGCAGTTTTTGTGGAAGGAGTGCCCGCAGAACGGAATGAAGCGCAAACTGTCCTCATCTCCATATTCTGCAAGGCATATTGTACACCTCCAACAAGCATATGAAAAGTTCTGTTAGCAACAAAAACTTTGACACTTTTACAAAACTCATTAGTACAAAGAATTGATAGATCAACAACTAGCATTGCAAGAATCGAATGTGGATCTCAGACCAGGAATATAACCAAATAAAAGAAGTAATATGACACATAATCGACTTAAGAAGTATCCTCATCTCGCCTTTACACCCTAAAGGAGCTTAAGTGTAACCTGTGCACAGACTTATTCTACTCTATAAAAGCCATTTGATTGCTCTACCTCGGACTACATATTCTGTTTGAAAAAGACTGTTCAGAAAACATGTTTCCCCATTAACTTGTGCAAGGAGCAATGTAGCACTTTATCACCAGAATGCTTATTCCATGGAAAGTCTAGCAATGTGGACCATAAAAAGACATACAATGCATGATACTTACTGTGATTCTATTTCATCTTTGGCATACAAATCTCCGTACTTCTTCACAGGGAACTTTGCCGAAACAGATGCCTCAAGACCTTGCATGCCCCGCTCCAGCTATCGCGCAAAAGGGAACATGATAAATTAAAAATATTCCAAAACTATACACGAAACACTTGAGCCAAAACTGAAATGAGATCCACTAAAAACTCAATTTCTACACCAAAAAGACTCATTTGCACCAGAACACAAACACAACAACAAAAACAAGCTAAATAGCTGAAATATAAGATATACAGCGAGATATCAGATCACTAAAAACAACTGCATAAAAGTTAAAACAGCTAGAATCAAAAAAAAAAAAGTTAAAACAGCTGACAAGTTGAAAGTAAGAGCTGCAGGCAAAAATTCAAAGAATGCTTACCATACTCAATTCAAACCCCGAAACCATAGCTATGGGAACCGATTGCCGAGAAGCGTTTAACTGCATCCTCGAGCAGAGCAGCCGCGCGCATATGAACACTATGAACGTGGTGCTCACTGCAAATCCAATCACAGTCATCACCAGGTTGATATTGATTCCAGATGACATCACCTCTCTGTCACTCCCTCTCTCTTCCAATATCGCAGCTTCAATAATCAAACCTTAAACACACTTCGATTTCAATCAACTGACCGTTCGGATCCAATCACTGTTCCGTCACCTCCATCGGTACCAACAAGGCAACAACAACAACAACAAAAGATTACAAATGAAAAATCAAATCATTAGTCGCAAATCAAGCAGCTTTCGGTCATCATCCGATTCCTCGAACCCCTCTAGCTCACTCGAGAATCAGACGATTCTCGATCAATCACAGTACGGTCAAAATAACGATTCCAGTGCAGCAGCGCCAATGTTGACAAAATTGAAGAGGATTCTGTAAACGGTTTAAGAAATTGAAGCGTGAGATGACGACGCACGTAAACCCTAACTTTCTGGAGGAGAAGACGACCGAGCAGAGCACAGACTGGACACTGGTAGAGGCAACGAATGGATATTGATTTTGGCAAAGAAGAAAATCCTTCTGCCAGAATATTGATTCCTTATATAGCAACGAAAGTGAACAGGTCAAATGTCTTAATACTGTCGCTAATTATGATCTTCTCTGGTAAAAACGTAATGTTGTTCTGGCGTAAGTGATAATTAGTTGAGAGTAGGTTAGATTATATGTGTTAAAATTGTTTAAGAGAATAATTAAGTTTGCTAAATAATTATTAAGAGCAATACTTCAAATGGGTTGCTGATCGAATCAAATAATCGACGTGTTAAGAATTTTAAAAAATGGCAATAAAAAATGATGCCGAGTTGCAGGAAACCTTCAACTATGAAAAGTTTATCCATAATTTATAATTTATTGTCTGTTAATATTTATTTTTTGATAAATATTTTCTGTTAATATTTAATTATAACAAATTTGAGCCTGCTTTTAGTCCAGCAATTCATTCATATTAAATATTGATGATTAGCATTCAAATGAGCTGCACCGTATTACACTAGCTATTTGGATCCGATGCCAAATGCTGTCAGCACAAAAAGGTCGTCGTTTCAATAAACACGACGTCATCTTATTATGTAACCATAACGGCATAATTCACATGATTAAAATGAAAGAATAACCAGGGATTGTTTATTTATTTGATATTTCACATTTCATAACTATTTTACATTTTGCATGTCAGATTTTATATTTCATAACTATTTTACATTTTGCATGTCAGATTTTACATTTCATAACTACAAAATTATTTACATGGCAAAAAAGAAGAAGGTATAAATTATTTAGATCCAGGCAAAATTCTAGCTAGGGAGGGCAGAAAAATTTCCTATTTTGCTCAAATTTCAAAATTTGCTTCCTTTTCTACTCAACTTCCAAATTACATTCCCAATTTACTCACGTTTTATAAGGCGCCGTTAGCAACGGCGTCTTAATTTTAAGCCGCTCTACAGGATAGCGGTTTAAGCCCTGTTGTCACATTTAAACCAAAATCAATGCTGACTCAGAGTTGACCTGTCATTATAAATTAAGGCGCTGTATTGAACAGCGGCTTAGGTCTAATAAGGCAACTACAGAATCATTCTTACCGTTTCGTTCCAAACCGATTGCTCGCACGTCGATCGTCGCCTCGCCTCCACATCGCTGCCAGTCGCCGCTCGTTCGCTGCCTGTCGCCGCTCGTCCGCTGCCACTCGCCGCTCGTTCCCTCCACTCCGTTCGCGCTGATTCAGTAAGTTCCTCTGTTCATATTCTTCTATAACCCTCAAACTGAAATTTTGATTAGAGCTGTAGGTTTTATTGAACATCAACTTCAAAAATCAGTTTGTATAAAAGAACTGAAGATCAACTTCAAAATCCAATTTGTATAAACAATTTTGAAATTGGATAGGCTACTACTAACCTTCATTCGGGTTTTATTGAACATCAACTTCAGAATTTGAAGCCCCGAAATTCAGTTTGATTGGAGTTGTAGGTTCTATAACCCTCTGTTCATATTCAGTATGTTTTATTGCCGAAATTTCACTCATTCGTGTCATCTTGCCGATATTTTGCTCTTACCCGTACTCTGGCGATTCTCCCCCTTTCCCCATAGGTTACTCCAATAAGAATTACTTTTATCGGGACCCTTTCTCTGCATAATATTCATATTAGCTTGTTACTATGAAGATTTCTGTATAGTTACCATAAACTTTTATAGGAAGATTTGAATGGCTTAAGTATTGTAACCGGATCCTCACGGATCTGGAGTACAATACCCAGCGTTTCTCAAATCTCCTATAGGAGGGTGAAGTGCTATATAGATTCAAGAAATTAGCATTGGTACTAATATAGAAAATTGGTTGTTTTTCAAATCTTTTAGCAATGGATAATGAAGAAACCGACGAAATGATTACGTCACCTATAGAAAGATTTGAAATTCCATCATACGATGAGTACGATAGAGATAATATGGAAAATTTGATTAATGATGGTGAGGAAGGCTACACTGAAGTACCCATCGCCGGTCAAGGAGTTGATAATTCTTTATGGAATTTCTCATCATTCAATGACGTCTCCCCTTTAATGAACCTTCCGATTATTGACGATCACGGGTCTCATACTAGCAAATTCAACACAAAAGAGCTTCGTTTAGGGGGTATGTTTATGAGTAAGGAGTTGCTTATACATGCTTGTCGAAAATATCATATCACACACCGTCGCGAGTATCGCACCATAAATTCGGATACAAAAAGAATGATTCTCGAATGTCGAGGGGGTAAGGATAAATGTGAATGGGAACTAAGAGCTTCAAAGAAGAAAAAGGAGGGTATGTGGAGAATCATCAAATACGAACATGAGAAACACACGTGCGAGGTTGATATTGTCCGGATTGACAATGTCCATTTCAATAAACATTTTATTGCAATGGATATAAAAAACTTAATCCAAGAGGATTTGAGATACTCTCCTAAGCAAGTGATGAAGTTAATGGTTTCGAAGTATGGGTACAAGATAACTTACATCAAAGCTTGGAAGGCCCGCCAAAAAGCCTTTGTCTATTTATTTGGTGAATGGGATGGATCGTTTGAAAAATTACCGGCATACATGGAGATGCTTCAAGAGAGTAATCCCGGTACCATTGTTTACTGGGACAAATCGACGCTTGACAGTGGCAATGTAAGCGTGAATAGGGTATTTTGGGCCTTTTATCCGGCTATTGAAGGATTCAAGCATTGTCGTCCGGTCATTTCTATTGATGCAACACATTTGATCGGGAAATGGAAAGGGGTGTTAATGATTGCAGTTACTTTCGACGCAGAAAATGGGATCCTTCCTATTGCATATGCTTTAGTAGAGAGTGAAAACGTCGATAGTTGGAAGTGGTTTATGACGTGCATTCGAAATGGCGTCACAGAACGACAAGGATTATGTATTATTTCTGATAGGCATAATGGAATAATGCGAGTGATGAAAGAAGATGAGTGGAAGCCACCGAACGCTTATCACCGTTATTGCATAAGGCATTTCACTTCAAATTTAAATCAAAAAGTGAAGTGTATTGCCCATAGAGATTTGTTGAAGGACATGCTAAGGAGAATCAACAAATAAAGTTTCGTAATCGACTTAAAGATTTTAAAGAGTTGTTGAAGGACAAACCGGATGCGGTAAAGTGGTTAGAGAAATTTAATCCTGAACACTGGTCGCTATCTTATGATATTGGAGGTCGTAGATGGGGGTCAATGACGACTAACCAGTCTGAATCTTTTAACCATGTGCTTATGCCTTGCCGTGATTTGCCTATCACCGCTCTTGTCCACTTTACATTCAAACAGTCCAATTCTTATTTTATCGAGCGACGTGATCAAATGGTGGGTCACAACAAATACTTTGTTCCGAAGATTGAGACCTTGAACAATACAAACCTAGTGACAGCCGGACATAATGAGGTTCAAATGTATGATCGGAGTAAAGGTATAGCTTCGGTTCTCACAAAATCAAAATCACGTGCACATGAAGTTTCTTTGGAAGGTAAGACGTGTGGTTGTGGTAAATGGCAATTGTTTCATTATCCGTGTGTCCACGCCTTACCGGTTTGTGCACATGAAGGGCTATCAATTCGTGATTGCGTTGCGTATGAGTTTACTACGCAAGCGTATGTGGATACTTGGGCTCAAACATTCAATCCACAACCGGATATGACACATTGGAACCCTTATGTTGGACCTAAGCATGTTCCAAATAAGCAATTCAACAGAATAAAGAGAGGAAGAAATCCAACAAAGCGTAGACACAACGAAATGGATCAAAGGCGCGACCCAAGACCTGTAGACTTGCCATCTACTAGTGAGCAAGTCCCTACAAAGCCGAAAAGAATCTTTAAGTGTTCGATATGTGGTGTTGCCGGTCACACAAAGCGCTCTTGTACTTCGGTGCCTATAGTGAATTAGGAATTTAATATGATTTCATCTTTTTGTAACCTTGTAAATAATTTATGAATCGTGATCAGTTATGCAGCCTTGTAAAAAAACAATATGTAGCCATGTAAATAATTTAATTTATGAATTGTATAATTTTATTATCAGTTACACAGATATTTGTTATCTTATGCATATTGATATTTCATGTTACAGTTATGCCACGTCGCACCCGTGATCAGTCGATGCATGATATGCCATCTCCATCGTCTAGCTTGGATGGAGAGGACACATTGTTACCGGATGTGTCACATGTTCTAGAACCGGGTCCGATTGACATGACATTGCTTTATAAACAGGACACTCATCGATCAAAACGCATTTGGGAAACATCGGTGAGTTAAATCGGTTAATTATACATCTTTGTGTTCATTATTTCACATCATGTTGTTTATTATTTTACATAATTATACTAATTATGTGCCTATTCAATTGTACAGGACACATAGTTATTAACCGTTCGTCATAGAGGGGTTAATTGGGAGGCAGATGAGCGCATCCTAGCACTGATTATTAGGGCCGGGTTTGGTCCTTGGTACCACACGCAGAATTATGAGGTTGATTGGTCTTTCATGACAGCTTTGGTGGAGAGGTGGCGTTCAGAGACGCATACATTTCACTTGCGCAATGGCGAGATGACTATCACTTTAGAGGACGTTGGCGTCTTGACTGGACTACCTATTGAGGGTCGAGCGGTGAATATAGACCACGAGGTCGATGATTATGCCTCTCTTTGCGAACAGTTATTGGGAGTAGTGCCGGTGCGCGGGAAGAGAGGTACCACAGTTCGACGCACTTGGTTCAGAGACCATATGCAGATCCTTCCAGAAGAGGCTACAGAGCTAGATATACAGAGATATACGAGGGCATACATTCTCCTTATGTTGGGATCATCGCTTATGCCAGATTCGTCGGGCAGTGAGATATCCCTCCACTTCCTACCCCTATTGGCAGACTTAGACTCTGTATCGTGCTACAGTTGGGGTGCTGCTGTATTGGCACAGCTATATCGCAGCTTGTGTAACGCTTGTGAGTCGAAAAGCACACAGCTCACTGGTTGTGCCATTTTGCTTCAGCTATGGGCTTGGGAACATCTGACGTTAGATAGACCGAAGAAGCTTGCTGTTCCAGCTAAACTTCAGGGTGCAGATATTGATCCTACGCGGCGAGCAGCTTTAGGATACAAATAAGTGTTTCATATTTGTTTCATTTTATCACTATCCAAGTTTTAAAGAGATTGCTTTAATTGTTTATTTCAATTTTGCAGATGGAAAGTGCCCAAGTCATACCTGCACACGTCTCATAATGTGTTGAAGCTATTTCGTGATTTGTTGGACCGATAAGAAGCCAACGATGTCATATGGACTCCGTACGACGATGAGATACTTGACACACTTCATCCTTCGTGCGTTGCTGGCAGGGATAGTTGGAGGGCTGAAGTTCCTCTCATCTGTTTTCATATAGCTGAGTGGCATTACCCGTCGCGAGTTCTCCATCAATTTGGATTGAGTCAACCAATTCCCGCATCGCCACCGGAAAGTCATAAACAGATGCATTTGCACATCAGAAGAACTAATGGGCTTATAGATGAGGAAATGCAAGGATATATAGACATTTGGAATGATCGTGCTCAGAGGATTGTTATCGGTGATCCACCCATAGATGTATCGTATCTGGGTGCGTACTACTCATGGTATTTAGCTGTGACTCGCAAGCGCATACAACCACCGGTGGATACTCCTGAGCCATATCGCCCATCTGGACCAGGTCATTATGTAATGGTAAGTATTTATATTACTTTTAGGTGCTTCAATTTATATAATATACTTTTAACTGGAAGTTAAATAATTATACAGGTGGCGTCACTAGTGCGCAATTGCAAGGCAATTTCTGGTTTATTCTATAAGGCAACCGATATGGATACAAAGAGAGGACTGCATGATATGTTTCATGCTACTCATGCCGATCTTTTGAAAGTTGGAGAGGGTCATGCTTTGGATGTTGATATCTCATCAATTCATATTGACAGTGGTATGTAATTTTTTTCTTAATCAATGTTTGTAGTCTTATGTCTAACTTTCCATTTTTTTTATGTGAATGTAGATTCTGATGAAGATGTACACCTGCCGCAAACTGCGGAAGATGTTGGACCTTCACAAGTGACTCAAGCAGATTCACAAAGAAGTCCAGCACGAAGGTCTACGCGCCCTAGAAAAACAACACAGCGTTACACTCCGTTATAAAACCTCGATTATCATGTATTTTGAGATATAACGATGATGATGTAACTTTTTGAAAGTGATGGTTTGTGTTTGATGTTCTGTGGTGATGAATTGTATGTATTGTGTGGTTGGGCAGGGTTATTATTTTACTGCTGATTTTCTGCAGGTTGATTGAGGTTCATGTAAAAATGAGCTGTATATAAGGTCATTTAAGGTCAAGCCGCCGTCCTGGACAGCGGCTACACCTAAAACACATAAACCGCCGTTAAGAACAGCGGCTACAATTTTTGGACAGATTAGGTCTCTGAGTTGTAAAATTCCATTAAACCGATGTGGATAACAGCGGCTAAACCCTAAACCGCCGTTATTCACAGCGGCTTAGCCCTGTCAACAAGTCAAGCCTCTGAGAAGCCTCTGAGTTGTAAAATTCTATTAAACCGCTGTGGATAACAGCGGCTAAAACCTAAAACGCCGTTATTCACAGCGGTTTAGCCCTGTCAACATGTCAAGCCTCTGAGAAGCCTCTGAGTTGTTAAATTCCATTAAACCGCTGTGGATAACAGCGGCTAAACTCTAAACCGCCGTTATTCACAGCGGCTTAGCCCTGTCAACATGTCAAGCCTCTGAGAAGCCTCTGAGTTGTTATATTACATTAAGCCGCTTTTGCGGAAAGCGGCTAAAATATAGACGCCGTTCTAAACAGCGGTTTATGCATAGTCGACAAGTTCTGCCCAATCAGATTTTGATTTCGGTTTAAATATGACAACGAGGCTTAGTCCGCTGTCCTTGAGGGCGGCTTAAAATTAAGACGCCGTTGCTAACGGCGCCTTATAAAACGTGAATAAATTGAGAATGTAATTTGAAAGTTGAGTAGAAAGGAAATCAAATTTCGAAATTTGAGCAAAATAGGAAATTTTTCGGGAGGGCACTGATGCATCTGCTACACACTGCAGCCAGAGTGCAGCGTCAAGTCCGCCACTTATGGATAGTGATTTTGACAGGTTCTGAAATTCAGTGTCGGAGTGTGACTTTAACGAGACAAATCCAAGGTCAGTGAGTTGAATACTTGATCAAAATGTTGGAGGATCGAAGACGGATAAGGTTGCAATTGCGCTAGACGATGGGCAGGGGCAGTGCGGAAGTTGACTTGTCGATGAAGTCTGCCAGACCATTTTCTTATCTTATTTTTTGGGCCCATGTTACTTTCTTGTCCATTTCTACAATGATGCTCTCTAAACCGGTGGCAAATGAAGGCAGAGTCTGATTTGTGAAGAAAGTTTAGACCTCATTAGCCTTCTCTGGAGATGTTAACTGCAAATGACGAAAAAAATCAAACAAGGGTAATTAAGGTGCTTGAAAAAAATACTCATGAGCAAATGTTGCTGAATCATAATTAGAATCAACTTCAGTGCAAATATGATACATGAGAAAATCAAAAGATTCGAGGACAAGCAGGTGAGACGATCTAACCTTTTGGATGAATTTTCAAGACTTCGGCCCAATTTTCCTATATCGTCCAAAAAAAAGAGATGCGAATCAGTTTTATAAAAATAGTAACTGAAAATAATAACACAGAGTTCCAGTTCAAACTCACTTTATAGATAATATCAACTGACAACTATAAACAAAGGTTACACTGAGGACGGAAGATATCGTTGTCATATCATCAAAAGAGATTTCGACTCTATGAGATCTGTAGGACTGGAAATAGGCATTTCCTACCAGATAGCGAAATGCTGTTGTTGGGATAGTTTTTTTTATCAATACCTGTCTCTGTTCATCATCATCATCGTCGATCACCGTCTCCCAAAATCCTTTGCTCCTGAAATGGGTTTGTCAGATACGTGAACATTTACATTACATATCATTTTTTTATCAGGAAGGTTAGAAACAGTCTCTACATATGGATCTTCCATTGCTGGAGTTACTCCCTACTTGTTCAAAAAAAAATCATTTGCTAGCATCTGCATGATGAATATTATAACGACTTGAAGTATGTATAAAAGTGGTTACAATACATGGAGTGGCTATAACGGACCAAAATTCAATATTCCAATTCTTAATTGCACAGCCACGTTTAAAATCTTAGTAGTATTTTGGAGAACTGTTTCTTACCATGTTTCATGGTTAGAGATGGAACTTGCTCATTCAGTTACCCGATCACTTTGGCTGGTATTCCTGCAACCATGCTGTCAAATAGAATAAGAGAAAGCGTACTAGGGTTGGTTTGTATATCTTTCAAAAGAGAGCAAATCATAGTCAAATGTCATTAAGAAAAATAAACAAAATTTGCAATACAAACTATCAAAATCAACTTTCTGAAACAGGAATTTGCAGAAAAAACATACATTTTAGAAACAAAAATCTAACCAACAGATCCCCAGCTCCTATGAAGACATAGACATTCACATTGAAATATAAACAAGTCGCATCCGCATGATGCATCACAAGTCGAGAACTGCTTGGTATCAGGTATCTACCGTTATTCGGTATAAATTTCTACTTTTCTTTTATTCGGTGGGCTGGGTAATGTCGAACCCATTTACCCATATCAGGGGTCATAAATCCTCACTGCCCCATAAAAAGTAAGACTTTTATAAATTGCATCCCAACTGTTTCCCGGGCGTCTGACGTTTTTGCTATGTACTTTCAGCAATTTTCATCCCACGCCCTGTTTCAATTAACACAACGAAAAACTGTAACAATGTGTATAGAACACGAATTTGTAAGACAAGAAGTTGGTTCCATATCGAAAGCAAAATATTATCTTAAACAAAATAAGTAGAAAAAAATATTTAGTCATTAATTTGATGGTGACCTTCCAGTGTACTAATAGCACCATTTCAGTCGTCCAATAACTTGTGCGCTTCAAAGCTAAGCACGACATACAAAAACCCCCACATGCCAGTGTGTATGAAGGATACTCTAAAAAGGATTTCGGTGGTCTACTACCAGTTGCATACTTGCATACCACACCATAGCTAGAAATAACTTCACCAATATTCTTACTCCTTGGCTCTGAACAAAACCGACCAAGCTTTCATAGCTGAAAAACAAATCAAAATCACGCATCAAGCACAAGGAAAAAAAACCTACGTTTTTATCCGAAACAATAAATTAACAGTGAAGTTCCAAAGCACGGCTTTGCTTACTCGTGACCCAACATTTAGCTCAAAACCAAATAAGGGTATGAACCAGCTGTGTCGCATCAATAAAATCAATTCCCAAATAAAAATCATGAGAATAAAAGCCCTATCATAACACAAGTCAGTACACCAGCAATCAACATCTTCTGAGGTGGAACAACACTTGAAGAATGCAGCGAAGAAGGTTACCTTGAAGCTCAAAAATACATGGCTAAATAAACTGAAAACTCGACGTGCTTGCTTGCTCAATTCAAACTCGACATGTACCTTTTCTTTCTTTCTTTTTTCTTTTTTTGATGGTAAAGGACAGGCTTTTTAGCATAAGCTTGTACAAATATTAATGCAAATTTCATACATTGAGAATCTGTGAAATCAAGCAATCAAGATAGATAAAATTAACGTTCAACTTCTGAACAAAAATTTTAAAGATTTCTTCGTCCAATTTGCCATGCAAACTGATCGACTGCAAACATAGCACGGGATGCTGAGTCAACTGAGCCCTCATACACTCCAATTAAGAGAAACGCTGCAGTCTGCATAACTATAGCACCTTCACCAGCGGGGTTTGTGCTGTTCATACTTCGTGCGGAAAACCAGCTTTCATGAATCGATGTGACCAAGTATTCATTACCGGCAATGTAGAATGTGTCACTTTGAAATTGCTTATGTTTAACAAATTCAACAAACTGACTCAAATCAAGGGGAGTGACTTTGTGTCCTTCCTGCTCTGCAATAATGGGCAACAGGCGAGAAGGTCCGTTGGCTTCATAGTTGATCAAAAAAGCAGCTTTCAACGGCTGTCCAGAAGAGCCAACGCTAATAGATGCCCACTTGTCCCAAGCCTTACTAACAAACCCCCAATCCATCAAGACCAGTGTCTGCCCTCTTCCTCGATTCTCTGATTCAAGAATTGCACAAATTGAGGAAGCTCTCAGTTCTGAAACAGCAGTTGATTCAAGCTCATGGTTGCCAGTTTGATGACAGAAATACAGATGGAGATGGCAACCTTACCTCGATAATTCCGAATCTGCGCAGTCCGATAATCTCAAAAGGACGAAAAAAACCCTAGCAATTCAGTCCTCAATTTGGCCAAATTTTGGCAAGACGGTTTGGAAAATCGAACCCAATACTGGTCAATTGAACCATATATAAAATGTATGAAACAGTATTCTCATTCAACCAAAATTATAATCGTTTATTGTGTTCTAAGTTCTAAACTGTCTCAGTTCGTCGCTTTGTCTATAGTCACCACGCCACAACTAAAAGTCTTTCACAAAAATCATAGTGATTTAGTGACAACATATTTAATAGGCTAGCTTATCAAACTTCATATACGGAATTTTTACCTATATGGGACATAATGAAGTATTACAAGGATGATAGAGTGATGATTAGAATATTGGTCAAGATGTATTGTATCACGTCAGAATCCGAACAAGATTGTTCTTATTCATTATAACTGGATACTACTTTTTATCATTTCAAGTGATACACTCAACACCACTTAAAAGCATAACCACCTTTTACTTAAAGAGCTAGTTCAAGGTCCATATCATTCGAGCCGGTATCGATATGGCCAGCGGTACAGGCCGGGACAGCAGCTACAAGCTCCTCCATAGCATTCTTATACTCCTCAAGCTCCGAGACATTCATGTCGCCAAGGGACTTGCTCCACCAGCTCTTATTCTTACTCCCATTAACAATTTTGTCCAGCTGGTAGCCAAATTTCGCAGCCGCATTCACTTCATTTTTCACTTTAGCCAGCTTTTCACATAGTTTCTCAACCGTTGCGCTATTGCGAACACGACTAAGATGTTCGCGATGCGCTCTCTTGGGCACGACATTCGCATCAGAGCGATTGTTGGCCAAAAAGTCATCCAAGACGACGTCGATATTCGGGTGGGCGAAAGTGTATGTTTTGTTGGTCGGTGAGATTACAATAAGAGCCATCTGCACTGCACAAAGAGTGCAAATTTCATTAGCCTTTCTGAACAAACCTGTGCGACGCTTGCAGAAAGTCGTCATGCGATCATTTTTGTTTTCGATCTTCTTCGTCGAAATTGTCCTTGGCCTTGCTTTCTTCGCGTTGGAGCTACTGGCAGCCTGGTCCGCCATGGTTGAGCAAGATCGAATAGTGTTTCAATGATGATGCGCGAAGAAAAGAAGGAAGTGAATGTCATGTATTTATATCAAGATTTCCAAAGTAGTTCCTTAGGCATGCATTTTTTTTTGGGACCGGTACATAAATTAAGTATCTAGTGATGACTTGTCCAAATGTACCTCTATTTTGGTCATGTATTCAATGATGTTGATCCCTTACAACAAGTTTTATTTATTGCATACTTTTAATGTTTTACTTTCCACCAAGGACACTTATGATAAATATTAAATTGAAATTGTTCCAAGTTTAGCTTGCAAACAGAGCTTCAACAAATATGACGTTTGTTATCAACAAAAAAAAACAAATATGACGTTGTTTTACGAATTATTTTTGAAATATAAAAATGACGACGTTTAGATCAGGGCGTCATTTTAATAGTCATAATATTTTGCGACGATGTATCGGATTCGAATTCAGACCCATGACGTGGGTTGGTAACAACTAACAAGAATCGAGCCGTAACAATTAACTATTCAGAAAAATTATATGAGTTTAATTTCTCACGGTTGAAAGCTAAAAATAAAATGCTGATAGAAAATAGTTATGTAAAAAATAATTAACAAATAAAAGCTCTCAATTTACCTTGATGAGTCCGGTTCCCGTGAGAAGGGTTTTATTGGTGAGAAATGAGAACAGATCTCATCCATTCATTTTTGTTAATTAATGGCTAGCATTAAACAGATTTTTATTTTAAAATGGTAATTATCTCAATGTTTAATTAGTTATTAAGGATAAATTAGGCAAACCAATTAACCCCAAATTAATCGCATCGACCGACACCGAGAACGAAGACGCCGAGAAACGATTCGACTGAGTTGGAGCTTCGGCGCCGGGAACGAAGACGACGACGCAACCAATTCGACTGAGTCGACGAGCACAACCTTGTCAAACGACGCCGGAGAAAAACCAGTCTAATCCGATTTCCATGGGGAAGATGAAGGTGTCGCGCACCCCACGCTCATATTAGTGCTCCGCGCCCAAAGAAGACATTAACTGTTTAATGTCTTCTTTGAGCGCGGCGTTAATGTATTGTTTGGGCGCGACTTACTTGAGATGCTACGCATTATCCTTTGAAAAGCTACAAATAATATGTTACGAATAATATGCTGCGAATATTGTATGTAATTGTTACGAAAATTGTATGTAATTGCTACGAATATTATGCTACGTATTTTCATTCAATTACTACGAATATTATACTACGGATTTTGATTTGATTGCTACGAATATTATGCTACGGATTTCAATTAGATTGATACGAATATTATGCTACTCATTATAATTCGTAGTAATTACATACAAAATTCGTAGTTTTTATAAGGATTATTCGTAGCATTCACACAGTGATCCGCATGTTCCACGCTCACATTAAGTGAGCCGCGCCCAAAGAAGACATTAACAAGTTAATGTAAACGTTGGGCGCGCGGCGACCCTGATTACTGTTCATATTTCCCAGAAACGCAAACGTCGACTGCTGCAACTCATGCCGACGAATTGTCTGATTCCGAGCAGTGCGATGCGATTTCCATGGGCGATGACAAATGTTCTCATTTCGATCGTGGTCAGCCGGACACCGCGGGGATTGATTAACAATTAGGTTTAATCAATTCTAATTTACCCCTTAATCATAATTAAAACGCGATTGTGCGAATAGGTTAGCATTGATTAACAGCATAATCTAATGGTCATTAACACTTCTCATTTCTCACGAAACATGTCACTTCTCATTTCTCACGAAACATGTCACTTCTCATGTAATCTTTATTATTATCCTGATAGACAAGTGTTACTCATTGATGTTTAATCATCCATTGTCTTTTTTATATACTATTTTTTTTCCGAATAATATCAGGGTTTTATTTTTATACACAAGGAGTGATCAGTTTTGATATAAATAAGAGAGCTTTCATCTAGCTAGTTAATCTATTGAAAAAACTTGATTAAGTAAAGAAGTATTACAAAAATGTATATGAAAATGTAAGGCCGTTGGCAAAAAAGAAAAAGAAAATAGATATATGAAAGATCAGGTGCAAAAAATATTTTTGGTGTAAAATGTAAAGTTCGTAAAAACTGGATTATTCGCTGAAAAATTAAAAGTCCGATATAGTGCTTCGTGAGCACTGATATGCTGGCAATAATGAATTGCTTTATTTATTTGTCAAGTTCTAAGATCTACCGCAAGGTTTCTGTTCCTGTGAGCATGTGAACACTTTTGTTCCAGATGCTTAGTGTTACCGAGCGATCTTATTGATCATCGTTAATTATGCTAACACAAACCCAAACATAGGACAAAATTTAAAATATATATGGTAGTGCATAAAACATTCAATATTATCAATCATGGGTGCAGTTTAGGTACAAATCACTGTTATTTATAAAAACTAAAAATCAAATTTTAAGCTGACACGTGTCCAATTTCGTTGAAATCTTGAATATAACACGGAAGGGTATTATGATCATTTCACATATATCGGAATGATCAGACTTAACATGGAATGATCATACTTAAATTGGAATGATCAGACATAAAAATCAGACTTAAAAACAACAATGATCAGACTTAAAAACAGCAATTATCAGACATAAAAATCAGACATAGACATCAATGATCAGACTTAAACAACAATGATCGACTTAAACAACAATGATCAGACTTAAATTGGAATGATCAGAATTAAATTGGAATGATTAGACATAAAAATCAGATTTAAAACAACAATGATCAGATTTAAACAACAATAATTAGACTTAAATTGGAATGATCAGACATAAAAATCAGACTTCAAACAACAATTATCAGACTTAAACATCCATGGCCAGACTTAAACAGTAATGACCAGACTTAAATTGGAATGATCGGACATGAAAATTATACTTTAAACAGTAATGATCGGACTTAAACATCAATGATCAGACTTAAACAGCAATAATCAGACTTAAAATGGAATGATCAGACTTAAATTGGAATGATTAGACATAAAAATCAGACTTAAAACTACAATGATTAGACTTAAAACTATTACTATAGCAATGATCAGACTTAAAACAATAATGATTAGACTTAAAGATATTACGGTTTAAAACAACAATGATCAGACGTAAAACTATTACTGTAGCAATGATCTGACTTAAACTGCAATGATCAGACTTAAAACTATTACTGTAGCAATGATCTGACTTAAACTGCAATGATCAGACTTAAAACTACTACTGTAGTAAGTTTTAGGACGATTATACCCTCGCATCTGTTATGTATTTTTAAATAAGTCCATTTTAATTTTTTTTTGTATTTACAACCCGAATTATGAATTATGATGTGGTTTGACCACCCCGATTTTCCACAAATTATGGACGAGTTCTGGGAGGGGATTGGAAAGGGAGCAATGAAATGGTCTTCAAAGCTAACATGTTGTAGGGATAAGCTTAGAGAATGGAATAAGGTCTCCTTTGGAAATGTGCAGAGAAGAATCAAAGAGTTACAGGAGGAGTTGGAGGCTGTTAAAAGCTCAGAAAGGAGTAATGCAATACGAGAGAAGGAGGAGAGTATCACGGAGGAGCTGGATCTTTGGTTGGCAAGGGAGGAGTCCATGTGGTTACAAAGATCAACGGTGTTGTGGATGAAGAATGGAGATCGAAACACTAAATTTTTCCATGCTAAGGCCAACCATAGAAGAAAGAAAAATTAGATGGAAAAGATCAAGGACGCACAAGGGGTAATTCATGTGGATGAAGAGGGGATTTTAAGAGTGGTAACCTCTTACTTTAAGAATATCTTTCAGCCAACAGTCAATGATGCAGCTGGGAATTTTGATGATAAGTTAAGAAATATCAGACCGTGTATCACAGATGAAATGAATGCCTGGTTGTTGAGAGATATTACAGAAATAGAGGTGTGGGATGCTGTGTTTGCATTAGGCTCGCTTAAAGCTCCTGGTATTGACGGGTTTACAGCTATTTTCTATCAGAAGTATTGGCAAAGACTTAAGAACAGTGTGGTGCGCAGGAAGTGAGAAAATTCTTGATCGAAGGGGTGCTAGATAGGGAGCTGAATAGGACCCTGATTGTCCTTATTCCGAAGAAAAAAGATGCAATTAGAATGGAAGATTGGATGCCTATAAGCTTATGTACAGTTGCAATGAGGATAATTACGAAGATTTTAGCAACGAGAATTCAGCCACTACTAGGTAAGGTAATTTCACCTTTTCAAAGTGCCTTTGTGAAGGGTCGTTTAATTACAGATAATTTTGTGGTTGCACATGAAGTAGCCCATTTCCTTAAGAGATGTAAGAATAGAAAGGAGTGTTTTGCATCTGTTAAGGTTGATATGAGCAAAGCATATGATTGTGTTGAAATGGGTGTGCTTGGAAAATGCGTTAACAAGGCTTGGTTTCGCGGATAAGTGGGTTGACAGAGTTATGATGTGTGTTACAACAGTTTCCTACCAAGCTAAAGTAAATGATAGATTATCGACCAGAATTTTTCCTAGAAAGGGCTTAAGACAAGGGGATCCCCTATCCCCTTATCTATTTTTTTTGCACTGTGTTGTTGAATGCTGAACTTAGATATGGCGTTGAAAGAAAAATGCTCAGTGGTGTCAGGGTATGTAGGAATGCCCCTACTATCACTCATCTGTTCTTCGCAGATGATTCTATATTTTATCTTAAAGCTAATGGTTGAGAAGCAAGTTATCTGAAAAGTATTCTTAATCAGTATGAGGCTGTTTCGGGGCAGAAAATAAATTTCGAGAAGTCTGAGATAAGTTTTAGTAGTAATACCCCAACCAGCATTAGAGAGGCTGTGGTGGAAGCCATGCTTATGAAGATTGGGTGGAGAATAGTCCAGCATCCTCAGCTGCTGATGTCCAGACTGCTAGCTGTTAGATATTGTCATAATGGTAGCAATTTCAAAACAAGGATAAGTGACAATCCGTCACATATATGGAGGGGTGTAATGAGGAACATAAATTTGTTGACGAGTAGCCTTTTCTGGGATGCCAGTAGTAATGCTTTCAAGTGGAAGCACGCTAGCAATGGGCTCTTCTCAGTGAAGACAACATATGAGTTAATTAAGAAGATTGATATACAAGCTAAAGGTGGACCAATGGAACATTCAGACAAGAAGGAAACTCATAAGTTCTGGAAGAAAGTTTGGGCTACAAAAGTGCCAAATAAAAGTTAAAATATTTTGGTGGAGACTTTATTACAACAGCCTACCAGATGCAAGAAATTTGATAAGAAGGGGAATAGACTTGGAGAGTAGATGTAGAGTTTGCGGTTGGCGTATCGAAACCGCTATTAAATGGCCTAGGTTTGATCATGCCACTGAACTTCTTTGAGATACATGATCCTGCAGATTGGATTTGGATATGTGCCTTGAATCTGTCAGATGAAAATTTCAGAATTGCAATGATGGCATCCTGGCTGGCTTGGAAGAACAGAAATAGGATATGGCATGAGCAGGGCTGTTGGAGCATCGATCAGGCTACAATCATTGGCAAGAGTATGTTATGTTTGATGAATTCATATTGCTGTCCTAACTCCTAATCCTTTAGAGAGCGTGGATATAACAGGTAAGTGGCTGCCTCCATCATCAGAGTCTATTAAAATTAATGTTGATGGATCTTGGGATTACGTGGCGAGTGGTGCGCGGATTGGCGTGGTAGCTAGGGACTACTTGGGAGCAGTGCTTTGGTGTTGGGCATATTGGTTGTCCCATTGTGGTAGTGCAAGTGAAGTGGAGTGCCGAGCACTACTCTCTAGTATGTGTGTAGCTTACAAACTGGGCGCCAGGAAGGTCGTCTTTGAGACTGACTCCTTGGAGGTGTTTAATGCTGTGGCTATGGGCGCTGGGGTGGAAGACTGGTGTGCCTCATGGATTGGTGGTGTTATGGATTTCCTTCACAAAATGCCTGGGTGGTCGGTGAGTGTTGTCCCAAGAGTTTGCAACATTGTGGTTGATAGGTTGGCGCGCAAGGCAAGGCGACACCTGTGGAACTGGAATAGAATTGATGCAGTTCCTAGTTTCCTTTCAGGTGTTTTGTAATGTTGTTAGTGTGTTGTTAGGCGTTGCGCTGTTGTTTCTGTCTTTTGTGCTGTTGTTTGTTTCACTACTACAGAACATGCATTATGCATCGGTTCAAAATTATAATAGGCATCGGTTCAGAATTATACATCGGTTTATAATGAAACTTTTGCATAATGGTTACAATTACGCAACAGTTTTATGTAAACCGATGCATATTGTTACTTTATGCATCAGTTTTCAAGAACCGTTGCATAATGGTTACCATATGCATCGGTTTACATAAAACCGTTGCGTAATGGTAACCATTATGCAACGGTTTATCTAAAACCGATGCATAATGTGCGATAAAAGACTTAGGTTTTATTTCAAAATTTTGTCAGTCTGCCTACGCTCCTCCCTCCGAATTCGATACGCTCCTCTGACTTCGACGCCTCTCAGTCTCACTCTGTCGCCTCCGTCTCACCCTGTCTCCTCCGTCGCCTCCATCTTCAGTCGCACATCCGCGCCTCACTCTCGGTATCCATCGCATCAGTCTCACTCGTCTCGTCAACTGCTATTCCTCCACTCGCCTCCGATTCAGCAGGTTAGGGTTGTTAGGATTATTTTTCCAATGGTTAGGATTGTTAGGGTTTTTAGTATGTAATTGTTAGGATTTATTTTCAGTTGTATATCCGTAGTTTGTCTCCATCAAAATCAGTCATTGTATATTTCATTCAGTTTTGGCAATGTGATTGTTTGGATATATGAAGGTGTATTTATAGTAACATGTTATTGAATCGATATGTTCTTAATTTCTAACTTGTGTTCTTTAACTACTTGTAGTCATTATTATGATATTGTATTGCAAATTCAGTGAAATGATGTTTAACATGTAAGTTGTATTGTATTTAAAAGTTGGAACATCAGAGTTTATTTTTGATGTTTAATTTCAGGTGGATTTGAGCTTTTGTAAAGCCAAATCTGCCATTTTTTTGAAGCTTATGCATCAGTTTTTAAAGAAATCGTTGCAAATGTGCATCGGTTTTGAACATTATGCATCGGTTTTTCATTGAACCAATGCATAATGTTCGGACTTTATGCATCAGTTTATCAGAAAAACCGTTGCATAATGTCTGCACATTACGCAACGGTTTTTTATGAACCGATGCATAATGTCCAGCGCTTCACTATGCATCGGAACCAAAACCGATGCATAATATCAAAAAAAAATGATGCATAAATACCAGTTTGTAGTAGTGTTATTGTATTAACATTTCCAATAATAATAAAAACTATGATTTTTATTTGATCTGAATCCATCAATCATAATATAAATACCTTAAAAATGTAAACTTTTTTTTATTCTTTTAAAAATATAAACTTAAACACAACATTATCTCGTTGGTCGTGGTGATTTGTGAATTGTAAAATGTGGTGTTAGGATTTTATTTTTAGAATGTAAATAAATTACTTGTTTAACAAGAAAGCAAATACTTGTTCAAATCTTAATATTTATTTTTGATCTATTGAGGGAGGGAGTCAAGTAATCCGATCCTAAACTCTATTTTTAATACTTGTTCATAATTGATCAAATTTGTATTAAAAACCCTAACTTTATTGTACCTCTTAGTAATCTTGTGGGAAATTGACTCGGCCATAAGCTCCAGCAGTCCTTATTCTTCTTTATCAACCACCTTGAGGCTTGAGTGAGAGGTTTTTAAGCAATAGCAACTCGGGCAGGAAAATATCATAATTTTAAGTAAACGTTGTACTTTTTTTGTGTGTCTCTGTTATATAAACAAATTGTTTGTTAAGCAGTTTCTTAAAAAGGGGTTGCCCCCTGATGGTATAGCCTGCAAACAGGCCCAATCAGATGAGACCGGTTGACAGGCTCCACCGAGTGTATGAATTTCACCTTAAACGTGTTTAGAGGGAATCGAACTCGAAACCTTGCCCAATCGAGTGCCCCCACACCAGTCGGCCATCTCATATTGAGACTGTTAAGCAGTTTCTGAGTCATTGCACTATGGATAAAAACTGAACTTTCATAGCCTTGGACTCCACAGGTTGGGTCTCTGGGAGTTCATTTTATTCCACAAGGACTTAAAAGACAAATGCTAATTTGTCAAACCAAAATCCACCAGACTGATCCCTTAGAAAAAATATGGGAAAAAGAGGTACCGAACTAGTTTGTCAAATGCCACACACTAGTTCTAAATTCTGCACAGTCGTCGGAATAAGTTTTCAAGGAAGAAGATTGCAGCTTCAGAGGCACATCACTTTTTTTTCCTACAAGATTTCTAAAGTCGAGAAACTACAGCAAGCTAAATTCTAACATTACAAACTAACGATAGAAATGCATAAAACAACTAACCCCTTTCAGTCAGAATGGCGTGGAGGCAACTCCTCCTTTGTGGCAATGCGCCCCTTGCTCAAAGAGGCCAGTGTTCCGCTATTTTGGTGCCATGGCCTTCAATAACACACGCACACAGAATATAAGCTCAGCTAAGAATCCTAAGATACACGACCTCAATACTCTTGCTGGAAACTAAGAAATCAACATTCACAAATTCCATACCTTCACTGCGAACTATGAATTGAAGCACCAAACATAAAAGGCAAGAAAAAAACAATTACTAGTGAAACAGAATAAAAGGCACAAATTCAGTTACTGTTTCTGTAAACTACTATACTTTTTTGCCAAGACCAACTGTCTGTAAAGGGATTGTCTATAGGACACAAAAATCTGCACTTCATAACATCCAATCTAAAATCACTCTTGCACTAGGTGAACCTAGTATCATCATCGAAGAAGCCTTCAATACTAATATTCCCAAGACAAAATACTCAAACAAATTCTTTATAAGTTTCCAAAGCACATCTTATTCCCTATCTAAAACCAACCTGAGAAAAGAACAATGCAGAGAAAAATAGTTCAGACTGACAAAGACAAAGAAACATCCACATGTAGTAAAATTCGGGGTTTCAGAGACGCATTTACTCACCTGCAAAACAGGAATGCAATCACGGGTAGTTCGGGTTCAAACTTACGAACGTAATACTATAATTTTGTCCCAGCATCAAGTCACCTCTTTAGGATGTATTTTTGAGATTCCACTAGACTATAATAAACACACACAATGATCAAAAGACGCAAGATCCTTAAATCATGTAGAGCATGTATCTCAAATGTGATTTTGCCACCGAAGGTTTCTATCTAACAAAAAGAGGGGAAGCTGTAATATTTAATAGAGGTGTGTATGAGTTACAAAAAAGAAACACAACTATTTGGGTTGTTCATGAGGAAATCTAAGAGCATTACTTTCAAACAATTTCCTCAAAACATTTATTTATGACCTACACATGATAGCACGGCATATTCAAAAGTCTGACTCTTCCTGACGATCAAAGAAACAGCCAGAAGGAGCCCCTTTAGAAAGAAAAGCCAATCTCACAACGCTTGCTGCCCCTTCCTCCACGCTTAAAATCCCGGTGTTGACGTTTAGATCTGTTTTGACATAGCCAGGACACATACTGTTGATGCAAACATTGGGGTATTTCTTTGCCAGAATTCTTGTGTAAGCATTCAAGGCTGCTTTGGATACTGTGTAAGCGCCCATGCGCATAGGCCAGCCCTTAGATTCTAAAACACCATCCTTAGAATCCTTCAGAAAGTCTTCTAGTAGCTCATCCAATTTGTCTTCGTTTAAGTTGTCAATATCATCCAAGATTCTTCTAATCCTTTCGCTCGGTATGTTCTGAAAAAACCCAACAAAGTAAAACAACAGCAACAATTTCAATGTTCTTTTTCATAAACAATGTTTGCTTTTTAGGTAAATGTAATCTCTATCGACTTTGATGTACCTTCAACTTTCCCATAGAGGAAGAGACATTAACAATGATAGGATGGTCTGACAAGTGAAGAAATGGAAGAAGTGCTGCTGTAACCCTCTTGACTCCATAGTAGTTGGTCTGCAGACATTCCGCTGCAGCTTCATATGGTTGTGATGTTATTTTACTCCAATCAACCTTAGCCGCTCCTCCGGGCTGAAAAATCATGAAATACGATACGTGGACTTACACATTACAATGTACTGAAATGTTTGAATAGAACAAAGACTTGCTAAGAATAATATAACAAAATCCACTTGGAAACATAAGAGGCATGCATTATAGCAGGAAAACAAAAACCAAGGTAATACTCACCTCATGAGCAGCATGTGCTATAGACTTGAACGCCTCAACATCGACCACAACTCCAGCAATTCCAGCATTGTTCACCTATTTAACTCATAAAAGTGAATGAGAGTGATCAAAACAAAGAAATCAACTTTCCTTCATAAATAAGTTTCGCATAAAATTGCTTTCCTACATTCATCTTGCATGAGGACCTAATTAGTACAGTTTTATTATATACAAAAGTCCTGAAAAATGCAAAACTGGTCCAGAAAACAGAAAACAAGGGATGCATACCAAGATATCAAGCTTTCCAAATTTCAATTTAACAAAATCAGCCAAAGAGGCTATACTCTCAGGGTCTGTAACATTAAGCTGATGAAAAAGAACATAATCAGACAAGCCATCAGCTCTCAGCTTCTCAAAAGCTTCGAGTCCTCGCTTTTCATCTCTGGCTGTCAACACCACCACCACTTGTTTCGACGCCAACTGCCTAACAACCTCCAACCCAATCCCCTTATTCGCACCAGTCACAACCGCAAACCTGGAAAATTATACAACAACACTACAACTAAACTAAACTAAACTAACAGGAGAATCCATGTGAGTTCTTAATCGATTGAATATTTATTATATACCTCTTTGTAGTCTGGGTAGCCATAATTTCCAGCAGACCGAGACCGTATTGTTTCTCTTCAACCACCTTGATGGGGTTTTTAAGCAACTGCGAACATTCAGTAACCTCTAGAAACCACTGCCAGTGGTTTAAAAAGATCAGACAAAGCTAGTAGTTTATTGTCTCTTTCGAATCGCGTGGCACAAGAATGTCCGCAGATCAGACTCCATATATTCCCAACATGTCGGTTATGTTATGCAACAGTTTTGTTATCGGGTCGTGTCGGCGGGTCCATCACAAACTTGTCCTTTTAATTATCAATATTAAATTAATATTATTATTAACAAAATATCAAAGTGGCGCAGCGGAAGCGTGGTGGGCCCATAACCCACAGGTCCGAGGATCGAAACCTCGCTTTGATAAATATGTTTTTTTGACATTTTATTCAATTAAATGCATATGAAGCCCACCACCAAGAAACTTCAAATACTATTACTATATATCAGAGTCTGACAGTATTGATACTGCCTCGGAATACAAAATTCACCAGCGTAACTACGGGTTATGTTTTTTATTTAGTTTTCTTATAATTTGAATAGAAATTTCTATGCATGTAAAAATTTTTATTAAAATTGAAACGCATAATCCAAAAATAAATGTATTTAAATTTTTATTAAAATTATGAGAAAACTACAAAAAAAAAACATAACCCTAACATAAAATTTTACATGCATTTATTTTTGGGTTGTATGTGTCAATCCAATTATTTAAATTTAACGGATAAATAATTTTTAATTTTGTAAAGATATTTATATCAATTAAAATATTTGTTAAAATGAATACTTATTATATAAGTAATACTATACTATTATTAGTGATAAGTGAACTAAAAATACTTATCATTCAAATTATATAACGTAATATTGTATTATGATTTTTTTTATATTTTTTATATTCAAATATTAAATTAACAATAATAATTTTATGTTTCGGTACTTGAGTTGAAAAGAATTGATAGTTCGGTACTTAAATTGAAACTGTGTTGATAGTTCAGTACTTGATTTGAAATGAGATAATAGTCAGTACTTAAATTGAAACTTTTGGTAATTCAGTACTTGATTTGAAATGAACTGATTGTTCAGATCTTGTTTTTATAATTTTCCCTAAAATATAAATTATAATTTTACATATTGAGAAAGGAGAGTTTTTTTTAAATGACCCAAATGAGTTTGGGAGTTTCAGAATTGACCTACGCAAGTTACACATTTCAAAACTGACTCATTTTCAATGAAACCGGATCCCCAGGAATCGGTTTTCTGAATACTAGATCCCCGGGATCTGATTTTTCGTATTTTTTACAAAATCGGATCTCCAGGATCATGTGTTGTGTGCAAACTCAACACGTGGAGTTCTCTCGTTCGAACGCGCACATAATACTGGATCCTGAGAATTTGGTATTTTGAAAAACATAAAAAATCGGATCCTGAAAATCTAATTTTATTAAAAATGAATCAATTTTGAAATATGAACTTCGGGACGATCTATTTTGAGACTCCAAACTCGTCGTTTGGGTCATTTAAAAAAAACTCGAGAAAGGAGGGCAAACGGTTCACGTTCATATTTGATAACCAAAAGCAAACGAAAGCCCATCGCCATCGGAACGCAAATCAAATTCCCAAACATGGTGCTCTCTCGAGTTTTTTTATTTTTTGCCCTGTTTTTGAAACCCAATATCACTTTTGCCCTGCCTGAAACTCAAATATCGTTTTTGCCCTGTTTTTAAGAAAACCGATTTTGGCCATATCGGTTTCACCCATTTTTGAATAAAACCGACTTTGGCCATATCGGTTTCGTTGATTTTCAACGAAACCGATTTTTCGAAAATCGGTTTCATGGCTGTGATGCCTGCGTGTGCTCGGTCCTACGTGGACCAGACGAATTCAAAAACTTATGACATCTGGCAAACCGATTCGCCGAAAATCGGTTTTACAAAAAAGTTATTTAAACCGGTTTTAATTGAATCGGTTTTAAGTGGGGCGATTGGCTACATGTCAAAAAAAAAATTATTGAAACCGATATGGGGCAAATCGGTTTCACGGAAATTCAAAAGTGTCAGGCTTTTTCAGACTTTTTCAGACAAGGCAGACAGGCTTTGTCTGCTTTTCAGACTGATTTTGCTATAAAACCGATATCGGGCGATTCGGTTTCGATTGAAACCGATTTGGGGAACATCGGTTTCAAGGCTTTATTAATATTCTCGGCATTTCAACAACAATCGAGAGTTTACATTCGGCATTTTACACAATCACATAGAAACTCGGCATTCAGTATTGTTCAAATCGGCATTTCAACAACATTTGATAGTTCCTACAATTTCCTTCCTTTACTTCATATCTCTTCACTGCGACATGGCATATGTTTACAATTCCGATTCTGATGAGGATCCGATGGGTATGTCGACACTAGCGACACTTGATAACCCAGTAGTAGATGAATACGACATGGATGAAATGGAAGATATGGAGGAGCGGGCGGCTGAAGATCCCACTACTGAATTCACGCAGCCTCAAATTACTTGGGATCATCCTGATTTTGATGATATCTCAGCATGGGAAACGTTTCAACCCTCTGATGAGAATCTGCAAACAATCCATCATAATTCTCCGTCACTTGCTGAAGGTGAAAGCTGGCGCAAAAAAGATCAAGCCATCTATGCTGTGCGGAAGTACTCCATTCTGAATCATGTAGAGTACTTCATGAAGGAATCCGATAAAACATTAATGGTTTTTGAATGTCTGAAGACTACAGATGGCTGTCCATGGCGAGTTCGCATTGCGGTTACGGGTAACAGAAATTACTGGGTGGTTCGGAAGAACAAACATAACCACATTTGCCAGCATGGCTCGATTATGCTGTCTAACAGACACCTGAACAAAAAATACATAGCTGATGAGATCGCGGAGGCGATGAGTGCAAGTTTGCGATTCGATGCACGACAAATTCGTGCTAACATTAGAAGGGAATATGGGTATGAAATATCTTACCTGAAGGCGTGGCAAGCAAAGCAGTTGGCGCTTGTTAAACTGTTTGGTGAATGGGATGCGTCATTTAATAAACTGCCGCACTTGATGCAGACGTTGGTGGATTACAGTCCAGATACATTTGTGAAGTGGGATGTAGAACCACTCAACAATGGTGCTTGGCAGGTGAATCGTGTCTTCTGGGCATTTGCAGAACCCATTAAGGCGTTTAAGCATTGTCGTCCCGTGTTGTCGATCGACGGGATGCATATGTACGGGAAATGGACCGGTACATTGTTGGTGGCTGTTGGTTTGGATGCCAATAATCATTTACTTCCAGTTTGTTTTGCAGTGGTGGAGAGCGAGAGTAACTCGACTTGGAAATGGTTCATGTCTTGCATTCGGGAAGGTGTGACTGAGCGCGAGGGATTGTGCATCATATCAGACCGACACAAGGGTATTCTAGCTGCCATGCGTGAACCCGAATGGTCACCTCCACATGCATACCATCGTGTATGTGTGCGTCACCTGCAGAGCAATTTTATGTCAAGGGTGCACGATTTGGTTTTGAAAAAAAAACTTGGGCATGTGGCTTATCAGAGGAAGCAACTGAAGTTCAGGGCTGAGTATGCTGAGTTGATGGATATAATGGACGACCTACCACAGGCTCGCAAATGGTTGGAGGACCATGAACTATCGTTATGGTCACAAGCACACGATGTAGGTGGGATTAGATGGGGCTCGATGACGACTAATGCTTCCGAATGTTTTAATGACATTCTTAAAGGTGGGCGCGATTTGCCAATCTCGTCATTGGTGATGTTCACGTTTAGACAAACAGCAGGTTATTTCGTGGAGCGTCAACAGTCCCTCTACGATGGCCACGGATCTCTATTTCCGCCAAAAATTCGTAGAAAGTTGGACAAACTTTGCGCTAGGGCAAATTTCCACCAAGTTATGTGCTACGATAAGAATAGAGCAGTGTACGAAGTTACGACAAAGAAAAAGATGCAGACATGGACTGTTAAGATGTTTGAGGGAACATGTTCATGTGGGAAATGGGAATTGCTGCACTACCCTTGTAGTCATGTAATGGCGGCGTGCAAATACGAAAGGGTGGACTACACTGATTATGTGGCCCCAGAGTACAAGCTGGATGCATACCACGCCACTTGGCAGTACAACTTCAATCCTTTGCCTCATGAAAGTCTCTGGAGACCTTACGCTGGACCGGTATTTTTTCCAAACCCCAGGTACAAACGTAACAAAGTTGGTAGAAATCCGTCAAGGAGGATACGCAACGAAATGGATCAGAGGCATGTCCATGGCGAATCAAGCACCCAAGGAGCGTCTTCATCGAGTCGACCGTCACGATCCCAGTGTTGCACCCTCTGCCATCAAGCTGGACACAACAGGCGTGCGTGTCCAAATCGACCTTCTGAATAAAATATCATTGTGTTGTTGTTTGCTGCATTCATTTTATAATTTCCTAATGTTGTTTTCCCGCTTCATGTACTACTAGTTTGTGGTTGTTAAGCTTAATGCAAGGTGTGTCATGTAAAATAAATACATAACAAGTCCATATAAGATAAAAACAAACAAGTCCATAATAAGTCCACAATTAAAAAACAATCAAAATCTACTTGTATCTCCATCGCGCAACTCTCTCAAAGCTGAATACTGGGGCTCAGTACGGAGACGTGATCCTCTACGCAGTGGCAAGCGTGACGACCTGGATGGACGATGCGGGTCTTCAGTCTGGGGTTGTGAAGAGCTCGATGGCCGATCACGATCATCAGTGTAAGAGTCCAAATTTGCATTATCATCATTGTCTACCTCAGTCACAGTGGCTTCACCTGCATTTATATGTAAGAAGCAATGTTCTAAAATGAATATACATAATAAGAAGCAATGAATAACTGTGTTTACTTACCTAAGTCAAATGTAACGGTAGCAGGGTCCACACCAACCACTCCAGCTTCACCATTGCTGTCCAAGGTTTCATATGCCTGGTGAAAGATGGTATGCAAGGATTGTCGTGTATGAGGTTCCAGACAATAACGAAATGCGTTAGCGGCTTCTCGTGCACAGTACACTAAACTGCGTACCTGTACACACAACCAATTGTTAAACATACATTTTCAAGAAGAAAATGTTAAATTTTCAAGAAACTTACATTTTCTGGTAGAACATGTCCATCTGGACGGTATGGCTGGGTACCCACCCTCTGCTCATGCGGATTGACCTCTACCTCAACCGCGTCTTCCGCTACCACTGCATCGTCAGCCGCATCCTCTATCCTGGGCTGGATAAGCCTGCGTGTGATCATGGAGTACCAACTATAGTACTCAGGTGACGCAATGTCACTATCAGATGCCTCTCCATCAACAATATACTGAAGGCGGTCGGACCACCTCTGAATGTATTGATAATAGTGGATACTCCAATCCACTTTCGGCTTCCTATTCTTCCCATGATTCTCGTCCGAAAAAGCTATCGCCGGCGCTGGAATAAACTGACGACACTGAAACTGTCGCATAACACGTCCTGGGTGATGCCACTCAATTACGTTGAAATGGATTAGCGGCACATTGGCTCTCCAGGAATGTCGACCCTCCACACAAATAGGGTTCAAAAGATGATACAAGCCCTCATCGTATGGTCTCCATATGAAATCGCTAATCAGCATCTTCTGAAACTCATCGCGGTAGAACAACAAACTACCCTTAGGTACCCCGATGAAATTTTTTGGCCCATGCCATTTCCTACATATAAACAGAAATATCAATATATATAACGACAAATTCAAAGTAATTTATAAAGAACATTAAAAATACGTACATAAACGTCCAAGCTCCCCTCAGTAACGGGTCAATATCAGCATCAAGTGGAGGCAGGTGCCTAAACGCACACTTCGGCCTCCCGAAGCGCATACGCTCCCAGCTCCAGAATTGTAATATGAGCACAGCTCCACCAATCTGACATTTACCCGATTTGCAGGCTTTGCACAGCATACTGTACAAATATGCCAGCGCTGCACTCCCCCAGCTGTAGTGTCTGACACTATCAAGATCTTCCAATAATGGTAGAAAGTGTAGTGGGACACTGTTACCACTGAGTTCTGAAAATAATGTCAATCCCAGCAGCTGAAGGATATACGCCCTAGCGTATCTCTTCAGCGTCTCCTCATCAGCATCAGCTGGGATGATCGACATATTTTCTGTAAACCATACCTTCTTCGCCAGCCCCGGTGAGCCCTTGTGACACGTAGGCATGTCACCAAGCAGTCTCATACAAATAGGATGCCACGTCCTGTGCGCATGACCAGTTACAGGTCTTCCTTCAGTGGGTAGACCGGTAAGAAGTGCCACATCCTGCAGCGTTATGGTGGCCTCCCCACCATTAAAATGGAAAGTGTGAGTCTCGGGCCGCCACCTCTCGACTAGTGCAGTAATCAACCCTGGATCAGTTCTCACATTTGCCACAAGACTCCACGGGTAGAATCCTGCATTCGCAACATACTGCCTAATGCGCTCATGTGGTGGGTCCATGGTAACATGCTTAACCGTAAGCGGCTCGTACATGTTTGGATTATTCTGTTACATCCAATTTTTTCAGTATTAGTAACAACTTGCATACAAAATATATACACATTATAAACTAAAATGTGATTAACATGTAAACTTACCGGATGATTCCATATTTCGTCAGTTCGGTGCTTAGTCTGCCGAGTAAGAACTGAACCATCGATAGGACCGGGATGAATTATGTCGTCGGTTCCATATTCGGATTCAAAGTCGACTGCGATGGGACATTTCTTTGAGATGATCGCCTCTGAGATGCCATACCTTCAATCAATAAATAAACATCCTTAAATAAATACAATTGAAAACTATAGATTGTTTATATATGTACAAAAACAACAAAATAATACTCAACCATTCAATAAGTATTCGAACAATTAAACACAATCAATAATAATTCAACACAATCAACAATGATTCATACAGTTCAACTAAATACCACCCAATTCAACATTTAAACACATGCATTTCACCTAATTAACACTTAATTAAACAATTAACACTCAATTATGCAATTAACAACCAATTCACCAATTAACAACCAATTTAATAATTCAACACAAACAACACACCTAAGTACCACCCAATTCAACAACACAAATCAACTATCTATCTCCCCCAAAATCGAATTTAACACAAACCGATTCGGGAGAATTCGGTTTTACAATTAGGGGTCACTATACCTGAATCGTGTGGGACGTCGGACGGGCGAATTGGACGGGGGAATCGGACCGGCGGTGCGGCTGAGAATCGCGGAGGTGTGGCTGAAGAGGGAGAAGCTGCCGGAGAAGAAAAGAAGAAACCCTAGTTTAATTTCGTTTGAAACCGAATCTGCCCATATCGGTTTCATTAAAGTAAAACCGATTTTCGGCGAATCGGTTTGCCAGATGTCATAAGTTTTTGAATTCGTCTGGTACACGTAGGGTTTTTTAAATGCCGATTGTTGTTGAAATGCCGAGAATATTAATAAAGCCTTGAAACCGATGTTCCCCAAATCGGTTTCAATCGAAACCGAATCGCCCGATATCGGTTTTATAGCAAAATCAGTCTGAAAAGCAGACAAAGCCTGCCTGCCTTGTCTGAAAAAGTCTGAAAAAGCCTGACACTTTTGAATTTCCGTGAAACCGATTTGCCCCATATCGGTTTCAATAATTTTTTTTTGACATGTAGCCAATCGCCCCACTTAAAACCGATTCAATTAAAACCGGTTTAAATAACTTTTTTGTAAAACCGATTTTCGGCGAATCGGTTTGCCAGATGTCATAAGTTTTTGAATTCGTCTGGTCCACGTAGGACCGAGCTGACACGCAGGCATCACAGCCATGAAATCGATTTTCGAAAAATCGGTTTCGTTGAAAATCAACGAAACCGATATGGCCAAAGTCGGTTTTATTCAAAAATGGGTGAAACCGATATGGCCAAAATCGGTTTTCTTAAAAACAGGGCAAAAACGATATTTGAGTTTCAGGCAGGGCAAAAGTGATATTGGGTTTCAAAAACAGGGCAAAAAATAAAAAAACTCTGCTCTCGAGGGTTTCCTGCGCAACTCAACTCCGTCACATCTCTGAACAACGTCTTCAAGGTTCGCAAAGCTCACTCCCGATGATCGCTTCCTGTGTATTCCTTCCATGACTGTAAATCGAAATCTGTATGCTGCGACGGTTTCCTCAACAATCGCGGTTCCAGTCGGCCTATAGGTTTCTGTGTACACAATAATTTCTCTTTTACTGTACATGATTCGGATTTGTAGTGCTAGGTTTTGGTTTGTGGTTGAATGAATCTGGAAGTGTTTGGTCATGACGAGGTGATGTGGATTGCTATTTGCTAGGCTTTTTGAGACAGGGAGGTATCAAGTGGTTTTAGGTGCAGCGGGGTTTTACTGTAGATAGTTTGAGGTTTTAGTGAGTTGAGGATGTCAAGGCACGAAGATGCGGTGATGGAGGTGGGAGGTCGGAGGTGTGAAGTGAGTCCTGAATCTTATGCATATTATATGTCTAGAAGAGGTTGTAGTGGTTATGAAATGGAGTGTGAAAGGATGGGGAGGAGCATGAGTGGAAGTGGAAGTATTGTGGATGAAAGAGGTGAGTGTGGCTGGGAGTCAAGTAGAGGTGGGAGCAGTCGTAGAGTTCGGTCAAGGTCACCGCGTCCTTACCTCGAAGGAGAAAGGAGGGGGGATGTGGTAGGTATGGAGCTTGGTCATATGCGCAGGAGTAGTCCTCCTCCTTTGGAATCAAAGGTCACGGCGGGGGAGTGTGGAAGTGTTGTGGATGAAAGAGGTGAATATGGCTGGGATTTAATTAGAGGTGGGAGCAGTGGTAGGGTTAAGTCAAGGTCACCGTGGCATTACCTCGAGGGAGCAAGGAGGGGCGATGTGGTAGATATGGACATTGGTCATAGGCGTAGGAGTAGTCCTCCTCCATTGGAATCAACGGAGAGATATGATCCTGCTGAGGAAATGATAAGTCCTAGTTTGAAGGGCTACACATATGGTTATTCTACTTTAGAAGGGGGTCAGGGCGAATATATTACGTTTGAGAGGAACATCAAGGTCGTTCCTGATCGTGTGGTCCAGAAGTCTGTAGAAGATAAGAGAATGGTTAGACCACATCAAGGTGTTCAACCTGCCTCAAGCTATGGGGAAACTAGCAGGCATTATCTCTCTGGGAATACAAGTCGGATTGCAGACAAAAGGGATATGTATCGAAATCATTTGAGTTCGGAAAGACCACTAAATTTGGGTGCCTATGATGAAGATAATCTCTCACTTTGTTCAAGAGACATATCATATCCAGTGTGTTCCAAATCTCAAGCGAACACTTGCGGGCACATATCCCCTGCTTATACGGATGGAGACCATATTTCTTCTTGCTGTCAGGGACTTCCACATATGAATTCTGATGATCTCCGTGGGAGAAGATTGAAAGTGTCAGAAAAATCTGTAATTGATGCCTATGAAGGGCACCAGCTACATTACTCAACATTAGACAATAATAATCATCTGAAAAGTATTGATGATCCCATTCATCGTCTGAATTACCATTATCCCACAGTCAAGGAAGGAGAAATTGGTGAGCTAGACTATCCATATGACGGGGGATATAAAGATGTAAATGCAGGCCTTTTACAAACTAATAGACGGAGAGAATCTGGGATCAGTGGGGAAGCGAACAGGTTTTCAAGCGAGGAGGAATGTGGAGATTTACGTCAGCATGCTCGAAAAGACTGCTATAATGCACATTTACCTTTGAGTATTACAAATGAGACTGAGGATAATTATATATCTGATTATAGTCATAGGGATTCTCACCTGTCTCATCGTGTCTCTCACAACAGGGATATGCATCTAGACCCTCATTCTCGTACTGAAGACCGTTTGCATGGCGTTATATTGTATGACCAGAAGGATCCCCATTTTCTCACCTCATCCAGCTATGATCCAGGATGTGTGGCCTCTGGAACCTTGGTTGACAATTGTCATAATCACGAAGAAGCAATAAACTTCAGAGACTCTAGAACTGACTTGGTATGCGATGCTGAAGACATTTATGGTGATATTCCAGAGAGTAGATTACGGAGCTATTCTGTTCAAAATAAACAAGCTGGTGAACAGTACTATTATGCGACTAAAATAGTTTCTTCATCCGAATCAAGAGACATGTTTGCCGATTCTGGAATGTATAACCCTGAAATTAGCAGAGAGATTAAGCAATATGATCGGTATTTGGATTTTCAACCACCACCAGAAAGAGAGCATCGTGATGGAAGAGTCCGGTATAATGACTCTCAAAGGGAAAGAATCAACACTAAAGTTGGATCAACTTATGATATGAATATCACATCTGAGCATGACATGGTCGCAAGTAGGATTGATACAAATAAGCAAAGATGGGTGGAAGAGGATCCTCACTTTTATGGTGCACCCCTTGGGATGCTTGATATGAGTTCAATTTCATCCAAGAGAGCTAATATGCATACAGGAAGTGGAACCTCACATGGGAGATGCACTGCCAGTTCGTTTAGGTATTTACCAGTTAGGAATCGGATTTTGTTAGAAGAAGGTATGCATATAAATGCGCCTGATACAACAGGACCGGACTGTACTCGACGAAAACGGTCTCGTTCAATATTTGATAGGCTAGGTAGTCCTCAAGGTTCCATTGATCAGTCCCCTCCAAGACGCATGCAAGGACACTTCTTTTCTCATGAACATGAGCATAGACAGATTAAAGTCCGTACGAAGTCCAATCATCTTACATTGAATGGCTCACCCCATTTAAAAAAAGGAAGCTCATACTGCAAGCAGTCCAGAAGTTCAAGAACAAATACAGACGATGGTCACATGAAGCTCGCAAAGGATCCTGATTTAGAAGATTTAGACATGCCAGTCAACCCTGTTTCTGACAATAACACTGGAGACTTCAAGCAATCTGTTCAAAAGGCATTTCTATTAATTTCTTTAAAGATGAACGAAAATCCTGCTACTCGAAGGAGATATCAAGGTCAGGGGAAAGCTGGTACATTGTTCTGCATCGTGTGTAAGAGAAGGTCTGTGAATCTTGTCTTGATGTTTGTTCTTTCCAAGAGCATTTCAGGTTGATATGTTGAGGGAATCTGGTAATTATTCTCATCTGCATAACTTGAAGAAACTATCGCTATCTAGAAAACTTCAATTAAGTTGCCTGTGGAGTTTTGATAAGGGATTACTAGTGTCCCTTATCCTTGTTGGCATATAGTTATTTGGGAAATCTATTGGAGGTAAGTTACTTTGTTTTCAGTTTTTGATGCAGCTGGCACTGTGTTTTAGAAGGAATTCTCTTTGGGGTTTTATTATGACACAAATGGTCAGGCTCAGGCTTCTTGAACTGAGGTGTTTTAACCCTTGATGACAAGTGTTTGCAAGTGTTCTTAGTTTCTGGTTGAGGTGCATGAAGTGGATAATCTTCCGGCGATGAGAGCTCATGCAAATGCTATTATACAGTGAAATCCCAATGTTTCCTGAAGTCATGGTGCCCTTTTAGCTAGATAGTTCTATGAGTGCGTATTAGGGATGCTTTAAAGGACAATCCACTGTTCAACATAACCAGGCATCAGCTGCATCACTATGCCGGTTATTAGGATTTTACCGTGGTTTCTGCAAGTAACACTTCGACCTTTACTGGCATTCTTTCGTCTCCTGTGGCTGACATCTTCATTGTCAGCACATCCTGCAAGAATTTGATTAGAGTTTCACTTTTCGATTTCAGACAAATTCCTTATTGGAAAGCCGATCTCTTTTCACATTTTGGTAACTGTTGTAGTGAGAGCTAGTTAACTGTTGCTAACTCCAATCGACATTGGAACTATTTGCCCACTTTATTTTGGTTTTGTTAGTAAATCAGTGTCACTGCGAACTCAGTAAGCTGAAAATTGAGACTTAGCTGACTAGGATGATTAATAGGGGTGCATCTCATCTTCTTTGTTCTCTCTGTCATTTTGGGAGTTCTCTCTGAGTTTCACCATGGCCCAGGGGTGTGCACCATATAATTAGTTCTATGGTTATTTTGGGAGGACACTTCCTTATCCATTTTATAGTACTGAATTTGACCATTAGTGACACACTAGTGCTAAGTAAATGGATATTATCGGTCCTCCTCATCGAGAGGTGATTCAGTGTCTAGAGAAGTGGCTAGGATTTAGTATTATGCATCTATCGGATCGTTATGTTTTTGCTTTTCTTGTAATTTGTCTTTTGTACTTCTCTATCTGCATCTAGGATCTCTAAGCTATTGAGTTCCTGCATTTGTGTTGGTAGAGTTGCTACCTTACTATTTGCTTCCATGCTAATTTTTTTCCTGATTTTCTCGCTTACGAAAGTTCTGTTTTTCACCTCTTTAGCAACTCAAAGGAATTTAGGGATGCTCGGTGTTTGGCAGCTCATTCATTGACATGTCAAAAATCGGGATTGAGAGCGCAACATCTTGGCCTTTTCAAGGCCATCTGTGTTACAATGGGTTGGAACAGTGATATTGATCAGGATACTGCTAAGTGGACTCCTCAGGTCTTGCCAAAAGTGGAAGCACTAGCACAGAAAGAAGATCTCATATGCTGGCCTCCAGTTTTTATAGTTCATACTGTTTCCTCATTGGGGAAAATTCACAATGAGCATAAAGTCCTGACAACAGAAGAGCTGGAGGCCTTCTTCAGAAGTGAGTTATTTTATTCTGTTTGCTTATCTTCTATTGTATAACCTAAATGAAATTTGCGGACTTGGAAGCTTACAATCCTGTATTCAATAAGGTCTTCTGTTGATGGTACATCAGTCAACTCTCACACACATTTATATGCAGGCAAGGGCTTCATCACAGGCAGAGTCAAGGTGTGTCTCGGACAATCCACGAATAATCATATTATGATTGTCAAGTTTTTAGGCACTTTTCCAGGGCTGAAAGACGCAGAGAAGCTCCACAAGTATTATGCTGAGAAAAAGCACGGGAGAGCAGAATTTTGGAAACTGGCTTACACCTATACTAAGGGCTCTCAGCCATGTGAAACAACAGTTTCACCCTGTGACAATGCAGAATCTCCTGATCTTTATGGTTACATGGGAATAGCTGAGGACTGGGACAAACTTGATTCGGAGAGCAAGAAGAGATGCACTATAAAGAGCAAGCAAGAGATTTTTGATTTTTCTGCAGAACCCATCGAATCTGGTGGAAACTAGTTCTCTTCGTAATATTGCCATTGCAAATTTAGATGGTCTATGCGGGAAATACAGTCAATTAAATAGGTGGTGTTCTGGAGTAGGTTTTTTGTGCGCATGTCCGGTGCTTGATAATGTGATACTCATTTTGGGTCTATTGATCTGTTTATTCGTTCAAGGTCCATGTTGTATCACGTTATGTGAACTTGTCCATCTTCAACATCTGTTATCAATACAATACAACCAGCAAACTACTTCCCTCAATGACAGATTGACAGGTTAATAACATAAACACCAATCCTGTAATTTGGGAGGTCACCCAGGCCTGAAATGTGAATGTGGGATATACGTACAACAATAATCAAAAATACCATTACAAATTTATGAGCCAAAAGTTCAAACCAACACAGGTAAGTGCAGCTATTCCAACCTAATGTTTACGCAGAAGTTCCTTGTTCAAGCAAACAGCATAGGAATAAGTGCAGCAATATGTGCAATCAACTAACAACTATGTACAAACTGTGTGACAGCTATGACGATTTATTCTACGAAAATACAAACATGGTGCATGCCGTTCTTTTATACTCAATACCCACAAAGGCTGGTTTTTGCGCCGATTATATCAAAATCATGGAGGCTGCAATGCCTGGTACTGAAGCATCCTTGGCAGCTTGAGCTATTTTGAGAGCAAAGGCAGCTTTGTACGTAGCCAAATCTGCATTCTCCATGAGGGCCTGAGCTCTTTTGCGTAGATGAGTGGCCCATTCTAAATACCTGGTGGCTGAGTCCTTGGCTTCTTCTACCTCCATTATGGCAAGCTGCTCGCCTACATCATCATTGGCAATACTAATGAAAGCTTGTCCAATAACAGTAAACGTCAATAACAACTCAGCTGTCCTATACTGCTCACTGATTGTGATTTCATATAATGGAGCACACCAATCACGTCATAAAGAAAAAGAAAAAACAGGTTATGGCAATGTACTAGACATAAAACCACCCGGGTACATTTATTACAAAACATGCTTGGGCTCATAATAAAAACAAAATTTAAAAACTCTAGCTAAACTGAGTCTGAGATAGACAACCTTTTAATATTTAAGCAATCCCACAGACCGCCTATTGATGAACTACAAAATAAATGTAAAACCGCATCATGGAACTATTGACAATCAATGGTTGGAGTAAGCAAAAGCTGAAAAAGCAGTCTGAAACGTACTGATGGCCAAATTACAGCATCTCTTAAAGAGACATACCTTCAAGTATAGGTCTCTGCTTGCCTCTTCCATTTTGGCTGGAATGTCGTTTGAATGATCTTTTCTTCCTCATAACAGGACCTCCTATATTTAATACTTGTCTTGGCTCATGAGCCTGAACAAAAAAGGAATAAAATACAAGATCACAAACTTATCCCATATAAAAGTTGATAACCACTCAGAAGCAGGTAAAAAAAACCCTGCTCAAACATTAACGGAAAATATATACGATTTAATAGTAATCAATCCGCATATCTATTATATATTAGCTGAGAAAAATTTAAGGAGAAGACACCTTGATGTCATCATATGTTGCACCAAGAGGAATACATACTAATGAAATCTCTAGCATTATTAATATGGCCATCAAGAAGACACCAAGCTGCTTCAATGAAAGCAAAATCAATATCAGAGAGCGGCCATCTTACCTGCAAAACTCTAGCAAGTGTTGGGGATTTACGTTTCCGTTTCTTCAACCAATAATTATACACTACTTCATTGAATCCCTCGTGCCCGAGCTCCGGAAAGACATCTGCAATAGATCTCTCATCGAGACAGCCACCCGAATTGAAGTAGATTGCCTTTTCAATAGCATCAATCATTAGTTCAAAAGTATCAAAAGAAGTATGTTGGAAGCTCTCATTTCTTAAGTGTTTCTCCTCGTTATACTTAGCTAACCATTCCTCATCCTCCGAATCAATGTCATAACTAGCTGATCTCTTCGCCAAAACTCGAGACACTTCACTCCCATTAAGGTTAATGTATGCATCTGGACGGGAATAAGGAGCAGTAACTGTGTCCTCGTAGCCCGAAACAATGTGTACTCCTGGTACGGGAATGAACTTATCAGTAGGAGTCTCCAAGTTCTTTGAAGAACACACCTTGTAGAGGTCTTTGAAAACGGACCAATCTTCTCTAGTAGGAAACTCCAGTTTCCAGCAATTGTTTACCGTCCATATAATGTCACGTGTAGCGCGATTAAAAGTACATGGCTTCATAACAACTTCTGCCGTGTGACTGTACTTTATGAAACCATCTTTCTTGACAACAATCAGCCATCTATTGGAGAGGGAAAGTTCCAACATGACAGAAGCCCCAGTTATTCTATAACACTTGTCATGTTCAATAACCAAAATGTTTGCAGCACATGATGTCAGATCTGTAGCCTCTCTTGTCAATGAGGAAACCTTTGCCTCTTCAATATTTTGTACACATTCATTCGAACCAGCTCTCCTAGCCAGTTTATTAGAAACGTGCAAAGAGAGCAAATCTGAACTTCTCCATCCCAGTGGCGAGGTCTTTAATTCTTCGAAAAGCTCCGTCTTCTGTAAACCAGTAGCAGATACACAACTTTGATACTTCTGAATGCCGCCGCCAACCGAAACACATTTTCGTCTCCTAAACATGGGTGCACTCCTCTTTCCCTTAATACTAGAGAAACTAAAACTATTTCTTAATTGCATCTGATGACATGCAACTCGTCGACCTTGAGGCGTCCGATAAACTATATTCCGTTTGTGGGAATTTTTAACAACAGGGCTTCTAGCGTTACTTTTTGAGATATGGTCTCCTGATTTAATGCAAAATATTATCTCATCGCTTTCATCAGGTGCTTCGTCATTACATTTTCTGCTTACATTCACCAAGTATGTAACCACCAATTTTTCTGATTGAAGAAGCATACTCGAGTGGATATACATGAAGCACGCAGGAACAGCAGAGAAGTTCACAGAAAATAATGGTGCAAACTGTGTTACTCCAAATATCTTGCAATACCCAGAGCTACTAGAGCCAAAGCATTCCTGAAATCACAAAAAATCAATATAAGATTCAGTCAAACTTCCTATCTACTTAACACTTGACAGAAGAAGGAATGTCTGAAGTCTGAACATGATGAAAATTTTGTTTCAGTTTCAACGTGATTCACAGCACCTTGTACGATAAAACCAAACAGCAATTATCAAACAAAGTGACATGTGGAGAACTAACCTGCAAAAACTGGATCCCATGAGATACGAAAATGCTACCAATCGGGTCGGAGGACAAGAATCTATAAAGCTTACTCAACTTAATTCCATCTTTCACAAGATACGCCAATATTGAAGTCAAGAATCTCGCTAACCACCCAGCACTGCTGTCTCCAGTACATTTAACAACCAATCCAGGCATACATATATTACCAATATCACCAGTCCCCACAAGAGCCTTTCTCCTCCGCTGCCTACGCACGAAGTGATTCCCAAACATCCTTCCGACACTACAACCCTTTCCCAACTCACCTAATGATCCATCCGGCTTCGCATCCCAATCAAACCTTTTCCTCTTCCTTTCATACACTTTCACAATCTTCATCTCGCTGGCCTTCTCCCTACCATTCACAGAATCACTCGTTTCGTTTCTAAACTCAGGTTGAATGTCTGCTCTCCTGATACTAACCTGACCGCACCACCCAGTTGCAACTTTGCTCCGATCCTCCTCATCCAAAATCTTCAACCACTCATCTCTAGCACTATTGCTCTTCTTCAACTTGCCTTTATCAGGGTCTGACCATAACTTCCTCCCAGACCTTAATATCCTTCCTCCATCCCCACTTTTCACCACACCAAACACCCTCGTCGTCCTCCTCATGCCCACCACCATCGCCTCCACAAAAAGATCTCGCCTTTCTAACACCGACCGAGTCAACTCGCTCCCCACACCTTCCTCCAGGTCAAACTTACTCGGAATCCAGCCAACAACCAGATCACAAATTGAATCTCCCAAATTTTACAAATCAGTATAATAAAAAACAGATCTTCACAAACAACTGGATAACATACTCGGATCCGATCATGAGTAAGTAGAGATCTCAAAAACACATAATTCACGAAATTCGATCACAAATTTACACATAGAACAACAACAACTCCAGAAAACCAGATCTCAAAATTCTACCATGAAATTGTCAAGTAAACTGTCCAACACACAAATTAAAGTAACTACAACAACTCCAGAAAAGGGGAAAAAGGGAATCGGATGAAATTAGAGTTTAATGGATTCACGTTGTGTAAACCGTGAGTGGAGAAATGAGGAGTGGAATAGTTGAGATGATGAAGATGAGAAGAGTAAAAAGAAGAAGAAAACTTTGGCTACTGATACAGTAATATAATTGCTTCTATCCTAGGGATTAGGGTTTATGGAGATTGGAGACTCCGGTCCGGAGGGAAGAAGATTAAATTGATTTTAATATTCATTAAATAAAATGAGAGTAGCAGAAAGTGTGCAAAGGAGATAAAATTGAAAAAGAAGTCAGTTTGACTGATAGAGGAAAAACGAAAGTGCCCGACACGTGGCGACCATTCCGGCCCATACTGAAGACTCTTTTGGAGAACGGTTCCCGAAAATGTTTTCATTCTGAAATTTTGTTTTGATACATCTGTTTTTAAATTAGTTAAGGCCAATAGGGATTGTACAATATTTTGCTTTCTTTTTCTCGATTATTCGTATCAACGGCCAAGAAACTAATTGCATATCAAATTATCAATAAGAAGACATAAGCGGAGACCGACTCCAAAAACTGTAAAATTAAAATGAAAAGATGAGAATTTGAATTGTATTTGCAGTTGTACATCTAAAAATGGCTGACGCTTTCACAAACAAAAATGAAACGTAGAGCAGTTCTTCATAGCAAAACTCTTCATGCTTTACAAAATCAATATCCAGCATTCTTGTCCTTAATCGAATAAACTGAAACCCATGTCCTGCAAAGATTCAAAAAGTAATATGGTTAATATAAATTGGAAATAAAATGATACACTCCCTAATAGCTCATACGGTGACTTTCTTCAAACAAGCTGTATAAAACTGATGACAGGCATCAAACCACTTTTGGCATCATTCTGAAGACAAGAAGTCTATAAACAGCATGTGAGTACGTTCAGTTCACCAATGATTATTGATTAGTATCATGGTCTCATTATTATTCTATCCGTGTCTAACAAGTCACTAATCAAATAATGAAATTGAACAGTCGAGGCTACTTACATCATCAGACTCTTCCTTCTCCTCAACCTTCTCCTCTTTCTTTGCCTCAGCAGCAGCAGGTGCAGCTGCGGCGCCACCTCCAGCACCAGCAGAAACTGCAACAGCACCACCACCGCCGCCTGAAGGCACCGAAGCCAGCTTCTCCCTCCCAGATGCAATGAGCTCTGTTATGTCTTTCCCCTTGACTTCGGATAGTAGAAGCTCAATCCTATCTTCATCAGCTTCGGCTCCAACTGCAAAGAAAGTCCAACAAGCCTCGATGACAAAAATATTTATAGCCCAAAATGAGATTATTCATTGTCACCTACCCCGAGCAAATATCTACAAACACCAAAATCAAGTTTAACATATACAGCACAAACGGTCGCCTGAAGCCGAATCAATTACAAAAACAACAAAACTAAATTTAATTTTCAAACACAAGACACGAACACTATACACAACAATAACCAGATGTCCATACTGCATAATTACAGAAAATGAGAAAACCGATCTTAATACAAGACTACACCGATCATCTAGATAGCAATTGATTCATAATCAATAAAAATACAGTTTTTATAAATATCTTTAACTCATATCATGCCCCAAAGAGATCAAGGAATTAAAAATAATCATTCAAATCGAATTCCGCATTGTTTAAATCACATCTGTTCACACCAAAACACTAGCAAACTCCATGTATGACCATTGAAACAAAACAAGCAAATTCCAACAGAAAAAAAAAGAGACAAAAAATCACATGTTTAAATGAGAAACCTCGTACCTGATCCGAGGATGTTCTTCAAATCAGCGGCTGAAGGAGTGGCGTTGCCTCCCAACACGGCCAGCAGATATGCGGCAATCACCTTCATTTCTGCTAGCGCAAAGAATCAATTAATATGAATTCGAACAGTAAATAAATTCAGAAAAAGAAACTGAATTGAGCGGAGCGAGTGTGTGACTTCACGTACTACTGAGATTCCAGACCCGAGCCGAGATAGAGATGCTTCTGATCTAGGGTTTATGGCGGAAGCTATTGGTGTGGTTTATATGGTGGGCGGAGTTGGAGGTAGCGTTTGGATGCAGATTTAGAGATATCCTGAGCCCGGACAAAAATTAATTTTGGGAATTTTTTTAAATAAAATCATATTCAAAAATTAATTTTACTCAATGGGGTGCAATGAAGTTCCAACTCCATACCCATTTTCAGGAACATATCCTGCATCAAACAATTGCTCTGTCAACCTCCACAGAATCTCCCGGACATTCGTACCATGAAACTCAGTCGTATGCTCCGCCGCGAAAGAATATATGCTGTTGTTCAACTCCATCCAGCTATATCCAGTATCCTTCTTCAAGGCCTTCTCCTTCATCAGTTTCCTGATATCCGCATTTTCCTTCCACATCTTTGCGTCAGAGAAAATGTTCGAAAGCATTACATAAGCCGAGGTGTCCTGTGGATCCATGCTTAGTATTTTCTCCGCAGCGAGTCTTCCTAAAGCCAAGTCTTTATGAGTTCTGCAACCTGACAAGAGGCATCTCCAAACGATCTTATCAGGCTTTGCGTTAAAACTCGTGATGAACTCGTAAGCTCGCTTTGTCTGCCCGCTGCGTGCAAATAGGTTGACAATGCAGGCTATGTGATCCATTTTGGGAACAATTTGATACTCTTTTGTCATGCTGTTGAAGTACTGTAATCCTTTTTCGACAAGGCCAACGTGGACGCAAGCTGATAACACTCCGATGAATGTAATGTTGTTAGGCTTGATTGCTTTATCTTGCGGCATTAGCGCAAATAGATGTAGAGCTTCATTTCCAAAGCCGTGTTGGGCATATCCAGTAAGCATCGTGTTCCAAGATACTAAAGTTTTCGAGGATAGACTATCGAAAATCCTGCGAGCAGTGTCCAGTCTTCCGCATTTGGCATACATGTCTATCAGACTACTGCCTACAACAACATCTGAATCAAATCCAGGTTTTATGATGCAGCAATGAGTTTGTCTGCCCCACTGGAGAGCAGGGACATCACCACAAAAGCTCAGAATGCTTGAATATGTGTATAGATTAGGAGTGAATCCTGCGTGCATCATTTGATTTAAAAGCTCAGCAACCTTCGGATAACTGCCAGATTTAACACACCCTGAAATGAGCGTGTTCCATGATACTATGTCATGTTGATGAATCTCCTGGAAAACTTTGAAGGATTCATCCAGAAGTTTACGCTTTGAGTAGAGATCAACCAGGGCATTACCGATAAATGTGATTGAAATATATCCCAGCTTGACGATCATGGCATGGACTTGTTCCCCAACCTGCGAATGAGATTCATCAGATATAGCTCCCAGCACAGATGCGAATGTCATTTCGTTGGGCTTGAGACCCAGAGAGAGGAACCTCGCGAAAACACAAATGGCTTGTTGTCCACAGCCATGTTGAGCAAACCCGCCTATCAGCGCAGTCCAGGCTGAGAAGTGAGTCATTTCAGCCTCCTCGAATGCAGTTTTAGCCAAGTCCGGTTGTCCGCACTTACCATAGAAGTTAACTAAACAGGTCACAACATACTGGTCTAATCTGATTCCTGACTTAATAGCGAGACAATGCACCTGCATGCCCATCTTTAAATCCTCTAACTTAGCACACGCTCCTAACACACTTGCGCAGCTAAATTCATTAACAGCCAACCCAGCATCGCGGGACTTTGAAAATATCCTCAAGCCCTCGGCACCATCCCCACTCTGGCAGTACCCAGAAATAATAGAAGTCCAAGCAACTGAATTTGGCTCCAAAGTCATATCAAATACTCGCCGCGCATACTCCAAAACACCACACTTTCCATACATATTAATCAAACAGTTACTCACATGACTGTTCAATTCAAGCTCCATCCTATAAATCCTCCCATGAATTTCTTTACCAGTTCTCATAGCACCTAGACTTGCACAAGCTGATACGGCGGCCACGTAAGTGAAGTAATCAAGACTGAAACCATCGACAACCATTGCGTTAACACATTCGAAAACTCTTTCCACCATGCCTGTCTGAGAATATCCATATACCAACGCAGTCCAAGATTTAGCATTCCTTTTGGGCATATGATCGAACAGCTGGCGTGCGTCTCTGACACGGTTGCACTTGAGGTAAGCAGATATGAGATGATTGTTTGTAAACACATCCTGATTGGCGCAGGATACAACAATCCTGCAGTGAGCTGCTCTGACCTTGAGCGTGCATTGGACCTCGCCGCAAACTTGAATGAGACGAGCCAACGACATGATTGAACAGACTCAAGTAGGTTCTGAGACCACAAAAAGGGAATTCATTTCAAATCTGATAATGAAGATTACATCATCAGACTGTTGTGCAATACGTATCCGAGTTAGAGATTCAAAAAAAAATTCAACTTCAGGACGCCTCCGAATGAGTAGATTCAAAACATGGCAGATCTGATAAAAATTTCGATTATATGAAGGTTCTTCTGTTGCAGTAGTTAATGAGTTTTTTTTTAATTTATAAAAAGCTAATGTCTGAAAAATAGCAAATATGGAAACACCAATGACAACAATTTAATTTTAAACATCCAGATTCGGGCAAGACCAGATGTTCATCGTACAGAAGGGTAACCAGATAGTTCTTTGGAATTTAGAGTTCAACAAGGATGCAGAAGAAAGATGTAAAAGGGATATTTAAATAAGCTTCGAATATAGGGTGTGTGCCTCAAGCAGTGGCTGTAGCTTCAGCCGGTTTAACTTCAGGGGTTTCAGTTGGTTTCGTTTCTGCTTCTGCAGGAGGAGCTGCTTCTTCCTCCCAGAAGGCTGTCTTCTTGCCAGTTTTTGAGACGGTTTGAAGAACTGACTCAGGTTCCACATTTCCGATGACTATAACCTTCTGCTGATCAATGTCGATGTCAAAAGATTCAACACCTGCATAAGTTGGTCAGGAGCTGCATAAGTATTGCGGAGAGTTTGCTAACTTGTAACGATAGATACTGTTTGCTAAAAAGATATAAAAACATCAGAGCATACTCAAAGTTTCAGACTAATAACCACAAGTGAAATCGAAGAACCAACCTTCCATTTTGCCCAGGACTCTCTTCACAGCCCCAACACACCCTTGGCATGACATGCCAACTTTAAGAGTCACAGTCTGCAAAATCAACCATACAAAATTGTCAAAGCCAAAGTTAGAACAATCTATTCACTAACAGTGTGTTTTTTCTAGCTTATGTTGGTGTTAAATATTACTATCAAGTATCAATTAACGTTGACTAAAGTCCAGCTCCTTTTGTCTCACAAAAATCTTGAATTAAGTCCAGCCATAATAAGCTGAGCTCAATTCGAGCAGAAAAGAGCACACCCTAACCTAACTACATCATCAAAGTTCGGTAATACAAATTGTTGGTCAAGTGTGGGACCAGGAAATAAATCTGATAGAATTTTCAAAAACCATATCCAGAAGATGTGTATACATAAATAAAAATGGCGCATGAAAACTTATATATGTTTGCCATTGCTTGGTTCTTGAATCTAGATTCACAATGAACGAAGAAGCCCTGCCATAAAAAGGACTAACGCTAAAAAGAGAATGAGATTTGGACAAAATCCTTAACAATATGTGAGGTTCCATAAATCCACACTTTCTCTTACTCAAAGCCAAAGGGCTATAAGTCACAACTAAATGATCCTACAAGCCCAAATCACAGACGGTAGAATAAAGTGAACTCAGATAAAAAGCACAGCCATCTAATTATATATATCACATTTTTGAAAGGAAAAAAAACCTGCATTTTTCGCTGCAAGAGAGTCTGAGAATCCCAACCATTATAAAGATGACATTCAAATGAGACTTTATCCAAATCGCACCAATTATAAAGATTCCAAAATCCAAACACCCCTAATATCCACAAAAACTAGGAGCTAAGAACATCTGAGAATCGCTGCCACTCATGGAGAACTAGATCAACTCCAAAAATAAGCATAACACATTACTCCAAAAACAACTAACATTACCAATCATAACCACAACTCAAATCCAGACCCCTGACTATATTTCATCATGTGAAACTCAATCAAATCACAAAACCTAGTCAACATATTAACTCATAAACATGTTATTGCTGCTAAAAAAAACAGCAATCGACTACAATCTACAATTACAAACAATCAACAACCCAAAAATAAAAGCAAATAACAACGAGAAGAAGAAAAATCAAATCAAACCGAACCGAACCGATCACAATTCAATCCGCAAAACTAAAAATAAAAAATCTCATAAACCTGATCAGAGACGAAAACAAAACTTAAAAAGCATAATTCAAACCTGAGTCATGGTGGCGGATAGCGACGAAAGATCGGAATAGCGAGATTGATGAAATCTTAGAGGAGCGAGTTGCGTCGAAGCGATGATGAATTGGAGTTGAGGAGGATCGTGTTCTGTGGCGGGGGGTTTATATAGATGCGGTCAAGTTGGCGTTGCTTGTCTGACGTGAAATGTAGTGCAGTGCAAGGCTGAACGTACAAAACGATGCGTGGGGGTTGCGTTTTGATAATGAATGGTTACTGACCGGATGATTACAATTCGAAAATTGACTACAAATAGTTGTTTTTTTTTTGATTGGGAGGACTACAAATAGTTGTTGATAAGAACATATGGATAAAAATATTCCTGAAGGAATTTTATCTGTTTTAAGGTATTTAGATAGTAATTTACAAGTTATTTAAATAAATAAAAATTAATTTTGTTTTTATTAATAATTAAGTTCGTTTAAAGCGATTGGTGGCTGGGCGGTGGTAGAATGAGGTGAAGTTTAGGTGTGCCAACTTTGAAGCTCTTAATATAAGTTATAAAACTGTGTTTGCGTAGTACAAAGCGGATTGAAGTACACAATGACCTTGTAAACATACATGATACATGGCAGTACGAGTACGAGTGTGGTACTAGATGGCTTTAATTGCACATTTTAGTCAATTGCCGTAATGAAATGGGAAGAGCAATGCCAGTCAATTTGTTGACAAATTCAACGAACCAAATCAGTGCAATATAGGACTTGTGTGGACACTATCAAAGTAATGTCTGTACATGTATTCCGAAAGAGTTTGAACCGTCGTTGCTCATTTGATTGAAACTATAACTGATATACCACTACGATTTAAATTTTGAAGTATGACATTTTTAAATTCATGTAATTGTCCAGGCTCCACTTCCACAGTCCGTCCATGACTACCATCAAGCCAACTTTTTCATTTACAAGATTCTTTTGAATGCCTTGAGAAAAATCTGGGTGCCATAACGCAAATATTTTGAGAAACGCTCTCTTAAAAGTGGTAAATTCGAAACAAAACTGAGAGGAGTGTCATTTCTAAAACTTAAAACTCATATGATGACAAACCTAGATTATTTTCAAGACAGCAAAAACTGCAAAACCTAGCAAATACTAGTCAAGATTATAATTAGACAGCACACATAATAGAACACTGAAGAGATGCAGTTTTATTTACAAATATCTAGTTAATCAACCAAAACCAATGTAAAGAGAGATTTGATTCTCTAATTGAGATATGCATGCTTATTCCTTTTGACGGTGTTTTAATTAGGTTTGGACCCAGTTAATTTGATTCCTCATTCACTATAATCAACTAATACCTTTTTAGAGATGATTTTCTTGTTCTCAGAGTATAATGTGGAGAAATATTCGCCACAAAAGAAATTCCCAAAGCTGCTCGACTTTTCCTAAGTGTCCAAGTTGATGCTGATGCACATTCATGATAAGATCGTGATCGCTGCCCTCCTTTGCTTTTGAAAAAGAATATGGTTGCCTTGAAATCAAGCCAACTATGCTACTCAATCAGAGAGTCCATACATATTGTATTTGGTTGAATGGACATCACCATCAAATGAAGGCTTTCTTTTCGATGCAAAATCCTTGGACTGTATGCTGTGCTGGTGACTCTTATCCTGCACAAATAATTGCTATCAGTGTCTAGATCTTAATTTTCTTTAGAAAATAGAAACAACCATGCAAACCATATCCATTACTGAAATATTCTCGTGAAACTGTGAAAATAAAACATAAAATGTCAGTCACAGGAAGTCAGATTGGTTATGGAAATTCAAAAACCATATTTTAGATGCTAAACAGTTTTATGTATAAGCTACACAGCTACTTGAGCAAGAGGAAAAGAAGACTGTTTCAGGCGTTCAGCAATCTCAAGCAAACCACCCAACTGCTAGAAACAAAAGAATCAAGTAACAATAGCATATTATGACCAGTGTGTGGTGTATACTGGTGGCAGGAATCTACAAGCTCAATGTAAGATAAAAACAAGAGCACAATAGCTATTTTTCTCCGAATTCCTGGAGTACGTTCCATTTACGTGTCCCTGGAATTTCAAAGAACAGAAGAATCAAGCAACTCATTAAACAATAAAAGAGAATAAGTTCCTTTTACTAGGCCATATGAATGATGCCTAACCAACTTGATGATGACTACCATCTCCATTTTCTATAAATACCTCTGGATGTTATCGTAAATACCACACAGAGAAAACAAGAGCACATACAGATACATATCAATGTCCAGGCAGGGGATCGCAAATAACTGGCAGCCATTGGAGGCACCCCCACCCCTCATCATTCGGGTGGACCGGCGACATATTGATCAAAGGAGGAGACTGGAGACAATTCAAGAGGAGATTGAAGGTCAAAACAATGGTTGCAGCAAAAAACCGCTGACATCATATGGTTCCTCAGCTGCGAAGGCAAGCAATTCCAAGCAGCTTCATGCTATGGTAGCTGGCTGACATAATTGCAGAAGAGGACATCCCCATTTCCGTTCAGCCACTTTAGTTTTTGGTTTAAGTGTGTTTTAGCTTAAGTGCAAGACTATGAGTAAGTCAAAGACTTCGCTCTGGTCTTTTGTTTTCCTTTTTATTACCACTGACTAGCTATATCCTGATCGTTACCTTCCTTTTAATAAGTATAATGCGACCAAACTGTAATTATCGAAAATAATCACGCATATGATCGATCTTCCATTCCAATCCACGTACAAAGATGTGAAAGCATGATAATCGTTAAATTTCGAAGACCAAATTTATTCCAACCTTGGTCACAATTACCAAATTAATATTGAATAGACCGGCCTCCAATATTCATATACCCCCAAATAGCCAAAAGCATAATTCATGGTGAAAATGCAAACATTACGTACCACATCCTTTACCCCTCCTCAGTCCTCAGTTCCTCACTTGAGACTTGAGAGTGGTGGTCCATTCAAAATAGTCTCGTTACTGAACATGTTGCATCCATCCCTTCAATGTAGGGCACCATACTCAAGAAGATGCACAGAAGAAATATTCAACAGATTCATGATACTGGACTGCCCCTGCTGTACTTTGGAGGGCTCTTCTTCGCAACGTCGACAACAATCATCCATCCATTGATGATCTGTACAATGAGAGAAGAGGTTTGCAAAATTAACCCCATCAAGGTTTAACCAAATCTTGACTTCCTAGTCAGGTGGTCGAGGATCAAAATAATGATTTTTTGTACCTTGCCATTCATTTCTCTGAGAGCAGCACCAGCAGCTTCTTCTGTGGTGTACTCTAAAAATGCATATCCTTTGGACCTCTTGGAAATCTTGTCCATGATAATCTTAACTGCGAAAATCATAACAATAATCATAATGTCTTCACCCTTTTTCGATTGAGCAAGCGGGGGAAAACACATCAGTTCTCTCAATTAAAGAGGAAAAAGGAGAGATAAAGACAGCAAGTCACCTTCAACTAGCTCGCCAAAACCTTCAAAAGCAGCCCTTAATGTTTTCTCAGATGTGTAAAATGACAGGCCTATTGATCAGAAACATGGGGCAAATTAGACTACAAAATAAGCAGACAAAATGAAGAACATGCTACAGTGGTAATAATGGTAGACCGAATGTTGGCAGAAAACATGGTAAATCACAGCAGAATTCAGATTTTGATGTCACAATAGAATAACATGAGGCACTTTTCTCTACTCATGTCCTATGATATACTGTTTGAAAAGTCCACTAAGGCATTTCAACTTGTCTCTAGCAAATCACATTCCAAATGTTCAGGGGAAAATTGCCGAAACCACCTCAGTAACAGAAGAATCTTGTGCAATGAATGAAAGACAAGTAAATATAAAATTGGAAGTTGGGCTGCTTAGCATACCAGTAACAAAAAGCTTTTTTGTTTTTATGTTTTCTCTATTATCAGTGGAGGATCCCAGTGAATTCGAAAGGTCATCGCCTGCAAGTGTTTGAAAGTATATATGAACAGATGATGCAGGAATTCATAGAAACCAACGTGTTTCTCCACAAGAACAAATAAAGGCAAGTCCACTCTCAGAATAACAAATATAGGAAGACATCATGCATAATGCTATAATAATTACCATAAAATCTCAGGAGGAAAAAAAACTAGGTGTTCGTTAGTTTGAGTTAAAAAATTGTTGTCGTATATGCGGCCATGTCATACAGTCAAGAAGTGAAAACAAGGAGAGAAAAAAGTCGCCGATGTGGCAAATGGCAATCCAAAGGTTCACTATAGTTCATGAGACGTCACACCTTTATAATTCTTAGTCTGCGATTCAAAACTGTCATCGGGTTGAACTGATAAGACTCCAGGAACACCTAAAAAAAATTCATAAGAAAACCCATCTAATGATACGGAGGTTGCTTTTTTAAAATAATATAGAGACCTATTAGCTCCTTTGCACACTGTTCATCGAGTTCACAACAGAATCCAAAGTCATACTGCCATGATATGTGATATATACACATCTGAGCATCTGTTTCACTGAAGACAAGCCAATTCATCAGAACCAGACAAAGTAAAGGTGTACAGAAGAACTGAATAATACTTGGCTACTTACTTCCTCATAACCTTGGTCAGAAGTTGAACAAAATGATCAACCATTTGGGCCTTAGTAACAATTCTAACAGTTGGCTTGGCAATCCTTACAAGCCAATGCTTAGTATTTCCGTTTGGAAAAAGCTTAATACTACTACCAATAGCATTAGGGAGATTCCAGCCGTTCGCAGTTGACAAAGTCAAACTATAATCCTTATCGCTGGAACCCAGATCGTGAACGGGCCGGACAGATAAAACCCCAGGTAAACCTAAATTCATAATTAAAATCAACAAAACAGCGTACCATAAGAATCAGTAAACAGTCTTTAACTTGTCGGTTACTACAAGAATGCAACTCTCAACAAGACATGCAAATTGCATTAAGAACTCAATCTCTAACAATACTTCCACATGTCCCATAATCAAAGAGCAATGGATAAGGAAAATCCAAACCTCCCAGCAGGCGTGAGGTCTCTTCATCAATTTCACAACAAAATCCATGCTGAGGACCACAGGAAACATCATAAATACACATCTGAGCATCCATCTCACTGTCAATTCAAAAGCATGTATCTCTAAAAAACGAATTTGACAGCTCAGAAACTTTCAAAAATCACAATCGACACAGAAACATACCTCCTTAAAACACTTCCCAAAATTCCGACGTAATAGTTAACAATTTCCGCCTTAGCAGCAGCGCCTCCAGGAGGAGGCTCCACGAGCACCATCCAGTGTCTCTGGCCAATCGAATTAGTACGATCAGAACTTAAAGCCGAAGACGGCGGCGTCGCTTTAATTGACGTATTGCACGAAGATATGGACGAGAAACGGAGGCCGGATAGGGCTTCCTGTTTGATCGAATTCGGAAATGCGACCGCTAAAGGAGACGGAAAAGGTCTATGAGAACTATTTAAACGTGGCGAAGCGGTGGTTCTGATGCTGGCCGCAAAGGACGAAGGAGATAGAAGAAGCTCCATGGATTTTGCAGTTCAAAAGTTTTTCCAAGGCAGCAGAAGTTTTATTTTAGGAAAAAGCACATGGTGACCCGACCCCATTTTTCAATTGGTAAGTAGTCTAAACTACCAATTTTTCTAATTAAAGATAAAATAATAAATAAGTTGATTAATTTTCAATTCATATGTCGTGAAGCCAAACTATTTACAATCATTCGAAAACGATATAGTTTTGATAAAATAGTATTAAAACTACGTCATTTCATTAATATAACCCTAAATTGATTGAACATTTTTTAAAACTACACAGTTTCGACTAAAAGTTACCTAGTTTTATCTTAAAACACATTAAACTACGTCGTTTACTCAAATTGCTATAAATAGCTTGGCTGCACCAGATTTTATTCCCGAACACCATGATTAAATTACAAATTCAATTATATGAATCCCGTTAATAACGACTTAATAAAAAAATTGTGTTGGTGTTAAAGAATAAAGATCGATTTAACATGTTAAGAGTTTATGATGAGATCATCGATTTTTTTCAACAAGGGTTCACATAATCGAGTTCGCAATTTAATCACGGTGTAGTTACAATGTTCGGTGTTTGAAAATTGATCAATTTATTTTTTACTTTGTCCTTAATTGAAAAAATTGATAGTTTGAACTTTTCAATTAGAAAAGACGCATAGTTCAAGCACAAATGTGTAATTTTCCCCTTCTTTTTTTTTTGATGAAGTATTTTATTTATTATTTAGAATAATTTTTTGTGATTGCCACGGGATGTCGTTGGTAAAGATAAATGGACAAATCTGGCAGTTTGAAATGATAACTGGCAAATGGTGAAACTCTGTTTCCGCAAATAGCAAACCTTTGTACAACAATTTTCTATTGTACAAACTACAAACTCCTGTGGGGATTTATTTTTATTTTTTTTTGATTTACCAGTGGGGATTTATTGGCAGCCAAAGAAAGACAAAACTGTAGCTAATCAACTGAACTTATTTGTCCGAGGGTCCAGTTGTGCTACTGGTCTTCCTATAGAAAATTATTCATCTGGTGAAGGTCAGCAAAACTGAGTCGCATCATATATTTACTCCAAAGTTCCACTGGTTGCTGCAGCTGCCTCATCATCTTCATCAAACTCCTGTTCTACGGATTTTACCTATTCGTGAAGCCCACAAAATTTATCAATTGCCATTATTATTATTATCAAATGTGACCTGAGACGGAGCTTAGATAATAGAGGAAATATGTGATGCATACCTCAGGTACATAGTGCATCAACATGTTCTCGATGCCAGATTTTAGAGTCACCGCTGAGCTAGGGCAGCCACTGCATGCGCCCTGCATCTTTAGTTTGACTATTCCAGTTTCTCTGTGGAAAATGGAAATATGCACGGCGTTCAATAAACTTCAATCAAGTGTGTAATTGCAGCTCAAAATTGTACATTAATCATTGCAATGAATAAATGTGAATGAACGGCTATATGCTCTTACATATCGAATCCCCGGTATTCAATGTCACCGCCATCATCTTGCACAGCTGGTCGTATACGAGTCTCTAACAGTTCCTTAATCATTGCCACAGTTTCTGAGTCATCCTGCAACAGTTAGGAATGTAACTGACTTATAATCACTGGATGAATGAATCCCTATTTGAAAATGGAGCATATGTAACTTAACAAACCTCATTGATAGCAGTGTCTGTAGAAGTTGTATTATTAGAGTCGAGAAACAAAGGATTTCCGGAGGAATAAAAGTCCATAATTACACCAAATGTCTGAGGCTTTATTTCGTCCCAAGAAAAATCATCAGATATTGTTACTGTAACGAAGTTCGATCCAAAGAAAACGCGAGTAACACCTGGTAAGAAGTTGGCCAACACAGCTCTATCAGTGTGGTTACAGGAAGGAAAACGTGTAACCGCAATTCTGTCATAAAAACATGAAGACAAATATATAACCTCAGTTTTAGACAGAAGTTGAAGTTTCGAGCGCAATGACCATAAAACACATTTACGCACAATTATTGCTGCCTAACTTAAACCAGGTAATATCAAATCACGTAGTACCACACTGGCACTGGAAAAAAAGTAGTAGTCTACAATGTAATCCAAGATCAGTAATAGTTATCATTTGTGGCATTAACAACATTTCAACCGAGACATTGAGTAGTTAATATATAAACTATGGCACCAAAGATGACATCTTTAGGATTAACTATCAAAATGGCATGAAAGAGCTTGAATGCGATCGAACCATAAATAGTCATCTTGACATATAAACATTTTGCATTATTAGTTATTACCATCGACTCCATAAATGGCCTTTGCAAGCGGTGAATTCATTGCTGCACGAGCATTAGGGAAGTCTGCACTACCCACTTCCATGACCTCCTTTCCGGGATAAAACATTAGAGACGACGGATTAGGAGTTGATTGCGTTTGGATAAACATAGTCCGCCTTTGCCCTGCAAAAGATGAATATTTTGGAATATTCAAAAACAAAAACTTCTTTTCAAATCTAACCTAACATTTTCCATAATAAAAAAAACTCTCCAACTTAATTACCATAAAATAAAACACCATTATTGTTCCAACAATTGAATTCTGATGAAACAAAAACCCTAGAAAAATTAAAAACCAGCTGAAACTACATACCTCGGTAGTAGCTCAGAAGAGCTGCAGAACGCGGAGACGCAGCGAGGGAAGACCGTGAGGGCGGCGGATAAGAGAAAGCGCTGTATCTGCATAGCGACGCTGAGCTTATGCGGCGAGACGAAGCGTAAATAAGCTCCGTTCGTTCCGGAAGCCGGTAAGGTTTCCCGGCGACCCGCCGGATCAATCTTCCTAAAAACGTCATCGTCTGTCACACGTTACTGCTGTTCGCGTCTTCGTGCCAGTTCAGTTTCTCTCTCGTTGAGAGAAATCGAAACTACATTTTGGGCCCTTAAGTTTTAATATGGTACATTTTGAGGCCGTAAGTTCTCTATTGTTAAACTGAGGATTTTCCGTTTTGATATGTTACATTTCGAAGCCGTAAGTTCTCTATTGTTAAACTGAGGCTGTTAAGTTTTGATATGTTACATTTTCAGGCCGTAAGTTCTCTATTGTTAAAATAAGGCCCCTCTCCGATCATCGCGCCTGGCTGCCACAGATCTCCACTCCACTATCATTCTCAGTAGCTTCTCAATTCGAATCCCAATGGCGGAAACGCTCTGTTCTTCAGTTTCAATTATCCAGCCAAGATTTCGGGCCGGAGCATTTCCCACTCGTCGTAGGAATCCATACTGCAGAGCGAAAGCAGTGGCCTTGAGTACCCAACTTTACAAAATCAATCGAAAAGTTTCGTACTTTCCTGGAAGATACAACTCTACTTCAATAGTTTTTCCCATCAGAGCCAGTTCTCAGCCCCCTCAGGTTCAATTTTTGTTTTCTATTGTTTTTATTTAATTGAGGATTTCACTATGTTGAGACAGTACTGAGATTTTTATTTATCTTATCTTAGATTGATAATGATGATGACCATATTGATAATGGTGGTGGGGATTCAAGGTCTGCAAAATTAGGTTCAGAAGAGAGAAGAAATTGGTCAACCCCACTGCTCAATTTCGCTTCCAACAACTTCCTCCCACTAGGTGTCATATTCTTTCTATTCAAAACTTTTGTTGTTCTGAAAGAATGATGATATCATTAATAAAAAAAGAGTACAAAAGTATCCAACTTTTGTTTCACAAATTGAAATGCAGAGAAAACTGAGCATGTTAGATTAGAAGCTACTTCGATTTTGAGCTGAAGTTTTTCGAATATTAGTGTAATAATTCTGTATGTATGCATCTGTTGGTGCTTTGGTTTTTAAATAGCATGACTGATTGTGTTTCTCTAGTAATATATACAAGTATAATTTTGATGATGTTGTTGAGATTCAACTGATCATTTTTATTCGTTAGTCGAGTTTCGACAATTTTGTCATATCACTTTGAACATGATTAATTTTTTGTGTTGATTTACAGCTCTTGTTAGTGGGGTAGTAATAGGCCTTGTGAAGCCTTCACTGGGTTGCGTAGCCGATAAATACTATTTGTCGAAATTCAGTACTTTTGGAATATTTTTCATATCAGGTATGTTTATGCCTTTATCCTAAACTTTGTAACTTTGATATCAAACTCATGTTCATTTATGATTTAGGTTTGACTTTACGTAATGGAGACATTGGTGCAGCAGCCGAGGCATGGCCTGTTGGACTATTTGGGCTTGTATGACCCCAGATTTATGTGGCATTATGCCATTTTAGGTTCCTTTCTTTTCTAGCACTATATGCTCTCTAGTGAAAACATCAAGTGACACATTACATCATTTTACATTTACCAAAAGCTCATGTTCTTTAAATACCAATACAGTAAACAATTCATGACATAAACCTCCGGGATCTTGGTTGTTGATGAAGAATTCGCCACCATTCGTCACATGTTACTCATCACCATTAAATTAAAGTCATTCAGGAGCACTACGTCAATATATTTACTTATTTAATTTTGTATACCAAACAGTAAACGTTGATCTATGCTTGTTGAAGCAACTGCACACCACTTAACTGTTTTCCTTGATAATTGGCCTTTTTCGGAAATTTTGGGTATCATTTGTAAATCCTCTACTGAATACTGAGTCACATTAATGGTGGACTTCCTCATGTATGTTTGCTCACGACAAAATACCATCTTTGGTGTAGGGTTCTATTTTATTTTTGACTCCTTTTGCGTCAAGATTAATATTGTTACTTCGGCTTCAACCACCTGAATTCGTCACAGGTGCGACTGTATTTTGGTTGTGTTTCCTGAATTATATCATCCCATTTTACTCTTGCTTTAATTGATGGATCGAAACAGATTATTTGTGCTGGTATAAAATTTATTAGTCACATCTAATGTTGAGTGCCTTTTTCTTCTGGCCGATTGTTAACTTCCATATCTATATTAACTACATAACAGCTGTATGGTTCCCCAACACGGCTCAGTGGCCGAACTAGGATTTGATAATTGAGGAATGTTAATGTACTGTTTTCATCTATGATCTCACGTCGCTAGTTTTTAAACAATTATCTACATATATTCTTTCTCTGTATTTCATTTACAAACGCTTCTATTGACACAGGGCTTGCCATATTTACCTGCATGCCGACAACATTATCCAGTGGAATCGCTTTAACTCAGGTATCAAGCTAGGAAAAATTATTACAGGGTTTTACATCTACAACTGACTTTTAACATTATGATTTTTAATGTTTATCTATAGCTTGCAGGAGGCAACTCTGCCCTTGCTCTTGCAATGACCTTGATATCCAATCTACTGGGAATTTTAATTGTAAGTTATGATGGATTTTTCCAGGTCATGTTATAAAACTTTGTTTTGCATTTTTAAGAGGACACATCTGGCTTTTCAGGTCCCATTTTCCATCTCAAAATTCATAGCTGATGGAGTAGGTGTATCAATTCCCACCAATCAGCTGTTTAGGAGCCTTGTTCTCAGTCTTTTGGTTCCTTTAGCTATCGGGAAGGTGAATCTCAGTGACTCTCCAATTTGTTTGCATCTATCTCCAAAAGAGTGATGTATCTACTGATACTGATATCATGAAGACATGAACCATGCATAGATTAGGTTGTTACCAAGTAATTGTCAATAGATGGTAGTAGATCTTTGTTGAGAATGCACCTTAGCAGTACATAGCTTTCTTTCTATGGACAAAAGCTCAAATTGTTGACTCATGCTCATCCATTTGCAGGTCTGTCGAGAAGCTTCAAAAGGTAAATTGTTAGTATCTCCCACTCTTATGCCTCATTCGTGTAATAGGGATCAAATCAGTTGACCATGAAGTATAGATGAATGTATTACCTTTTGGGGCTTTAAAAGGCGCATTGGGGGTGCTAACTCTGCCTAAATTGATGACAAAAAACAAAGGAAGAATAAACAGTTTTGTTCACAAGAGAGAAGTCAGGAATATGAATTAGTTTGCTTGGGCCTGAATATGAACCCTTAAAACAACTTAAACTTTAAGTCCGTGACAGCGCGAACTCCACATAGGTCATAGCGTTTGTAGATTACTGATTTCAGGACAATTATTAAATTCATTATGTTTTTTAGGCCAACTGACATGTTTTCTTTTCTTATTTAGGATGATCAATTATAAGAATTGAGATTGTACATATCATGCTCATCCTTTCTTAGTGTGCCTCATTGTTGCTTTGGCTTCATGTTAAGTATGTTTTTACAACTCTAAGTTATAATGCTCTGTGCAGATTTGGCTGGCATTGCTGATCAACATCGTAAGCTTCTGTCTGTCATCAGCGCTATTTTTCTAAGTTTGGTAAGAGAGTTCTTCCTTATAATGGAACTGTCATTAGCATTCGGACAAAAAAGGTGTCCATTTTCTTTGTTTATGCCATTACAAGGACGCATCAACATGTCAGCTTCAGTTACCCTTCTTGGTTGTCTCAGGAGCTTCTTCACATTTTTCTTGGTTCTACAGGTTCCATGGATACAAGTAAGCCGATCAAGCTCATTGCTATTAATGGTTAAGCCTTCCATCTTTCTTGTTGCTATAGGGATGGGAGCGTATGTAACTCAACGCCATACGCCACTTAAAGCTTTCTTGTTCTTAAATATTAAAGCAATTAGCTTTTACTACCACAATGAACAATCCTCGTCAATTCCTCATTTTGCAGGATGTTGCATCTTGTCCTCCTGGCTTTTAATATCCTTGCTATTCAGAGCCTTTCTGCCATCTCTGGGGGTAGCAAATCAATTTTCTCTAAAGAACAAAATGTCAGAGCTCTAGTCCTCGTGGCAAGCCAGGTATTATGCCAATTTTTAAAAATGTTTTGAGTTTAAGAGTCATTTCCTAGGGCTCTCTCATTTCGTAATGGTACCCTGATTTGGCAATTTCAGAAAACTCTGCCAGTGATGGTCGCAGTTGTGGAGCAGCTTGGTGGAGCCTTTGGTGAATCTGGCTTGTTAGTTCTACCCTGTATCGCCGCTCATTTAAACCAGGTACACGTATCTTTTTCTTTTGCCAGATCATTTTCTTGGATTTTTACTGACCTCTGTAAGAACTACGAGAACATATTTTAGAATGTCATTAGCTAACATTTCATTGACAACAATTGTTGCAGATCATTATTGACTCGTTTCTTGTAAACTTGTGGCGCCAAAAAGACGCCAAAGCCACTGCATCCTGAGAAATGGAAAGTTGTCTCCTCTCAGCTCTCGGGTTTTGCCATATACCACTTCAGGGTAATGTGGTGTGGCGGATAAAAGTTGACAATGGATGTTTCTGGCTGACTTTAGCTTTGGTTTGGCTGACTTTGTTAAGGAAAAACTACACCTTGTAGAAAATACTCACTGACGCCTGATACTGTTACCCCTTGAGGATTTACTTATGATAACTCAACCATTTATTTTAAATTTGTCAGATTATGGGAGAAAAAATAATACTTGAACAATGAAAAAAGTAGCTAGCAGGTGAATGGACCTGCTGCAGTAGCAATCAGATTCTGCCACAGAATATTGAAAGAAGTGACATGAATAGGTAAGATACTTGTGTTCAATGATGTGGTTTTCCTGATGATGATGATGAAAAGGAGTGTATTGAACCTAAATCTGTGTAGAAACTTTATATTGGGCATGCAACTTTTTAATTGCCCATAATTACAACTCAGGGAAGAATATGCTCACAGTATCATGTTCAAGTCGTCCATAGGAATCTCGAGACCCGAGAGGTCCAATGGATCGAGCGCATCATGCTCTGGCAGCCCATCGTCGTCAAAGTTTAACCATGCATCCAGATCCTGATGCTCCCCGAGTGCGGTGCCTACCCCTAGATCTTCTATTAAGTCAAGATCGTGAAGTGGCAGGTTTGAGAAGTCCATTTGTCCATTCGTATTCTTCTTAGGTTCCACTGAACCACTATACGAGGGTCCAGTATTCTTCTTCCTGTTTGAAGCCGCTTCAGTTGGCCCATTGCCAGTGTTGTGGACAGCGGTCCCAGGAAATCCAGAAGTTGGGTGTTGACTTGACTTCGGCTTGGGCTTTGATTTTGGCTGACGCTCGCCTTTAGAACTACCCAATGATGGGCGTCCGTTCTTAACTGAATTATTTCTGGCATCTCTGTCACTTCTCTTTCCTTCAGCTCCTCCACCCGACAACTGGCTCCCAAGAGCTGCATAGGCTCTTAAAGAAGAAGTAGCACCAACATCGTCAAGTAGCACTTCCTTCCTTTTCCCTCTGTCTAACATTGGTCCATTTCCACCAAAGGCCTGGCCAGGAACTGTCTCAGTCGATCCTCTATTATGCACACAGCCTGCAAAATGGTTCAGTTGTGAGAGAGAATCACATATTATGTACATAAGAGAAAATGGACTAAATACAAGTATAAGTATACCCACTTACCACCTCTGATATCTAGCGTTTTTAAGTAGATAAATCAAAGAGTCAAATTTGCCAGGACAATATGATCACAAATAAAATATGATAAAAGTGAAAACAGGAAGAAGAAAAAAACTGAACATCTTAACAGCAGGCATACAAGGAGCATCAAGACGTGGATCAGCATAATACCAATTCGAGCACTATGTGATGCATCTGGAAAAGTAACACAAGGATGAGCGGCTAAGATATCCCTAATTGAAGGGTCACCAAAACAACTTTTCCCAAAAGCTTCGAAGTTGTGACATCTCGCCAGCGTCCTTTTAACAAAAGGTAGTGCAATTTGCCTTGAGATCTTGGCAGGTCCACTTTTTGAAGAACTGCTTCCTCGGGTAGCCTGATCCAACAATTGTTTGCATTAAAGTTAACAATTTGCCAAATAACTTCTTTTAGCATTTTGCAACTGTTAATATCCCACTAGTACTAAATTCACCATTAATCGTAAATGTGACACATAGCTGTCAAATCACCATACAAATAAATGTATTATGTATGATAGGTAATCCGGCAACTGATTTTATTATAACAAAACACATTACAGAGCTGATAAAAAATACTAGCAATGTACAGGCATCATTGACCTGTTATCTACATCCAGGCTCTGCATATGCCTACCATAAAGAAAATAGTCATACTTTCAATAACTTAAATAAAACGTAATTACATATTACCAGGAGTTTTCTATAAGCCACCTCAGTAAGTCTGTCTATTGCAAGTTTCTCAAGGTACCTACAAATTCAAATCGACATTATACTGGGATCAATGAGATTAGTTGTTGATTATGGCGTTAAACATGCTCCCTTTCAGCCATTTTAGATCAAGGATCAATACTTATTTGTTTTCTCACCTTCCTTCTCGCTCCTCTTCTTGAACAGCTTCACATGCTTTTCTCAAATGCATTCTCTTCTTATCAACCTACGCAAAACAATTTCAATGTACAATAATGGGCTCGAACTCTTGTAACCCGTTCATAAATTTCAAAAGATTTAGAAAGAATACTAGTTAGGATAAAAAATTGTGAACAGCATACCAGCTCATACAAATCGCTCTTCATTGCAAAAATTTCTTCACTGATCACTTCATCAGCATCCGATAGATCTGGCTGTAGTAATATAGTCAAAAATACCAGAGAAGACAACACAATGTCCAATAAGGAGAATCTAATTTGGGTCATAAACAATTTCCACCCCGAGAAGAAACAGACAATAGTAAAGAGTATGATTTAACAGCAAATGTATCATCAGCAAAACAAAAACAGGCATCTCGGTAACGCTTACCACTGTATCTGGGTACAGACCAATACTGTGCAGCTCAAGCAAGAGTCGATCCTCGAGATGCATTTGATCGTAAGGGCAATCAAAAGGCGGAATGCAAGGTATATGTTCAAAGTTATCCCCATTGGCCTTGTACTTAGCACCAGCGTCATTTTGAAACACTTTACTATTACAAAGACTACGATGGACCACTTCTCCATGATCGTAAACATAGTTACCATTGCATGCAGCATTATTGGGAGCAGATTGTTTACGCATTTGGAGGCCCAGAATCGCATCATACTCAAAATCCATATTATCCTCTCTATGGTCAATACTGGAAGGAAAATGAGCTTTACTTAAGTGGGGATGCCCTTCACTCTCGCCATATGCTTCGTTAATTTCTTCAAATTCATCTTCAACAATAAGAGCGGACAATACTCTTTGGTAAAGTGGAGGGAAATCTTTGAATTTTCCCATTGAGATGATGTTGTCCTGAAACTTATCAACCACATCTGCAGTTCTGGCTGACATCCTTGTCACATCATTAGACACATTTCTCTCTTTATCTTCAGAAACAGGTATAGGAGGCACAGAGATTTTGTCATGAAGATCATTTCCCTGTGAATGCAGGAAAACTTAATAAAGTCATGTTATATGGCACAACCCACCTATTTTTATTTTCTGAATACTCTTGACATAACTGATACCTAATTATTAGGGTACAAACCGAATACAAATAGTTTCTACAGGAGAACCTAAATAAATGACCTCCACTTTGAATTTGTTTCCATTTGTGAAATAAGTACGCACCAGCACCACACGTTCAATCACAAAAAACTACTATAATACAAACAGGATCACTAAACAGATAACTGACTTCAAAAACTACACGACGCTTGAAAAACAGACAATCCAACATATATTATTATCAAAGGATCTCAACCCTATTTGTAATATGACAACAATGGATAGTTTAATGTTCACTTCACAGCTAGCAACAGCAGGAGCCGGTAAGACATTACAATAGTTACACACGATATAATGGGGAAAAAATCAAACGATTATGATGAACAGAGATGTCATGATTGCAGGCTGCAGCCGCCACTAAAAGAAACAAAACTGTGGAAATGTTCTCCCGTAAAACATACCAAATTATAAGAAAGAAACATACCAAAGTATTGTCTTCGCATTTTAACATCAGCAAATTATCATGAAGCTGCTCTGAAGATTTGAGCTGATCCAGACACGTTAAAAGATTTATCAATACCAATAAGAATTGACCTTATATACTAAAGACTAGAATAGCCAGCGTCAAAAGAAAATAAGGTGACAACCTCTTGCTCTAAGTAGTGTGCACCTTCTTCTCCTGACCTGACAGATCCAAAAACTCTCTCCATTTGTTTCCAGAATGAATTTGCACACGTGACACCTGAAACGGAAGAGTTTGCTTGACAATGGATTCAGCATTCATATGAAAACTTACATGAGCAACCTGAGTTTAACATACTACTGGAGTCACGAACAAATTCTGCCACAGCCAGAAGCTCTTCACGGTCGTCCTCTGAATCACCTAACACATCATAACATCATACTTTTGAGAAATTCTTCATAACAATTGACAAAATGAAAAGCAATTCGCAGTCGGCAATAATACTTCTCCGGTCTGGTTAATACTGAAAATGTACCCCACTTTCACGAAAATAGAAGGCCCACCCTCAACCAGGAACCAAAAAGTTATTTGCTAGCATATGATAGGGTTATCTTACCAGCATAATCAGGGGAGCCGCCATTAGGTATCTGGCCGAGGCGAGTAAATTTGCTGCGATCTGATGACTTTTTTAATGGAGGACGACCAGACTTACTGAAACGGCACAAAAAACAAACTTTAATAGCAAAGTCAACAGATATTTTGTATTATTACTTGATTCAAAATCAAACACACAGTTACCTTCCACTTTTATCATAACCAGGCCTTGCAATCCGAACTGGCTTTGCTGCACTTTCCAACCTCTCATTGACTGGTGAAGCACTAGATCTTACAGTTTGTGAACCTCTTCCACTCCGCCCTTGTCTTCGCACACCATCACCGTTGTCGTCTTTCAGATGCAATTTGTTTTTCTTCATAGGTGGTGAAGAAGATCCAGTGTGTCGACCACCATTGAACAAGCTCCCATCCGAGTTAGCATCAGTTTTTCCTTTCTCTTCTATTTTGCTATCACCAGCACCAGATTCTTCACTTTCAGAAAACAAGCCTGGAGATGAAACAATTTCATGCTTCACTTTCATTTGTTTCAAGCCATTTGATACACCTTTCATACGTGGAGACACATTTGTTGCACTTGAATTTATCATTCCACCAGTTTCAGGAGAACATCCTTCAGATGACGTCTGCATATCTTCATGGTTTGAAACTGGAGATATGAGATTGGCTCTCCTGTTCCTTTGGATTTTCTGAGGTCTTTGGCCTACCCACTGAGCCATAGGGGGAGAGGATGAACCAGATAAAATAGGTCTCTTATGATTGTTGTTACCATTCAGTGACTGGAATTTATTCGCACTAGAAGGCTGATCCCAGCCTTCAGTTCCTCCAGATAAACGAGAAAGGTTAGGTGAGGAGCTAGCAACAGTTACAGGGCCATTCCTTAGAGTTCTAGAGCCCTTCCCTTTCATCACTGGATTCGAACTCATACCACGATTGTCCTCACGAACGTTCACCCTGAAAAATGACGTACATAATATGATCAGTGTTAAACTTAAGATTTTGGATAAAGAGCTTGAGAGAGCAGCCAAATTCAATAACATTCTATAGAGAACCACAATGAACTTTAAGATTTAAGGTTACAGGAGCGGCATACTTGTTGTAATTCCCTTTTGTGACAGCCCTGTCCGTGCATGTGCCAGGATTTGCATCTCTGAGAAGAGATACTTTCTCAGGTTCACTTTTGGCCATTCCATGAGCATTTACACTAACTGAAAAAGGACTGTCTCTCATGCTATTCGTGCCACTTAATGATGCAGATCTGCAGCAAATTTGGGAGAGGCGCGGATGTTTAACCATCTAAACAATTGCAAATGTAAAGCAAGCTCACTGACAGAGCAGTTGAGTCAAAATGACTAGCAAAACATTATTAGGGTCTTGTCAAGAGGCCCATAATATGATAACTTTTAAGTTAACTAAATTGTATATGCAGTAATTTTTCAAGATGCCGTTGGCGGCAGTATTTCACTGAGAACTAGAAGGAAACAAAGAAACAGATACTGAATCTACTTGAAAGTATTCATTCCTGTTAATGAAAAGAATGGCTTATCTATTTCACTAGCTTATCCAAATTTCCGCATTCCTCAGGAATAATGAAAAAAAGGCAAAACTATTCCAAATTGTTGCAGTTCCGAAAACTCATAGTACAGAATATTTTGTGTAATGTACGTTTATCAATAAGATCTTATAGGGGCGCAGTAGTTCACTATGCATCCTCAAAACATCAGTTTTTCCTCTTGTCAACGGCTCTATGAGACAACACTTTTATAGCTATATAGGCTCTCTAACCCCTAATCAGGCATATCTAACCTCTTAGCCTCTGAACTCGACTTATCCCAGTCATTTTCAAATATCCATCAAGCCAAGCATACAATAAAGATCGTCTTTCACCATACTTAATGCACATAACACAGGTAAACATATAGGGAGTATTATTGAAAGATTTTTAACATCAACCTTTACCTCCTTTCGGTCAGGACAGTATCAAGTTTATATGGCGTTTTCTTCAACATGGAATCACACTCATATTTAGTAGTAACTTAGGCTCTGTTTGATAGAGCTGAAAAAAACTTTATTTAACTTTATTTAATTTAATTTAACTTTACTGAACTTTATTTAACTTTATTTAACTTTACTTAACTTTATTTAACTTTACTGAACTTAAAAAAAATAATTTTTTTTGAATAAAGGTGTTTAATTTAAGTTTGTAATCATATTGAACTACAAAATTAAAATTTGAAAAATTTTATTTAATTTTATTTAACTTAACTTAACTTTATTTAACTTTATTTAACTTAACTTAACTTTATTTAACTTTATTTAACTTAAAAACATGAAATTTAAGCTCTACAGAACAGGGCCTTACCGACCACTTTGAGCATCAGAGAGTTGCAAATTGGATCCACTGTTAATCTTTTGGGACATTGGTCTTTTCAGATCGGTCTCATCCTCACTAGATCTCATGAAGACGGTTCCCATGGAACGTTTCTTTTTCATCTTTTGGTCCCATCCCTCCCCTCCAGCAGGACGTTTACGAATCTTTTCTTCGGGAATATCAGAACCAGTGCTGGTTTCTTTATCCTTTGCTAGTAGTATATTTTGTCTTGAGGGAGCATTATTCCGACCTTCTGACTAAAGAATGAACATAAATTTTTTTAGCATTCAAGTTAGCAGTATTCACTCTTGTACATGTTGTCTGGACAAGAACAAGGTATGCTAGCACTATAAAAGAAAAAAGAACACAAAACTACAAAAAAAACCAAGAAAGAAAAGAGCAGCGTAATATTATAGAAATAAAGCCAATGCTAAATGACAAACCCGTAATTCTGCAACTGCTGTTCGAACCCGTTTGTTTAAGTTGCCGTTCTTTGACCTTTCTTCTGACAGATTTCTTTGCATCTGAACTCCATTCTTAGGCAATGTCGGTACAACAGATTTTTCATTTGTCATTAATTCGTTTCTTTGATACTTCTGTGAGTGAATGGCATCATAATACTTGTTTAATTTGTGTAATGATTCATCCAGCTTTTTCGTCCTCCCCCTGTCAGATAAATTAAAGAAAACTGTTATGCAATCATTTCGTCACCATTTTAAAATTTAAGATTGAAATTACACTCTTCCAAACACATAGCGGATTAGATAAACAAAAAAGTATATGTCACATATCAGAAGCAAACATAATATGTTTCATCCAAAAATATATAACATGAAATAAATGCATATTAAAAATATTGATGACAGGTGCAAATAAAAAATGGTAAAACAGTGGTACCTGGCCTTCAAAGATGTATCTGCAACACTTGCTTTAAATCGCTTGAGATCCTCTTGTGCCACTGGAGGGGGGCTGTCTTCTGTTACATTACTATATGAAAATCCCAAAACCCGTTTTACCTCCCCTGACCGATTAAATTTCTTGTCACCAATTGTGATTGGTTCCAGCGCCAAACACTGCGACAATGGAGGAACATCCTCATCTACGGTAGAAACTGGACCCCGCGGTACAGGTCCAAACCCAGAGACTCGGTTATCATTGCTCTCCCTAAAACTGCCTGACCTCCCCAAGCTAGAACCCAGGTAATTACCTCTATGACCATTTGAATAGTTATTACTCGTGTATCCCAATTCCTCCGAGCTTGCTGAAGTGGACTCAAATCTCAGACTCCCAGACATGACTCTCATCCAATCATTACAGACACGCTAACTCAACGAATTTGCTGCTTTAACTTCACAGTCTTCGATAACTAACCTTTACATATAACAACAAGTAGACATGTGATCAGCAACAGAAGCCATAACATAACTTACCCAAAATTAAATACAGTGGATCGACATTTACAAAAGTCATACTCAAGACAAGAGCAAGACATTGTATTTGAATTCTAGTCTCCATTTTTTGCTACCCCAGCTCCAAATCAAAAATTAAAATCAACAAAGAAGCCTTAATTCCCACAAAACCTAATACATAAATCTTTCGACACCATCCCAAACCTAAGAAATCCCCCAAATTTCCGAAATTCAGCGCTCTTACAACAAATGTGCAATAAGACAGCCAAACCACAAAATCTAGGGTTTCCGCATCATACCTGAATCGGAAAAATCACGAATTCAAACGCAGCAACGAAAAACCGAAAACGATCAAGGCCCTAATTTACGAGATCGGGCGCGCATCGATGAGAGAATTTCCGGCAGCTGAGGAAATTGGAGTTGGTGGTGTTACTCGGAAGGGTTGTCGTCGCGGTCGAAATGCAGAGGAATTAAGTGGGACCCGCTACAATTTCAAAGAGATGTAATTAATTGGACACGAAAAGTATATAAGAGAGGAAATCAGGACCGTTAATATTTGATGCTTTGGATGAGATGGACGGCTTGGATTGTTTCTGTTGTTGGACTGTTTAGGATTGGGAGTTTGAATCTACCGCGTCTGAAATTGTGTTTAAGGGCATCACACCAATGATAGCAATAAACAATAATAGAGAGATTTTACTGTTTATTATTCTCATGAAGCAGGTGAGTAAAAGAAAGAGCAAAAGACAATGTTTGATAGGTGACAATAATAGATAGAGAGGGTATTGGAAATGAAATTAATAAGTGGAGTCTGCATGCATATATCAAGATAGATAGAATAAAATCTATATTTTGTTGGTTTTGGAAGAAATAACAATCAGAAATGTCATAAAATGAACGTTGGACGGACATCCAACTATTTAAATTCAACTCAAAAAATAAAAAAATATTTTAAAATATAAAAAAAATCAAAAATCAAAAATCAAAAATCAAAAATCAAAAATCAAAAATCAAAAATCAAAAATCAAAAATCAAAAATCAAAAATCAAAAATCAAAAATCAAAAATCAAAAATCAAAAATCAAAAATCAAAAATCAAAAATCAAAAATCAAAAATCAAAAATCAAAAATCAAAAATCAAAAATCAAAAATCAAAAATCAAAAATCAAAAATCAAAAATCAAAAATCAAAAATCAAAAATCAAAAATCAAAAATCAAAAATCAAAAATCAAAAATCAAAAATCAAAAATCAAAAATCAAAAATCAAAAATCAAAAATCAAAAATCAAAAATCAAAAATCAAAAATCAAAAAAATTAAAGAATCTTGGGACAAAAAAATTAAATAATAAAAGTGATAATGTCGAATAATTGAATAATTTTGAGTATAGATTTTTGCTCGTTGCTCTCTTACTGCATTAAAATATATAGAGCAAAAATCCATTTTTGCTCATTGATTTTATTTGTGTTTGCTACATGACTTTTATGGGGAATGTTATTTTTGTTTATTGCTCATTGTCCATTGCTCTCTTTATTACGGATGCCCTAATTGGTTTGAGAAAATTATGTGGGTTTTTACTGTACACAAATTTTTTTTTACAAATCATAAAGTAAGAGAGAGCAAATATAATTTTTAACAAAATTACAATTCATGCGTGATAGATTATTAGCTACTATGATGTCAATTACTCAATTTATGACATTTATTCATCCATGTTCATCACTTTTTTATTAAAAAAATCCACGTATACAGAAATTTTGAATCGTCGACCTATGATAGCTACGAATCTATCAAGATCTATCTAAAGCTTGAGACTACTGGCAAATAATATTTGGTTGTGGTGATTTATTCACGAGCCACTGTCTCTTTTATCTACATTGATATAGCTTTTTGAGCGGCCTGGATCAGTTGCTCTACTGTGTTTTTTACAAACCTTGCGTTTGGAATTGGAATTTCTATGGAAACTTGTTCTTCGGTTAACTCGAGCCATTTTGATATTTTCTTGAAACTCTCAGCAGCATACCGCGGATGGCCTATCGCAACTGAAGCCTAAAAGCCAACAAAACATTACCATTACGAAAGCCATGGGATCGTCCTTTACGACTTAGTTCAGAGAATTTTATGCTCCATAAGCTTACCCAATGTCCTTTACCCAGGTCATGGAGCAAGAATTTCCACTCATTTGTGTTCCTGCCGCTGATCTGCACCTTTAAATCCGCCCAACCACTGTGATGAAACTCGAGCTTATCGACCTGGTAGCTGAGTCCAGCGCCTATTGCTTTAACAAATGCTTCCTTCAAACACCAGTATCTGAAAAAAAAAATCACGCAGATGAGGTAACAGTGTGAAACCTGCGCAAGAGATTTTTGTCTGGCTCTGGCAAAAGAGCACCTGTAAAACTCTGTCAGAATCTCATCTGAATTCCCAGCATTTGTAATTCTATCCCATTCCAGACTTGTAAAGTAAGAAGAGAAGTGTTGGATGAAGTCCTGAACCGACTCATTAACAGGTACAACAGGAGAGACAATATCCAACCCCACAATATATAATGGCTCAGATGCTATACCGACAAAGTCGCCATGGTGAGACACGTTGAAATTGAAATTAGGATACATGGGTTCTTCTCCATCATATTCCTTTACAACAACCGTAGAATACGTACAAAAAATTAATTATGATAGCAGCGAGGACGCTCAGTTTCATCCTTTAGGCGGTAGAGTAAGTCATATTTTCTCAAACAATTTACTGCTCATCAAATATGTAATTTTGAAATCTAATGAAGAAAGTCTACTGCTTGCAATTGCAACCATACCAAGTAAGGCTTCCCTTCAACGGTGCGCCTGATGACAATCTCATCGAATTGAATCCCCATTACTTGATGCACAAGCACATACTGAAGCAAGCGGCTAACAGTCGCCATCTTCCTGTCCTCTATTCTGACGTATCTATCAATACAAACATCAAAGATCAAACCTTCAAAAAGACGCGTTCAAGCCTCAAGCCTTAATAACACAATACAAATCAAAACTGCTTCCAATATGTCATTTATTTAGCTTTTCATATCCAACTCGACAAGCTTCAATCGACTACTGTAACCACATCTCCAGAAACTACTGGCTACCCACTTCATCAAAACATCACAGTATACATAATTACATATACAATCCCATTTCATGTTCAATTTGCAGACTTTCTGCAGATGTAAATCACACATAAAAGTTAGTGCTTTATTATAAACTTTAATAGTGAGGTTTGTTCAGGTATTTTATGCTCTCCATTGTTGTATTTGTAAATAAAAAGTGCTACCTCCTATCTTAGGAAATCATTTGTGCGAAAAGGGGAGATGGGGGAAATAAAAACCAGATGGAGGGTTTCAATTTTCAAATAGTTTATTTTGAGTATGTTTTATCAGTTCCGAGGTGGGGATTTTTATTTCGCAACTAAATATTGCTTTCAGGATTATACTTTATAAAGAGTGAAAAAGATAGCAGCTTTTCGAACCTTGTGATGGACGATTGTTCATGTTGAGGAAGAACAGACATGGCAGAAGAGAATTCACCAGGAGAGGGATTCCAATCGGAGATGTCAACGTACCACCTCTCCATCATCTCCGGCCGGCCAAACCCCCAAATGGCAATAATTCATACAAATAGGCCTCTTTATGTAAATATGCTAAAATTATAACATCAAAATGTAATTACTCACTAGTTGTCACTGTTTCCAGTCTTTTGGTTCAGAGGTTTGCAACTGTCAGCAAAGTTGACATTCTTATTTATCATTGTTGGGAATTTTTCTTCCTGATATAAAAGCTGTGAATAACAAGACAACGGCGAAACGAGGTCTTAAAGTTGGGACAAGTTATCCAGCTGGGAACATTACAGACAAAACAACTTAAAACGTGAATAAACGGGAGTCCGCACAGCTCCACTTCGCCTTGGCATGACACGTAGTCTCGTTATTCACGGCTTGAAAAAAGCAGGATCCCAACGGAAAGCATTTACGCTACGTCCTCCTGCCAAAACGACCAATTTTACCCGGCCTACACTAAGAAACCGATTTAAACTAAAACCGGTATAAACAACCTAAACCTACTGAAAACAGTAAAAAACCCCCGGCCACAAGGGACCGGTCACCTAGGAGACTAACGCAACCAGCGAGCTCCAGCCGTCCTCCAAACGCACTGACTGACAGCCGCCCAGCACCGCCAGACACGTCGCTGTGGAAGGAGAAGATCTATGGAAAGTGAAGTTACAACAACACTGAATAATTTGTTATTTGCTCAGCATACAAGAACAAACAGCTCTTGTGTACAACGTGCATATAATTTGTTGAAGAGTGGTGATAACAGATGTTCTGAGACTTATTACAACTGATTTCTTAATTATCGAACAACTAGAAGAGCACAAGGGTATACTAGAACTGTATGGTAGATTAGCAAGCAATAACTATAGCATGACTTTTCAACTTGCACCTCGTTTAGCAGCTTCTGCAGTACTTGTTGTCATGAAAGACTCACCGCAGCCACATTGGCCTTTGGAGTTGGGATTTATGAATATGAATTCTGATCTGCACATACGCAAGTTTCAAATGAGCATTAGAGTAGGCATGGACACATCGAAAAACAAAAAGTTGAAAGTGAAAATATTGTCAAACCAGTCTTAACGACACATTAAGCCAGGACACCCTTGTATTCATCAAATATAAATAGTTCAATTACCAGTTTATACAGTCTTCCTTTTCAAAACTTTCCCCTTTCACATCCCGTTTTACTATTTTATAATGAAGAATATTTATACATGAACTGCATCAAAAAAAATTTTTTACCTGAGCCTGTCGTCCACAAAATCCATTTTGGTTCCTATTACGTGCATAAGAGCCTTGGGTTCTATCAAGATCTTCACACCTTTGTCCTCAACCAACTCATCAAACTTCCCTTTCTCATCTGTCGCAAAAGAGAGCCAACAAGTATCAAACATCATACATGAAAAAAAACAGACTTTTGGTATGTTCATTTTCCGGGGATCTTCTATTTCCATAATCCTAAAAGCAGCAGAAAATAGCCATGCTAATGACAATGTCCATGATATAACAAGCTAAATTCTTGGCTACAAGAACCATAGAGTAACCTATTGGTTTCCACCAAAGTTGGACCCATATTTCTGATTTCAGTGCAGCTGTGATAACTTAGCATTCTCAGCAGCAAGATCTTACAGACGAAATTGAGAAGTTTAGTTGACATTAATTAACATGATTATTAGTTGTAAAAATCAGTCCTTTATGAAAATATACTCAGGAAGGGTTTACTACCGGATTTCACTAGTGTGACTAGAGAACTATGACTATGACAAAGGATGGTATTGTGTTGATCTTGATAAAAGACATGGAGAGTGTTGATTAACAAGCCAGCGGACACGGGAAATCAGACACAAATGGTAGCAGGCTACAACAAAACTGGCAACCCATCAGCAAAGTACCATAGTTAATTGATCCATAGGTAAACACTAAATAGTAGTCGTGGATGTCAGTAATCAGTATCATGAACATCTAAAGAATTTATTGATGGTTCCATCAGGGGATGGTGGTTAAATTGTGTAACCCTACAACTACAAGTTATGGGAAATGAGGCAAGCTGCCAGTGGCTAACCACAAGAAGATGGCTAGTATCTGTATTCATATGGCTCGATAATGCTTACTTGCAACTCTTGTATTAATTAAGCCAGATACAAGAGTCACCTGACATTTTTTAATTTTTATCAGTTGAACTGAAGCCATAGAATTCTGTCACTAGAATCATTGGAGACTGATATAAAAACAATATTAAGGATATAAAAAATAATACATTATCCACAAACCAAACACAAGTGTTTCATTTTTCAGGAGACAGCTATCAACTGAATTGAGCAAATAGAATTGCAGTTACAACTCTAAAAAGCAATATTAAGGATAGTTGATACTTGATACTTGATACCACAACTCGTACATATTCTCAGAACCCAGCATCGGCGTGTTTTTCAAAAGCCACAACTTGGTACTCGGCTGCTAAACTATGAGCATACTTCATGAAAAATAAATTTGATCCTAGTTTGCCATCACACAGGCTATTAGAAACATAATGTAATTCCAGCAAAAGAAATTGACTCCTCGACCCTTTATAGCCACTCACACCTGTTTTTACAAAACTCTCAAAGCCAAAAGCTGATTATGCCTACTTGTATGGTACATAACCAGCAACCTAAAGTCATCAATGATCCACCAACCATACAACAAAATTTTAAATACCAAACCTTAATTCAATCACTTGGTTGATAAACAGCTCTGATATGTCATCCCAAATTTTAGGGAAAAAAACTGAAACAAATTAAAATAATAATAAGCTAAATTCAAAGCCAATGGCTTTCAGGATTTCAAGAATCATAAAACAAATCAACCAAGGAAACACATCTACGCAAAGACACTAATCAGAGAGTATTTGATTGAATCTACAAGCACCTGCGTAATTGAGGGTGTAAGACAGGCCATTGCAGCCTCGAGCCTTGACGCCGAGCTTTAGGTAAGGGCGTTGGCGCTGTTCGAGGAGATGGCGCACCCTAGCTGCGGCCGCGTCCGTCAGACTTAGCACCTGTTTCCTGACGGATGGACCGACCTTGCTGGCCGCTGCCGCCAGGATCGAGTACGACGACGAAGACGCCATCAACGATTGTCGATCAATTTGGATTTGATTTGGCGACGAAACACCATTTATGAAGATGAAGCACCATAGGTGAGCTTTTTAGCAACGAATATGAATCTTTAGCGACGAAATATTCAACTAAACTACATTATGTTTAAAATTTCTTTGTAAACCCCCCCTCCCCCCATCTAAAAAAAATTTCTTTGTAAACAATTTCATTAAAATAATAGCATGACTGACAATTCAAACTCACAATTTTATGCTTATAAAAAAAACTCACAATTTTATTTTTATGAGTAAATATCATGTACAAAGTATATTTTTAGGATAAATTCCAAAGTTTGTTGGTTTATAATTTGTCACCAGTTAATCGAATTCGTTCAAATGATCAAATCAAAAATTGTAATTGGTATATTTTACAAAAATACGCTCTTTGCACCAAATCTTTTTGTAGCATCTACATAATAATAATCATTCAGGGTTGAGGTCAAATTTGTAAAATATAAAGAACAATATTTTCAGGTTGTTGAACGAATTCACTGGAAAACTTATTAACGCTCAAATTTTTTTGGAAGAAATTTTGAATAATTCATCTGAGAATTGTGACAATATAATGTAGAGAGTATGATCATATAGCTAATTAGTCTGAATAAACCAGGGAAGGGTAATGAAATTTGAAAACTGAATGAGATCAGATGGCATAAACTATCTGACGCTCCTTGTCAACAAAGAAAGGGAAATACTCATCAGAAAAGGTTTACATTGAGATATTCTTTCAAACTAAATGAAAAACAACTTAGGTGTTGGTGGCCCTAGTGTAGATTTGCTGATTGGAATGAGAAGCAACCATCCTGATTGCACCTCTTGCCATCAAATCCTTGATTGCCCTTCTAGCAAGAGAACCATTGATCTGAACCAACAAACATCAAGATGAGAATTAGATAAGAATTTGCCCAACAAATAATATACAACTTCAAATAGATGCACTTCAATCACATATGAAAGATATTAAGATGTCCAAAACAAGTCCAATAAAAGCACGGGTTGCAGACACTTATGCTTCAAAACTATACAACCTATTAAGTCATATAGCTGCATATTTACTTTATGTGGTCCAATACTGTTAATATTTATTTTATTAAAGAAGAATAGCCAATGAACATTTTAAGTAGTTTTACAGATGGTTAAAAGTTTAAGCACATACCCTCATCCTGTCGGACAATATGGATGGTGTGATCAACTTAAACTTGGGAGCCTCAGTGAGAAGCTTGTCATATGTGGCTTGGTCAAACAAAACCATATTGTTCACCTTCTCCTTTTGCTTTCCCTTGCTCCACTTCTGAACTTGCAAAAATATAAAAATAACACAATTAAGTTACAAAATACACTAAACAATCTTAATTACAATCAACTGTCAATCTCATCCAGAAAAAAAAATCAAATTCATGACACAACACAAACCACTGACCTTGGCAAATAAAATTTGAATTGGTCGCCAAAACTGAAATTAACTACCAAGAACAGTGCAATCTAATATTCTCAGTCCTACAAAACTCTGTAAAATAATGCTACACATGACACTTGTTGTAGATGTAGAGATAATCTAAGAAACCATCAACTGAATTCAGCTCGGAATTGCATCTAACAATCTTTCTTAACCTCTTAAAACTGAACAATTCCAGCTAACATTTTAAAATAATACATAAAAACAAATCGGCTAAAAAATCAATAAAAAAGCAATGGATAGAATGATTGTCGGACCTTCTTCTTCTGCTTCCCTCCGCCAGACTTGGCTGGCTTCGACGATGGTGGAGGAGCCTTTTCCTTCTTGGGAGCCTACACACCAACGCACAAAAACGATATCAGGCAAAACTAAACACAGTATGGTGAGATTTGACCGCTAAAAGTTATGAAGTTGACTAAGAACTGTATGATGAAAAATCGGCGATAAACCGATATGCGCTTACCATGGTTGATGCGAGAAACTGAGATTTGGACTCGGTCGAAAGCAGCAGAGGCAGGTGACGCAGATGAATTAGGGTTTTCAGTTTGCTGCAGTTATACAATACGATATGTTGGGCTGAAGAGTTGACCGAGCCGGCCCAAATATTGCGGCTTAAAGCTTGGCCCAGTTAAAATGGGACATGGTACTTTTATGATATTAAAATAAAAAAAATTCCTCGATCGCATTCTGTATTTTCTAAATAATTTGGAAACTAATTTCAAGGAGTATTGAAAGTAAAAATTCCTCGATCACATTCAGGGTTCTCCTCCTGACAGTTACGAAGTATTAAGTAAAATACAAGATGGATAAAGAGGCCAGTCAAAAATTTCGAATGTGACTGTTGAGTAGAAGCTCACTTAAATGAATGGAAAGGCTTGCAATGTGTACAACATTTGATTAATTTAAAACGAAACTAAAGTTTAATAGGGGGAAAATATATGAGAAGGTAGAGAGCCAGCTGAGAAAGACTGCAAAGAGGCAAAACTCTCTCGCATAAGACCACAGGTTACATCGAATGTTGTTGCGTGTTGATTTTTATGGAACTTTAGTCGGAGTCGTGCCTCCTGCTCCTGTCTCTATCTTTCTTGTGCTTCTTTCTATCATCTCGGGCATAGTCAGATTCATGCCTCCTCTTTTCTTTGTCCTTCTTGTGTTTCTTTTTGTCTTCCGAATCTCTAGAATGTCGATCCTTGCCAGTCCTTTTTTCTTCTCGATTCCGTTTATTAGAGTTGATTTCATCATTAGATTTGGCTTCACTGGTCATAGTGCTGGCAGGTGGAACAGGGTCAACCTTCTCTGGTAAAATTTGTACAAGTTCCTTCGTGTTTGATGGAAGTGTACTTGGATCTTCCCATGCTCGAGGCGCTCTGCACCAAATATATTGAAATTTGAAAGTGAGTAAAAAGTGTTGGTCAATTCAGAGTAATTAGCTAAATACATTAGCATGTAGGAAAAACGCACAATGCAATACAAGCTACAAAGAAATTTGCATAAAACTATAACTATACCTGGCAAAACCAAGACCATGAACCTGTACAGCATCCGCATGGCCTTCACCAAGATCTTCAGCAGTGGAGCCCTTCTTTACAAGCTCCTGAAATTCATGTTTGTCAAGTCGATTGCCATGAGAACGGCTAGAACTTTTAGGAGCTAGGCCAAGTGCTTCTCTCATTGCTTGTTCTTCTTGCTCCTTGATCCTTCTTATTTCCTCCTTTGCAGCCTCCTCGTCCTGAGCAGATTTCTTGTCCCTAGCATACCAATGTAGATCCTTCCCTGTTAACCATCAACAAAACATTCGGAAAGCGTCAATACACCAAGATATACATATCATCCACAAAAATCATAATGTAACATGACATTTATGCGATACTGAAATTACTGAAGAGGATTCAATATGTGGAATGCACAAACATATAGTTCTCCCTCTTTTTAATGCTTATCAGCATCCACAACACTGGCTGCTGTTTAAAATATTATCCAGAAAATACTCTCCATATGCAATGGCACTTATTACCCGGCTCTGGTTAATATCTTAAGAGTAATGCTACATGCACCAAAATTCGATGTTTGTTAATTAACTCGGTGTTAATATGTGTGAACTTTTTAATGAAATGATGTGTTTGCCCTCATTATAAATAATTGAAGTTTAAAAGATAAGGGCATTCCAGTAGTTGCATCATAGTAAGCACTGAATGTTAGTGTATTTAGCATTTGTCATGTCCTTAATGTATCGATAGCAGAATTGTTCAACAGAGCCTATCAGTTATCACTACTCTTTGGATATGGTTTTCTAACCACGACGCCAAGTGTTTGCTACCTATCAAACCCAGAGTCCTGCTTATTATCCTCACAATCATACACTAGACTTTACGAGTCATCTATAAACCTGCATAATATAATGATAGTTTCTAGATCAAAACTATCAACCTTTCTGCCATCTCCCAACCGGTGCCATGATACTATGGCCAAGATAGTTCTCGCGGTGCTTATCCACTTTTACATCATCCCATTTGAATTCTGCACATCAAATAAAACTAAATAGTCAATAGATATCAAAAATCACGCACTGCAGTTCTTTAAGCAGCAAGAATAAGGAAAAATGTGACATATGAATCAGATGTCACATCAGAGAACGGACTTTTCTCAAATTAATAAGGTTGGTTTTCACATAAGTCAAGATCCCAAAATCCCAACAGCAAAAATATGTCGAGTGACCTTGGTTTAAAAAAGCTCAAGGCGCACCAAGGCGCAAAGGTGTCCCTAGTGCCTGAGGCGCGAGGCGCAAAAAAAAGCGCGCCTTTCGTAGTCGAGGCGCACTTCATGCCAACAAAACTTGTAAATAGATTTTAAGTCATATTTGTACTTAAAACAAAGTATTAATGTATTTAAAATGCATATGAAACCTAAATAAGCAAAATTCATAGATAGAGATGAAGAAAAAGCAAATAAAGTTAACTAAATCCCAATTTAGCCACTGCCCACAGCAACAAAAGGTGAATGATTGACGCAAAACAGAAGAGCAAAGCCGATCAGATTAGGGTTTTTTTTTAATTTCTAACGCCTCAGGCCCACTGCGCCTCAGGCCCAAAGCGACCAGGCGACCGAAAAAGCGCAACAGGCGCTCGCCTGTGGGAATGAGTCGCGCCTTAGCCGACCGAAGCGACAACGCCAGCGCCTCGCGCCTCCCTGCGCCTAGGCGCGCCTCAGGCGCGCTTTTTTAAACTAAGCGAGTGTGGCGTATAAACTGAGGATACACATAAAAACATAACATGCCTTCCATCTTTATCAATCTCACAGATTAAAAAGTGATTATATATCTACACAACAACTAAGTATAACCCATATAATTTATGTTTTATGAATCACTCCACCACAATGACCACAAGCTTACCAAGACAAAAGCCATACAAAACATACATATTTGTAAGTTCCAGCTTTGAAGATCGCATAAATTCTTCAAAAAGTATTAGAACTCGAAATGTCTCAACGTGTCTATCATGCACGCCCCATCAAGTTCCAAGAACTACTTCCTAACTAAAGCAATGATACATTATACTTATGATAAAACACCCAACTTAAAACAAGGATAAACCATCATCATTAGTCATACCAAATTAACCACCAATATATCCACAGCCATGAGGCTCTACCAATACAATCAGAATGTCTTCTAAACACCAAATCACATGAATTCTCAATCACCATCACAAGTCAACATCCATCAAAATTCCCAAGCTTAATTTCACATATTATAATCCAAATACAAAACCCTAGAAAACAAAAAACACAAAATCAAGTTATTGCAAACTCACGATCCCGTCCTCCCCGGACTCCTCCCCTCGTCGGATGATACATGATGACCTGCCTTCAACAACAAGCTCGGCCTTGTCTCTTACCCTTCGGATCTTCGCTTACAAATTTTGATGCAGCGGAGAGAAATCGAAAACGTTTATCGTCTTCTCTCCATTCTCCAACTCGAGGCACGTGAAAATCACGTGACCTGTAGCTTCAGCCTTCTTCAAGTAATTTATTTATTCATTTTTATTTATTTTCCTGACGAGCTGAGGTATAAGTATAAATAAAGACGCTTCGACCAGCTTCTAGCGATCTAAATACTCAACACTTCACTATTTGACGAACTCGTTTCCAATCGATTTCAATGGCCACCAGATCCGTTGCTGTTCGTGCTCTCACGGCTCGCCGTCTTATGGATTCCACTCGCGGTGCTGCGCCTGCGGCGGCTCGCTGCTTCAGCGACGGTAGGATTCTGAGCGAGGAGGAGCGTGCCAAGGAGACTGTGTACATCCAGGTAGTGAAATATCGTTCTGGTAGCTATATGTTGCAAAAAAAATTGAGGATCGGTTTCATCGATGATCGCAGACTGCGGATTTCATTTTTTTGACGGGTTTGGTAGTTCATAATAATATGTTTTACAGTTTTTGATATGGTTGATTTAGCTTATTTTTAATTGAGTGTTGAGTTGATTGGCAGAAAATGGAGAGGGAGAGACTGGAGAAGCTGAAGAAAAAGTTGGAGAAAGAGCTGGCTGAGAAAGCGGCTGCAGATAAGGTTACAAATTGTTTATACAGTCTTAGTTGATTGATTAAGGTATTGGATGAAGATTTATTGATGTGTGCTGTTTCTGATCAATGTTATCATGGAATCATGCGACCAAGGGTAGTGTAAATTGTGTTTACATGACTGAAGGTAAAGAAAAAAATACTTAATAATTAACTCAGAAAGATGTGTAGTAGCAAGTGCAGGTAATAATACAAGTTTAGGCTCATGTTTGAGATACTTAAGTAGCGATGTGGCCTTTTCTTATGCATGCCGGGTATGACTTCCGAGTTTTTTCATTTGTGAAGTTATATGCTGGCTTTTTTTGAGATGTGTGTTGCCCCTGGAAACTCTTTGCCTTTGTGAATTTAATGTCCCTTATGGCTATGGGGTGACAAATCAAGAATATTGGGAACTACCTTTGTTTGAATTATGTAAACTTAATTTATTTATGATGTTTCATAGGATCCATTTTAATACATGCCACATGGCATTTAATCCTGTTGAACATTGGGTTTACCAGAAGCTTTATGTCTGCATTTGGATTCTGCACATGTTTTCCCATATTTTTTTCCCGTTCTTGCTGTTTTGCTTAAAGTACTTGTTTTGTTTACAAACGTGTTTGAAAGGTCTTGTGCTTCAAGTAGCGAGATATTTTGTGAGTTGATTACGGAATTTATTCATTAGTAAGACTTTTCTTATTTGTGCTTAGATCTCTATTAACCAAATAACCATCACATAAACTATGTCTGGACAAGTTTATATTATAAGTTAAGATGTGCTCGAAACTAATATCAACTTTTCTTTTCTCTATAGAAGCCGGAACAGAAAGGGAGCTCTTAAAACTACATAAGTGAGGGAGAGGAATCGGGAAAGTACTGCAGCATGAATAATTACTGCTCCATTTGGGAGTCAGAATATGTGTAATTAGAGCTGCCTTCTCTGTTGTCGAGTAGTCCCTTGAAGACTAGTTTTGTAAAAGCCTGTTTTCTGTTATGGATGCTGCAGAACCAAGTTTGGATGGATAATAATTTTAGTTCGGTAAAGGCTCGTCGAATAACTGTTTATGCTCAGCTAGTTTATTGCAGTAGCACCATATAATAGTTCTCAAATGCACGCCTCAACTTGAACAGTCCGCCATGTCCAACAATGCCATGTCGCACTTGTTTCGCCGCATTTCCCCACAAATGACATATAGCTGAGTTATATCGAGGGATTTTCTCTCTCTGAAGCAGTGGAAGCTATTTGCAATTAGAAGAAGCTACCTTACAAGTTCGAGAGTGATCCAACTAACTGGCAAGTCTCCTCATGGAAAATTCAAACAAACCAAAAACATACGATATAAAATTTCCTTCAGTAAGGGTTATAGTAAGGTTTATGGAACTTATAAATCAGTTGTTCGACAAGATATTTAATTCAATTAATATAATGTGATGGTTGATAATAATGGTTAATAATAACCCCAAGAGCAAGGTGGGTTATGTAACTTGTAGTTTCTAAATCTAAAAAAGATCACTGGTAAAAAACTAAGAGACTAGCATAAGCTGCACGAAATGTAAAAAAATCAATTCACTGGTTAAGGCCAAAGTTTTGATACCCAAAAGGCGCATCCTGACAAACCAGATGGTTTTGTTGCTGCAGCTCTTCTACATTGGTTATGTCATGGATGCTTGACCTCTTCCTCTCTTTCTTCACAGAACTTTGGCGCAAAAAATACTTCTGTGCATGACTTGCAACTTGTGTCGGTGTTCTCGTCATTACATAACGTCGTGCAATGCTCTTCCAATCACCCTTGCCAAACTCTTGAAGACCAAGGAGGAATGACCTTCACCGAAAAAACAAAAGAAAACTTTTTCAGGAATCAGGAATATGAATAAAACAGACATGTGTTTAGCAAAAGCTTTATCCAACATTGCATGAACAGCCATATCAACAGTGTTGCACTCAAATTACTTGGCTTCATCAACCAAATCTGCTTCTTGTCAGTTGTTCTAGTTATCAACAGCCCAATTAACAGCTAGGAATGTGTCTTTATGCAAACTAGAGCCAAGGGACAAGCTTGGGTCAGGTCAGATCATGACAAGTCCAAAATCCGATTTTTGAATTTCTCTAGAACTAGTTAGTAAGTTATTTTGGTAGAACAGCATAAAACACATATATAATCTTAACCGTAGGACCCACTATAACCTGAGCTTAATCAAGCATATATAATCAATATACCATAGACAAAGGCATCCAACTGATATAAAATTTAAATGGTAGATACAATTTTCCAGTTGCAAGTGCCAAAGACTAACTTAATTGATAAACAATTTAGCAAAAATTCCTAGACTCGTCATATTTTGAGTTATCTGTTTCACACACATTGTGAACTTTTGTTTGTTTCACATGTGAAATATTGATCAGTCGGCGCATTTTTGTAGCATTCGTGTCAGCAGCCAGCGCCAACTGGATAAAAAAGACTAAGGATTAATATTTTAGAGCTAAAGTTGCCTAGTTCGGATCAGGAAAACAAGACCAGACATTAGCTCAGACTATTTGCAAAAGCTTTAAAGCCCCCTGGCAGAGTGCATGAGGAAAAGCGGGCAAGGGATTAGTTTGCTTCATGGAGCATGGTTTGGTCAGTTTCCTAGTTCGATAGTTCGTAATCTTTTTGAACAAGATAAATCTAACATATATAAATGAGAAAACTCAAAACATGGCAACACTCTCTTCCAATTAAATCTTTCACTAAAAAGGTTGCAACTTCCAACAATATTGCAACTTGCTGCAAGACTAATAAATTTTCCACGGCGAAATGAGTGATCCCAGTGGAAGGGGCAATCCCCCGGTGTCAAAGCATCCGGATTCAAGTCCATGCTCTAACATATACTAACTTCTAACATTAACATCCTATCAAAAAAAATTCAACTTTCCAAAGTAAAACTTTCACTACCATATATATATATATATATATATAGATGCGCTCAAATGAGAACACTCTCTTAGGCTAAGAACATGAGAATCATTCTCAGCCACTCATTTTGTTGAAATGAGTGGTCCAAAATGCACCACGTCATCTACTATGCACTTTCTGCTTTTTACTATGCACTTTCTGCTTTTACTATTCTGCACTTTTGTCTTTTACCTAAAAGACAAAATTGCAGAATCAATCTACACCCTTAGATCATTTGATCCAAAGGTGCAAAATAATTCTCATGTTCTTAGCCTAAGAAGAGTTCTCATTTGAGCGCGCCCCTATATATATATATATATAGGGGCGCGCTCAAATGAGAACTTTTCTTAGGCTAAGAACATGAGAATCATTGTGAGCCACTCATTTTGATGATGTGGCAGAGAATAGTGCAGAAATAGTGTTTTGCCTTTTACTGTTTGGGTAGTGGGTTTTACTGTTTGCTTTTTGAAAAGTAGTGGGTTTTACTATTTGGACACGTGGCGCACCCACAAAGCACGGGGGGTTTGGTAATTGGACACGTGGCGTATCCTCATTGGTGTTCTCATGTTCTTAGAGTTAGAAGGTGTTCTCATTTGAGCGCTTCTCATTTAGGTAAAAGACAAAAGTGCAGAATAGTAAAAGTAGAAAGTGCATAGTAAAAAGCAGAAAGTGCATAGTAGATGACGTGGTGCATTTTGGACCACTCATTTCAACAAAATAAGTGGCTGAGAATGATTCTCATGTTCTTAGCCTAAGAGGGTGTTCTCATTTGAGCGCATCTATATATATATATAGGGGCGCGCTCAAATGAGAACTAGTGTAACTCAAAGAACATGAGAACCATTGGGAGCCACTCATTTTGTTGAAATGAGTGGCTCACATTGCGCCACCTCAAAAGCATGGGGGGCTTGGACATGTGACATGCATGTGCCTTGTGAATAGTGCTTATGTGGCGCGTTTTGATTGGTTGGAGCATTCTCATTTGAGCGCATCTATATATATATATATATATATACACATACAAGACTATCGTTCTAATGTTCTGAGTGTTGTACCCGCTCAATATTAAAAAAAATTAAAAATAATAAAACTTTCGCAAAACAAAAATTACAACATACCTATGCTCTTCCTCAGTCCATGGCGTCCCCTTCTTTCTCTCAGAAACACTTTTCCCATACTTCCTCGTATTCGACTCAAAATCCCAACTTGCCTGATCTCCTGTCAGCTCCTCATCATCTTCATAATTCGGCAACTCGATCAGCCCTGCATCGATCATACTTATATCGTCCAACAGCTTTCCATAGTGCTCCTTCACCTCATCCGCCGACTTAAACTCCATACAGCTAGCAATTTTCTCCCACCGATAAGGCTCGGTCTCAGGATACATCACAATCAGTTGCTCGAACAGCTTGTCTTCCGAACGAGTCCACGAAGACATGGCGAAATCGGATTCAGTGTCCGCCGAGGATATGATGAAAGTGAGATATTTCAATACCGATAGATTTTGATTGCGATTTTCTTCTTATAGTGTGGTGTGGAAGAAGAAGCTTCGGTTGTTGAAACGAATTTGACGCGTTGACTTTATTCAAACATTTGAATTATCTAATTTTAAAATATCAAATCCAATTTTTTTTTTGATGGATATCAAATCCAAGTTTAACTGAAAGTAAAATGGATATGGTTTAAAACAAATTAATATAAGAATTAGATTGAAGTTAAATTAATGGATTTTATCTGCTATAAACTGTCTTACTAAATTATATAAATATATCATGAAAATCTAATAACTGGGACGTGTACATTTTCTTCTGGAAAAAAAAAATTCAAATGTGATTCTTTGTTAATTGTTATCAAAATAACAGTAAAATTATTTATTTTGTACTTCATTACCCAGATTTCAGTGAACAAGTTGTTTCTGAGAACTATATCGTATTTATAATTTTGTTGGCAAAAGAATAGTTTCATTTATGGTTATGTCAATGAAGTCCATCTTAATGCAACTCATTAGTAGTAAACTAAAAAATTCAAGAGAAAATTAATCCATTAATAAATATGATAGAATTAAAAACATAATAAAAAGCAACAACGCATGGATGATGGATGACGCCTGACGTAAAATATAACCCAATTCATCCCATAACATCAGATGAACGTTAAAATGGACATACTTTGCTCTTTGACAATTTCCTTTCAATTCCAGATCGAATTCGAAAATTGATTGATGATCAAGATGCATATTTTGCATCTGATATGTGTCCAGTTAAATTTGATGGTTTTGACTATTTACTAAGTGTAAATTTGAAAATGTGCAGCATCTAAACAATTTAAATGTATTCTCAGCAAAGATTCAATTCTTTATCTGTAAAGCTAAAATCAAATTTATGTACTGGAAAATTTCATGTCTGGTGAGTAATATAACCCAATAAAAAGCTAAGAGATTTACGAGTATAAGCTGCATCAAATCCGGGACATATATATATACAAGCAGCCGCCATACAGATTCACTGGTTAAGGCCAAAGTTGTGATACACCTCACATCATCACAAACGAGATGGTTTTGTTGCTGCCACTAATCTACGTACAGTGGTTTTATTCATCTTCTTCTTTTCTTATTTTGGCGCTCAAAATAATTCCATGCATGACTTTGAACTTGTATCGGTGTTCTCGTCTTCACATGATGGTATTGTGAAATGCTCTTCCCAATCACCCTTTCCATACTCTTCAATACCAAGGAGCGGAATAACCTTCACCACAAAACAAACCAAAAAACCTTATTCAGGCATATGAATTAAACAGGCATGTGTTTAACAAAAGTAAGATGATCATTCACCACAAGTCCGAATTCCAATTTTTGAACTATCTGGACAGTGTACGTAGCGAGCAAACACATTGTTCTTTTTATGTTCTAATTAATTTCTTCGTTTGCGAATCACATCGCGCTTTCTCACCGCAACAACAACTAAGACTAACACGCCGGTAATTAACAAGATAAATCTAACATGCAGTCAATACTATGTATGAAATTCCCTAACTTTCCAATCGAGCTTCTTCTAAAAGTTTTGATCACTAAACAAAATGCAACATACATACCGACCTGTGCTCTTCCTCTCAGTCCATGGCTTGCGCTTCATACTCTCCCATTTCCCATCTCTTGTCGGCTCCTCATTATCATCATCATCATCTTCATAAATTGGCAACTCGATGTACCCTGCATCGATCATACCTACATCGTGCAACAGCTTTTCATAGTGCTCCTTCACCTCTTCCGCCGACTTAAACACCCCATACAGCTAGCTATTTTCTCCCACCGATCAGGATCTGTCTCAGGATACTTCTCGAGCAGTTGCTCGAACAGCTTGTTTTCCGAACGAGTCCACGAGGTGGATGAAGACATGGCGAAATTGGATTCAGTGACGATTTTGGCGCCGAGGATGGCTGACTGTGCGATATTTCAAGATTGAGATTTTGAATGTTTTTTTCTTGCCGTGGAAGAAGAAGATGCGTTCGTTTGAAATGAATTCGATGCTTCGATTTTATACATCAATTTTTTTTTTATAAGGGACTTTATTCATTATTTAATTTTCTATTTAACTTTCATTTTTATTTTAGTATATATTTAATACTGTATTTAATTTAAAAATATCTTATGCGTCAATCGTTAAGCAACAAAGAAATTCATAATTTAGCTGAACCAAACAGCCCACTAATGAGAAGATTAACCGGCCCACAAACAAGATCCAATTCATCCCATAACATCGGCTGAAAGTTAAGCCCAGCTAAAGTAGGACATAATACATTGTTTCAAGGAGCATGTGGGGTTGTAATTGAATTAGTTCAATCACTGACTTTGTAACATTTTCTCCCTTCACCGGAGGTACTTCCCTCCGATCCCTTCACCATAGGTGCTTTCCTCCCCTTACCGGAGGTGTTTCCCTCCATTCACATGAGGTGTACGAGATGGCGTCGCCTTCGCCACGGTACTTGAGAAGGCTTCGACGTGAGCAAGGCAACTGCTCGAAGATTTGCTTCCGAAAGTGGATGAGTCAAAGACGCCGCAAGGCTTGTGCTTCCATGGATATAAATGTAACATTTTCTCCCCTCACCGAAGGTGCTTCCCTCCGATCCCTTCACCATAGGTGCTTTCCTCCCTTTACCGGAGGTGTTTCCCTCCCTTCATAGGAGGTGTCCGAGATGGCGTCGCCTTCGTCACGGTACTTGAGAAGGCCTCGACGTGAGCAAGGCAACTGCTCGAAGATTTGCTTCCGAAAGTGGATGAGTCAAAGACGCCGCAAGGCTTGTGCTTCCATGGATATAAATGTACTAGATTAACTTGAAAATTTCAGTAGTCTTGTCAACACTTGTAAACATCCCCATAAAAAAAACATTGTTTCAAGGAAGTTCTTTATCAAAAAAAAAAATCTTGAAAGGAAGTTTTTATTTTTATTGTTTATGGATATTCTTGAAAGGAAGTTGAATGTCACAATTATATTATAATACTCTTCAAATTTGTTTACACAATCTCTAATCGTAACTTGAGAATTTGAAGTCTTAATTTCAACTATTAGACCAAGATACATATAATGGGACCAATTCTTCTGCAAAAAATCTCTCCTTCATAATTATTTTTAGGCTGAATTGGCCCTTCATCTCATTTGAATATGCACTGGAGATCAGATCAAAAGCCTGAGACGACGACATATATATAAAGATCCAATAACAAAATGCTGGATTTTCAGCAAAGATTTATTCATTCTCTGTAAAGCTAAAATCAAATTTATGTACTGAAATTTAATGTCTAATGACAATGAGTAATATAACCCAAGAAAAAGGTGGGTTATATATCAACTTGTAGCTTCTAAATCTAAAAAGATCACTGGTAAAAAAACACAAGAGACTAGCGCAAGCTGCATCAAATCAGGGACATATACAAGCAGCCACACCACACAGATTCACTGGTTAAGGCCAAAGTTTTGATACCTAAAATGCGCATCCTCACAAACTAGATGGTTTCATTGCTGCGGCGTATCTACAGTGGTTATATCGTGGATGCTTGGCCTCTTTCTCTTCTTATATTTCTTCTCTTTCTTTTTTTGGTGCTCAAAATACTTCTGTGCATGACTTGCAACTTGTATCCCTGTTTTAGTCATCACGCAATATCGTGAAATGCCCCTCCAATCACCCTTGCCATACTCTTGAAGACCACGGAGGAATAACCTTCGATAAAGAAAAAAAACTTATTCAGGAATATGAATAAAACAGACATTTGTTTAACAAAAGCTTTTTCCGTCGACATTGCATGAACAGCCATATCAACAGTTTCGCACACTCAAAGTACTTGGCCTCAACAAACAAATCTGCTTAGTCTCAGTTGTAGTTCTAGTTATCAACCACCCAATTATAACAGCTATCAATGCGTGACCTTAACTTAATTATGCAAACTAGTCCAAAGGGACAAAACTGGGTCTCAGATCATGAGTCATATGACAAGTCCAAATTCCGAATTTTGAACGTCTAGACAGTAAGTTATTTTGTATACAGATAAAACACATTTATAATCTTAACCGTAGGATCCGGACACTACAAAGGAGGAGATTATACCGTAACATGCAACAAAATGTCTAACTGCTTACATTTGCATAACTCTAAACTTAGTTTCTGGTCAATATTCCATAAGAAAGCATGTTTCAAATTATCAAGTATTCATTTTTTTTTTCCGGAAGATTTAACCTACACAAATCAGGATTGATCAAGACATCCTAACAAAGGTGATGTATATCTCAATCATTCTCTACTTTCTTAACAAGAATTCAATCACATCCGTTATAACGCGCATTCATCACAACAAGAACTACCGTGTGCAAACATGCCAGTGTAATAACAATATGAATCTAACATGTAGTCAATACTATTAAATTCTTCGAGACTTTCCAATTGAGCTTCTAAAACTTTTCACTAAAAATAAATAACAACATATATATATATATATATACCTGTGCTCTTCCTCAGTCCATGGCGTCCCCTTCTTATAATTCGGCAACTTGATCAACCCTGCATCGATCAGACATACATCGTGCAACAGCTTTTCATAGTGCTCCTTCACCTCTTCCACCGACTTAAACTCCATACTGCTTGCTATTTTCTCCCACCGATCAGGCTCCGTCTCAGGATACGTCACAAGCAGGGTCTCGAACAGCTTCTCTTCCAACCAAGTCCACGAGGTGGATGAAGAAGACATGGCGAAATCTTGATGATTTTCTCGCCGAAGATGGTGGTGACTGTACGTGCGATATTTCAAGATTGGGTCACAAGTCCAAATTCAAAATTTTGAACTATATCTAAACAGTGTACGTACGTAGCCAACGCAGCATTGATCTTTTATGTTCTCTAATTTCTTCGTTTGCGAATCACATCTATCCGATATAACGACACGCTTTCATCACAACAAGAACTACCGTGCAAATCATACCTGTGCTCTGCCGCCTCAGTCCATGATTTGCCCTTCGTACTGATCTCACATTTCCCCTGATCCCCAGCTGTCGGCTCCTTGCTTATCTCATCTACATAATTTGGCAACTCCGTCAACCCTGCATCGATCATACTTACATCGTGCAACAGCGTTGTTTCAAAGTGCTCCTCAACCTCTTCCGCCGACTTAAACACCATACAGCTAGCTATTTTCTCCCACCGATCAGGCTCCGTCTCAGGATACTTCACGAGCAGTTGCTCGAACAGCTTGTCTTCCGAACGAGTCCACGAGGTGGATGACATGGCGAAATCGGTTTTTAGTGAAGTGGCGATTTTGGCGCCGAGGATGGTGACTGTGCGATATTTCAAGATTCAGATTTTGAATGTGATTTTCTTGCAGTGGAATTTGAAAATGCGTTCGTTTGAAATGAATTCGATGCTCCAATTTTATACATCATTTTTTTTATTAGGATTTTACACCTCAGTTAATTTTTTATTTAACTTTTATTTTTATTTTTGTAAAATTCTTAGTTGTATAATATTTAATTTCAAAATATCTTCTCCCAACTTTTTTTTGTTGATACATGGGTTAGTTTGTTAGTGTTAGTGGGGATTCGAACCCGAGCACCAGCGGTGTTGAACGAGTGTGCCTCCACCAGTCCACAACTCAATCTCCGAATTAAGTCACATGAAGTCGAGCTAAAAACAACCAAATAAGTAAACGATGTGGTTCTGTGTGTTTTACAATAAAACTGTGTAGTATTGATACAAAGACGTTGCATAGTTTTTAAATGGTCAATTATTAACTTAGGAGTTTATATTAATAAAACTACATAATTTTAATATCATTTTATCAAAACTACATTATTTTCGATTGACTGTTTATAGTTTGGTATAATTTTATGTATCATTTTATCAAAATTACATCATCTGATATGAATCCTTATAAACCCTAAGCAACAAATAAATATAGTATATAATTTGGCTGAACCAAACAGCCCACTAATGAGAAGACTAATCGGCCCACAAACAAGGCCCAATTATAATACTCTTTACAATTTCTTTACACAATCTCTAATTGTAATTTGAGAATTTGAAGTCTCATTAGATCAAGATACACATTCAAATCTGCATGACACGTGTCTCTTTAGTATAGTTAAATTTGAACGCTTAGACACTACGTAGCACAACAACGACTTAGATGAATCGGAATTTTAAATTTATTAGCCTCGTCATCGTCATCGTCATCGTCATCATCATCATCTGTTGTGGCCGTTCCAAAGAGCATGACAGGGGTGGCGCGGTTGTATGGCCGTTTAGATGCCTTCGCTAACACAGGCATTTGATACAAATAATTTTAATTTTAGGTGGTAAAGAAATTTGTCGATATAAAATAACTTACATGAAGTCGCACATGTTAGATGAATTTTAAGATTATTTACCAAAATATTTTACATTATTGATTCGATCTTCAAACTTTATATTTGTTGTTCTTGATGTCCACGTCCTCCTTGATTAGCCTTGTGATGACTTTCTTGACGCCTTGTCTATCATTGCGTCTACTTACAAATAAGATAGAGTATTGTGGTACGTAGGTTTCTTATCACAATATACATATTTATACTAAAATTTTTGTCCATCAAACCATTCTACTTTCCTACATTATTGATCCGAGATTTTGAAAAGGTAAATAATCTTCCGAAGGCGAGGGTATTTTCCTTTGCGTTCATTCTTCAATCAAGGATTTATCCAGTTCGCATTCAAAAGAGCGACGTACGGCTGAGGTTTTTCTCTTTCAAAAAAAAAATGTATGTAAACTAATAAACGCCTTCTCAATTAATTAATAAGGTACTAGATAAAACTTTCGATCGAACCAATTCACTCCGTTCACTGTTGATTTGAGATTTTTCAATAGTTAGATAGTTTTCCGAAAATGGGAGTACTTTTCTTTTTCCTCGACTTTTATGTGTCTTATTAATGAAACTAAATTACAAACGTATTATTTGAACTATCGTCTGATTTCAAATTAGCTATCAGACTTTTCAATTTTTACTTTAATATTTTTTGCATTAATTTGTACATTTTGCTTCCAAATTTGAAATGTCATCGAATTTTAAGGTCGAAAATTTATGAATTCGATTAAAGAATTATTTTAATTTTGTCAGAATTATTTTTACTGTGATTAGTGATAAGATATATTTGATAAAAAGCAGTCACTGAGTTTAAAATTGAAAAGAATTCGATAACTAATTTGAAATCATGCGATAATACGTAAAATTATAGAATGACTGCATCAGCTATAATAGGGGTGATGTATAACAGGGGTGATGTACGAGATGGATAATTAGAAACAACATCATATTTAAAGGAGAAAGCTGTAACATGGACTGCATTATCAGGAGCATCATATGAGCATTGAAAATTAAAATAGGAGGTCTAAACTACACCAACAATATGGTCCATTATGATGTTGGTTGATTAGTATGGGTATGTCCTAATGCCTATTTTTGAAAGGCGTTTTTGTAAGGCATTTAAGGTCTGGAGTCTGGTTGCTTTGTTTTGTTAGCAGGGGGTTGTACATTATTTTTGAGTAATGATATCATCTTTTATTTATAGAAAACATAACAAGAAATACATCATGTGTACATTGTATACTCTGTGTGTGTAGAAAAGTAAAAGATGATGATGATCGCAGAACGATGCCGGAGAGTGCGACGGAGCAGACGAGATTGGGTGAAAAACCCTGACTTGTTCATTAAGCAACAAAAGGAATCAAATGTCTGTTTTAAATAGCAGACATTTGAAAGTTTTACAATTTACACAAAGGTCCCTGAACTAAACAATAAAGACAGCAATACATAACTCGGCTATCCGCCCGGCTGACCGACCAGCTATCCGCCCGGCTATCCGCCCGGCTGGGCACTCGGCTATCCGCCCGGCTGAACATGCTGAGAAGCTTCAATACCCCCCCTCAAGCCCAACATATGAAGCTTGTTTGAGATGTTGAGCTTGCTGGATAGGATGAGAAGTTGATCAGCTGGTAAGGCCTTTGTGAACAGGTCTGCTGGTTGCTGAGAAGTGGGCACAAAGCAGGGCGAAACAAAACCAGAAGCACAATGTTGGCGCACAACATGACAGTCGAGTTCAATATGTTTGGTCCTCTCATGAAATACAGGATTTCTTGCAATATGCATGGCTGCCATATTGTCACAATATAGAGAGACAGGAGTAGGAACAACCACCTGCAAGTCAAGCAAGAGCCGATGAAGCCAAGACAATTCACAACAAACATGAGCCATGGCCCTATATTCTGCCTCAGCAGAGGACCTGGATACCACACTTTGCTTCTTTGATTTCCAAGAGACAAGAGCACCACCTAAGAGAACTGAGTAGCCTGAAATGGACTTCCTTGTTAAAGGACAGGCTGCCCAATCTGCATCACAGTAGGCCTCTAATCTCAACTGTTGATTACTTGGATAGAAGATACCTTGAGCTGGAGTACCTTTTAAGTAGCTGAGAACCTTGTGAGCAGCAGTTAAATGGTCTTCAGTTGGCTTGTTCATGAATTGACTCAGAATGTGAATTGGATATGCAAGATCAGGCCTTGTATTTGTCAGATATATCAACTGACCAACCAGTCTTCTGTAGGATGTGGGATCAGCCAACTCAGGAGCAGTAGAAAGACTGAGTTTATGCTTAGAGTCCATGGGAACAAGAGAAGGTTTGCAAGCCAATAAGCCTGCTTTTGAAATGAGCTCCAAAGCATACTTCCTCTGATTGAGAAACAGCCCCTCTAAAGATCTGGCCACCCCAAAGCCAAGAAAATACCTCAACTGACCAAGGTCTTTAATTCTGAAAAGATCATGAATGTATGCCTTTACTTGTTGCATAAGGCTGGCTGATGTCCCAGTAAGAATCACATCATCAACATACACAAGTAAAGCCAAGAAATTACCATCATTGTTGTAGGTAAAAAGGGAGTAGTCATTGAGACTTTGAGTAAAGCCAAAACTGAGTAAAGAGTCACTGAACTTGGATAACCATTGCCTTGGAGCTTGTTTTAGACCATATAAACTCTTGAGCAATCTAAAGACTTTGCCCTGAGCTTTCTCAGTTTTGAAGAACCCAGGAGGTGGAGTCATATAAACTTCCTCATGGAGATCACCATGGAGAAAGGCATTATCAACATCAAGTTGATATAAGGGCCAATCCTTGGAGACTGCAACAACAAGTAAGCTTCTAACAGTATTCATCTTCACCACAGGAGCAAAAGTTTCATGATAGTCCAAGCCTTCCATTTGAGAAAAGCCTCTAGCAACCAACCTTGCTTTATATCTTTCAATAGAACCATCTGACCTTCTTTTGACTCTATAAACCCACTTGGAACTGACAGGATTCTTGCCAGTGGGAAGATCAGTGATTTCCCAAGTGTGGTTAGCCTGAAGAGCATCCAACTCTTTATGCATAGCATACATCCATGCTTTGTCTTTACAAGCTGAAGTATAGCAAGTAGGCTCAGTGTCTGTGAGCACCTGAAGAGCATAGTGTTGCATAGAAGGAGAGCATTTAGAATAGTTCACATACTGGTGAATAGGATATTCATACTTGGTACCCAAGACTGTGTTACAGACATAGTCCCTAAGAGTGACATTTTTGTCTTTGGAGCCTAGCAGACCTTCTTGGGACACTTGGTCTTGGAGGAGCTTGGGGCTGAGTTGGATTGACATTTGATCTTGGATTGACAGTGACACCAGAATCATGCAAAATAGGTGCTGGAGGAAGAGGAGGGTCAACAGCAAACTCAGCAGCTGAAGTAGTACAATTGGGTAGAGGAACAGTAACTGTTTTAGGTAAATGAACAGTATCTGAACCTGAACCATGAGAAACTAAATTCTGTTTTTGATCTTCAACAAAAGGAAAAACATCTTCAATAAATGTAACATCCCTTGACACATATGTAACATGATTCTGATGATCAAAAACTTTATATCCCTTTTGACCAAAAGCATAACCCAAGAAAGTACAAGGAACTGCCCTAGTGTCAAACTTTGATTTTCCAGGACTGATGTTAGTCATGTAACAAAGGCAGCCAAAAACTTTCATATGGGAATAGTCAGGCTTTCTTTGAAATAAGACTTCAAAAGGAGTAGTACCTTGTAAGACTAAGGAGAGAAGCCTGTTAATGATATAGGTGATGAGTCGAATTCTCGACACATTTACATACTCATTTACGAAGAGTTTTGGTCCATTCCCGATGCTAATTCGATGCCATGACCCTCTTTCTTGCTATTTCAGGTGAGAAACATACTTTACGGTTCCCGGGTTCAAAAAGATCAACTCTCACAGAAAACCGAAGTTTCGGAGCAAAATATGGTGTTTCGGGCAAAACGGGACAACCCGACCTCTGCGGCGTATTTTGGGCATACAGATCTCATACGGTGTCCGATTTGGTTGATTCAAAGCTTGTTGGAAAGCTAACTCAAAGGGCTACAACTCTTGAGTTCAAGCCAAGACCTAATTCGGACGTTAAGACCTCAAAACAGCCGCTGTAAAATCGCCCGAGTCTGCAGAAGCTCGCCCGAGCACCAGCATATCTCCTCTCGCCCAACGCTCGCCCGAGCGTGACCGCGCTCGCCCGAGTCTCCTCTGCTGCGTGCTCTGCTCCATTTCACACTCAAGACTCGCCCGGATAAGTCGACGATCGCCCGAGCATTTGCCACGCTCTCCCGAGCGCTCGCCCAAGTGTTCCCAGCGCTCTCCCGAGCCTTCTCATGTCATCCATGCCCCCAGCGCGCTAGCACTCTCGCGCTCGGCCAAGCGTCACCAACACTCGCCCGAGCTTCCCCTCAAAAATCTGATTTTCCCTTTTGGCATAAATTGACAACTTGGATTTTGGGCAAATTATCAAGATTCGAGCTAGGGTTTTTGGGGGACAAAATCAAGGGTTTCTAGAGAGAACAAGCTACCAAGGCAAGCAAAGGAGGATCATCCATTGAAGATTGAAGATCTTTGGTTTATTCTTTCCATTGTATCTTCATATATGTACTCAATACAATTTGTGTTTGTCTATGAACATGATTTGTGAGTAGTGTTTTGTATTCTAGGATCCTATGGATCTTATGTGTGTTTATACTCCTTATCTATTATGAATCAATGTTAGAATAACATGTTTGGATGATTGTGAATCTACTTGGATGAAATGTCAACTTTATGCCCACCAAGTGTTTGATAAAATGCCTAAGTGGTCTAGAAACATGAATTTGAGGTTGAGTGCTCTAGCGAGCGAGACTAAGAGTTCTAGAATGAAAGTAGAATCACCCTTGCTTGATGACAATCACTAGCGTGACTCATTTTAGCATTGAGATAGGTTTGATCTTAAACCGCTCATTGGCTATTGATCATTGAGCTAGCACTAATGATTGAGAACCTTGAGTAGGACGTGAGCTAACAACATCTAGCGATTGAAGCTCACGTGCGAGGTGCTTATTCCTTAAATCAAGTAACAACATCTAGCGATTGAATTTGGTTTAATAGATGCACGCCTTAATCTAATCATCTAAAACAAGTATCTTGCATGAAATTGAATTCTTGGAGTCTAAAACACACATGAGTGAAGTAGTTCCCTAGAGTACACCTTTTGCCTTGGTAGTGACATTATCTCTAGATCCCTTAGTTTGTTTACATTGTTTATATCCATTTTCTTTAGTTACTTCATCAAAACCAACCTTTCGCAATCGGATAGACTTATCGGAACGAAATCGAATAGTGCTCATAAGTTTAAACTTGCTCCTTGGACGACCCGGTACTTGGGGGGCCATTTTGAACGTTGTGTTTTTAGTACAAGTCAAAAACAATTTATAATGACCGGTAAGTACCGGGTCGTCCAAGGAGCAATTGTAAACTTAGGATCACTATTCAATTTTACTCAATAAGTCTATTTCCAGTTGGTTGTGAGAAATGTGATTATCAATTATCGAACAATGATTAATACGATGTAAAGGTTGTTTTCAAGATTTTAAAAGGCGTTCCTAGGGTACTACTTCCCTCCTTGGTGCATTCAACTCTCAAAGGTTCAATTTCATGCAAGAACGAATAATGTAAATGATAGATTTAGGCGTGTCCCTATTAAATCAAATTCAATCGCTAGATGTTGTTATTCGATTTAAGGGGAAGACACCTCGCTCGTGAGCTTCAATCTCTAGATATTGTTAGCTCATGTCCTACTCAAGGGCTTTCAATCATCAACGCTAGTTGAGTAATTGATAACCAATGAGCGGTTTTAAGATCAAGCCTATCTCAATGCCAAATTGAGTCATGCTGATGATCGCCACTTGACAAGGGTGAATTTACTTCATTCTAGAATCATTAGTATCGTTCGCTAGAGCACTCTACTTCAAATTCATGTTTCTAGTCCACTTAGGCATTTTATCAAACACTTGGTGGGCATAGAATAGACATTTAGTCCAAGTAAATTCACAAATCATAACAAGTCTTCATTCATGCATATAATCAATAGATAAACGAGTTTTGTACACCAAGGAGGTCCATAGACCCCTAGAAACTAAGGGGACTACTCACTACTCATGTTCATAGACAAACAATAGTAGTTTTGTTACAAGGAAAATGAAGAAAAACACAAGGAAGTGTAGGACTTAGAGTGAAGAATCCCCCTATATCCTTGGAGTGCTTCGATTTGATGTGTTGATCTTCAAAACCCTTGAACTTGTCTCCAAAAACCCTCCAAAATCCTTGATATTCATGCCCAAAACGAAACTTTCTATTTATAGCCAAACCCTAAAATTCTTGCCTTTCAGGAGACGCTCGCCCGAGCATAATGCCCGCTCGGCCGAGCGCGATGGTAGTCGAGTGCTGGAAACCGCAGGGCATTGAAGACTCGGCCGGGGCTTGATGGAATGCGTCCGAGCGCGGAGTGGGCTGAAGAACGGGGAGCTCGGGCGAGCGAGGCTTTATCCAGGCGAGCGGCGAGGTCATCCGAGCGCTGCACAGAATAAACCCGGGCGAGCGAGAGGGATGCTCGGGCGAGCCCTGGATTTGACGAAAGGCACTCGGCTGGTGAGGGACATGCTCGGGCGAGCGGCATTGATGCCCGGGCCAGCGGCATGTACTTTGTATGAGAATTCTTCATTTTTGGCCCGAAACTTTGATTTCCTTCGAAAATTGGTACTCTTAAGTTCGGGGACCATGAAATCGGTTTCTCACCTGAAATAGCAATAAAGAGGGTTAAATGACGTCAAAAGAGGCTCGGAATGAACCAAAACATCTAGTAAAGGTGGGAGGAGAATAGTCGAGAAATCGACTTATCAATAGGTGGATGTAAGAATACAATCTCCCCACAGATAATCAGGAACTTGTGACTGAAACTTGATAGCCCTGGCAACCTCAAGAAGGTGCCTATGCTTTCTTTCAACAACACCATTTTGCTGAGGACTATAGGCACATGAGGTTTGTTGAACTCAGCCTTGAGCTTTAAGAAAATTAGTGACTTTAAGACTTAGGAACTCAGCCCCATTATCAGTTCTAACGGTCTTGATAAAAATCCCAAATTGAGTCTGAATCATCAGGTAGAAGTGAATTAGGTGATCAGCAGCCTCACCCTTGGTTTTCATCAGATAAGTCCAAGTAAGCCTAGACATATCCTCCACTATGGTCAAAAAATACTTCATGCCAGTGAGAGTAGGCTCCTTATAAGGACCCCAAATATCAATATGCACAAGTTGAAAAGGGGATTTACTGATGGTAGTACTCATAGGAAAAGAAAGTCTTGTTTGTCTAGCTTTAGGACAAACAGAGCAATGTAACTGAGAATCTTTACAACTGAAATCAGGAATGGAATGTTTCAAAGTATTTTGTAATTTGACAAAAGGAACATGTCCTAGTCTGTAATGCCAAAGGGTAGCCAGCTTGGAGTGCTTCTCAACAGCAAGACAGCTTGAAGATTCAACAGATTTGAAATGATACAATCCTTCCACCAAGTCACCAGTCCCTAGTAAAATCTGACTTGCTTGGTCCTGTATAGAGCAACCTTCTTCAGTGAATTCAACCTTCAACTGGGCATGCTCAACAAGCTTAGCAACAGATAACAAATTAAATCTGATGTGAGGAACTAATAAGACACCAATCAGCTTTATTGACTTATTCAGCTCACAAGTACCAGAATGAGTAACTAAAACTCTCTTGCCATTAGGTAGAAGAACACTACTAGGCACTGATAAGGGATTAATATGAGACAAAAGGTGAGCATGAGGAGTAATGTGATCAGTAGCACCACTATCAATTACCCAAGTATGTTGACTCACTATGACTGAGGAGAAACAAGCAATACCTGCAATATGATCTGTGGAATGAGATCCACTGTCACCTAGAAAGCTCATAAGCCTATTGAGTTGGTCTTGAGTCATTTGCAAAGAGCTGATCTGAACAGCAGAAGGCTCATTTGTGACTAACTCCTTGTCTTTTGTCCCTGCATGAGACTCAGCAACAACATTGTTAGCTGCAGCCCTATGACTCTTGTTGTTTGAACCACCATTCCTATTGTTAGTAAACTTGTAGCCAGGAGGATAACCATGCAACTTATAGCATGTTTCCTTCTCATGCCCCTGTAGCTGGCAGTGAGTACAGAAGAGAGACTTCTTGTTCATATTTTGATTAGGATATCTGCTCCCTTGGCCCCTATTCTGAGTACCAGAAGACTGATTCTGCTGAGAGTGAGAGGAATTGCCACCAGACTGTCCAGAGAAATTTGACTGACCAAATTGATTTGCATACAAGGCTGACATTTCAGTAGGGCCACTTCTCTTGGCTTTTCTTTGATTCTCTTCTTGAACAAGCTGCTTGAGCACTCTTTGAGGGATGGTGAAGGACGCATTTGCAGAATGTTGGATCTAGTGGTGATGTACATTTCATTGAGGCCCATAAGAAACTTCATTCGTCTATCCCTCAGTTTCCTTTCAGTTGAGCACTTTGTAGCCTTACACCTTGTACCAAGCTCACAAGAAATCTCTTCGGTTAATGCATCTTCATCACCCCAAAGCTGAATCAGTTTGTTGTAATATTGAGCAATAGTCTTGTCTTCTTGCATTAGCATAGCAATTTCATGTTGAATAGAGAATACACCGAAATCATTAGAACCTGAGAATCTTTCTTCAAGATCTTCCCATGCTTGCATACAATTGGCAGCGTGAATCAAAGACGATCCGATTTCGGGAGAAACAGAGTGGATGATCCAAGATAAAATCACATTGTTACACTTGTCCCATCGCGCACCTTGATACGCATCAGCGGGCCTTGGGAATTGACCACGAACGAAACCGAGCTTCATTTTGATGCCTAAGGACATCTCCATGGATTTACGCCAATTCAAGTAGTTCTGATCACCAACCAGAGGTTGAGAAACTAAAGATGTCGCATCATTTTCATTGCTGCCAACAAACAGAGGATCGTCGGCTAGGTGAGTGACACCAGTAACCGGAACACCATCAGAAGTAATGATCGGAGGACCAGACGCCGTCGTAGCGGACGGATCATGAGCGGAAGTCGTCATGACGAGAAAACCAGAAAAGTCGCAAACTCAAGCAAAGAAATGTAGCAATCAACAATCAGAGCACAAGAAACGTACCGGATCACGACTGCACCTCTGATACCATGTAGAAAAGTAAAAGATGATGATGATCGGAGAACGATGCCGGAGAGTGCGACGGAGAAGACGAGATTGGGTGAAAAACCCTGACTTGTTCATTAAGCAACAAAAGGAATCAAATGTCTGTTATAGCAGACATTTGAAAGTTTTACAATTTACACAAAGGTCCCTGAACTAAACAATAAAGACAGCAATACATAACTCGGCTATCCGCCCGGCTGACCGACCAGCTATCCGCCCGGCTGGGCACTCGGCTATCCGCCCGGCTGAACATGCTGAGAAGCTTCAATACCCCCCCCCCCCCTCAAGCCCAACATATGAAGTTTGTTGTTGTTCAGTTGTTGATGTTTCGGCCTTCCGGGTTCGGTCTTCAGCTGCTGGGTCCGGAAATGGCGATGCTGCCCTCTACAAGGGAGCTTGTACATGTGACGTGAAGCAGCACAACTGTTGATTTTAAAGGGGGGACGATTGTATGACTATGGATGCTATTGCTAGCTAAGCAAGATCGCTATAGCTAGATAAGCAGGAATTCACACAATATCCTGGTCCAGACTGGATGATTTTCTTTTAATTCATGTTGTTTGTCTAGTTTTAGTCATCTTATAAGTCTTTTATGGCTTTGTACCCCTATCGGGAAAAAAATAGTAGAGGTATATAGATAGATAAAAGTTTACCGGTCTATTCAAATCAGTCCATTCACTATAGATTCGAGATTCTGAAAGTATATATAGTCTTTCCAATATGTGAACACTTTGTATTTTGGAAAGATTATTCTGAATAATTTGACGGAAAAATTAGCATATTTCAGAACAATTTGCAATGTGACAACTTCTTAAAGGCTTAAAATTGACGTTTAAAAGGAAAGTTTAGACCTTATATCTTCTCCTCTCAAAACAATATGGTATCATCGTTCACTATAAATTACGTATATATATACCCAATTACCCAAAACCAATACAGTATCGACAGTATTAACTAATTATATCCCTCATTTAATAATGCGAAAGTAAAAACTAAAAAGAGAAACAATGATACATCAAAGTGAAATATTAAATTCAAACTTTGAAACTTAATGATCCTTTTACACTGAGATTAAGAACTACATGAATGAACAACTATTGCAAATTAAATACACTAAAGTAGCCTTATAAAGAAAAAACACTATAAAGTAGCACAAGAAATTATACCACGAGTTTAAATAGCTTTTTTGTTTAAGAAAACTGACAAATAGGGGTATGAAATACCACAAATAACTGTTGAAAGTGACAATTAAGCATGTAATCAGGACGACGATACCATCCGGAAGTCAATTCCAGAAAAAACCTGTCGTCGGAAAAATAAAGGGACTCGCTCTTCCAATCGATATTGTCCCAAAAAGAAAGATACAAATTTTGTTTGGCCTTGATCCTTGTTTTTTTTCTGTTTCCTTTTCCAATAATAAAATGTTATCCTTTGTTTAAAAAAAGAAAAAAAGAGGTAAGTTCAAAAAAAATTAATTGACATGTAATGATTAACAATAGAATATCACTCCCTTCAATAGTTTTATTTTCTCACAAGTTAACCGTGTTAATTGATTCGTAACTATATTATGTTTGTTAATTGTTATATGTCAATTAAAATTTTTGAAATTCAAAGTTATGTGTTATAGAGGTTGATACATATTGGATTCGAGACAAACACTTCAATAGATTGAAAAACGGTACGGAATAGTGGCAATGTGATTAAGAGTTTGTTCTTTTCAACTCAAATCAACACAGAAATGAACCATAGTGTTCTAAATTAAGTTTAATTTTCTTTAAACATCTTGTTAAGGTCTTAAACATATTAAATAACAAAATCAAAATATTTAACCCTTACAACATATTCTTAAATTATTGAGACGAATTCACTTTTATTTCATTGAAATTCAGACCAACCATTTTTTGAAAAAAATTCCCAATTTAACTAAAATTAAAATTTTGTTTCTCGTGTGGCCGATTTCCAAATTCGTTTTCCAAAATGGTCATATTCCTTCGGCGCTGTTGTCAACGGTGCCTAAGACTAGTAGCGTTGTTGGCGACATCGCCTTATGCCTAGTCTAATTTTTATTCTATATAATTACGAGCTGATGTGGAAATTTTTTAGGCGATGTTGAGATATTTTCTCATCTTAGATGACGAAAAAAATTGAGAGAGAAAATATAAGAAAATATATCTCATTTTAGTAACCGCGCCTAAAAAATATTGTCACATAAGCGTAAGATGATGTATTGATGTGCAAATGGCACTATTTGTTTTAAGCATCATTGCCAAGAACGTCTAAGGGAATGTGATTATTTTGAAAAATAAATTTGAAAATTAACCGCATAGGAAAATATAATTCTGATTTGAGCTAAATTAGAAATTTTTCCCATTTTTCCATTAAACAGATCCGTAATAAAATCTCATCAGTCGACAACAACAATACAATACAAGAATGAAATTAAGAAAATAATAAATAAAATAAAATATGACTCGCCTTTCTGAATAAGATGGGAAGCTCTCTGCTTTCTTCCGTAACGCAAAAAAAAAAAGAGCCTCCTCATCTTCCTCTCCATCTCTTTAAACCGCTTCACACCGCCACCTCCAAAAAACCACACCCCAAAATCCCACCACCATGTCCACCGCCGCCGTCACTTCCTCCTCTTCTTCCTTCTCCAGCTTCAAATCCTACACCAAAGCCCTCTCCCAAACCCACACCCGTCTCGCCATCCGCGCCTGCTCCGTCTCCACCTCTTACGACGAGATGAGCCGCGTCAGAGCCCGATCAGGCCCGGACATGCGCAAATCCCTCAAATGGTTCGATTTAATCGGACTCGGTATCGGCGGTATGGTCGGCGCCGGCGTCTTCGTCACCACCGGCAGAGCTAGCCACTTGTACGCTGGTCCTGCTGTCGTTCTCTCCTACGCCATTGCCGGTCTCTGCGCTCTCCTCTCTGCTTTTTGCTACACTGAGTTCGCAGTCGATATGCCCGTCGCTGGCGGCGCCTTCAGTTACCTCCGCGTCACTTTCGGTACCAAAAAAATCCAACCTTTTTTGATTTTTCACACTCCGATTACGAAATTAATAAATGAAAAAAACAAAAAAACTGATTTTGTTGTTGCAGGGGAGTTTGCGGCATTTTTTACGGGAGCGAATCTCGTGCTGGACTACGTTCTGTCAAACGCCGCCGTTTCGAGAAGCTTCACGGCGTATCTCGGTACAGCAATCGGCGTCCCTTCCGCGAAATGGCGTATAACAATCTCATCGCTTCCCAAAGGCTTCAACGAAATCGATCTTCTTGCCGTCGCCGTCATCATCATCATCACCCTCATCATCTGCTACAGGCAAATCTCATCCCACACGCAAAAATCTTATCCAATCGAACTTTGAGCCCATTCCTAAAGCTGGCTCTGTTTTTTTTATGTGTTCAGTACTAGAGAGAGTTCGGTGGTCAACATGGCGTTGACCGTTCTGCACATTGCGTTCATAGCCTTTGTGATCGTGATCGGATTTTGGAAAGGGGAGTGGAGGAACTTCACCCACCCGGCGGATCCGACCCGATTTCCTTCTGGGTTTTTTCCGTATGAAGCTCACGGAGTTGTGAAAGGAGCTGCTATGGTGTACTTGAGCTACATTGGATACGACGCCGTTTCGACCATGGCTGAGGAGGTCCATGACCCGGTTCACGACATTCCGGTTGGCGTTACCGGGTCGGTTGCAGTTGTTACTGTTCTTTATTGCTTGATGGCTGCATCCATGAACAAACTGATCCCTTACGACCTGGTAATTATAATTAGTTAATTATTTTATTAATTTCTAATAATAATATTGAATTTGGATTAAGTGGTGGATCATGAATTCATGATCAATGAAGCTGTTTGGTTATTGCAGATTGATGAGGAGGCGCCATTCACGGCAGCGTTCAACGGTGGATGGAGTTGGGTTTCAAATGTGATTGGAGCTGGGGCGAGTTTTGGGATATTGACATCTTTGTTAGTGGCGATGTTGGGGCAGGCGCGTTACATGTGCGTGATCGGGCGGTCGAATGTAGCACCTGCTTGGTTTGCTAAGGTGCATCCTAAGACATCAACTCCCGTCAATGCCTCGGTTTTCTTGGGTATGGATATCTAATTTGTTCAAATATTTCAGTTTTGTTAGACTAATTTCCATCCTAAGTAGCTTAGAAAAATGACTATTTATTTCATTATTTGTTGGTGAAATAATGGGATGAGATAACAACGGAAAAACATGTTTAGTTTCAATGAAAAAAAGGAATTTGCTGTTACTAGAAAGGCAGGCTGCTTTTGTGAAATAAAGCTGATTAGCTCAGGTTGAAAATCTAGTACAAAGTTGATGCCTATCAAATAATCAAATAGTGAAGAGTTAGTCTTATTGTGACCTAGGATTAGTTATAGGTATGGACAATTTAGCAAGGCTCTTCTACCTATAGTAAAGTTGTAGACTTAGTGGATAAAAATGTTTATCTGCTAGGTCTTTAATGTTTATTTTTGCATTTGCGCTTGAAAAACTAATCAAGAGTTTATGACTATGCCTTCATTTTCACATTGAGTGTTGGTTGTTTCTTTCTCTTTTAACATGGACATATGAAATTGCCTGCACATGAGGTCTCGTTTTGTAACATACATCTGAAAGGAAGTAAGGAACCCCATCCATAGAGATAAATGTAGGACCCTGTGGATATGAACATGGATTAAAATTCGGATAGGGCCGGCATCATTGAAATGCGTGTAAGGATGTTTTTGTGGTCACAGACGACAATCGGTTCGTTTGTGGGACCTGACCGAACCGTTTCGGTTGTGGGTTAAGATTAGGCTGAGCTTTGTCGGGTTCTGATCACCCATCCAACAAGTCATGGTCATGGCTAGCAGCGTCATACATGTGGTCCTAAAATGTCTTCTTGTGGGGTCCTAACGCTGACCTTGGTTAGAACTTGACTATTCTTTTAGCTTTAGAATATCTTCAGCTTAAGATTGTGCTAGAGACTTGGGTGGATCCTACTTATTAAACGTTGAAATTGTAGAATAAGTTTTCTTCATAAATTGAAAAAAAAATCATAATGTAGACTAGTTTCATTCCCGTGTTTAAGAATTCAATGGCCACTATTAATAATTAGTTGGACTGTAACGTGAAAAGTGTTGTTTTGGATCAGGAAAAGTGGGATTGATGTAATATGTTTTTGTCTGTAACGCTTCAATGCGGCATTATGAACCTCATGAATGACGTGGTTTGCTTTTTATTTGTTTTGTCGTGTTTGTTATTGTCGTTGTGGTTCGTATAAGTTGTTTGTGAGGATGTGTTAGGACCCATTTGTTTAGTAGTACTATGGAACGATGAATTTGGGGGTTGTAGTGAGAGGGACGTGAGATCACAAGCATGCTACTTTGATCACTCCTTTTTGTGAAATAACACCATAAAGTGTGCCTGTGTCATTAGCCACTCGCGCCAAGATTTATTTTGTATTTATACATTTTTATTAAATGTGTATGTGTCGAATACTTGTGTTTTTATTCTTGGTTATAAGCTAAAGTTCGTTGTTTGAATTATCCAGGACTTTTGACGGCCATCATATCACTTTTTACTGATCTAGATATTCTCCTCAACCTGGTGTCCATCGGGACGCTCTTCGTCTTCTACATGGTGGCAAATGCGTTGATTTTCAGGCGATACGTCTTGATTGGAACAAGCAAGCCCTGGCCAACATTATCCTTTCTCTGCTCCTTCACAATAACATCGGTCATCTTCTCATTAATCTGGCGGTTTGCACCAAGCGGAAACCCAAAAACCATCATGCTCATTATTTGCTCCGTTGCAGCCTTCTCCTTCGTGCAGCTCTTCAGCTGCATGGTGACTCCAGCCAGAAAACCCGAGTTCTGGGGTGTCCCAATGATGCCTTGGGTCCCAGCCACATCCATCTTTTTGAACATATTTTTACTAGGGTCACTCGACGGTCCATCTTACTTGAGGTTCGTGTTTTTCTCGGCCCTCATCGTGGTTGTATATCTTCTGTACAGTGTCCATGCCAGCTATGACGCCGAAATGAACGAGCCATTATTCTCGAGCCTTAAGGACAGAGATTTTCACATGGAATCAGCCGAAAGCGAGCACGATGGAAGTCGCAAAGTATAGCCCCAAAAGGGATCCCTTTGAGGGCATTATTTTTGCTTCTTTGGTTGATTGTAGAGCCATGGGGGTAAAGGAAGAAACGCTATTTGTGGTCAGCTTATTCTAATGGCCTCGTTTTCAGGTGTGGGTATCTCATTTAGCTCCAATAAATGAACTTGCCATTCTGTAAAGCTTCCTTTTCTCTATAGTTATTTAACCATTGAGGGCACCCACATTTAAAAAATCTCACCAAGTGCAACTCTTTGTAATACAATATTATTTTAAAACAATTTTCCATTTTTTTTACTATTTTGAGTAACTTTAAAAAAAACTTTTATTTGTATATTTTGGCTAACACTAAGAAATGAACATGCTCGATAAATTGATTCTTGCAACACCTTCGTCTTGACATCGATTTAACTCTTTTTTTAATGGTACTGTGTAATGCAAGGAATGAATAATCTTTTTTTTTAAAAGGGAAAATGACAAAGAGGTGATATGAATTATCACTCATTGACAATTTACGGTCCGAACTATGAAAATTGATAATTAAGTGCAATTTCAAAATATTTTAAACCTCAATTTCACAATTAAGGCAAGAAGGTTTTTTAAATTCATTCGTTTAGTTAACTTTGTTAATTGATTGAGTGATATTACGTCAATTAAGTGTTTTGTGGGGATTAAAATATTTTGAAATTGCCCTTAATTATCAATTTTAATAGTTCGGACCGTGATTTGTCAATGGGTGATAGTTCATACCCCCTCTTTGTCATTTTCCCTAAAAAAAACTGACTATGAAATGCAAGGAATGAATAATTTTAAATTTGACAACATAGTTGGTAGCGGAGTGGATGGACATGCAATCGAAATGGGCAAAGTCCCTTACTGTTTATATGACTTGAGTTGGACATACTCAGTAGATTGACCATAAACAACGAACAAAAATCAAATGGGTCCTAAAGATTTGTAAAGGAGGGTTTCAAATTGCACCCTTTTTGTCTGATGAATAAATGGGGGGACCTCCTTTGTTGTTCTTGGGTCTTGTCTGATTTAATGGTTCCTTTAATTGTATTGGTCGTGTTGTCCCATATTACCTCTGTGGAAGGGGGCATATTGAGATAAGATATGGCCAAGGGGCTGCTATGATAAAGATACCTACCCTCATCCCATGTTATCCTCAATCCAAAATTTATATGGTTGTCCAAGTTGTCAAAATCTCTTTGATACCATGTCGATGATATGAACTGAATCTGTATATCTTTATAAAATCAATAGTTAATTTACATACAAATGAACATGTGTACGTGAATGATCAGAGAGTGTAAAGAAACTGATATTCTAATAATCCTTACCTTACCATACTCTTTGTCGATCCCTATAACTTAATACTGTATAATTTGAAATACTTGATATTTCATAAATTTGAATGGAATATCTTTTATCAGGCATCAACTTGATAGTTGAGTATAGTGAAGTCAACAATGACTCATTTTTCTCTCACAAATTCGGTCTTTCTTCTTTTTTCCTACCGAATCGAAAAAACCTATAACCTTCACGTGGTCGGATTCCTAAAGGAAATGTGCACTTGGAAATTCCAATCGAGAGAAGATTTAGGAGTTTGAGAATATATGGAGTTGAATGCTTTAAAATTTCTCATTGATTTTATTCCAAGCGACTAATAAAAGCATTGCCTAGCTTGGGAAGCTTCATCAACTTTTGGAAAATGGTAGACACCAAACAACTTGCAATTATTCATTCTTCAATAAATCAATAATACTGTTCTAAAAAAACACTTATGCATCATTGATAAGCCAACATTAGCAAGCTAAACCTCTTATTGTGCTAATTCACTATTTATTCATTTTTTAAGTATCGAAAAGGGGTTTGATCGAGTGACTTGAACTCTAGACGCATAGTCAAGATGTCAAGGGTTTGACTCCCATGAGTAACATAATTCTAACCACTTTTGTGGAGGAGTGTTTTTCGTCCCGCATACGCGTGGACGCGTTGTTCCTCATTCGTGGAGGTGTTCTTCGTCCCGCTACGGCGTGGGCGTGTTGTCCGTCCCTTAGGGCATCCGTAGTAAGGGAGCAATGAGCAATAAGCAAAATAGCTTTTTTTTCATAAAAGTCATGTAGCAATGCAGAGCTAAAAGCAATGAGCAAAAATAGCTCTTTGCTCTATATCTTTTAACGCAGCAAGAGAGCAAAAAGCTATACTCATAACCATTCAATTATCCAAAATTATCACTTCTATTATTACATCTTTTTATTTTGCCCAAGTTCTTTAATTGTTCTGATTTTTTATTTTTTATTTATTCCATCTAACGTTCATTTTTATGACATTTCTGATTTTTAGTTCTTTCAAAACCAACAAAATGTAATTTCTTTTTGTTTATCTTCATAAATATATGTGGGCCTCACTTATTGATTTCCTATCCCACACCCTCTTCATTATTGCTCACATATCAAGCATTGCATTTTGCTCTTTTTTTGCTCACTTGCTACATGAGAGCAATAAGCAATAAAGTCTCTCTATTATTGTTTATTGCTCCACTTGGTGTGGATATGCCCTTATGGACGTGTTGTGTTCTGAATAGTCGCAAGTCTTCATGGTTGCATGGAGGTGTTCGTTTCGTGGGTTTTCAAGATATAGGTGCCTAATGATGGTATGTGCTTTAATGGACGATTCAAGTATCAATCCGGGTTGGTGCCTTGCGTGTGACCCGTGCTCCTATAATGATTCATATGTACTCGAGTAATAATAGTACTTATGTAATATGTACAAGATGTATTCGTCTAATACTTGATTTGTATACTATGTAAAATTCACAATCAAAAAAAAAATATTCACCCAAATACAAAACAATCATTCTTTTCACTAGTTACCATCCCATTGGCTGAAAAACACTTGCTTTTTCTAACTTTATTATAATTAATATATTAGTATGAATTTCTTAATCACGTTTTGACTTTCTGCAAAAGGCCCATTATAATTATATATTACGTGCCCAATTATTTGGCTTAAATTATTCCGTGCACGGTTCGGTGCTCCATGACAATGATATATTATAGTTTGTCCTAGGCGTGAGCACAATTTTAGGGATTAGTGTTGTACTTTCAGATTGCTTTCACGTATTTTTTTTTTGATCGAAGCTTGTTGGAGCTGGGGTTAGTATCTGTCACATATTTGTCAATGAGGGACTTGTAGTGGACCTAAATTATTTTACCACAAGAAGTTAATATAATAGTGAGATGAGCAACCATTCTTCATTTTTTATTTAATTTTTCGAAAAGAGTTTGTCTCTAATCAATTCGTCCTATTCAGTATACAAACCAGAACAATCAAGTGCGGCCAGAATTTATCCTTTTAAAAAAAATCTGGGCTCACAAATATTCTCAGACTAGTAGTTTGTAGAACCTCAAATTAGTAAAATGGTGATGCTGTAAAATTTTTGTATATGAATCTTGAAACAAATTTAGACACTAATTCACTTCTTTTTCAGTTCAGTTATACTACTACTTTTCATTTTGTGATCCACAAAATCATTAAATTTAATTGAATGAAATTACAAATTAATATTAGTTTAAAATTAAAGCATGATTTGATTTTACAATTCATAACAAAATTTTCATTTTTTTCGTTTATCAATATACATATAAATATACAATAATGATGACGACGATGGCTACGGCAATGATGATGTTAAAAAGAACATGACCTTAGAGCAGGTCCAACGCAGGCCCGCTTGATGAGTTGGTAGTGAGAGAATGAGACCCAACTCCCAATTCAGCCGTTGGAGAATTTATCAAAAAGTTGGGATAAGTTGGGCAAGCCCACCATAGTGGACAAACCCACTTCTGACACATCTTCTTTTATCATTTATTTTTTTATTAAATTCTCCATTACTGTAACCGTTTACATTACTTTAATCATTACTTATATATATATTAATTCAATAAATAAGTTATGAATTAATTAGGTAGGACCTACTAAAAATTGGAGTTGGGCTCTTGCATTGGAGTAACTTGACTAACTCACGAAGAAACCCACATTTTGCTGACGTGGCATCCAAAAAGCAACAATCAAAAAATGTTCCTAGGCCCTCCATTGGACATGCTCTTAGTCCCAATCAATATATGAGGCCCTTGGTGTTGTGAAGAGATCATTTTAAACCTATTGTTTTACTAAATATTTTAAATTGGATGGTCACATTAAAAGTATACGCCTACTTTAATCTCTTGTTAACTAAATTAGATAATTTAATTTGCTCAGTTTACGCAGTCTGGTTGGCGCAACACACAAATTTTAATAAGAAATGTAGGCCTCATGCATTTTCCATGATTAAACAACTTTGTACAAATTTTTATTCTATTCAGTGATCCTAAATTGATGTTCTGCTTAATGATACGTACCATAAAGTTTGTACTTCGTACTGCATTTTGCTTTCTTGTCTAAAATAAGTTTGTCCTTCTACAGAATTAATTATATTTAAAAACACTAAGAGCATCCCGCCATGATAAAAACAATATCATTCCTCTCTCATCTTGTCATACCTCATGACTATTTTGATCAAGTGCACCACACTCATGATCAAGTAAAAGTTCATCATCATTCTCTCTCATCACTCCATAAATGATAGCTCATAAATATTTACATTAATAAAAATATATCAAAGTGTATCTCGTTTTATAGAGCTCAAAAATTATGAATATTGGTATTTTTTTTAAATGTGTAATTTAGAAGATATATTCGTTGCAAGATCGAAATAAAAACTGAACAGTTTCTTACACAGTACACGTGTTGCGTTGCGATTGGTTCACGGCTCATGATCAAATTCATTTTTTGATCACAAGATGATCTTTTTTACACTTTGTCATGGGATGATCAAAATGATCATGGTGGGGGTGCATATTTTTTTTAATCATCTCTCATAATACTTTTCTATGATCAAAAGATCATGGTGGGGATGCTCTAATGACCAAAGATGATAGTAAATATTTGAGACATTGGTTCACGGCGCAAGTGAATGTTGCATATTTATTTATGTATATCATTTAGTTTATTAAGAATATGAAATACAAAAAATTAAAATGTGGAGTGGAAATTGTTCTTCTACATGTCGACATACACGAAGGATGTTAATTATCATCTCAATTCATATCCGACAGTGTTATGGCTTTTATTAAACAATCAATTAAATAATTATTAAGGTGTGGTCGGACGATGAAAAGCACATTAGAATCCTCAATCACAATAGGCCCAAATAATTTAAGGTGTAATTATTAGAGAAGAAAATTTTAACCTTTGATAAATAAATAAAAAATTCTGACTCTGTCTTTGGGTGCATGGTTTATATTATAAGGCGGATGGAGTGAACTTTCCGAATATGAAAATAAAAGAAACCTCTTTTACCATTTGATCACCATGTACGAAATGAGCATCACTACGTAATCGCACGATGTAGAAAAACTAATGGAAGGGGCACAAAGTTTTCAAAACCGAGAGTGAGCCTTTTAAAAAATGTAGGGTTTGAATGTCTCTCAATTAATCAATTAGTTAAACACAATTCCCAATTCAATCTAAGAACTCTAGAAATTGAATTAAAGGAAAATGACACACCAATTTAAGTCACGTGGTTCAGCATAATGTGCATAATCGTTAGGCAGTATCTTCAAACGTCGGAATAGTCAAATTGCGCCGGAATCCAAGTATTCAGTTACACGCTCTTAACCAGGGAAACTCACACGTCGAGAATGCTATTCTTCCAATCACACTCACGAATATAGTCGACATTATCCACACACCAAAAGCCCTAAGCTATCTTGATTGGAGATTACACAGGGAAAGAGAATTTCGAGCAGAAGATGATAGCATAATGAACCCTAACGAACTCAGCTCGAGTTCTTATTCTGCTGGCACTACTACAAACCACCCTTTATGCATCCGTTTTTTTGATATTATGCATCGGTTTCGGTTCCGATGCATAATGAAGCGTTGCATAATGTTCAGACATTATGCAACGGTTTCTTCAAAAACCGATGTATAAGCTTCAAAAAAAATGACAGATTTAGCTTTACAAAAGCTCAAATCCACCTGAAATTAAACATCAAAAATAAACCCTGCCGTTCCAACTTTTAAATACAATATAGCTTACATGCTAAACATCATTTCACTGATTTTGCAATACATTCATTCATACATATATATTTGTCTCATTGGTACAAATATGCCACAAAACATCACATAACAAATATTGTCTAAGTTAATGTCCTATACCGCGAAAATGAGTGGTCACATAGTCACGTAGGTAGCTGGCGAGTCATTGATCGTACACATCAGCATAGCACGCATATTGAAATATTCTTGCCTCGATGCGTCATATGTGCGTACTCCTTTGTCCCATAAAAGCTTCAAATCATCCATCAGAGGAGCCAAGTATACATCAATATCATTTCCAGGTTGCTGAGGACCCGATATCAACAAAGAAAGCATCATATATCTACGCTTCATGGTTAACTTGGGAGGTAGGTTGTAGATAACCAAAATCACAGGCCATGTACTATACTGACTACTAAGATTTCCATGTGGATTCACCCCATCAGTAGAAAGGCCAAGCAGTAAATTTCTAGACTCTGCTCCAAACACTGGGAATGTGTTGTCTACTTTAGCCCATTGCAGTGAATCGGTAGGATGACGCATTTTCGTATCAGCAATACGTTTCTCAGCATGCCAACGCATATTATTGGAATCTTCCGTGTCAGCAAATAATCTCCAAAACCTGGGGATCGGTGGAAGATACCATATTACTTTCGAAGGAGTGCCTTTAGATTTACCTTTCGGTTCTTTGTTTAACTTGTAGCGAGAAGCCTTGCACACTGGACATTCTTTGAAATCACTAAAGGCATTTTGATACAAGATACAATCATTGGGACAAGCATATATTTTCTTGTACTCGAGGCCCATGGGACACATAACCTTCTTAGCCTCGTAAGTACGGTTAGGTAGGATGTTCTCCTCAGGAAGCATGTCTTTCACCAGCGCTAATAATTCAGTGAAACTCTTGTTGCTCCATCCATTTTTTTCTTTAAGATTGAACAACTTCAATGTTGCCGATAACCTTGTATATTTGGAACACTCTTCATACAATGGTAATTCGGAGTCATTCCTCAATGAATCCAAAACATGTGGCGTATCAACAAAGTCATTGGTGACGTTGTTAACCATCTCAATTAGATTATCCTCTTCCCAATCATCATTATTCTCCGGTAAGCTTTCTACGGGTTGAGGCTCAAAGTTTTGTTGTTCAACCTCGCCATGCATATACCACACCTTATATAGTGGGTTAATCCCCTTTAACAAAAGGTGTTTACATAACTTCTTCAGTTTGACCTTTTTGTAATTCCAACAACCCATACACGGACAAAAGACACGTTCAATGTTGTTTCTAGATGCATATGCCGACGCAAACGCACAAAAATCTATAATCCCTTTCTCGTGCTCCTCACTCAACCTATTACCGGACACCCACTCTCGATTCATTATAAATCCACTAAATGAAACATGTAAATATTATTGTTAGAATAAGATTATATCAAATGTCATATAACTACCATTATTCTATTGCATAACTCAAAAACTTACAAGAACTCTAATAAAAAAAATATAGCTTAGTTACATACTACTTAATTACACCAACAAACAATTGCATTTGAGTGAAATAGAATCACTCCAACAATTAGTAAATGAAGAAAGAAAATCAAATATCCAAAATGAATGGAAACATAAGTAGTGAATTAGTTTAATCGTGACGTTTACCTTGGAATAAAAGCTCGCGAAGAGGACTACAATTAGTTGGAGAGGAGAAGCTTTCTCTTGCAAATAGACTAACAATGACTACATGTAGTTAACGAACACAAGTTAGAAATTAAGCACAAAATTCATTAATAAGAATCCAGTAGACGGACTAAACACCATTTCATCCATTATTACATACTAAATCATAGCAAAAAAATGGATTCAACAAGCCTACACAACACCCCCAAATCGGATTACATGTCACCATAAACCCTAAACACACACAAATTCAACAAATTTGACCCAATATCATACCTGGGATTTGTACCAGAAGGAGTGGCGGTAGGAATGGAATCGAGCAGCTCAGTCGGAATGGAAAAGCATCGAAGGCGTCGTCGGAATGGAATCGAGCGTCACAACCAATGAAATGAAGGCGTCGTCAGAATGTAAAAGCATCGTCGAAGAAAAAATGAGTAGCGTCGTGGGAATGGAATCGAGCAGCGTCGGAATCGGAGCAAAATCGGAGTCGTCAAAGTTTAGGTGCGAATTCGAAGGAATTGAGCAGCTCAGTCGGGAAACCTAATTTTTAATTCATCTTATGCATCGGTTCAACAAAAATCGATGCTTAAAGTTCAACAATATGCAACGGTTCTAACCGAACCGATGCATAAGTTCAATAATATGCAACGGTTTTAACCGAACCGATGCATATTGTATACCTTATGCATCGGTTTAAGGTAAACAATATGCATCGATTCGCTTAAAACCGTTGCATATTGTTGACCTTATGCATCAATTTTTCCTAAAACCGATGCATATTAAAGACCCGATGCATAATACAATTTTTGAACCAATGCATAATGACTCGTTTGTAGTAGTGTGGAGACGACGAACAGTAGTCGTTTGATTTTGTCTGATGGATTTAATCTGGACCGCTCGATCTGCACCAGTCCGCGCCAACTCGAGCTTCAATTTGATTGGCTCTCCTTCAAACCTTTAGCAACGAACATCAGGCCCGTGACTTCGGCTTGCTTCAGAACGCCACCGTTCCACTTGGCCTACCAACAGCAACGACTTCAACAGCATTAGCGACGATCCCCTGGTATTCAGCTTCAAATCCTTCAACAACAAAAAAACTATATATTTAAGTTCAATTCAATTGAGGAGCACTCGGTTGAGGCAGAGTTGGTAAAATGAGGCACGTGAGGCACGATCTGGGCCAATCATTCTGATGACGTGGCAGATATAGTGGCGAGAATAGTTTTTGTTGTGTTCACACTACTGTTGGTAGTGGGATTATTATTTGCCATGTGACGCGCCCACAATGCACGGGGGATTGATGGATGGTTGAGATCGTGCCTCACTTACCTCATTCTAATTTTGGTGCCTCATTTGATCGCTACTCCAAATCAATTATTATCAAACACGCTGTTGATCGAGTTTGTTCGAGAATGCTAACACTAAATGAATGTATTGAAATCGCACATTCTCTATTTTGGGAAGACAAATAGTTGAGAATTGTGACATGAGACCATGTGTGATGGTTGATGAATTGAGGAGATGCGCTGAAGGCCGGAGAGGGAGGTAGTATTGTATAACTGCTTAATTTAAGTAATTGCCGACTGACATGCTATTTCAGCAGGCGAGCAGTTACTGCTCAAACCCAGCATTATCTCCTTCGTAAATAGTTGTTCACAATTCATTTATCGCTATACTCTACGATGCTAAACTTTCTGTTTTTAGCTTGTTGTGCCTTGTAACCCCAACTTGGCTTGGGGATGTCACTGGATTTGTTTCCAGGTGGTCTGGATTAGTTGTCAAAAGAAATCCATGGCTGCTGAGTAGTATAGGCTAGACAGGTTAAGAGAACGCTGGTGCAGGGCAAAACTACGCCGTTTTGCTGAAGGCGCCAAAGCTGAAGGTTTGAAGACAGGAGGAAACGACGTCGTGCGACTAAAAGGAAAGTTGCGTTTAGTGATGCGACGACGTTTTGTGGACGCGCGAAGATTTCTGAGTTAGTGAGACGTGGCCGTTTTGGGAACGCGGAAAACGAATTTGAAACGTAAGTGATACGCAGCGTTTGGCCTGGAGCGTATAAGTTGATTTGGGGACGAAATTAGGGTTCATCCCAATTTCGAATTTCCCAGAAACTCATTCGAGCTCCAAGACTCCATCTTCCGATTTCGAGCTACGACCGTGCAATTGAAGCTGCCAGAAGTTGACAAGCGTCACGACGGACCGCCGACGTTGCCTAGAGGGGGCCGAATCTCTCTTCTCTTCTACTCTTCTTTGTATTTTGGGTTTGGGTAGATAGGATTGAATGTGGTCTGATTTGCGCATTAGGGATTGTAACTGAACATTGATTATAGTGAATAAGGGCTGAGCAATTCCCCCCGAGGCTCCCAGGAGTAGGGCATCCCCCGAACCTGGCTAAAATTCTTGTGTCCTGTTTTGATTTTGATTGTTGAATTGATTCTCAATTGAATTAGGGCTAGTTGATACTTGGGGGTAATCGTATTCTGACATAACAATTGGTATCTAGAGCTATATTGATTCTGCATGTGATTAGGACCCCAGACTAGTTCTTGGTTATCTTTAGCCTAACTTGTCTTTGTGTTGTCACATTGTCGAATCCATCCTGGACTGTGATTAAATCTGCTCACCTGTTCTAACCCCTTTCTCTTATTACTGTTTCTAAGGGGATCCCTTCAAATGGCTGACGCTGTAAAAGTAAAGCCCTATGATGGAACATCTGACTTCTCCATATGGAAGGCCAAGATGAAGGCCATCTTGATAAAAGAAAAGTGCTACAAGGCTGTGTCTGAGGAATGGCCCACTGGAATGACTGATCAACAGAAGAAGGATATGCAAGAGCTCGCACACTCTGAGATAATGATCAGGCTAGCAGATGATGTGGCCAGACAAGTCATAAGCCATGAAAAACCTAAGGCCCTATGGGATGCCTTGGAAGGTATCTACTTGACCAAATCTCTGCCTAGCAGAATATCATTGCTGTGTAGACTATTTACATTTAAAATGGACACCTCTATGACTATTGCTGAAAACTTGGATGTGTTTCTAAAAATGACTCAAGATCTTGATAGATGTAAGGATAAGATTGCTGAAACTCACCAAGCTGTCATTCTGTTAAACTCACTCCCTTCCCAATTTGAAAATGTAAAAGATGTGATCCAATATGGCAGTGATGAGTTAACATTGACCAGAATCATTGAAGCTGTAACTCAGAAAAATGATACTCTGAAAGTTTTCAAGAGACCAGGGGTTAAGAGTGACACTAGGTCTGAATCTAAGGGTGAAGCTATGTTTACTAAAGGAAATGCTAGACATAAGAACACCTATAAGAAATCCAGAAAACCTGAGCATCACAACAAGCAATCTGAAAATAAAACTCTGAATGTGAAATGTTTTTACTGTGATAAAATGGGTCATTATGCATCTGATTGTTATAAGAAGAAGAACAATGAGGCTAACAACAATAATAAGAATAAGGGTAAGAATCCTAGGGAAAATCAGACTAACAACTGTGAAGCTGGTAAGTCCTATGACCATGAATTATTTGTTGTTACCACTGAAAATGAATCTGATTCCTGGATCTTAGATTCAGGTTGTAATATGCATGCCACACCAAATAAAACTGTGTTCAGTAATCTAAAACTAATAAATGGTGGTGAGGTTAGGCTCGGAGATCAGACTGTTTTGCATATTAAGGGCATAGGGAGTGTCCCATTAAGAATGCATGATGGCATTGTAAGAATAATACAGAATGTTAGATGGGTCCCTGGTTTAAGGAGAAATTTATTATCAGAATCTGTTTTTGATGATCTTGGATGTCACATATCTAACTTTAATGGTGTTAGAAAGATCATGAGAAATGGCAGGACAGTTTTGAAAGGCCTAAAGGATGGCGGTCTTTACTATGTACAAGCTGTTCCTGAGGTAAATGCTATGACTGCTAATAAATCACTGGATCAGACCAAGGTATGGCACTCCAGACTTGGGCACATAGGTAACAAAGGTTTGCTTTACCTATCTAAACATGGCATTATTGACTGTGATCCAGTGAACATTGATTTCTGTGAAAATTGCATATTGGGTAAGAAAACTGCATTGAGCTTTAACAAGTCTGCCATGGTAGTTAAAGGTCCTCTAGATTACATCCATGCTGATTTGTGGGGACCTGCTCAAGTGAGCACCATTGGAGGGAGAAATTACTTTCTCTCCTTGGTTGATCACTTTAGCAGAAAAGTTTGGGTTTACTTGTTAAAAACAAAAGATGAAACATTTGAGAAATTTAAACATTGGAAGCTTTTAGTTGAAAAACAATCTGGTTTCACTGTTAAGTGCTTAAGGACTGATAATGGGCTTGAATTTTGTAACCATTTATTTGATCAATTCTGTAAGGATCATGGCATTGATAGGCACTTAACCATCCCGGGCACCCCCCAACAAAATGGGACTGCCGAGAGGATGAACAGGACATTGTTAGAGAAAACCAGATGCATGCTCATTAGTTCAGGTGTTAAGAGTACTCTATGGGGTGATGCCTTGTTAACTGCTGCATATTTAATTAATAGGAGTCCTTCATCCATGATAGGCTTTAAAACTCCTCAAGAAATGTGGACAGGGCATAAGCCAAATCTGAATCATTTAAGACCTTTTGGATGCACTGCATATGCTAAAACTGATCAGGGAAAATTGCAACCTAGGGCACTTAAATGTGTTATGATTGGTTACCCACATGGTGTAAAAGGTTACAAATTACTTGTAATACAACCTGGTTCTTATAGAGTAATTGTTGCAAGGTCTGTGACATTTAATGAGCATGATTTTCACTTTAAAACCAAGCTGATGCAGTCAACTGAGAGTGCAGGTACTTCCCAAGAAACTGAAGTTCACTTTGCTCCTCCACAATACCCTGTGGAAGAAGGAAATGAAGTCCCACCTGCTGAGGAAGAATTTGATGTGGGCTACTCACTCCACAGTGGAACTGATCAAGGAGAGAGCTCAAACAATGGACAAACTGATGCTGAAACAAATGGACAAGCAGCTCCTGCTGCAGAACAAAACAGCTTCCCTCACCAATCTGGTGAGGAGGTAATCCCTCAAGTTCCTTTAAACTCTAGCATAAATAACTCACCCACCAGTGAAGGTGGTTTGGATAACAGTGCTAATGTGAATTACGATGATTATGCTGGTGCTGAAAATGCTGAACATGACTTATCCAATTATGTGCTTGTTAGAGATAGGGCTCCTAGAACAAGGTCTAAGCCCAAGAGATATGACATGAACTTGATTAAGGGCTGTGAAAAGATGATTCATTATGCATTGTTTACCGCTGAGACTGTTAAATTTTCAATTCCTGAAACTTACCAACAGGCTTTAAATAACAAGCATGCTAATGAATGGATTAAGGCTATGCATGAAGAAATTCTGTCCATGTTTGAAAACAAAACTTGGACTTTAGTTCCCAAACCTAAAAACGTAAAAACTGTGGACTGTAAATGGATTTTTAGTATAAAGGAAGGGAACAGTTTGGATGAACCACCTAGGTTTAAGGCTAGGTTGGTTGCTAAGGGATTTACTCAAAAAGAAGGGATAGATTACAATGAGATTTTTGCTCCTGTTGTAAAATACAAAACTATGAGATTACTTCTTGCTATGGCTGCTACTTATAACTGGGAAATAGAACAAATGGATGTGAAAACTGCTTTCCTTCATGGTGACTTAGATGAGACAATATACATGAACCAACCCATAGGTTTTGTGGATAAAAATTCTCCTGATTCTGTGTGTTTGCTAAATAAATCTATCTATGGCCTTAAGCAATCACCAAGGCAATGGAATAGAAAATTTGATGCTTGTATGCTCTCTCTTGGGTTCACTAGAAGTAAATATGATACTTGCATGTATATGAAGGGAGGGAAGTTAAACTGTCACATATTTGTTCTGTTGTATGTTGATGATATTCTGTTAATGAGTCATTCTTTAACTGCCATAACTGAAGTGAAAGGAAATCTCAAGAAACATTTTGATATGAAAGACTTTGGCAAAGCTCAGAAAATTTTAGGAGTTAAAATAATTAGAAACAGGCATGATAGGAAAATCTGTTTGTCTCAAGTTGATTATGTTGCTAAAGTTCTTGATAAGTTTTGTATGAAGGAATCTAAGCCCTCTCCAATTCCCTTAGGAGGGCACTTGGAAATATCTAAAGATGACTGTCCAGTTAATGAAACTGATAAACAGAAAATGAGTAAAATTCCCTATGACATGGCTGTTGGATCCTTAATGTATGCAATGTTATGCACTAGACCAGATATTGCCTTTGCTGTGAGTGTATTGAGTAGATACATGTCTAATCCCGGTGAAAAGCATTGGTTTGCTATGAAATATCTGTTAAAATACATTGCTGGCACTAAAGACTTAGGACTGGTTTACACTGATTATGAAAAAGAACCTGAATTAATTGGTTATGTTGATTCAGACTTTGCTAGTAACAAGGATACTAGAAAGTCCATAACCAGTTTTTTCTTCACTTGGGGTGGCTGCTGTATTTCCTGGAAATCACAGCAGCAATCCATCGTTGCCCTTTCATCCACAGAAGCTGAATACATCGCAGCGACTGAGGCATGTAAGGAAGCCATTTGGCTTCAAGGCATATTAAAAGAAATGACTGGAAAGGAATATGTAACCACCCTAAACATTGATAGTCAAAGTGCCATATATCTTTGTAAGGATCCAGTTTATCATGAACGAACAAAACACATTGATGTGCGTCTTCATTTTATTAGAGACTTGGTTGATTCTAAGGTTGTGATTATCAAGAAGATTTTAGGTGATATTAATCCGGCTGACTTTGGGACAAAGATAGTCCCTACTGCCAAGTTTGTGTTTTGCAGGGATGCACTACACATCTCTGATGTTGGATGATGAAGATGACCTGAGCCAATGAAGGGAAATGCTGCCCAGTTCCTTATGTACCACCCCAATATGGTACTTCACTATAAACTCTTGTTCGGTTACATATTAGCGCGCAAGTTAGGCTTAGGAGGGCAATTGTTGTGCCTTGTAACCCCAACTTGGCTTGGGGATGTCACTGGATTTGTTTCCAGGTGGTCTGGATTAGTTGTCAAAAGAAATCCATGGCTGCTGAGTAGTATAGGCTAGACAGGTTAAGAGAACGCTGGTGCAGGGCAAAACTACGCCGTTTTGCTGAAGGCGCCAAAGCTGAAGGTTTGAAGACAGGAGGAAACGACGTCGTGCGACTAAAAGGAAAGTTGCGTTTAGTGATGCGACGACGTTTTGTGGACGCGCGAAGATTTCTGAGTTAGTGAGACGTGGCCGTTTTGGGAACGCGGAAAACGAATTTGAAACGTAAGTGATACGCAGCGTTTGGCCTGGAGCGTATAAGTTGATTTGGGGACGAAATTAGGGTTCATCCCAATTTCGAATTTCCCAGAAACTCATTCGAGCTCCAAGACTCCATCTTCCGATTTCGAGCTACGACCGTGCAATTGAAGCTGCCAGAAGTTGACAAGCGTCACGACGGACCGCCGACGTTGCCTAGAGGGGGCCGAATCTCTCTTCTCTTCTACTCTTCTTTGTATTTTGGGTTTGGGTAGATAGGATTGAATGTGGTCTGATTTGCGCATTAGGGATTGTAACTGAACATTGATTATAGTGAATAAGGGCTGAGCAATTCCCCCCGAGGCTCCCAGGAGTAGGGCATCCCCCGAACCTGGCTAAAATTCTTGTGTCCTGTTTTGATTTTGATTGTTGAATTGATTCTCAATTGAATTAGGGCTAGTTGATACTTGGGGGTAATCGTATTCTGACATAACATAGCTCAAGCAATTTAAGTGGAAATACACCATTGCGCACCACCAACCCAACCAACCATAAGGAAAAATAATTGTGTGACGATAAAGCTTCATCTCTTCCCCCATTTGATTTGCTCCCACCATGTCTCACTGCCTCTCATAATCTTGGACTCCATACATTTTGACAAACCCAAAAGCCGACCCCTGAAAAGGAGTGGAAGCATTGCAAGAGACAATCCTATAGTGTTGGTAGGCAAAGGCATGAGTGGAATCAATGATATCTCATCTTTGGCATTATGTGATTTTTACTCTTTTTCACACTTTCTCTCATTTTGTCCCCCTACAAAAGATTTATCAATTGATCATGTTTAGTGGCTCTTTATTCTCATTAGGACATCATAGCCATTATGAACAATGAAATATAGGTAGGTCTCGAATCACATTAGAGAAACGTAACAAGTTATCGAAGGGATCGGATTCGCACACCTTTCGCCTACGATATCCGCATCATTATAGATGCAAAAATGATGATGATCCAAACCAATTAATTATAACTCGTGCTATATTTATAATCCTAGTGAGAGATCATTATTATGTCTATTGGCAAAAAAAGAAAAAGAAGATATGCATGTGTGGATCTTGCATCATTGCAAGTTTAACACAAAATAAGATCCGCTGCGGTCAAATTAATTAATGAAATGACATAGTTTTATATGTTTTGAGTCAATCGCATAGATTTAAAAATGATGCATAAACTCTATCTAGAACTAGAATTATACTATTCAAATGATGTACAATCGTCTAAAGTCTAAACTATGTCGTTCTCAAATTGTTATTTTTATATGCACTTCACCAAATGCTTCACTGGATATATGTATGAATTTAACATCACATATTTGGATAAGGATTACGTGCAAACAAGTCGAATACAACAATTGTAGAATGATGTAGTTCAGTTCTATAAGAAACAATTAAAGAAGCCATTTATATGCTTGTGGTTCTCTCTCTCTCTCTCTCTTTTATTTTTTTAAAGAAAAAAAAAACTAAAATTGAATTGAAATTAAATTTTTTTTTTTGACCTTTACTCCAAAATCGCAGCGTTGTAAAGAAGTTAGACCCCAAAGCAATTGGTTTTAAAAGCGGCTCAATGGCCCGGTTGAATCCAACGTTCGAATGAGCCGGCCCATTTTACTGCAGTTGCGGCCCATCAGCAAATGCGCGAAGAACGAAAACCCTAATTCTCTACCGCCTCGCCTCTCTCTTCAACTCGCAGCTCGTTCCAATCATCGGATCTTTGCTATTGCCTCCTCCTGTAAGTTGACGTGGTTGTTTCTGTTTACAGTTAGACACTTCTGACCTGCGTTTATTTAATTGAAAATCTGTTTCGAGAACACTGAATTGATCGGTTGTTTGATTTGATTTTGCGGTAGTTTTCTCATTTATTTGAATTTTGATGTAGCAATGGTGTACAATTGAAGTCACTGACTACTCTGATCTGATTAGTGGACATACTGATTACTAGCGTTGCTGTTGTTTTTTTGAGAATTTTCAAATCGTTGAGCTTTTTGGAAGATGCTGTGTTAAAAGGTTTAACGCATTTAGTTAGATGGTTGACAATAGTATGCTGATTTTTTTGGTTGTGTAAAGATGTGATGTTTGCTGATTGTTTTTTTAGTCGTAAGAGTTTGCGTGCTCAAGAATTGATGTTGCTGCGTAATGGTGTCTTACACAAAGAATATCTATCATCTATTTTCTGTTGGCGGTGATAACTGAAATGGAATCAGTTATAGTGGTTTGGATTGGTTATATACTTAGATTAGAATGAAGGATTCCTAGGGTGAAGTAGTTGATGCCTTTAGAGTGAATTTTATGGCCTAATATATATTTGGTCTTCTTTTGTCAATGCAGGATTGGGATATTTTTTTTTTGATAAGTAAGCATGGGTCGCGTCCGTACAAAGACAGTGAAGAAATCTTCAAGGTTGGTAATTGAGAGGTATTACTCGCGAATGACCTTGGATTTCCACACTAACAAGAAGGTGTTGGAAGAGGTTTCCATCATTGCATCCAAGAGGTTGCGTAACAAGATAGCTGGATTCTCAACCCATCTCATAAAGCGTATTCAGAAGGGTCCGGTCCGTGGTATCTCCCTTAAATTGCAGGAGGAAGAGCGTGAGCGTCGTATGGACTTTGTACCCGAAAGGTCAGCCATTGAGGTTGAGGAGATCAAGGTTGACAAGGAGACAATTGACATGCTTGCAGCTCTTGGCATGTCGGATCTACCTGGTGTGGTGGAGCAGGCTACTGAAACTCAGACTTTGTCTACTGGCCCTGGTTATGGACGTGGAGCTGGTGCCGGTGCCGGTAACCGCAGGTTTTAAAATATTTTTTGTTCTTTGCATTTTAAAAACAAAACTTTTCTTGTTTAACCTTGGGCTTCCATTTGGCTATATGTGGGACTTTCTGCTTAAGGGCCTAAATCGAATGCATTTGGGTATTTTTGTGGATCAAGATTTTGCATTTTGTGATTGCTTTCTACTTCAATTACAACTCATTTGCTACTTAAAAAAATTTCTAATGTGGTTCTCATGTTGGCTGCTAGAGCTTCCATCAGCACTCCATTTTTATATTACAGAAATTGATGGAAATTTTTATTTGTTAGATTGTATATGCGGTAAGTTGTTTTCATGTATAGAGGCAAATAAGCAATGCCTTAAAATATTTAGGGAAACTGCAAGGACCCTTTCATTTCTTGAGTTGCCTATTATCTAATTGTATAATATTTAGGGAACCACAACTTTTGACCTACTTACAGGAATGTCGCGTTTAGATAAGAGGCAACAACTAGAAGCATTTTGTCTCTAAAAAAACTGATGAACGTGTCTACCATTATCTGGCGGCTAGCGCTGCTGAAATTTTGAGTCACTTCATGATGATGTAGCTCCCCCCCTCCCATACATGAAATTCTGAATGCACGCGTTGTTTTTGTGTGTGTGTGTGGGGATAGGGTTTCTGATGCGGCCAAGTCACCAAGCCAGCTCACTAGACGCTGTGGACGCTATCCGCATCAGGTCTGCAGACCATACACCCCAACCCATCAGGACCAAGCCCTCAATTGGTGACAAGTGAACACTAAAACACTTGTTAAAGGGTGGTGGGTGTCTTGTGTTCAAGTCCCACTACCAACATCCTGCAGGAATAGCGTTCCATTTCCATGGGCTTGGGCTGAGGCTAAGCGTCCCATGAATGGGCTTGGTCCTGATGGGTTGGGGTGTATGGTCTGGTGGCTTGGCCGCATCAGTTTCATACTCTAATCTTTACAGCAAGAGCAAGGTGATATCAGAACAATTAACACATCCAATATCGCTACTGTGTACGAGACCATAAATATTTCCGTTATGGACAATCGCCATTTGAGCAATTATGTTGAGCCAGCCGTGCCGCGTGCTATTTTCTTATCTCATCAGTCTGAAAATCTTTTCTTCACTATTAGCTATAAGTGAGAAAGCATCACAACATTGCTATTGTTGGAGTCGGTCCTTGTGTTTTAGATTGGCGAAAATCTGTCGGCACCATCACATCACCAAACCCCAGAATTAAACATAAAAGAGTCCTCTCTGACCGCAACCACTGCCTTCAATTTTTGTCGACCCTAATAAATAGCAGTACAAACGATTGCATTGATGCATTCTATTGACAACGGAAGCTTAAATTGGTTATTTACATTTACAAATGCAAATGGGAGATCTGACAACCAGTAAATGGAAGGAAAAGATAAGAAAAGCACAAGGCAAAAAGACTTGAGCATGGCCCTTGTGCTTTTTTTGTGTGTGCATCTTTCTGCTTCTTTTCTTCCTTTGGACTCCACATTATGCCTTCAAATTCAAACTTGGGATGGAACGTGGGACAGGACACCAAGAAAGTGTCTAATTTCTTACTCTATATACACTTGCCATTATAGATCACTTCTTCATGTCATTCACAGCATCCCTCCAGGTTCGTATTGGGTCTGGGGAGCCTTGCTTACCCATCAACTCAAATGCTACTTTGTCTACTTCACAAGCATTCACGCAAAAGGCTTCTCATACATATTCCCAAAAACTATTATAAACCTGCAAAAGCAAACCAGCGCTATTAGATCCATGCATCCATCCTAACTAGAGAAAAAAAATAGATGATGATATCATACAGACTTGAACTAAGGATGACAGAATCAAAATGATTTTAAATGTTTGTCAACTAAAATTTTCCATCACACTTTCATACCACATCTTTCAATCAAATATGAATTATATAAATCCAGCCAAAATTGAGATGAGGAACAGGATAGGATGTATTGTGCGATCATGGCTAACTCAATAAACTCTCTCAAATGCAAGTGTCATTGTTTTATTGCGTATGTCCCTAACTGAAGAGGCTAATTTATCCAAGCATCAAAAGATAGCCATTACAGATAGAATCAAATAAGATGAGTTTATAAAAGAATCTCATGACAAGTTCTTTAGCAGATTGCAACAATGCCACAGTAAACACTGGCCAGGGGAGCAATTTGGAAGATCTATTATGATTTGTTTCCCAATATGAAAACCCCATTTATATATTATGAATAACTAAAGAACAAGCAAACCATGGAGCCAGCCGTGGTCTAATCGTGTACCATTTGAATGAATATATGGGTATCACTAAACTTGCATCCATATCAATACAAGGCTAGAGCTGTGGAAAAGTTTATTTCTTATTATTTTCTTCACCTACAAGCCACATCAAATATATTTAACTAAGCATGATCTATCAACGCACATCATCAACTTAATCTCTTATAAGAGGCACTAAAAAGTCAATTCTAACATTACATATAGTCAAATTTAGCCACAACAATTTAATCTACAAACCTATATAGTAGTTGAATCACAAAAAGGTCCCTGGGTCATTAAACATCATCCTACCACCAGGAAATATAATTAGGGTCACACATGACATGACACATCCATTAGTTTACATTACTTAAACCAGATTAAGGACAGAAATGAAAATTTATTAGGATAATAATCACAAACCAACCCACGACCTTCAAAGCACCAGATGCTTAGGCAGGACTACTTGAATGTGTATACTAGTGAAATCAGTAATCTATTATTAAACCAAATGATAACCACAACCTGACACTACTAATTAACATCAAAACAAAACTCACGGATCCCTATACACACAATTCCGCTAAAGCATCCGTGAAGCCACATTTGACTAAACACTTCACAAAAATAAATGGCTTACCTTACATTAGAATTACATGCTTGGTAAAGTATTAGGGACACCAGATCATGAACAAAAACCATATTTTTAAAACAATACAACACCTAACCTGCACATGAATGCCTCAATAGAAGAGTAAACACCAAATCTCAAACCCCAAAATCATCCAACATTCTATGGTGCAAACTTCATATCCAGCTAACTCAACAAACCCAAGAAACATCACCCAGATCTCAAACTCACTTCTCAATTCACATCATCAATCACTCTCCTCAATAAACAAACAAATAAAAGGACTAATCTTTCAGAAAAAGAAATCATTTCTCTCATACCTTCAATCTCTAAAGATGACAGTATCAGCAATCTCCATCAAGGGTATCAAACTCTCAGGTGCAAACTTCCTGGCAAACAAATATTCAGAGCTGAAGTTTGAGGCCCTCAATTTATAAATCAGATCCGCCGACACTTCATCAGGATAATAGGTGTGGGGATGGCCACCAGTGCTATCAGTCCAATTAACCCGGGTCAAAGTATACCCACTGCAACCATCCATATCCTCCATGGCCAGTAGGGTGGGAAAATAATGCTCCTCAGGGTAACAAGATTCCACATTCAGACACGGCAGCCTGAACTTCCTCCACAGCTTACGATCCTTAATGACCATTAGTGCGTGCTTCCGATTCAGCACGAAGAACTGCGATCCAACTTTAAACTGGTCAAACGAAACCTCAGGCAGCATCACGTTATCCCCTCTGGCAACGTACCGATCCGGTAACGTAGGTTCGCCAGACAAAATCTCAATGTAACTGGGCCGCATCGGCTTCTTAAATTGAAAGGAGAAGAAGGATGGATTCCGGAACAGCGTTGAGTAAACGTAGTTAAACGAATGGAGCGGTACGCACGACTGGGATAGCAAAGCGAAGTAGGAATTCATCGAGTCATCCAAAATGGCCGACGCAAGCAACCGCCTCGCAGCCGAAATCAGCGTCGGCGATCCGCGCCGCGTCCGCTTCGACTCTATAAACCGATTCTTAAACACTCCTCCAGGCTTCCTCACCTCCACCGTCGGATCACAGTGGATGTAGATGTTGAACAAGCCATCATGATTTTCAAAAAACTTCTCCCACAGCGGCGCGAACTCCAGATCCGATTTGATTAAAAACATAAACGCGATCTTCATTTTCTGATTCGCACCGCCGAGTTTCATTTTAGTCGACGCGCCGCCGGGGCGGGGGATGGATGAGAGCGCGGCGCGGCGGAAGAGTGCGATGTCGTCGAGCTCTTCGTGGAGTGTAATCTCTGAAGGAGGCTTGGGAGGGAGGATGCGTGGGGCGAAGAGTAGGATAAGTCCGAGGGAGAGAAGTATCGTGAAAAGGAGGACGAACGGCGTCGAAAACATACCTGCCTGACTGCTTCTATTATACCTATACACACGACGGACACGCGCGTCTCAGATCTAAACGACGTCGTTGAAGAAGTTTGTCGTGGAAGTGACGGTGGTCGGCGGTGGTGGAGTTGCAGAGATGATTTTTAGGGTTTTTGGAGGATATGGATGGAGAGAAGATAAAATGGAGGAGAAGATCGAGATGTCGACGAGTGGTGGTGATACGGATTGTGATGTTAGATTTTAATATTATTTAGTTTTTTTAAATTTATTTTTCAGGTTTGATTGATTTTCAATTAATGTGATGTGAAACTGATGATGTGATGTTTGGTTTTGGTTGGGAGGTGCGTGACGGTGTCGTTTTATATGATTGTTTGTTGGTGATGATGTTGATGAGTCATGAGTGTCAGAGTCGTGTGGGTGGGTGGGACCAAAGTTAATTATGAAAGATTCGCAAGACTGGGCTTTTTTGAGCCTCATAGCTCAAATAACATGTAAGCTGGCCCATTGAAATAAACACTCAAAAAAAGGGCGAAGTCATTTTAATCATTAACAAGCCCAATGAGAGCCGCAAAACAATGTGCGAAACGACGCCGGGTCTTCTTCTATGAAATTTATTTATACAAATTTTGAATTTTGTGTGTCGCGCTTGGCAGCATTTAAAAGGAGTGGCAGTAGCAAAAAGACTCGTCCACACGGCATCCCCACCAGCTTCTAGATCCTTCCATTCCTCCGACCTCAATTCTCACTCTATAAATCTCCAACGACCGCCCTACCAAAAAAAAAAAAAAAAATCTCCAACGACCGCCTCTACTCCATCACATCGCCACGTTGACGGTGTTGACCGGTGAGTCGATCTGCGCTAACGACTGTTTGGAATTCGGATCTGTTAGTGGTTTTAGGGATTTGAATTTTGATTGGTTCGATTTGCAGAATTTGGGGATTTTAGGATTGGCGTGGATCGGGAAGCATGTTCGGACGGGCGCCCGCGCCGAAGAAGAGCGATAATACCAAGTATTACGAGATACTTGGAGTTTCGAAGTCGGCGTCGCAGGATGATCTGAGGAAGGCGTACAGACAGGCTGCGATTAAGAATCATCCTGACAAGGGTGGTGATCCCGAGAAGGTTCGAATTTGTTGGTTTTAATGTTTTGATTTTTTTTAGTATTTGTATTGATGCACAGCTCGACTTGTGTAAACTAACTGCTTAGAGGGAGTATGTTATGAAGTTGGATGAGTTTCTGCTGTTAGCTTAGATTAGGAAGTTAAGTAAGCAGACATATGTTAGGATAAATTAATGCGCATTTGCAGACCCTGATTAATTGATAGACATATAAATGCATAGGGCAAAATTTGATCTGGCAAGTTTCATTTCAGGCACATCATGGTCCATGTGGCAGATTATTTAGGTTGGTTGGTGTAGGATGTTGGAAGCTTTTGTATTTATTTTGCTGAGATTCTTTTTGGTGCTTATGTTGATGTAGTTCAAGGAGATTGCACAAGCATATGAAGTACTCAATGACCCTCAAAAGCGAGAAATATATGATCAGTATGGGGAGGATGCTCTTAAGGAAGGAATGGGCGGAGGAGGTGGCGGGGGACATGACCCCGTTGACATCTTTTCATCCTTCTTTGGTGGAAGTCCATTTGGTGGTAAGAGCTTTGCTTTTTGTGGAAAAGTGATGTGGTGTAGATAAAATTATATTTACAGTGATTATTTCTCTTTGAATTTGGCTAGGCGTAGGCGGTGGTAGCAGCAGGGGACGAAGGCAGAGAAGAGGTGAGGATGTTGTTCATCCTCTAAAGGTGTCCCTTGAAGATCTTTACAACGGGACATCTAAGAAGCTATCCCTGTCTCGTAATGTTCTATGTTCCAAGTGCAAAGGGTCAGTTCTTCTTTGCTGGTTCAGTTACAGATATGAATTTCCTACTAATGTGTGGTCAATAGTTGTGAACTTTAGCTACTGATTTGCAGTAAGGGATCCAAGTCTGGGGCTTCCATGACTTGTGGGGGCTGCAAAGGTTCGGGAATGAAAGTTTCGATCAGGCACCTTGGACCTTCTATGATACAGCAGATGCAACATCCTTGCAATGAATGTAAGGGTACTGGAGAGACTATCAATGACAAGGATCGTTGTCCACAGTGCAAAGGTGAGAAGGTTGTGCAAGAGAAGAAAGTATTGGAAGTCCATGTCGAGAAGGGTATGCAGAATGGACAAAAGATAACATTCCCTGGAGAAGCTGATGAAGCCGTAAGAAATCATTATATCTTTTCTTTGTCTTCTGCATTATATGCATACTGGCATCTTAGAACGCTAATGATGGGCATTTTATTTTTTGTCTTGCAGCCAGACACGATCACTGGGGATATTGTATTCGTCTTGCAACAAAAAGAACACCCGAAATTTAAGCGGAAGGGTGAAGATCTATTCGTTGAGCATTCTCTTTCATTGACTGAGGCATTGTGCGGTTTCCAGTTCATACTAACCCATTTGGACGGTAGACAATTGCTTATTAAGTCAGAACCTGGGGAAGTTGTGAAGCCTGGTAAGTTTTTTTATTTGAGTAGTTCGACTGTATGATGGCGTCCGTAAAACATTTTACAAGTAATAAATATCATGTCCATTGTCCTATTCATTTTGCGTGTAGTCTGCCCTCTCTACCTCAACAGTAGTGTTTGATTGTTGACTGTTGTTGCATCAATTTATTAGTGTGAAGGGATACGGTCTGAAATCTGAATAACGCTTCTGATGTCACGGCTTTGAATTTATGGACAATCTTGTGACTTGTCTATATACAATTGTCTTTTTTGTTGATTCTTCTTAAACCTTGTGGTGGCAGATCAATTCAAAGCCATAAATGATGAGGGAATGCCAATGTACCAGAGGCCTTTCATGAAGGGCAAGTTGTATGTTCACTTCTCAGTTGATTTTCCAGACTCAATAACTCATGAGCAAGCTAAGGCATTGGAAGCAATACTCCCACCTAGAACATCAGTTCAGCTAACTGATATGGAAGTGGACGAATGTGAAGAAACTACTTTACATGATGTAAACATTGAGGAGGAGATGAGGAGAAAGCAACAGGCAGCACATGAAGCATACGACGAAGATGAAGACATGCACGGTGGTGGACAGCGCGTGCAATGTGCTCAGCAATAAGCAGCTTTGCTTTTTTTTTTTTGTTCCACAAAATGGGAAAGATGTCGGTGACCCCAAATTGATGCAATCGCAAGCAGGCGAAGTGAAAACTTGCAAGACATGTCCTGGGTTATCTGTAGTTTGTGAACTTGCAGTTGTTTTGGTTCCTTTATGCTTAACCTTATCGTACTTGTTCATTATTATCAGGCTATGAAAAAAGCTTTTCAAAATGTCTCAGTACCACAGGAGTGTGTTCATCGAGTTGGAAATTCGAATTTCAGTTTACAAGAATTATAATTGAGTCCTTCAACACAACACACATGATTACAATTCCAATTCGATGACCAGAAAATAGAATTACACCCCGTGTGTGTCTACTAGGAGTATTCATATGCGTGTACATAGTCACCAACCCTCCTTGGTCCTTAGTATGGGGCATATATAACGTAATGACACTGCGTTGTTGGTAGCCGCACAGACCCGCATCAATCTAATTGATCCATGCTTCTCTGGAAAAAGCTTCTCTTTGGCATAGACCAACTCCCTAAGAATAGTCCCTTCACTATCATCTTCAGTAGCAGGTGGGAGCCTTGTATGCAGGAGATGTTACGCTTATGGTATGATATCAGTTATACAGGAACCAAAAGATGATCCAGGCATTAACTTGTCTGTAACCGATTGCTCGAGTTGCAGAATTTGAATTGGGACTAATAAGACCAGCATCAAGAACTTTTATTCACTTGCTGTATGTTCCCATTAACTTTGAGTTATTAGTTCAATAAAGAATTATTATCAGATTTACGTTCTCTACTGTGCTGCTTGACGGGGTTTTATGTCTGTCTAACTAGGGGATGAGTACAGTATTGGTTGTGGTTGTGGTTGTGCCCGAAGGTTTGCTCAGAAGAATAATTTAAACAATTATTGTGTGGCCTATATATATATGGTTAACATGGAAGAACAAGAACGAGGTGGCACACGGCAGGATGCTGGAGGACTTGAGAACAAGACTGTGTTTCATGTTCAAGGAATTCAAAATGGGGATAGTATTAATCAGGGATGGGGATGCCTACCGAAGTTTATCTAACACAGATGTGTCCCAGTGATTTATTGTGATGGATCGATCTCTTATGATCCTATTTCGAGGGTAGGGGCATATTGGAGGTTAAAGCAGTGCGGCAGGAGAAAGTCAATCTGCATTTGAGATGGAGTGAAAGGCACTGGATATGGGTCTAAGAAGCTGAGTAAGGTGACTGATTCAATGGAAGCCATGTGGGCAATAAGTATTGGGTTCATCATGAAAGTAATTTAGGCCCACAGCCCACATATAAAAGGCCCCAAATTTAACGTGAAAATAATCAGATATAATAATCAGACTGAACTTGAAATGATCGGACTTAATAATCACACTTCACTTGGAATGATTAGACTTAACTTGGAATGATCAGACTTAACTTGGAATGATCAGACTTAACTTGGAATGATCAAACATAATAATCAAACTTAACTTGAAATGATCAGACTTAACTTGGTAATGATCACACTTAAATTGATAATGTCCATACTTAAAAACACACTCAATATTGTCCAGACTTAAATTGGTAATGATCAGACTTAACTTGGTAATGATCAGACTTAACTTGGTAATGATCAGACATAAATTGATAATATCCAGACTTAAAAACACACTCAATAGTCAATACTGTCCAGACTTAACTTGGTAATGATCAGACATATATAGATAATGTCCAGACTTAAAAATAGATTCAAAACTGTCTAGACTTAAATTGGTAATGATCAGATTTAATTTGGTGATGATCAGACTTAAACTGATAATGTTCAGACTTAAACAGATTCAATACTATTTAGACTTAAATTGGTAATGATCCGACTCAACTTGGTAATGATCAGACTTAAATTGGTAATGTCCAGACTTAAAAATAGTCTCAATACTGTCCAGATTTAAATTGATAATGTCCAGACTTAAATTAGTAATGTCCAGCTAAAACACACTTAAATTGATATCCAACCTTAAATTAGTAATTTCTAGACTTAAATTAGTAATGTAAGGACTTAAAAACATACTTAAATGATATCCATACTTAAATTAGTAATGTACAGACTTAAAAAAACTTAAATTGATATCCAGACTTAAATTGGTAATGATCAAACTTAAAAACAGACTTACACAATAATATCCAGACTTAACTTATGCATCTGTTAAGTCTTGATAATTTTTATTTTTTAGGACGTTTATACTCTCGCATCGGTTATGTATTTTTAAATAAGTACGTTTTAATTTTTTTATTTATAAAAAGCGCCATGAATTATAATTGGTCAAATGATATACGTGTCAATATTTAAATGAATTTTTAGTTTTTATATATAATCATGATTTTTATTTGATTCGAAGTCGATCAAAACTAAAACTCAATTAAATATTACCACGTATCTTTAAGAACTTTATGAGTTTTTATATATAATCCTGCTTAATTGTCATATTTGAATTTCAGTAGTTGTTTAAATAAGTTTCTTTATGAAATTACTTTGGACTAATTATGAACTCATGAAAGTCTCTTAATTAGATTTTTTTTGCCCTGTTTTGGTAGTTTATGTTTAAACTTTAAAGTTTCACTTTCAGTTTTGCTATATATGTAGCCATGTTTTTAATGAAGTCGGCACTCCCAAATTTCCTATAAAACCAGCATCCGGCAAGGTAGTATCGATCTTCATTAAGAACATTGCAAAATTGAAACCCAAACTTTAATAACAAATCAACAACAAATCGAAACTTACAAACAGATCAATAGAAAATTTATATTAGTGAAAAGGACAATTAAGAAAAAGGGCGATTACATTACACAATTTATAATGTAAGTTAAGGGATGAACATAACTCAAATAGAAAAACAATGATAAGAGGAGAACTCATAAAGAAGAATATGTGATTACATTACACAATTTATACTTGTAGAATTATTGGAGTTCATCTGCATCTGTATGACAGCATCTATATTGAACTTTTTTCTCCATGAAGTGGTTGCAATGTGGACACTCCAGGCTCTGAACAACATCTTTGTTATCAATATTAAGAACGATACGACTGCAAGACCGGTCAGAAACTTGGCTCTGTCGTAGTTGTTCGATGTGATTGAGGAAAATCTTGGAAAAATCCTTTGAATGAAGATGTTGTTTCCATAATTTAAATTCCATGAATCCTTGTAGCATTGTGTCCCCAAGGTCATGGATTATCATGTCTGAAGATGGTGTGATCAAGCAAGCCCAACTTTCAGTTGATGCGTAGCTGAGAAATTTTTTTACTTCTTTGATGATGGGATCTATAGTATGGTGGGCTTCACCAAACATCTGGTATCTAGAAATGAGAAGGCTCTCGAGTCGCTTCCAGAAGTACCATATCTTTTTTGAGTCAGGAGAATAAATTTGAGGCATATCTACGCACATGGAAGAGATGACTTCGCGGATATTCTCACTTGCAGCATTTTTCCCAACATATATCATCTCTATAGATGTACCCGAATCAACTGATATTTTACGGATGCAGGTGATGAACTTTCTAATCCATTCGACGTCATATCCTCCATATAAGACAATCGGCCATTTTGAGTCTTCCACCTGTTTGCACCAAAGAAAAAAAGACGAGAAATGATGCAGGCATACATGCAAAAACTCAAAAGAACAGATAGTACACTTGTCAAACATATAATGCTCAAATGTAAGAGAAATTTTCACCATGCTAGATATTTTGGTGTCAAAATCCAAGACAATGGAACTAAGTCTCGTCTCTGCCGCCCACAAAGTTCGTTCTCTCATCCTCGTGAAGGGAAATGCCTTGTCCCTCCATATGTACAACAGGTGCATCGCATTAGGACATACTACCTTGCCGTTCTCATTAAGCACGACCGCAATAGGCTTTCTATGAAACATCCAAACGTCTCTAATAAACCTTTTTGATTCTTCGGTAAGAAAAGTTGGAGGGTGTACTGTGTACCAAAGCATCGTTTCTAACAATTTTGTGTATTGCTCTTCTGAGGATGTGATCCACGGACCGCTGTGAATAGGAAGCCATATGAACTCGCAATGTGCTTCGTCAAGTGATGTCATGTATTCAACATAAATGTCTTTTAGGAAAGAAATCACATTGGATGAGATGTCCAGTCCAGATATGAGCAACACGAGGGTCTTGCGTCTCACAGTCACCATAGATAAATCCTGTAAACATTCTTTCGGTAAAGATCATAAGGGAAAAAAAAATACTTGTATCATCTAAATCAACTATTTTTGTGACATAAATCAAAATGATCATATATTGAATCTGAGCTCACCGTATTCTTTTTACTGCAGTGAGAAAGTTTAACATCTTCTGATCCATCAGGTTGTAGACCAAATAAACTCATGAGAGCGAAATAATTGTCTTGGCCCTTTTTATCAGGTATCTCATATGCATTTGTAAACTTCTCATCATCTACATTCATATATATATATTATGGCATTTGTTAAGTGAATTGAAAACAGATCTGACAGAAATAAAAGAAAAGGCATTCCATTTTTTTCGAACCCATGTATTGCTTTGCGACGCTATCCAACTTTTGAAGCCTTTCGTGAATGGAAATCAGTTTGTCACAGATATCCGTTAACTTTCCTGAATCTTGAATAACGTATCTGAGAAGAACCACAGATGGTGAATTATCATTTCAAGAAAATAAAGCAATTAGATTTATAAGGCAACATTTCTGAAACATTTGACAGAATGAACATTCCGAGATAGAAAAAACAAACGACTATAAAACTTGTAGTAACATAATAATGTACCTATTTTTTGGAAGCTCTTTGCATTGAGATGTACAAGCAACGACGCCTCGGATGACCCAGTACATGGAAAGAAGTAGAAGATTATCAAATTTATCGGTGAGAAATTTGGGAATAAAGTCAACTACATTCTTCACAAATAAATGGATCACTGATACCACATCAAACATGGCCTTGATCAGACTATAAAGTGAATCCATAGATTTCCAGTTGTCTTTTGGCATTCTTGTAATCGAAGAAGAAAGTAACGAAATGTAAATGTAAAAGTCAAGATGATATTCAGTTTCTCCCATTCCTTGGTTCCGTCTCAATGTTATGAACAATCTTTCAACTCTCTTTAGGACCATTACTATGTCTTCTTCGCCGGAATTCGTGCATACAAATTTCAGAACGAGAAGCCATACACCATGTGTCACAGCAAATGCTGCTAAAGGTCCCTCCAGTATAAACTGCAAGATGTAACTGCCACCTTCCACGTCCAATGGACGTATTCTTGGTAAGGAGAGTGCAAACTTGTGCTCATCCAATTTCGCAGAGCTTGCACGTTCTATCTGTATAAAAAGTATATATGACAATAGCATATTATTCGGTATGGCTTTTGTTTCTTGTTCAACCGTTATAAATATGCATTTCACTATTCAAAGTTGTTAGATGTAATTATCTCTGCACCCATGAGTGTGATTTCTTATATTTTACCTCCTTCAAAATATTGCATATATGGCGGAAGTCAAAAGTCCTGAAGTTGAATTCTGCTACTGTACTTTCTGATTCTCCTTCACCAGATATACTAGGCACTCCCTGTTAAAATTGCATCAAGATTAAACACGTATAAACCCGCTCATCGTGTAATCGGTAATAACTATCAAAGAACTAAGATCAACGAAATACCATTTTGCAGCCATCCAATCTGAGCGTAGTGACATTCATAAGAATGAATGAAGTATACGAGTAGATATCATCGGATGTGAAATATGTCATTTCCAATTGAGACCCTTTTACTGACCCCCTAATAGCCTCCAACAAGGATCTCTCATCATCTTCCGCATTCGACATACTCCTATTTCTTATGCTTTCTCATAAACAAATGGATCGGATAAACAACTTCCTTGCCAATAATGAAACAATATAAAGACAAAGTCAGCATGTACACAGTAAGTAAATGCTTCTTTACTCATCTTACAAGTATGGGATCAGTACTTCAAAAAAAAGAAAAGGAAGAAGGTTTGTGGTTAGAGCACCTAGCAAAGTACACACACAGTGTTAAAACAAAATGCTCTACAATAATATATCCTTGCTTTAAAATGACTCAAAAGTGAAATTCCTTACTTAGTATCGCACTCCAAATTGCGTAGGTGCGTGATTCCATGGTGAGGATAGGTGGAGATGAGTGAGAGCTTTCACGCTCGAGTGATGACATTGTCGATTGATCGCCATGAGCCGCAATTGGCTTGATCGTGAAGAGACGACACAAGATTTCAAAATATTTTAAATTTCATAAAAATTATTATTTTTTAATTAAATTCGAAATATTTGCAGATACAAATTTCAAAATAAGAAACCCGGACCTTTGATGCACTACGCCATTTGGTCGCTTATGTAACATATTTTGTGACAGCGACATAAGAGCCAGTCGCATAAGTATCCTTAAGTGACTGAGTAATACAGGTCTGTGACACAACAAACTTAATACGACTATATCTTATGTCGCACACGTAAGTTAGTTACATAAGGAAACTTACGCGACTGGAGCTTAAGTCACATGACTAACTCCGTTGCTTAAAGTATCTTAGACGACACAATCTTAGGTCACATGACTAACTCTGTTACTTAAAGGATCTTATACGACTCCATCTTATGTAACTGAACAAATGTAAGACGTATAAGTGCCACATACGATATCCAGATTTAAAAATCGTTGACTGTACGGGAGTTGACCGTGCCTTACCCGCATTAAAGAAGATAGGTGCAGCAATTAGTGTCGTAAGCGACTGATATATTCAAAGTGGGTCGCATAAGTGAACCGCATTAAATGAACGAAGATCAACTTCATCACCCACTTTTTCTTACTCCTTTTCTCTGGTTCTTCTCACCCACGGCTGTAAAGATCAACTTAACTCTTGCAGTTCTCGACAATGGAAAAGACTCGAGGGCATGGGAAATGGACAGTTCTCGTACTGAGCATAGATCTAAATCTTACGCACCCCGTTGTTCGACAGGACATGTAACCACATATTTAGATTCACCATCTTATGCTTAATAATGTTGGGAATGGATAAAATAAATTCACGAATAGGGCCAAAATGGAGCATAAGAACTATATCAATGGCTTGACGCGCTCTGATTGCTCCAAATATTGAAGTCCGGAAGTTAAATAGATTTTAGTATACCAAAAGTCGTAATCGAAATTTAGCTTCCTTAAACCAGTCCAGCAATACCTCCATTTACTCGACAAAATACTAGTAGCTACAGCATCTTTTATGCTCAGGCAGTCCAGAATGTGCTCCCTCAAATTCACAGGAAGCTCAGTGATCCTGCATACACTTGGTTGATTTGCAAGCTTCGCCAAGTTCACACAGTATATCATCTTCATAACAATCCTCATCTTCCCATAGTTGCAGTAACTTGTTAAAATAAGATGAGACAATTAACTCACCTTGCATCAGTAGATTGATCTCTTTGGATATTGAGTACTCTCTCATGCTATTGTCTCCTCCAAATTGGTTTTGCAGATCTGTAACGCCCCAAAAATTTTAAACTCCAAAACGGCGTCACATCGGCCGCACGTCCCCTAAACCACAGATGGGACGTACGAAGCCTCTAGACAATACATGCTTAAATTAATTTTACAACGGAAATATAGCTTAAATTAAATGAAATCCATTAACTAATTACACACACATGTCATTTCAATATTCCAGTGATCAAACCGTCTAAGTCTCTAAATGTACTTATTATTAATACCCTTACTAGCGCGTCTCTCTCTTATATCCCCAGAATCCAATCAGCAATATCTGAAAAACATAAACATGGAAAACATGAGTCCACGGCTCGTGTAAGTAACATAGGCCCCAACTAGCTGAATCATGAGTGCCAAAATAATTATTTAAAATAAGTTACCATGAGTCACGAGATAGTGATGACAAAACACACAGAGACATGTAGCGAATCGAGAATGATTAAAAACATTTTAACACAAAGATATTTAACCAAGCACGAGAATCCAGAGCTTGTAGTACGAGAAGCGAAGGGTATAGCACGACGAATATGGCAAGACAAGATGGCTTCAAGCACGTATCACACAGAATGGCTTCGCAATCCAATCACGCTGCATGGGTCCCGGGACGCTATCGTCATATTTTGCCCTACGACTAGGCAACACGAGTGCCACATTTTGCCCCGTGGCGGGCAACACGAATGCCATGTTTTGCCCCATGGCGGGCAACACGAATCATGTTTGGATTGCAAGCCGCTAGAGTTAAACACGAGAGATAGCACGAAACATGAATCATTAACAAGAGACATTAGGCACGAGTTACACGAGAAACGAGATAAGATAGAAGAAATGAGTCATGAGACACGAGAAGTAAAACTGAAGGTTTAAATATTTAATGAGAGTCAAGAAAATATCATAATCGGGAATAAGGTAGGTTCGGAAGCATTTACACCCATGATACAAGTTTTTGAGAAAACGATTTCGAAATAAACGGGCATGCCATAAAGTTTTACAAAATAATTTTAGAAATAACTAGAATGGTCCATATTACTTACCTCGCACGCCCATCAAATAACTTCAATAACTTACATCATGCTGAATCAAGTGATAACCACCTAGAAGTCATACAAGTCACACTTCAACACTTAGATTCTTAAACTCACATGTGAGCTTCAAACTATAACTTATTCAAATTTAGACTACATGCATCCTCTCATCAACCTTGTAAATTTCAGATTCAAGGTACCAACTTCAAACTTATTTTCTGGATTACTCATGAGACATTAAAATATGTTATTCATACTGTTAGAAAGATCACTTCGATTAGTACGACTTAGGATTTTAAAACACCCAGTTTACACATTTAAAACATAAGTTATGCTCATTTCAAAACATGTTGTCAGATCTGCCGAAATTACCACCCAGCGTAGAACGTCAACTTCAAATCCAATTTTAGAGCAACTCAAAATGAACCAAATTACGAGTCATATATGGTTGGAAAGATCTTTTCGACTAGAACATCATGGAATCAAGAATCATACGTTTTCAATAACTCAAATAGAAGTTACAGGCAACTTAAAATAAGTCGACAGATCTGCCCAGAATTTCAGAAAACAGTTTTCATTACTCAACTTCAAAATTAATTTCAGATTAGCTCAGGTTGAATCATAATACGAATATTATGTGGTCGGAAAGCTTATTTCGAGCAGAACAATACAGCATCAAGAAAAACTCGATTTGGATAACTGAAACAAAAGTTTCGATCAGTTTAGGTTTAGTCGACAGATCTGAATATTTTGAAGTAAGATCATACAAACACATAAAGATGAGATCAGCATACCCAACCGATTGAATTTCATGGCAGATTCAAAGATGTTGTCATTCTCTTTTATATTTACTGATCTTAATAGTATACAACTCGAACTCATTGCACATCACACCATAAATCAGCTCCAAAGAAAAATAGACACTTTACCTTCATAACTTCGATAACTTATTTTCTTCCCGACACCGATAAACTGAAGACTTGTGACCTATTTTCTACCAAGGGGATTCTCGTGTTCCAATGAAAAAGAAAAAAACGCAGAAGATGAAGATGATGTGGAATGCAAACGATTAAAAGAAAATTAATAGGGATGCCATTTAATTCTTTCTTAATTCATTGTTTCCAAATTTAACTCATCATTATTTCTTCTTCTTCTTAAAACTGATCGTTTATTTCATAGTCATCAATATTTTATATCTTTTATTTTTATTTTATTTTCTATTCCAAATTTAATCTAATCAAATCAATTTAAAATTTTGGATTATTACAAGATCAGTCCAACCAGTGAAGCCGCAATCTCATCAGAGACACAGTTAATAATCCAGGAAAGTACAACTTCATTACACCTCTCCCAGCGCACCAACTTATATGGATCATCCTTAGGCTTCGTAAAAAGTCCTTGTACGAAACCTAGCTTGGCTTTTATACCAAGCGATCGAACCATAGAGGATCACCATGGAATGAAGTTATCGACATTGACTAGTTTGCAGGAAACAAGTGTAATCCAATGTTCTCATTATTTCCGACGAACATTGGATCATCAGCCGGATTGAAGAATTCATTGCCGTGAGTGACGATCGGAGTAGATGAGACAGTAACATGAGTAGTAGTCACTGATTCAGCAGTATCAGTCGAGTAAGGTGCTGCCATGACCTCGATCGAAAATCTGAAATGCAGATGAGCGAAGAAATTTTTTACCAATTAAGTTCGAGCAATCATCAAAGTCTAATGATCAACAGCGATCAGCGATGTCGATCACGGCTCTGATACCATGAGAATCCACAGATAATAAATTTGAGGAGATCGGAAATTCAAATTGGAAGAGAAGAACGAAGTAGGATTTTGGCGGAAAGATACACTGAGAACTGTGTGTCGTCTCCATTTTCTATTTATATTTGTACACAAGTGCTTATTTACATCAAGGTCCTCTTAGTATTACATTTGACCCTAATAAGTTCCTCTGAATTTTCAAACAAGATGCTTGATTTCCAAAAGAATAAACATAACAGCTAGTTTGCTTCAAGCCCACTGGATCAAATGATCCATTGAAGCTGAATCGTAAACCCGAATCCCTCCCTGAGTGAAAAGCTCTATCAAAATCATCACTTTTCTTCTGCCGCCGAACATCGTCGTAGCTCTGAAAAACCTTGTCATGTTCACATGCTCCTCCCTAAAAATTAACCTCTTCTCTTTCCCACACTCCAATCTCAACCTCGCGTGCCCCGATTTCACAAAATCTCCGATCAAAACCACCACTTCACCTCCAATCACCACCGCCAGATCAAACTCAGTTTCCGGCTCCGTCTCCGATTGAAACCTACACCGACTAAAATCCAACAAAATCTGATTGAATTGCAGGTGGTCGACTCTCACCGGATGAAGTCGCTAGTCGTCACCTGTGGATTTCGACTTTCCTCTCATTTTTGGGAGAAAATATTTGAGGAAAATTAACTCGATTTTCCGACGTATTTTCTAATTATTTTTCTTTCCTATTTACTTTTCTTGCAACCAAACAGTCTATTTTAATTTTTGGGAAAAGTACAAAAGGATGGTATGAACTATCACCATTTTACAAAATCTTGTCCGAACTATACACATTTTCAAAACACAATCAAATTCTAATTAATGGGTCAAATTGCAATTCAAAATAATACAATGAGCACCCAAACCTTTCAAAAATTATGTAATTGATTTTATCTAAAAGTATTTTTTTGGTTGGACCAGATAAACCAAATCGGATTTTGAAAAGTATTTGGTCTATCCAAAAAAAATTGGTTGTACTCTACCCTAATTTAAAATTTATGTATTTGATTTGATTAAAATGCATTTGGTTGATCTAATAATACAATTATAAACCGATATATATTTTAAATTGTCTAAAGATTTAAGATAAATTGTTTTTTTGATAATTGCAATAAATTGTTAAATGCACCATAATTTATACCCTAAATTTTTAAATATATAAATTTCGTTCTTAATTAATTTATATATATTATATATGCAAATTTCATTTTTAGTTTGGTTTCGTTAAACGATTTTAGTTTGGTTTCTAAACTGGTGAATGCAATTTGTATATTTAAAAATGAAAGTTGCATATATAATATATAGAAATTAATTAAGAACGTAATTTGACCACTTTTCACCTCTCTGAAAAATCGTTAAACGATTTTAGTTTGATTTTTGAACCGGTGAATGCATATATTCTGATGAATTGGTTCTCCTTTTTCTTTTAGTTGTGATTTTACTACTATTGAGATGCGTATGTTGCTGCCAATTTTTATATTGTTCCTGAGGGTTGAGATCTGGTGAGAAGTGACATTAAGGTGAGAAATAAGAATTTATCCTGTCCATTCATATTTGGTAATCAACCGCCACGATTATTTGATAATATATACCAAGAGGAGCGCTCAAATGTTATGGCCTTCTTAATGTGTTATGTGTTACTTCAATCTCAACCTTTAGATCAAATGATCTAAAGGTGCAAAATAAAGTCAAAGTGCAAAATAAAAGTCAAAAAGAGACAAAGTTGTTTGTCATTTTGCACTTTTGTCTTTTACCTAAAAGATGAAAGTGCAAGATGTAATCTGGACCATTAGATTCAAATGATCTAAAGGTGCACAATAGAGTAACACATAACACTTTAACAACCCATAACATTTGAGCGCGCCCCTATATACCAAAGACAAATCAATTCCGCCGAAGATCTGGCGGTTACAGGGTTATTCTCGTCACACACAATTTCTAAAAAACGAATCCCGTTGTTGTCGAACCTACACGACCATTCCGCCGAAACAAATCGATACAGGACGACCATTCCGCCGAAGACAAATCAATTCAAACGATTCCGAAGACGAATCCCGTTGTTGTCGAAGAGACCCAAAACGAATCGATTCAAACGATTCCGAAGACGAATCCCGTTGTTGTCGAATCGATTCAAACGATTCGAGCGAAGATGAATCGATTCAAACGATTCCGAAGAGACCGTTTCAAATGTCGGGTGAGTTTTCTAACAGTGCGATTCAGTTTCTCGATTAGGGTTTGATGTTGTTCAGAAATTGTCGATTTTAGGGTTTGCTAATTTCAATTCAAGTTGTCGGAAATAACAATGTACTTGTCGGAAATAACTGCCTATCATAATCCGTAGCATAACCCAGCAAAATCCGTAGCATATAGTGGGTTTTGGAAGGAGATGAAACGTTGCCTTGTTGGTTGGTTGTGTATTTAACTTTGGTTGAGTTTTCTAACAACGCGATTCCGTTTCTCGATTAGGGTTTGATGCTGTTCAGAAATTATCGATTTTAGGGTGCTAATTTCAATTCAAGTTATTGGAAATAACAATGTACTTGTCAGAAATAACTGCCTATTATAATCCGTAGCATAACCCAGCAAAATCCGTAGCATATAGTGAGTTTTGGAAGGAGATGAAACGTTAACTTGTTGGTTGGTTGTGTATTTTGATTCGTAGCAAAGGGAGTTACAAATAATGGTATCATTTTAGTTTTTGTTATAAATTATATGTTCAAATTTTCTTCTTAGATCACAAGAGGAAAAAGAACCCAGCCAAAGAAGTACCTGTTGAGGATAATGTTTGATTTTGATCATAATCCGTATCATACTTTGTCATAATCCGTAGCAGACAGTGTCATGATTCGTAGCTTGGAAATCCGTAGCTCGAAAATGCTTGTGTTGGGCTAGCAACACAAGAAGAAGTTACTGCAGTGTCAGCACAGGGAAATAATATTAGTTCTTGCAACAAACAGCCAACTGGCATCGTAGCAGAAACCAACAATAATATATCCATGAATCTTACCTCATTTACGGAGAGCCACCAGGTATCTGACCAATTTATTCCAATCTCAGTCACTGATTACCTGGTTGATTATGAACCAATGCAGCTAACAGACAAGGACTTGATTGCTTGCGCATTGACAGAGGTATTCCAACTTCCCTGCAATCACATTAGTTTCAGAGTAAAAATATCAAAATTTCTGAATATACACATATCATGACCTTATGTGTGTCAACATTGCAGCCATTTCAGACACCACAAGCTACTAATAATGATGCACATCCAAATGACAAGCCAGCCACTTTTATTTCCCACTCTATCCAGAGTGGAGCAGAGCAGCCAATTACCCAGGAGGCCACATATAACCCTCAGCCTATGGAGGAGCAAGTCACTACACAACAAACTCAACAGGTGGGCACTTTCAGTCCTGCTAACCCTGTACAAAGTGGAGTTGCAGAGAGGGCTGTCATTGCAGAACCAACTGCTCAGGCGGCCACATTCTGTCCTGATCAGAATGTGCAAAATGGCGTAGAGCGACAGGTCCCGTAAGTTTTAACCAAACGCTAATTTGTACTTCATCTTCTTTCCTGACCTGCAAGTTTAGCTTAATTAGTTTTTTGAGCAGCTTTACACTCTCATGGCACAGTTAAGCTCATCTATACATTTTACAGTCAGGACACTGGGAGATTTCCAGACTAATAACAGTTCTCAACAGTTGGCACAACAAGCTAATTTGTCATAATCCGTAGCATACTTTGTCATAATCCGTAGCAGACTGTGTCATGATTCGTAGCTTGGAATAATACATATTGTCATGTATCAAACTGCACAGCACACTGTACTAGGCTGGGTGGTCAGGTTGTGGTAGTAGTTGATTTTAATTCGTGGTATTCATTTGGCATATCATAATTCATATCTTATAATTGGTGCATTGTATTTTTTGTGAGACATTTGTAGATCGCAAGAGGAAAAGAAACCCATCGAAGAAAATACCAGCCAAGAGGGAACTCCAAAGATCAACAAGCCAAAAACAAAAACAGATTCCTTATCAAACAAGCACCTAAACACTTTGGCTAATATATTATGTACTACGTTTTTTTTTGCTAGTATGGCTAATTTGTACTGCAGATGTTATGTACTACGTATATTGGCTAGTATGTTGCTCAACCTCTTTTAATTTAATAATTAGATTCAGGGCAATGTATCTTGTTCATTTGTATCACACAGGATATTTATAATTTGTTGCATCACGGTCATAATCCGTAGCAATTCTCAGCAAAATCCGTCTTAATTCGTACCATTGTAAGCATTATACTATGATTTGTAAGCATAATCCGTAACAATGTACGCATAATCCGTAGCAATGTACGCATAATCCGTAGCAATGTACGCATAATCCGTAGCAATGTACACATAATCCGTAACAGTGTACGCATAATCCGTAGTAAAGGAATCATGTTTTTCCAAAATTCAGGTGATACAAAAAGATAAAGAACGATGACCAGTTTTTTATAAAAAAAAATGTAACGTAATGTAAGAATGATACAATCAGATGCTGTATGTGTTATCAAGTCCAGCAAAATTAAAAGAAACAAGCAACTTTCATCTTCTATCACATTAGGGACTGATGTGGAGTAGTCTTCCTTCAAAATTCAAATGCAATCCCTGCTCTTTTCTATGAAGGTTTGTGTTGAAGGCATCAGTGAAAAAGAGACAGTAGCATCACCAAGGTACATGGGGAGGGTAAGCAGACCGGATGCCTGGAATATTCAGCGATAGAAATTTTAGTTGTGGACTGTGACAATGTTGTCATAGGTAAATTAAAAGGATTGAGCATGTCAGTAAGGATAGGTCATACCAGAAAAAAATACTAGTTCCTCACTTGTATAGAATGCCATAAGTTGGGTTTTCTACATCTCTTGCCTAACAAAATCTTGCAACTGCAGAAACAAAACAAAAAAGTATCTGTATGAAATTGTTTGATAAAGAGCTATCAAGGGTAATTGCCTCAGTTCCACGATGTGTGATTTACCTGTAGGTGATACTTCTTCACTGCTGAAAGAAGCATGTTAACCTGATGCAGAACTTTAGACCAATACAATTTTATGGCGGCATATTTTGAGAAAGATGCTGATCCAGCAATAGAGGCATTCTCTGTAAATGACACAAGAATGAATGTAGAAGATGTCAAAGAAAATTTTGAACAGTAAATAATGCAGAGGAAAAAAACAGGAGAAGAGTAGATGGCTAACAGAAATCCCAAGTGAATGAAACTTTTATTCAAAATGAAGAAGGAATTTCCAGGTACTGGAGTTTCAGATTACAGAGGTGCAGTGAAATAAATTACCAGAAACTGAGATTAAAATGCATAAATGAATTATACCAAAGAATAAATTTTTATCAATGGACTCATATTAACTTATATATGCAGAAAAAGAATCAAAGAATGCTGAAGAATTTAATGATGATGACGGATGAAGTAGACTGAACCTGGATCTCAGCTGGGAGGAACCGACGATGAAGCACCGGGAGCTTGCTCAACCTGAATCCACTGCTCAGTAACAACATCAGCCATCTGCCAACATTAGAAAATCCTACTCTACAAATCTTCAACAACAACCTCTCCACCATCGGACGCATCTTCAACCTAATCACCCGGCACAAAATTCGAATTCAAACCTCTGCTGCTAAAACTAGTACAAACTCCGCGCAAGCTGTTTCTAGGGTTTATGCAAAATAAAAAACGACCTGCGAGTCAAATTAATTCGATCAAAAGTTGGAAAATTGACACTCCGATGAAGTTGTGTTGCTTACCGGATCAGAATGTTGCAGATCGAGCGTAGCGCCATTGAATGTCTGTAGAAACTAGCGATCGATAATCGCCGGAGGAACGGAGGCGATCGGCGAAGACGAGATTCGAGCTAGGGTTTCAATGCTCCGATTTGGGGAAGAACAAGCGGGAAAATTAAAATGGTTTTGATTAATTAAACAAAAGGAATACAAGAGAGTATTTATACAAAGTACAGAGAATTACGCTAGACACCCTGAGGAATACAGAAGATACAAAGACGCCCTATATGAAATACATATTGACAATACCCCCCTCAAGTTGGGGAGTGTAAGAAGTTGCTTACCCCCAACTTGGAAGAAAGGTAGGTCAATCGGTCGAACGGAAGGGACTTCGTGAAGAGATCCGCCGGCTGTTCGACGGTGGAGATGGGTGTCGGCGAAAGAAAACCATTGTTGACGTGATGACGAACGAAATGACAGTCGATCTCGACGTGCTTCGTCCGCTCGTGGAAGACAGGATTGCGGGCGATGTGCAGGGCGGCCTGGTTATCGCAGTAGGTGTAAACAGGAGTGGACACAACAACCTTCATATCAGCGAGGAGACGAACGAGCCACAGTGCCTCGCCACAGGCGCCAGCAAGAGCGCGATACTCGGATTCGGCCGAAGAACGGGCAACTACGACCTGTTTCTTCATCTTCCACGAAACAAGAGAAGTTCCCAGCATCATGCAATACCCAGTAACAGATCGACGAGTGATAGGGCAACTAGCCCAGTCTGCATCACAGTACGCGACCAGTTGAAGATTGCTGCTGGACAGGAACATTAATCCTTGAGCCGGAGCAAATTTGATGTAGCGCAGAACCCTGTGGGCTGCCTGTAAGTGGTCCTCAGTCGGGGCCTGCATAAATTGACTGAGGACGTGAACGGGAAAGGCCAGGTCAGGACGAGTGATTGTCAAGTAAATCAGCCGGCCTACAAGACGACGATACACAGCTGCATCAGGGATCAACGGAGCAGACGAGATGCCCAGACCGTGCTTGGATTCCATGGGAGTTTTTATTGGCTTGCAATCAAGGAAGTTATAGTCTGCGAGAATATCTAGAGCGTATTTGCGCTGATTAAGAAAAATACCATCTGCAGAGCGGGCAACTTCTAAGCCAAGAAAATATTTGAGGAGTCCCAAATCCTTGATCTGGAATTTGTCGTGGATGAACTGCTTCACTCTATCAATGAGCGAGGAAGAGGTGCCAGTAATCACAACGTCATCTACGTAGACAAGCAGCACTAAGAAATCACCTTGCAGGGACAATGTGAAGAGAGAATAGTCGTTCAAGCTCTGAACAAACCCAAATTCGATCAATGAATCACTGAACCGGGCAAACCACTGGCGAGACGCCTGCTTCAGTCCATATAAGCTGCGCTGAAGTATGCAGACTTGGCCATTCTGCCGCGCCTGAGAGTAAAAGCCAGGAGGCAATTTCATGTAAACATCTTCGTTGAGTGTTCCATGTAAGAAAGCGTTGTTGACGTCCAGCTGATACAAAGGCCACTGGCGAGCAGCAGCGATAGCCAAAACACAGCGCACTGTGGTCATTTTGACAACTGGTGCGAATGTGTCATGTAATCAATGCCCTCAACTTGTGTAAATCCTTTCGCAACAAGACGTGCTTTGTAACGTTCAATGGTGCCATCCGAATGGTGTTTGATCTTGAAGACCCACTTACAATCAACAGCTCGTTTCTCAGGTGGTAGATTAGTAATACTCCAAGTATCATTTTGTTCTAAGGCAGCAATCTCCTTGTGCATTGCTTCGACCCAAAGCTTATCTTTTGATGCTTGGTGATAAGTCTTGGGTTCTGAATGTGTAGAAATGATACCCAAGAAATGTTTATGTGCTGATGAACACTTATCATATGTAATCTGTTTATCCATTGAATGAGGAGAACTATTTTGTGAAACTATATTGCAATGGTAATCCTTCATCCAAACTGGTTTACGCACAGAACGTTTTGGCCTTTGAACAGTCACAGGTAGTGATGTGTTATCAGAAATTGTAATAGAGTCTTCAACTCTTTCTTCATCCAGTATAGCTGTATTTCTGATGTCAAAATCAGCATCCATATTTTCATCAATAAGGGGCTGTGTATCAAGTAACTCTGTTGAATCATCACTGAATATAGTTGAAGAATTAGAAGCATCAGATGTAGGTAGAATATCAGCATTAACTGAAACTGGAACCACTGTACAGTTACCAGGGGACACTAACTGAAACTGAGGCAGCTGAAATGGAAAAACATCTTCAAAGAAATGCACATTTTTGCTAATAATAACCTTGTGAGAATGAAGACAGTAAACCTTGTATGCCTTTTTCCCATAAGGATACCCCAAGAAAACACATGGATAAGCCCTATGATCAAACTTATCTCTGAATTTTGGCAGAGAACTCACATAGCATAAGCACCCAAAAACTCTTAAATGAGCAAGAGAGGGTGCAGAACTGAAAATGACCTCATAAGGAGCTTTTCCTCCAAGCAAAGGTGTAGGAGTCCTATTAATAATGTAGGCTGCAGTCATCACGCAATCCCCCCAAAAACATTTAGGAACACTAGCATGAAATCTTAAGGCTCTAGCCACGTTCAAGATGTGTCTGTGTTTCCTCTCCACAACACCATTTTGTTGTGGAGTGTAAGCACAACTAGATTGATGAACACATCCCTTTGATGACAGAAACTGAACAAGCTTTTGACTAAAAAATTCGCCTCCATTATCAGATCTCAACACCTTAATTCTTCTATCAAATTGAGTGTCAATCAAGGCAAAAAATTGAATCAGTAGATCTGTAACTTCAGATTTTCTCTTCATCAAATATACCCAAACTCCCTTTGATTTGTCATCAACAATAGTGAGGAAATAAATGGCACCATTCAAAGTTGCAGTGGAATATGGTCCCCAAACATCACAATGTATAAGCTCAAATATATCATTAGATACATGAGTACTTGAAGGAAAACTCAAGGCACTTTGCTTAGCTAAAGGACATATTGAGCAATGAGAGCCTTTACGTTTAATAGTCAAATGTGGAACATATTTGGATAACAAAGAGTTCATCCTATCAAAGGACATATGGCCCATTCTGTGGTGCCAAGTCAGGATAGAAGGCTTACTGGTGACAGCAGTATTCACTGTTTTATTGCTGGAAGCATCAGGGACTTGGAACAGGCCTCCAATCAGACTACCAATCTCCACATAAGTCTTCTTTACTAAGTCCTGAATGAAACATTTGTCCTTAGTAAAAACTACTGAAAGGGAGGAGTCTTTCACAAGCTTACTTACTGACAATAGATTGTATTTGAACTCAGGGGCTATCATAACACCATGGAGGTCCAAACCAGGCCTTAAATGATATGTGCCAGCAGAATGTACCACAATAGTATTGCCATTTGGGAGACTAATGTGGCACTTCTTAGGCAACTGATAAACATTACTCAGTAAGTTTTGGTCACAAATGAAATGATCTGTGGCTCCACTATCAATGATCCAACAATGCTTGGTAAAAGAATATAGCACAAGGTTACAAATACCTGCCATATGGCATTGTCCCTCCCCTGTCTCAGATGTGCCAGAATTCTGTTGCTTAATCATACTCCATATCTGGGATACCTGTTCAGCAGTAAATTGGTTAGATGAACTAACAGGAGAAACAGGTGAGGCCTGAGAATGGTTACCAGTAGACCTTTGACTGTTTTCAGTGCTCACACTATTAGCAGATGACAGCCTTTGTGAACCACTGTTTTTTCCTTTATATAATCTGTGACCAGGCGGAAAACCATGAAGTTTGTAGCACTGTTCCTTAAGATGACCAGTAAACTGGCAATGAGTGCAATAAGGCCGCTTCCCTCTGCCAGTTCCATTGTTTCCACTATTTCCATTGTTTCCATTGTTTGTGGTCTTATTAAAACCACTGTGTGACTTATAATTGTTCTCATGTTGAGCACTCATAGCAGATGCCTCAACTCCAGCTCCCTTGGCAATCTGTGACTCAACTTCATTGGAAACAACCATATCATAAGCAACATCCAACGTTGGTAGTTCCCTTAAGGCAATGATGTGTGTTCTAATGTGTGTAAAAGCCTCATTAAGTCCCATGAGGAACTTGATCACTCTTCCCTCTTCTTTTTCTTGATCATAGAAGGCCTTGATTTGCTGACATTTAGAACAGTCATCAGCAATATCACAAGCCTTATACTTCCTCATGGAATCCAAATCATGCCAAAGGTTAACAAGCTTCTCATGATAACTTGTAACATCCATCTCTCCCTGCATCAGATTTGCAATTTCTTGCTGGAGAGAAAATTTTCTCGAAACATTAGAACCACCATATTTCATGTGAAGACTCTTCCAAGCAGCAGCAACAGTATCGGAATGCAGAATTTGTCCTACAACATTCTTTGATACCGAATTAAGTATCCATGTCATGATGACATTATTACATCGTTTCCATCTAGCCTTCTGTTTCACATCAGTCGGAACTGGAATCTGACCTTCAACAAACTCCAGTTTGTCTCGCGCAGACAACGCGATCTCCATGGCCTTGCGCCATTGAACAAAGTTCTGACGGCCAGTCAACACCTCACTGACCAGCGGATTTCCGTGAATATCATTTTTATTCACATAGTAAACATCATCGGAAGTATCCTGAACAGCGCCACTGCTACCAGTAGCGATCGGACTACCAGTCGAAGAATTCATAACACCAGACATTACGCAACCAAAATGGAACAGAAAAACAGTAAATTGACTTACAATTGATCGTCAAAACTGCTCTGATACCATGTAGAAACTAGCGATCGATAATCGCCGGAGGAACGGAGGCGATCGGCGAAGACGAGATTCGAGCTAGGGTTTCAATGCTCCGATTTGGGGAAGAACAAGCGGGAAAATTAAAATGGTTTTGATTAATTAAACAAAAGGAATACAAGAGAGTATTTATACAAAGTACAGAGAATTACGCTAGACACCCTGAGGAATACAGAAGATACAAAGACGCCCTATATGAAATACATATTGACAATAATGTCGTCGGTGTCGGACTGAGATAGCTGCTTTGTTTCCCCAGATGTCGGCGTTTCCGTATGATTTTCGGAGACCGATCTCAATCGCATCCATGAGGGAGGACGACCTGGAATGCCGAAGACGACCTAGCGCACGAAGATGACGGATACGAGGAACAAAATCAATTTTCCAAAAAAACAGGATCGAATGAGTCGGTTGAGCACGATTGAAAATTCTATTCCGAATATACCCTTTAATCATAATTATCTTTAATTATATTCCTAATTTGCTAATTATTAATGACCGTTTAATCTTAAGAATCAATGGACTAGATAAATTCTTATTTCTCACAAAAACACTTACTTCCTACCTGATCTTTGTGATCAATTATTCGTATTTATTATGTTATTTGAACTCGTAGGTTACCACTCACGAGGAGCAACACAGAGAATGATAGCGGTCATATAATTCTATACTAGAATCAACATCATCTCAGCCATCAACTTTAGCCACATAAAAATATAAATTAAGTATTACATTAGATCTCGAACAATCAAGTTTTTTTATTAAGGGTGTTGTCAAAATTGTTTTTTATTTTGAGACATGTTTCCTGAGATATGTGGTGAGGTGACCAACTGACTTTCTAATGACCATTTCATATCAGTTAGGTTTTTTTTTCTCTGAAAAAATTTGTATATTTAAAAACAAAATTTGCATATATAATATATATAAATTAATTAAGAACGAAATTTGTATATTTAAAAATTTAGGGTATAAATTATGGTGCAGTTAACAATTTATTGTAATTATAAAAAACAATTTATTGTAAATCTGTAGACAATTTAAAATATATATTGGTTTATAATTATATTATTAGATCTAACCAAATGCATTTAATCAAATCAAATACATAAATTTAAATTAGGGAAGTGTACAACCAATTTTTTTTTGGATAAACCAAATACATTTCAAAATCCTATTTGGTTTATTTGGTCCAATCAAAAAAATACTTTTAGATAAAACCAATTACATAATTTTTGAAAGGTTTGGTGCTCATTGTATTATTCATAATTACAATTTGGCCCATTAATTTGAATTTGACTGTGTTTTGAAATAGTTCGGACAAACTTTTACAAAAGGGTAATAATTCATACCATCATTTTGTACTTTTCACTTAATTTTTCATCTCAAAAATTTTACTTTCTTGTTTATTTTCCAACAACCAAGCGGGGGTTTAGTGTAAGGCGACGCTGATTCGGTTTAAGGTGATGATGATTGGGTTTATAATTTTCGAATCGAACCGAACCGAACCAATCGTATTTGTGGACCGTGTCATTCTCAAAATCGAAATCCAGCTTAACGCGAGCCTTCTCAGTTTAGTTAGGTTTTCACGTCCAATTTTTGCGACTCGATCTCAGCTCAACTTCGTTTCTTCTCCCTACAGTCAAATTTATAGGTTCCCTTGTGGCGTGAATATGCCCAGGTATACGCATGGATCTAACCTTTCCATGGAGATTTTTACACTTCCGATAGTGACGATGTGTTTTGTGCATGATGCAGGTATTATTGTGACTACTGCGATACCTATTTGACGCACGATTCGGTAAGTAATTACTCGAGTATTCATGGATTTTTCTATGTATTTTTATGAAGTTGTACATGGACATGTTCTTGCCAAAGTGAAGATATGTAGATTTGGGGATGTAGCCAGTTTCAAGAACAGTATTAGCTTCAATTTTTCACAAGCATCTGCCCAATTGGCCTTGATATTGATTCGGACTTCTTAATTTCGTCATGGCTTGTTATGTGAAGGTGTTAAGTTGAGCTTTAGAGAATTTGTTTATCATCAGTATGTGTGCATTTGCTCAGGCGGCTTATTAAGGATGCGGTGTCTGTGCATTTTAATTAGTTTTTATTTTTTCTGTTGCATCTGTGAGTCATTTAATCTTTATCTCCTGACATTGATTGTGCTTGAAAGAATGTTTTTTGTTCCATGTATGTGGTTTGGAGAGTGTGCTTGGCTTTCTTGAATTTGCAAGGGTATATATAGGTCCATGTAGGAATTGAAAATTCTGATTTTCATGCTTCGGATGCAGTGCTACTGTATGTATGAGAAAGCTTACACAATTTTTAACTCAAAATTTTCATCTTTTTTCGTCCCTACCACAGCCTTCTGTCAGAAAGCAGCACAATGCAGGGTACAAGCACAAGGTATCCGGTTATTTTTTCTGATTGAAGTTTTGTCCAAGTAATAAGATATTTTTCAAACTTGTATATTAGTTTACAATATTTTACTGGTTTTGCAGGCTAATGTGAGGACATATTATCAGCAATTTGAGCAGGAGTTGAGCCAAACTATGCTTGACCAGAAAATTAAGCAACATCTTGTGCAAGCTGGACCATACCAGCCAATTGGTGCTGCTTACAATCAACATTTAGCTGGTATGCCGGGACGGCCCCCTCTTATGCCTTTTCCAAGACCAGGGATGCCTTTGGGTCCCAACCAAATGATGCCTATGCCCATGCGACCTCCTATGTTACCAGTGCCAGTTCCCGGAGGCCAAAGTAAGTTTATGGGTTCTTATGGATTGTTTGAAAACTGATGAACATGCATGTGTAGTATGAATGCTAAAATATTGGTATCGCAAAAAAATTATTTGTCAATTAGGAATATACTGTTTTTATTAGCCTTTCAAGTTCCTCTAAAAGATTTACATTGCTTGATGATAGTTTAGTTGACTAGCAAGTGTGTATTACGATTTACGAGCAGTTTGTAGGCCACCTATGTTTGTATACGGTGCTCTTTGTCATCTGGTTATGAGCAATATTTTAATTTGTATCAGGTTATCCCGGTGCTCCTCCAAACATGCCACAAATGGGCCAACTGCCAGGTCCTCCCCCCTTGCCTCCACAAATGAATGGAATACCGCAACCCCATTTAGCTAATCCCCCAACTACAGCACCAGGAAGTTCTGAGCCGCCTACTTCTGGCGCTCCCCCTTCTTTTGCCCCTCCAGGAATGTATCACCCTAGCAATCCAGTTGCACCAGCCAGCGGAGGGTACGATAATTTCAACGCAAATAACTGAATCCAAGCGGTCAGTCCTTAGTTTGAACATGAGCAAGATCGGATGTGATCACAACTTATGAGATTGGTCGAGCTAATGTGCAACAAACGTAACCTATGTGTCAAGTGTTATAATGCACTGGGCAAACTGAAAGACGTAAATTCTCTGTTTGTTTTGCATCACATTATTCCAAAGATTTTATTATGCAGCAAACAAAGCTCATAATTGTCTGCAGTAGGTTTCCAAGTGCGGTCCATATGTTGACATCCCCATGTACTGAATTGTTATGTGCAGATTACATTGTCAGTCTAAGCTGGGCACTCTTTTTGTACACTGAAAGGCTTTAGATCCCGTCCAATTTAAGTTCCATCAATGCTAAATCTGAAGCAAGAAACTATTTGTTTCTAAAGCAAAACATTCTTTAGCTCTTTAGAAGATTCACACTTCATTTGAAAGAGGGTTTTTGATGTTGTCAATTCAGATGATTTTCCCAATAATTACAGAACTGCAGCCTTGTGCTAGAATCTACAAGTGTTTCAATAGATTTGTGCCGAAGGTTGCAAACTTTGGTGTATAATGTAATTAGAATCAATTGCCAATGGACTCAATCTAAGAACAATGGCTTTTCTGACCCAACCCTGCCTGAAAACGATTATAGTTTGAGAAGTATTACATGTTACAAGAGAAAGAGATGCATTTCACTTCTCCACATTCCAAGTGCACTAGTATAAACATGTACACAAGACCTGTGACTATGACTGTGAGCCTCCTTTAGCACCAAGCCTCGATGTATTACCGGCCTCATACATGAGCGGCCACCATTCACTTCAATGGTCTCACAACCTTCCCAAGAAGAAACCTGAGAAAACAGCGGTTTACATATACGACTCGTGACTCATGATATACCGATTTCATGATATGATTTCATCTTTTAAACCAGTTCCACTTGGGCAAGGAATACCATTTTACAAGAGCACAAAATAAGCAGACTTGCAACCCCTTGGTGCATGTTCTCTTGTCCTCCCACGTGACGGTACTAAAATTTAGCATGCCATGTACAAAAGCACTGCTCCTGTAAAATTCTAGAAGGTAGTAATGAACAATGGAATGTACCTGCAGGAGAAATTAGTAACTGCAGCTTCAATTTTGAGCACCATTTAAGGAGGCCGAGCATACCGCCAAATCTCTGTCAACCATTTAACTGTCATAGATGAACCCCAAAATTGATATGATGGTAGTGAAACTTGCACAATCAACTGGACACCCTTGAACTTCATTTAATCAACTAGTGTCAGCAAACAGAACATGAATTCAATCCGACTCTTTGAGTAGTAAAATATACCAACCAATCAATGTGTTAGGATAGTAAAGCCGATACTCAAGTGTCAAGTCTTTGGTGTGTCAGCACAGGAGAAAATTGCTGATATGGAACCATCAGCTATGAGTTTCTCAATACTTGGGGACATAGTAGAATTTCCATGCAATGAAGCTATTGAGTCCCTTAATTGTAAATAGTTTTTGTCATATTGTTCAGGAAATTTTCTGGCATCAACTAGCTTTTTCAATATCTCAAAGGCCATCTGTAAGTCCAGGTCGGATATAAAGGCACTAATTAGCGCTACATAAACGAAACAATCCGGATCCATATTATTCTCCTCCATTTCCTGGAAAAAACCCAAAGTTTCATTTGGTTTACCACACTTGCAAAGACCATTTATGAGAGCCATATATGAAACTCTATTCGGACAACACCCCTTACGCAACAATTCATCCCAGAGCTGAAGAGCATCCAAGTGTCTGCCAGCATTGCATAGACCATCCACCACAGTTGTGTAAGTTATTATATTAGGTTCCCTATCTTTCTCAGCCATTTTGGAAATCCAGAGAACAGCCTTATCAATTTGGTTATCTTTACACCAACCATCTATCAGAGAGTTGTAAGTAACGGTGGAAGGCGTAAGACCCTTGTGACACATCTCGTTTAGAATATTCTCAGCTTCTGACACTCTTTTCGCTTTACATAATCCATTTATCAGAACATTGTAGGAAATAATATCAGGACAAAGCCCACGAGCACAAATGGAGTGGAATAACTCCAAAGCTTGGTCCATGTCCTGAATTTTCACAAAACCATCGATGGCTACAGAATACACAATCACGTCGGGAGGAAACCCTTCTTCAATCATGCTGTCAAGAAACTTACATGCCTCGACTACTTTTCGGAGTTTACAAAGCTCCTTTACTAGTAACATGGTGTTCTTTATCCATGGTACATGCCCATAAAGACGCATCATCTTAATAATATCGAGGGCTCCCATAGAATCTCCCCTTCGGCAAAGACAGCCATACAGAGAATTGTAAGTAAAACTTGTTGGCACAAATCCTTGTTCCTTCATTTTTAAGAGAAGATCAATGCTTTCAGCCAGTCTATCCGAAGAGCACAAGCCATCAATTAAATTGTTGTAGAGGAACAAATCTTTTTGACACCCTAATTTATCCATTCTTTCAAATAGAATAAGGGCCATATCCATAGCATGAGTCTTGCACAAACCTTGGATAACACTATTGAAAGAAGCTAGATTCGGTCGCACATCATGTTCATTAATGAACAGCTCAACTTCCTCGTCCATGACAACACATTCAGACTGATCTCCCATCACTTTCAAAAGCAGATTGTATGCCTTCTTTATTGAGCCATTATTAACAAACGAATTCAAAATAGCATTAAAGATTGTGATAATATCTTTGGCATCATTACTTTCCTCAATATCACCCACCAAACTAGCCAGTTGACGATCTTCAGAAATACATGAAACGAGGTTTGTAAGAATTCTTACATCAGGAACAAGTCCTGATTGCTTCATTTTCACATACAAGCACAGGGCAACATCAGTATGTTTTCTTTTGCAAAGCCCCTCTATCAGCACGCCATACAAAGCCAAGCCTGGAGACAATCCACAGCTTAACATATTACGAAATAACAGAACCGCCTCACCTATTCTGCTCTCTTTCACCAACCCGTGAATCAATACACAAAACGTCTTCTCATTCAACTGAATATTACTAGCTTTCATCTTTTCAAGCAACTCGATCACCTTATCTACAAAACCCCTCTTAAGAAAATTTAAAAACAAGATTGAATACACATGTGCATCAGCCATACCTCTACCTTCCATCTCCAAAAATAAATTCATAGCTTTCTCAAAATTCCCAACACCACAATAAGCTTGCAATAACGGGGTCAACGTGTAAGCATTCCACACACACCCAACATCACACATCTCCTTAAATCTCAATTCCAACAAGTCAATAAATTGAGGATTCTTGGATATAGTCTCCAGCAAACAATTATAGCTATAACTATTAGGCACACATAACCCCATTTCTTTAACCTTGTGAAACCACTCATCTGCTTCCTCCACCATTCCTAAACTTCCAAAACACCTAATGAAAAACCCCAATGACCCTGGAGTCATTCTACAACCAGTATTAACCATCTCAAATGCCAAATTCTTGAGCTGGTCATTTTGTCGAGCAAGTGATAGGTGCCCCGCCATTGCTGTGTACACATAACAATTATGCCTATACCCAACCTGTTTCGAAGCCCACACAAAGAACACCTGAGCTACTCTACAGCTCTTCAAACTCCCCAACACATTTTCTACAATTTTCGGACTCAGCATTCCATCAAAATTGCTCAATTCTGGCAGCTGATTAGGACACGATGATAACGGCTGTTTGGTGAAAATTGAAACAAGCCTCTGCACAATGTCGTGATCCCTTCCGCTCAAGAACGGATTTACTGTCTGGCATTTCTCTACCATTTCTGTAAAGTTACGACCTTTGGTCGCTAACATCAAATTCCACGTCAAGCCCCAAACTTTCCTCATCACAGAACTCCAAAATATATTTCCAAAACCCCACCAAACGTCCTTCTACACTTGTTTCATAAGCATATACACATAAATACAAACACTTTTTTGGAAGCTAAACAATCCAATACAACTACTCCGAATACAAGTTTAGTTTCAAACCTTCAGTTAACCCGCGCCGTCCAACGGTCAATTTAATACATCGAATTGGTCCAACCGACATAAAATGTATCAAATAGTCCGGTTCTTGTCGGTTCGTTTTTGTGATTTGTGCCTTAAAATGGACGGTCAGGATGCATTTACTTAGGATGTAAATCAACGGCAATGGTCGGGGAGTTGCATTTCAGAGATTTCAGTGATGACGTATGCGAGCTTCAACTGACGAGAAGAAGATTGAGAAGCAAAACCTACCGAGTAGGTACGTCAGTACGTGTGATCTTAGTCTTTTTAGATTGAATTTTTGACCTTGTTGGTCATTTGGATTTCATTTGATTTGTATTTATTTCGATTTTCATTGAAAGTTGTGATTGAGGTCTCGGTGTTTGCAAATTTGTTGAAATGATACAAAAACTGAAATTCATTAGGGCATCCGCAGTAAGGGAGCAATAAGCAATGAACAATATATAAAAATAGCATTTTTTTTATAAAAGTCATGTAGCAATGCAGAGCAAAAAACAATGAGCGAAAATGGCTATTTGCTCTATATATTTCAATGCAGCAAGAGAGCAAAGAGCTAAGAGCAAAATGCAACATTTTTATATAGTCAAAATGCAACATTTTCTTCCATAACCATTCAATTATCCAAAATTATCACTTCTATTATTTTATCTTTTTGTTTTGCCCCAAAATTCTTTAATTTTTGTTTTATTTTTATTTTTTTTGTCCATCATACGTTCATTTTTTGACATTTCTAATTTTTAGTTCTTTTAAAACCAACAAAATGTAATTTACTTTTGTTTTTCTTCATAAATACATGTGGAGCCCACTTATTGCTTTCTTATCCCACACCCTCTCCATTATTGCTCACTTATCAAGCATTGCTGTTTGCTCTTTTTTTTGCTCCCTTGCTACATGGGAGCAATAAACAATAAAGTCTCTCTATTATTGCTTATTGCTCTCTTTGCTGCAGATGCCCTTACATGTGATAAGATCCGCCTTAAGTCAGTCTGTTTGGGAAAATGTAGAGTTTTGTACAAGATTTTCAAGGGCGCATGTCAGGATTTACAATTACTTTGTGCCGTGTTTAGAATTAAGAAACATGAACTGATCAATAAATACCTATTTGGAATGATACATTTTTTAGTTGTTTCATTTCATTCATGCCGGTAAAATATGTTGACGTAGTTTTCAGTGAGAAGAATCTGTCTTTCCATGTGGATTGATTGCATTATGAAAAAGTGAGTAACCGTAAATCAAAAATACAAATAGTGTATGGTGCGAATAAGAAAGAAACGAACAAGTCTTACAACTTGCGATAGTTTCTGAGAAAAAGGATTCAAATGTTAAAAGAGATGAAAGCAAAGATAGGAGAAAAAAAAGATCACCGTGTATAAGTTTTGGGTATATGCTGAGCTAGACTCTGTGACAGCATATGTACCCATCACTTAGAAAATATTAGGAGAGAAATTTCTCACATAGCATTTCCTCCAAACAAACAAGGACGGACCCAGAAACTACGATAGGGGTGACAGACGAAAATATACTAGAGTAACATTATTTCAAAAAATATATAATATTAAAATAGCCAATGTTCTATTATTAAATTAGTAGTAAATATTTCTATTATTTCTTTCTTAACGTTCAGACAATCCGATAAGAAAGCATCTTCTTGTGAGATGCACTCTTCACTATAATCTTTAAAAAAAATAAAACTCTTCAGTATAATCAATTAGTTTTTTGTATTTTAAAAATGAATTAATATTTGATGTTTTGATCTACAAAATTAAAAGAAATCAAAGAATATAACTATAATGTATTGGCTCAAAGGAAAAGGATCATGTACAAGTTGATTTTTTGGTTCAAAATACAAACTAATCATAGACATTGATCTTGTAATTTGAATGGATGAGATTAAATCTTGATTTTTGGTGACGAACTATAAAATGAAACTGACGAACTATGTCGTCTTTCATTTTTCGGCTCCAAAAGTGACGAAATATAAAATAATTTTGATGAACTATAAAATAAACTGATGAACTATAAAATGATTTTGACGAATTTTGTATTTTGTACCAAAAAGTAATTTTGTAACTGATCTTGACCCTTTGCTCAAATACAAACATACAACACAAAACTTCAAACTTAAACGTTTATTTACTTACAAAGTTTACCTAATTTAATTAATAAATATAATTAACTCTTTACACAAACAAACCAACCCCAATTCATACAATTAACACTAGTAGTAATCAAAACAATACAAATCATAATTTTCAAAAATCGCCATAAATGACTTCGCAACACACTTGTTAGTTATTATTAGATATAAAATCGCATAAAATAAAAAAATAAAAAAAATAATAACATGGGCCTGTGCTGTGGGGTGTATGAGAATGGATGCGGGGACATTTGTTTTGTGCTTTTGTCAATGATACTTTTGAATGTAAAAACTAACCAAATTCTGATAAGTTTTATAATATAATTGAAAATCAATTATATAATATACACAATTTTGAAAAATGTTGGGGGTGACATTTGTCATCCTTTCATCAATGTAGTGTGAGAGTATGTGTGAGAATAAAATTAATAAGGAAGTTCTTTCATACATCCTCAAGGAGTATGTGTGAGAGAACTTCTTGTTAATTTTGTTCTTTATTTGAAGAAAATGCTAGGTGATGAAGTTCTCTCCTATCATTTCAATACTCATGGGTCATGGGTGCATATACCCATAGGGACTTTAGAATATTATATATGCTCGGTTTGACTTGAGAACTAGGCGGGAAAAAAGGTTACTAATGAAGGAAACACGGATTTCAAATGATCAGCAGCAGAATGAAATGACCAGGGAGAAAATGGCGCTGATGCCAACTTTTTTATTTTGGTTTTTCTACTTGGCCTTTTAATTATTGTATTCTTTGTAGTTGCTGGGTCGTCTTGTTCGTTGACTTCGCATCAACAAGTCTTGATTAGGGTCTTCGATGCGAGTTATGACCACTTCGGTTGGATGCAAATTTCTTCTTCTAGTTACTTGTGTGATGAATGAGTACTTGGATAGCGATTTGAACCACGTAATCGCTGTCCGAATTCAATATTTCCACCCTATATCGTTGCCTTGGGTTGCAGGAAATTTGAATATGAGATACAATTCAAATCGTGAAACACTTTGTTCTTAGGCAATGAACAAAGCAAAACTAGGGTTTGGGTTTTTGATGAATCAAAGAGAGGAATAACAATTCTGGTAATTGCACAGCAATTTTTCTCGTCTTATATGAATAAGAATTCGATCTCATTATATAGCCATGCGACCGGGTACAAGCAGAAGATGCGACTGCAGACTGAGCAGTCGCATTCGGCGCGTTTTCAGCAAACGTTAAGCTGCCATGTTTTCAGTAAACATTAGCGTTAATGCTAAAGGAAAACGCGGTTATAGATAATGCTTCTTGCAAACGCGATCCGCACTGTTTCTCACCCGTTTGTGCATTTGAGATCTGCGCGTTTTCGGTAAGCGTTAGCTCGCCGCGTTTTCACTCGACATTAACCTAATGTCTATTGAAAACGCGGTACACGCTATTGCAGCGTGAAAATGTGATCCACACTGAGTTTGAAACTCAAACTTGCTTGTTTTGATGATTCATGTATATCATGTTCTTTGAGGTATAATACCCTTGTATATTAGAACATTACATTAGGTCCTAAAACCCTAAAATCACCAACAATCCTCCCCCATTTTTGGGTTTCCCTTTGAATCACAAAATACCTTGTTTTTAAGTAAAACATGCATAAACGGAAATGTCAAAAACGATTGAATTTCCGCATAGTGTAATCACGCATACAATATACCCGAATATCATGGTGCTCGTAAACGGTTGAACCATGAAATTCATTTGGGTACTTGACGGCGACACACGCATGTGTTACTTCACAAACCGTTAGTTTAACTTGACTCTTAATGGCCCTTGAGTCCCTATCCATTCATAAACGTATTGAGATTAAACCCGATCTCTCAACAAGCGACCAGAAACTTCACGTTTACATAGGTAGATTCCTTAGTGGGTCACACCGCCCGATTGTGCTCCTACACTTAGCACTTTTTCAAAGAATCTATTAAGAAGAGTTCATCTTCAACCTAAACCTTTGTAGGTACTGAACACATACTTGGGGATGCATATTTGTGTTCATCAATCTTCTAGGAATGGGCTTTTCGCATTGAATTCAGCTCTAACGCTAGTTAGATGTGAATTGGGTGTCCCACGACTAGATGATTATATGGGTTTTGTCCCATCCCCTTTATCGACTTGAAAAATAAGTCTCTAGCTAATCCTTCGTCAAGTGATTAGCCTACCTTTTGTTATAACCTAACAAAATTCACAGACATCACCACATGCATAATGAGCTCACTTACTGCACTATGTCTAACACCTAAGTGTCTAGACCACATTGTATACATGGCTAAATCCTTTAGCATATGTATCAGCGCTGTCACAATGTATCGATATTGGTGATATCGGTCTTTCCCCACAATGAAATTTCATATGTCATGTTCTCTACTCATCCTTCTTCTTTTGAAGCACCGACTAGAGCAACAAACTCATATTTCATTGTTAAACTTATGATGCAAGTTTATTTCTTAGATTCCCATTAAATGATCTTCCCCAAGTAAAATTACCCTTCTACTTGTATAGGGATATCCTTCCTCATTTAAATCTAACGTGCATCAGAAAATCCTTCTTATGACCGAAGGAAATTAAGAACATGCAAGACCAAAATTCATTGTCCTCTTAAGGTACCTAAATACCCTATGAGCCGCTTGTCAATGTTGCATACTAGAGTTACTAGTATATCGACTAAGCTTACCCACCGCTAATGCGATGTCAGGTCTAGCATATGTCATAACATAAATCAACACTTTGATTAAAGTTCTCTTTCAACTTCACTCTTATAAGTCCCAAATTTATCAAGAGTTCCACTCTTATAAATTCTACTATAAAGATTGAAAGAACCAAGAGAAGAATACATATGTCAAGTTAGCAACTTGAATATCAAAGTGTTCTTATTTCAAAATTCAACCTTTGAAATTCACACCACATGTTACTTATGCAATCAACAAACCATGATATGTAAGCATAAACCAAGTAACATGTGAACAAAAGAATTATACAAATATGTGTGTTATTCTAGATTCAACATGCAAGTCACTCATGGAGAATCACAATTAGAATCTCATACCAAAACTTGTATTTGATTTAATACACAGTTTTCCGACATGTTAATCAACACCCTTCTCAGTATAGTATTCAACCAATACTTATATCAAACTGTCCTTCACTAACATAAACCTTAGTGAATATTTCAAACCAGAAAATGAAATAATCACTATCCCAGTGACACTTCAAACCACAACTCCACCGATCAAGCTTATCGACCCGATAAACTTACAAGTATAATTACTGGAGTTACACATATAAAAAAATCCTTCTAATTTTATTCTGGTTGAAACCATCAACACACACACACATATATATATATATCATAATTCATAACACATACACAATAAGGCATTAGCCTAAAGTATGCCTCAACTTAATAATATCAGATTTATCACGTAAGGAGATAAATCTTCAATATTAACGGTCAAACCAATTCTCAGTCTAAGTTAACCTTTCCCTTGGAAACTTAACTTTATATGAGAAGCAAGTTCTCATGTTCTAAATCAGTTTGAATGAGGCCCTTAACATGTATGATTTCAATATCATTATAGAGCGTAACCAAGATAAGAACAAAAGCAACATTGCATATCTAGATTCAATACTTATTTCTTGATTTAAATAAACATATCAATATCTAGATGAATCATAAGACATTAATAAGCATAATCTAAGAGCAGAGGTATAAACATGGCTAAAGTGGTATTTTCATGCATGTAATACTCTCACTAAAGTTTCTTATAAGAGACCGAAACAACTATGAATTCAGTGATAATATGCAATCATGAACTTCACTAATCAAATTTTATCAGCATGAAACTTACACATTCATGGACTATAATAGCATGTCAGGCAGTTCGTCTAATGAAATTATTAAAACACCACAAGCTCCAAAGTCATATGCATCATTAACGTGCTAACTGATCACATACTCATTGAATATATCAAAATCAAAATTAATCTAACTTGAATCAATCCCAATCAAAATCAACCAGACTGAATTGAATACACAAAATATTAAAATTTAATGAAATTAGAACCGTACCTTATTGAACCTGAAAGTATTAGTTCAATTCACCTGAAGCGGATCCACTTAAAGAAAATCACTCAAGTCGCCTCAAAATGTAGGAAACTCCTTGACTGCTGCCTATGTAGTAACTCGAAATAACATGACATCCTTTCAAGGTGCTAAATACATCAGGTCTCTGATCATAATCCATATGTCGACCAGATGACGCATCCTTCCATCCGGGAGCAAGGCTGAGAACAGTGGGATGTATAACTTCATGTCATCAACTGTTCCACGTTGACCAAGTAAGAGGTGGTTTTATATCCACATGAACAAACCCTTTCATGTGAAGCTACTCTAGAATAGCTATGGCCTCAACTGCAATGTAACCTGCCATGCCAGCGGCCATCAATTGACCCATCAACCTCTTTGTAACATCTCCTTGTCACCAATTTTCCACTGAGTTGCCTCAGCTCCTCCCTCTGCCAAGTTGGCAAAAGATGACAAACCCTCAACCATGCTTCTCCTTTTATGTGACTTTTCTAACAACAAATACCAGTTAGACAAAAGGCAAATAAAATCAAAATCGATTGAAATTGAGTTTTGCTTATATATCCCAATCTTCATCCCAATTTCCAATCAGTTTGCCATGACTTGATTCAAAGATTTAAACTTGAGGGTGATATCCATGAATTTACGCTATTCAATTCATCTTTGATGAATTAATTTACATAACCCAACGCATGTCACACCATTTGGATAAATCCAGGGCACTCAACATTCATTATGATTGACAATTCATGAACCTTACAACCATGGAGTCTTTAAGTCTCTCAATTTAACATATCAGTTTCCGTTGTATAGAAATTAAGTTCATCAAGAGTTTCATAAGTCCAGTAAAACTCCTCCATCTCATCAGATTTGATGAACAACTCAAATGAATCGAAATGAATTCATTTTATTGACCAAAACCCAACTTGGATTTTATCAGCCGCTAATACAAGGCTTTGTCTATTTAATAGACTGATCATGTCGAACTAGGCAGAAGGTTTCCGCAGCAAAACCCGGCATCCATCTTATCCTTATCTCTTGTAACAAGTACATCATCACAAATGACTACAGAGATGCCGCTACCATCACGACGTTTGGAAGCACCGTTTCACATTCTGAGTGAATCAACGTGCCGCAAATCAAACTGATTTCATCTGGACATCAAACACACAGGTTCTTTGTCCTCTCATCAAAGTTTGAAGACCCAATATCGTCTTCGGCTTTAGCAGTGTCTTCTTTTGCAATCGCCGCAGCCTTATCCAACACAAAAGACTTCGACACCAATTCATCAAGCTTTTTCAGCAGCCGCGTTTAAATTTGCTGGGACTTGCGCCTTTTCTTCCCCATAACACTTTAGTGTTTCTGCACCAAAAACTGAATTAAATAAACAAATCATTCAACTCAAGTATAAATTATAACTGAAACAAGTAGCCCTTTTTAGTGCTCCAGCAGTAGTCTTTATGACTTTGTTCTTCTTCCAATTTCTGGAACTTGCTCTTCTTCAACTTCACCTCCCCCATACGCAGCAACACTTTGCCAACGTCTGAGATTACTGACTTCAAATTTGTGAACTATCATCTTTCATTCCACCAATTTTGTGTTTTCTGCAACATAGTTAAACCAGAAATCAACAAATAAAATACAAATAACATTTAAGTTAAGTGACACCCTTTAACGCCTTTAGCAAGGTAGCACTCCTTTTTCTCAGAAGCTCTATCAAGTGCTTTTCTTGTTCTTTGACAACATCTTTGGCCAACATCATCCGTGAATCCTGTTTTGCCAATTGTCAGCGTCTCTCATCATTCCTTCACTATTGTCCAGCGTCATCTCTCGTAAGCTCGCTATCGATTAGGAACATATTGAATTCGTTTGTAGTTGCTGGGTCGTCTTGTTCGTTGACTTCGCAGCAACAAGTCTTGATTAGGGTCTTCGATGCGAGTTATGACCACTTCGGTTGGATGCAAATTTCTTCTTCTAGTTACTTGTGTGATGAATGAGTACTTGGATAGCGATTTGAACCACGTAATCGCTGTCCGAATTCAATATTTCCACCCTATATCATTGCCTTGGGTTGCAGGAAATTTGAATATGAGATACAATTCAAATCGTGAAACACTTTGTTCTTAAGCAATGAACAAAGCAAAACTAGGGTTTGGGTTTTTGATGAATCAAAGAGAGGAATAACAATTCTGGTAATTGCACAGCAATTTTTCTCGTCTTATATGAATAAGAATTCGATCTCATTATATAGCCATGCGACAGGGTACGAGCAGAAGATGCGACTGCAGACTGAGCAGTCGCATTCGGCGCGTTTTCAGCAAACGTTAAGCTGCCGCGTTTTCAGTAAACATTAGCGTTAATGCTAAAGGAAAACGCGGTTATAGATAATGCTTCTTGCAAACGCGATCCACACTGTTTCTCACCCGTTTGTGCATTTGAGATCTGCGCGTTTTCGGTAAGCGTTAGCTCGCCGCGTTTTCACTCGACATTAACCTAATGTCTATTGAAAACGCGGTACACGCTATTACAACGTGAAAATGCGATACACACTGAGTTTGAAACTCAAACTTGCTTGTTTTGATGATTCATGTATATCATGTTCTTTAGGGTATAATACCCTTGTATATTAGAACATTACATTAGGTCCTAAAACCCTAAAATCACCAACATTCTTTTCGATTTGTTGCCTGATTTTTTGTTCAATGCTCGCACAACAATAAAATAAAATTGTAAGAATTCATCAATAAAGGTAGGGATATGAAATTTTCCTTCATTCTTATTCATACATTTTTAAACCCATTTTTATTGGAAGAAGATTATATGAGAAGTTACATATATTATAATAAATGAAAATTAGTCATAACCGTCCAATTTTTTTATCCAACAATCCTCAATTTTTATATTTTCTAAATCTAAATATATATTTAATAGTTTTATAAGAGCATATATGTCATTACAAAAAAAAGAAGCACATCTTGAGCATGAGCTCATCGTCGTCAACGATGGCGTCTTTCGGCAGCGGCGATGGGAGGATCGACCTGAGCCTGGAATTGAAGGATTGCGAGCGGTGAGTGATGACTGTTAGCGCTAGGGTTTGATACTATTGGTCGTACTTCGCGATTGATCCAAAATCCGGAAAAACTGATGCCGATTGTGGTGTTTAGAGAGTAAAGGGCGTATGAAGGATATGCGGACAGCGGTTAGAGATGGTGACGAGGGCATGACAAGCGGTAAACTGATGGAGAAGTTGGGCCGCTGAATGCCATGAGAACTAGAAGATATTGGTCTGTTCGTAGTCGTAGATCTCTAGAGTTGAGGCCGATGCATCCTCGATCGGGTCTGACTAGGCTTCTACCAGCGAGGAGTTATATCTTCAGTGAGATTAGTAGAAAGAAAGGATAACATGTACGGATGGGAACAACGGTGCTACCAAGCTCGATGGGTTTGTGATAAAATTGGGGCATTGGGCTGTAGTGATGGAGTGTATTTTGGTGATTCGAAGATTGAGCTATTGGCTTTCTCGGTTACATTTGCTGGAGAAATGGTGAAGTCACAAAGAGCCTGGCCAATAAAGAAGAGGACCATGAGTGAATGGATATGATGAGCTGATCTCCATGGGCCATGGCCACCTATTTGATCTTCATGGCCACCTATTTGGGCTCATTTATTGTTGGGGAATTGTCTTCAATATGACAGTAAGAGAGTCTTCAAATAGTATTGCAGCAGTACAGGAAAAGGCGGAGAACAACTTATTTTTATTTCTTCTGATGTAATGATTCTCAAAGGAATCTGTAAGTATCTGGATATCAAATTGATCGCGTAGTCGCTTTTCGAATTCGATATTTCGACCATGTGTATTAGTCGAGGGTTGCACGAAATTCAAACGGAGTTAATACAATCTGACAATTTCTACTATTGACTAAAGACGTAGAAATCAAAACTAGAATTTGAGGTTTTGGAAAACAGTAGAGATTTAGAATCAAGGAAGCCTGAAAGTAATCATCTCATTGATGACATCGATGACCTCCAATTTATAGGAGATCAAACGGAGGCGAAGAGAAGATGCGACAGAGCTAAATGGACGCGACTGTGTCTATTCGCTGCGCGCCCAGCGTCAACATTAAGTCGCCACGCTCAATGTAGACATTAGCTTAATGTCTTCGTTGGACGCGCCTGGACTTAATGTCCCTTGTGGGCACGATCCGCACCGACTCAAATGCTGCAAATCGCTCAATCGATCTTTGAAACCACTCATTTCATTAGGGTATGCTACCCTAACATGTTGGAACATAATAACAGGTATAAAATCCCTAAAATTATCAACAATCCTTCCTCATTTTAGGATTTTCTTTGTTTTTCCAAAAACCTTTGTTTTTAAGTAAAACACGCGTAAAATGAAATGTTGCAACGATTGAATTTCCGCTTAGTGTAGTTACACATTCAAAACACCCGAAAATTATGGTGCTCGTAACGTTTGAACCAATCAATCCTTTTGAGTACCTCAAGATAACACACACATGAGTTACTTCACAAACTCTAAGTTTAACTTGACTCTTAATGGCCCTTGAGTCCTAATCCCCCCGTGAACGTATTGAGATTCAACCCGAAATCTCATGAAGCGGCCAGAAACTTCACGTTCATATAGGTAGACTTTTTAAGGGTAACACCACCTGATTGTGCTCCTAGAAACATCACTTTATCAAAGAACCTATTAAGAAGAGTCCCTCTTAAACCTATTAATTGTAGGTCATGAACACATACTTGGGGATGCTTCATTTGTGTTCATCAATCTTCTAGGAATGGGCTTTCCACATTAAATTCAGCTCTAATGCTAGTTAGATGTGAATTGGGTCCCATGACTAGATGATTATATAGGTTTTAGCCCATCCCCTCCAAATCTCTAGTTAATCCCTTCGTCAAGTGATTGGCTAAATTTTGTTGTGACCTTACAAAATCTACAGATAGCACCCCATGCGTAATGAGCTCTCTTACAGCACTACGTCTAACACCTAAGTGTCTAGACTTCCCATTGTATACATGGCTCTATGCTTTAGCCAATGTTGCAGCGCTATCACAATGAATCGATATGGGCGATATCGGTCTCTCCCACAATGGAATTTCATGTATCAAGTTCTTTAGCCATTCTGCTCCTTTGAAGCGGTGGCTAAAGTAACAAACTCAGATTCCATTGTAGAACTTGCGATGCAAGTTTTTTTCTTGGATGCCCATGAGATGACACCTCCCCCAAGTAGAAATACCCATCCACTTGTGGAGGAATGATCTTCCTTAATTGAGATCCAACTTGCATTAGAAAATTCCTTGTATGACCGAAGGAAAATCTGAATATGCAAGTCCAAAGTTCATAGTCCCCTTAAGGTACCTAAGGACCCTATGAATTGCTTGCCAATGTTGCATACTAGGGTTACTAGTATATTGTCTAAGCTTCCCTACCAAAAATGCGATATCTGGCCTTGTACTAGTCATGGCGTACATCAAACTGTTTATGACCTTAGCATACTTCAATTGGGACCTAGGCTTCCGTATTAGGATATATGTGAGTAGAGGAATCATAAGGAGTACTTACAGGATAACAATCCATATAATTGAACTTCTTTAACACATTGTAATGAGATTGTATTAAGGAAAGACCTCCTTCAACTCTCTTTATTCTTAACCTAAGAATAACTTCCGCCTCTCCCATGTCCTTCATGGAGAACTTAGATGACAGAAATTCTTTTGTTTGATTTATGCACTTTAGATTAGTGCCAAAAATCAACATGTCATCTACATATAAACAAATGATAACTCCATTCCCCGAGTTGTCAACTTGCTATATATGCATTTATCCGACTGATTCAAAATGAATCCATCGGATAGTATCACCTCATCAAAATTTTGATGTCATTGCATAGGTGCTTGTTTAAGCCCATATAATGACCTAACAAGTTTTCATACCTTATGCTCTTTCCCGGGCATTACGAAACCTTCCGATTGTTTCATGTAAATCTATTCCTCCAAATCACCTTTGAGGAAAGCAGTCTTTACATCCATTTGATGTACTAGCAACTTATGAATATATGCTAAGGTTATCAACAATCTAATTGTTGTAATTCTTGCAACCGGTGCATAAGTGTCAAAGGAGTCCATACCATATTTTTGTCTAAAGCCTTGGATTACCAATCTTGCTTTAAATTTATCAATGGTACCATCTACCTTCATCTTCTTTCGGAAGATCCACTTATTTCCCAAAGATTTATGCCCTGGTGGTAAATCTACCAAAATCCAAGTATTATTTCCTAGGGAAAAGTACAGTTTGGGGACCTGAACTATCACCATTTTCTAACTTGTGGACTTAACTATAAAAAATTCCAAATAAGGGGCGAACTATCAAACAATTTTCCAACTCATGGGCTGAACTATAAGAACTTCCAAACAAGGGGCGAACTATCAAACAATTTTCCAAACAAGGGGCACCGTCTAACACCGTAAGGATTTTCACTAATGATGTTGGACGGTGTTAACTCCGTTCCGTTAGTTAATAAAATAATACAAAATTTCAAAAAATTCAAAAATTACCAAATTTTTTAAAATTGTAAAAAAATTAAACGAATTTATAAAAATCATAAACAATTGAAAATTTTAATTTTAATATAAAGGATAATTTTTTGTATCCCTAATACCTCTTATATGGTTCAAATTGGATATGAAAAAAAATTAATATTTTCTTGAATTATTCGTAGGGGACTTTGTAACAAAAATTTAAAAATATTTTTCATTTGTGTTTAGTTTTTCTAAAATTTTCTAATTTTTATTTTTCAAAAATTTTATATTATTTTATTAAAAATTAATTTTTTTTATATTTTATAAATTCGTTTAATTTTTTACAACTTTTAACATTTTTTAAAAAGTTCGGCAATTTGAAAATTATTAAAATTATATATTATTTTATTAACTAACAGAACGGAATGGAGGTAACGCCGTCCAACGACGTTAGTAAAAATCCTAACGGCGTTAGACGGTTCCCCTTATTTGGAAAATTGTTTGATAGTTCGCCCCTCGTTTGGAAGTTTTTATAGTTCAGCCCACAAGTTGGAAAATTGTTTGATAGTTCGCCCCTTGTTTGGAAGTTTTTATAGGTAAGCCCACAAGTTGGAAAATTGTGATAGTTCAGGTCCCTAAACTGTACTTTTCCCTATTTCCTATTATAGAGTCGATTTCATCATTTATGGTCTCTTTCCAAAATGATACATCTTGAGATTTCATAGCTTCATCAAATGTTTTGGGGTCACTTTCAATAACATGACATTACATGTATTGTGAGCTAACCTCGTCCCTAGTTCCTTCCACTAGGTAGATGTGAAAATCATTTCCAAATGTTTTTTCTTTTCTTGTTCTTTTACTCGTTCTAATTTCAGAAATTTGGGTGTTCTTTGAATCTTGATTTGCACTAGGCACAAGATTCAAATCTTTAGGCATGCTAATTGATGAAAATCTCTTTTCATCAAATATGGCATCTCTCGATTCAATGACTGCATGAATCGATACATGCTTATTAGGTTCTATGACATAAAACCTATAAGCCATGGAGTGGTGAGCATATCCTATGAATATGCATTCAACTCCTTTTTCTTCTAAAGTCTTATGTTTAGGGATATGTAGTCTCACTACCGCCCTACAACCCTAAACTCGAATATGATTCAAACTTGGTTTCTTATTGAACCAAATTTCATAAGTAATGCTGCCCCTTTTGTTAGGAACCCTATTCAATAAATAGCAAGCCGTTAACATGACTTCTCCCCAAAATCCATAATTTAATCCCGAGTAAGAAAGTATGGCATTCACCATCTCTTTCAATGCTCTATTCTTCCTCTCCGATACACCATTTTGTTGTGGTGTGTAGGGAGTTGTGGTTTCATGAATCATACCAACACTTTGGAAATAACTTGGATTAAAGTATTCCCTACCACTATCGGTGCGCAACTTCTTAATAGAAGTTCCCTTTTGAAGTTCAACTTCACTCTTATAAACTTTAAATTTATCAAGAGCCTCATCTTTTGAATGCAACAAGTAAGCATAGCAAAATCTAGAACAGTCATCAATGTATGTCACTACATATTTCTTATTTCCTAGAGAAGGCGGTGATGCATAAAAATCACACAAATCACTATGTATTAAATCAAGTATGTTTATTTCTCTTTCAATCTTATGAAATGGTTGCCTAGCGATCTTAGTAAGCATGCATGTTCTACGCTTATCAATATTCACGTCGAATGATGGAATTAAATCATGTTTGGACATTTCATGCAATCTTTTGTAATGAACATGTCATAAACGTGCATGCCAAAGTGTAGAAACATTTTTTTTAGTTAAAGCTGGGCGGTGCCAGCGCCTTTATTAATATTAGGATCCAAAAAGCCTGGATCGTGGCTATTACAAGGAAAGCCCTCAAGCGCCAGGGGAATTTATAAATTCTCCCCCTTAAAAACGCCGAACAGGCTAGAGCACAAAACAACCTAAAAGAAAGCATACAAACTACACAATTTCCTAAAGGAACAATGCACCTGTCAGCACAAAAAACACAGGACATGGAACGACCAGCATGCTCCTGTTGATGAAAATGATCCGAGCCAAACACTAAACAGATAGGACACCAAATAAAATGCTTAATCTGTAAAAATGATGCCAGCATAATTCAATTGATGATGAAGAATAGAATCAGCAGAAACACAAAACTGACACTTATGCAGATACACATACATTTAGGAACCTCCACCATACCATCCTTCCTGCACCACAAAGGTAATTTGAGGTAATCCCCTACCAGGCCATGTTTAACAGAGATAGGGAGATCGTTAATCGACTTAAACTGCATACTAGGCTCCAGATTATCAGCATTAGACAAAGCAATAGCTGGCAGATTAAGAGAGGGCCTAACTTGCTCCATTAGGCAATCTTTGGATTTCTCTCTAGCCTTTCTCCAACATTGGAAGACTTCCCAAGCCCCTGAGTAACAGTTAGACTGCAGCAGGTGGAAATCCTTATGGGAGCAATACAAATATTTGATAGAAAATCCTAGATTGCAAACATTCTCCATTAGCTTGTATATAGCTGAGAATAAATCATTTTCAACAAAGTGCATGACTATAGCTAGCTTAAAGGATCCCTTGTTGTCTCTAATAATACCAGCACCTCTATTATTATTAAGAGCAACAGATAGAGAGAGACCTGAGGTTCCAGGAATCAAATAAAGCCATGAGCCCTTTATTGTATGAGCTGGTTCCCTAACTTGCAGCAAATCCAAGGATATATTACTCGAAAAAGTCCTCTTGTATTCCTTCTTAATATGATCAGCACTCCTAGAATCCCAGAAAATAAGGTTTCTCTGAATATTGGGCACCTCTTTGTCAAACATAATGCAATTTCTGTATTTCCAGATTTCCCAAATCGCACAACAAGCCATAGTGAGAGTGAGACAATCGAAAAAAAATCCTTGAGCTTAATATCTATGAACCAGTCTTTTTGAAGCCGGATAAAATTGGAAGGAGGTCTCTTCCCAAAAATCATACTCAAGAACTTCCAAGTGCCTTTAGCCACATCACTATTAATAAAAAGATGCATAGCAGATTCTTTATTGGGATGAGAGCAACATCTGCACTTGGAGGTTATTGGGATCCCCAATTTGGAAATGGCTTCATCAGTGGATTCTCCTTGCGCCAGATTTTCCAGACAAGGCCACTGAGCTTGGGAGGGATCCAGCTCTGCCAAGTATTGTCAAATAGCTTATTCTTTGGTATGCTTCTTCTTTTGTTGTTATAAAAGGCCTTTGCTGTGAACCTTCCATCTGCATTAACTCTCCAACAAAGCTTGTCTGGTTGATCACTAAGATGAATGTTGGGGAGAATATCTCTAGTGAAGGCTGGGAGCCACGAAGAGACTTTGTTCCTTTTTACTTCATCATTGATTATATCATGGATAGTCCAGAGGTTGGCAGCTTTAGGCACAGAGTAGTCCAGCATTCACAGAAATGCAAAATAGAGATGTCGCCTCTACCAATGGTCCAGTATGATTCTCTTTTCAGGCTGTCAACCAAAGGCATAACTGAGGACCAAATTCCCGGTTTCCTGGACTTGTTAAGGTACTTATTTCTGCTGAACTTGGCCCAGAAGGATTCATTGAGAAGGAATCTCCAAGCTACCTTTCCCAGCATAGCATCCTTCACACCTTTTAAATTTCTAATGCCCAAGCCCCCTTCATTTTTGGGAAGACAGAGTTGAGATTCAACTGTTTTGCTCGATAGGGTTTCGATCGATAGTTTTCGCAGATCTTGTTCGGGGTTTCGCATCAATCTCGCTTGTTCGGTTGATTGAATTGCCGGCCGTGACGGCCATTCTCCAGCGCCCACCTCCCGCTCCAAATCTGAACGTCCCCGACATCGACCAGTCCAGTGGTTCGGAAGGTTTTAAGAAGGCATCCTTTGCTTCAGTTGTTGATAGACCATCGGCGTTCCCCCGTTTCCCCGAAATTCAATTGGCAGCTTGTCAATATGGGCTCAAGAAAGGGGTGCCGACAGTCACGTTTACCAATGCCGAGTACCAAGCGGCAACTCAGCGGTTGGCGCATACGTTGATAGCGATGTTTCAAATAGGTCGTCCACCATTTGAAGTGGTCAAACAGACTTTTCTGGCTTCCTGGAAGATTGAAGGTAGGATTACCATTTCTAGTAATTGGGACGATAGGCATGTTGTTATCATCCTAGACTCTGAGAAAGATGTGAATACAGTCCTTACAAATCCTTTGAGAAGAGTTGGTCACACTATGTTTAGGCTATTTCGATGGACTCCAGAATACAACCCTAAGAAGGAATCTACAACGATCACTAAGTGGATTAGATTCCCAGGGCTACCTATGGAGATGTTTGACATGGCAATCCTCAGATCTATTGTGTCCTCTTTTGCCTTATTCCTTGACTGTGATGATAGAACTAAGGAAATGGATTCCCTCAATTATGCAAGAGCTTGTGTGGAGCTGGATGTCTCTAAGGCTGTCCCCAATTCAGTCTGGATTAATCTTCCTGATAATAAAGGTTTCTTTCAAGATATTTTCATTGAAGGTGGGCTTAAATACTACTCTTGATGTAAATTACATGGGCCCAAACTTGCCAATTGCAGAAAAGTCAGCAAGATTGAGGAGAAACGGAGAAATATAGAGATGACCGGGCGTGGGAAGGAAGTTGTTAAAGTGGCTGGAAAAAGTATTGGGGGGGGGGGGGGGGGGGATGAGCAGGTTTTTAAAATGGGAGGTATGGAGGGGCATAGTCAGGATGCTTCTGCCCAGGAGTGGAAAGTAGTGGAAAGGAAGAAAAATAGAAGAAAATACACTGGATTTTTTCCCAAAGGAAGTAGTGAGAAACAGATAAGGAACACTGATCAGGGCTCTACCTCAAAGAAAGTTGATCTACCTGGGACTGATGGGGAGGAATCTTCTTACAAGGAAATCTGTAAGATTTGGCTATTCTAACTTGCATGGAAATGCTGTAACTGATTTGTGCTCTCCAACTAGGATTATTGCCAATCTTATAGTTGAAGTGGACAAGGATACAGATAAGTATGATGCAAACAATCACATGTTAGGGATCAAACAGGCTTATGATGATAAGAATATAGAAGATGGTGGTGTGGAAGAGAAGACTGATGTTCTGGTTTTCTTGGGCAAAGATGGAGATGGTATTATCTCTGATACAGAGGAACAACAACAGGAAGAAGATAGTATAAATTCTGTTTCAGGCACTATAGAAGACTTGGACAGCACTATACATAGGGGAGAGGGCAAGGATAAAATGTTTTTCAGTGAGAAGTTGGGTGTCCTTGTTCATCCTGGTGGGCTCCTGAATTACAACAAAGTCACTAAAAATAAGTTCAAGAATATCTTGGAGCAAGAACTAGCCAAGAGCAACGAATACTCAACCTCCACCAGTTCTCAATGATGAAGAAGCAAATTTTATGCTGGAATGCCAGAGGTATTATCAATCAAGCTACCTGTGATTATTTGTCCCTTCTTATTAGAAATCATAATTTGGGCATATGTTGTATTCTTGAGCCTAAGGCTGATCCTGAAGAGCTGGCTATCCTAACCAGAAAGATGGGCTTCCAATCCTACCTTAATTGTCACCCTACCAATTCCCACATTTGGCTTATGTGGACTGAAGACTTCAAAATAACTACTCTGGCTTTTTCAGATCAACATATCTCAGTGGAGGTACACAATGAAGTAGAGGATATAAAGATGATTTGCAGCTTCATTTATGCCTTTATCGATATCAAGGTGAGACAACAATTATGGGAGGATATTGGTGATTTCTCTTTGCAGATAGACGTCCCTTGGCTGTTGATGGGAGATTTTAACTCCATAGTGTCGTGGAACGAAAAAAAGGTGGCAATAGAAAAAATGGTAAATCCATTAGACAGTTTAATGATTTTATGGTTAAGGTGGGGATATCTGATGCTGGGTATGAAGGATCCCCTTTCACCTGGTCTAATAATTAAGAGGGGGCTAGCAGAATCTGGGAAAGGCTTGATAGATGCTTGATCAATGGGTTTGCTTTGAATTTCTTCCCTAGTCTTAAAGTAAAGCATCTAACTAGAACAGCCTCTGATCGTTGTCCTCTTTTATTATCCTTTGAAGATGAAAAGCAAAAAAGGGAGGATGAGTTTTAAGTTCATGGGGATGTGGATTCAACATCCTGATTTCTTTGACAAAGTTAAGCAGTCTTGGGAAGGCCATCTTCATACGTACAAACCCTCTTGTGAACTTTGATCTCAAACTGAAGAGAACCAGAACAGCCCTGAATTCTTGGAATTGGGAGACCTTTGGAGATATCAATAGGAAGATTAAAGAGACTCAAAGCTTACTGGGAAACTTGGAAATCCAATTACAAAATGGGTGGAGTGATAGCATTAATTCTCAGATTATTGAGGTCAGGCAGACACTTAACAACCTGCTCAGATTCCAATTTGGGATGTTGGAAGAGAAAGCCAAAGTTTCTTGGTATAAAGATGGAGATAGGAACTCTAGTTTTTTTCATGCCTATATTAAAGCGAGGAGGGCCCAAAACACGATTAATTTAGAGTTAGAAGATGGATCCACTGCAGATGCCGGAGATATTATTGGTCTAAGAGCAGCCCAGTATTTTAACAACCTCTTAGGAGATCCTCCTGCATCAGGGGACATTCAGTTGTCAGACCTTGTTCAGAAAGTCATATCTGATGAAGATAATGTCAGACTTTTAGTCACCCCAGATCTGGAAGAGATCCAGAACAATGTTTTCGGCATGAATCCTAGTAGCTCTCAAGGACCAGATGGATTCACAGGGAAATTTTTCACTTCCTGCTCGGATATTATTAAGGAAGATCTGCAGGCTGCTGTCCAAGCTTTTTTTGAAGGCCTTCAGTTGCCTAAAATTATTTCCTCAACCAATATTGTGTTGATTCCTAAAGTCCCTAAAGCGAGCAGTTTTGACCAAGTGAGGCCAATCAGTCAGTGTAACTTTATACACAAAATTTTATCGAGGATTCTTAACAGCAGGCTTACTAACATTCTTAAAAGGGTGATTAGCCAAGAACAGTCTGGTTTTTGGAGGGGAGATATATCCATGACTGTATTGGGGTGGCTCATGATATGGTCCGTGATATTAATGGCAAGAGCTTTGGAGGGAATATCATGATGAAGATAGATATGTCAAAGGCATATGACAGAATTTCTTGGAGATTCATCCTTAAAATGATGGCTGCTATGGGTTTCTCTGAAAATTGGATTGATTTGATCTACAGGAATATCTCTAATTGCTGGTATTCAGTGTTGTGGAATGGATCTTCTTATGGCTTCTTCAAGTCCAATAAAGGAGTTCGTCAAGGGGATCCTTTATCCCCGAGTCTGTTTATCCTCGGCATGGAATATTTTAGCAGACTTATCAATAATGCTATCAGAAAAGGGGATCTTATTTCTTACAAAATCAAAGGCTGCAGCACCCCTATTCATCATCTCATGTATGTCGATGACCTTCTCATTTTTTCAAATGGCCATACTAGATCAGTTAACAATCTGATGAAGATTATAAACAGATTCTGTGAATTATCAGGGCAGAAAATTAATTCTGACAAGAGCAGAGTTTTCTTTTCAAAACTAATCGGTACTGAGAGGAAAAGAACTATCCTTCAGAATTCCAAATTTGCTGAAGCAACCTTCCCTACCAGGTATCTTGGAGCTCCTTTGTTCCCAGGCAGATCAAGAATTTCATATTTTAAATATCTGGAGGACAACATTCGAAGTAAAATTACTGGGTGGTCTAAGAAATTTTTGAATATCAGTGGAAGAGCCACTTTGATCTCCTCTGTCCTGAGCTCTCTTAGTATACATACCCTGTCCATTATCCCAGTGCCCAAAACGTGCATTGAGAGCATGGAAAGGCTGTTCGCAAACTTCATTTGGGATGGGAAACATCACTGGGTATCTTGGGATAATATCATTATTCAAATTTGTAGATTCAATGGAAATATCATGCTTACAATTTATATAAAGAGAAGAAACTAATTTATTGATACTAAGCTTGAACATTCCATTACACAAGTATCCTTTTCCCACAAATACACCACCTTTTGATAAATATAGTTATCGACCTCATACACTTGCCGATAACCTAATTTATTCAAAATAGTATACAATATTTTTCCTAATATTTGGTACATATAGAACATTAGCAAGAACAATATTCTTTCCCGAAGAAAATTCTAACTCTACTTGGCCTTTTCCTAGGATAGGGGCGGTCGACTCGTCTCCCATGTGAAGAACACTTCCCTCACTTGTAGTAGCAAGAGACTTGAACATCTCTTTGTCTCTACAAACATGTACCGTAGCACCGGAGTCAACCCACCATAAAATCTCATTATCATGCATAGCAAAAATTTCAGAAAAATTAGAAACATAATCTACATTAGAATATGCATCTACCTTAGTTTCTAAACTTGAAACTAAAACTTTCCGACCTTGAGATTTCTGCTCTTGGTTTTTAGCACCAAATGAGCCTTCTCGCTCTTCCCCTTTCCTAAGCGACAGTCTCTCTTGAAGTGCCCCGCTTTCCCGCAAGTCCAACACACGTTTCCTTTCGAAGGATGCTTCTTGTTTGGACCGTTGCTAGCATAATCATTTGGCCTTTTCTTGTCTTTGTTCTTGTTCATCTTTTGAGAACTAGCATCCAATACATTTACCTTAGGCAAATTTGGATCCGTTTCCATTGCGTCGCTTTCCCGCGTACGAAGTTCTTCTTCCATTCGCAATTCTTTTGCAAGTTCTACAAGAGACATCTCTTCCAAGCTGGTGGTAATTTGTCAATTATACTTGACACCGAGATGGATTCATCCATCTTCAAATTACGTTGAGCAAATTGCCCCAAGATACGCTGTATCTCGTGGAACTATTCCATCACTGGCTGAGAGTCCACCATCTTGTAGTTGTTCAAATTACTCACAAGAAACTTGACGCTCAAAGCGTCCTCGGCCATGTATTTGGATTCAAGCGAATCCCATAACTCTTTTGCAGATTCAGCATTTTGATATAAATCAAATAAAGGGTCGGACATACCGTTGAGGATATGTCCTCCAGCGATGTAGTCGTCATTTTCCTACTCGCTTCGTTGCCGAAAATCAGCCACTGGTCCATCGTCTCCAACTTCAGGCCATGGTGTAGACAGCACGTACACCACCTTCAAATTCGTCAGTAAGAAGTGCATCTTCTTTTTCCAACGCCGGAAGTCAGTTCCTTCAAATTTGTCAAGCTTCTGGAACTGATGCATCATCTCTCTCACGCTCACCATTGAGTAAGAAAAATCGAATTCGTTTGTGGGGGAATTGTCTTCAATATAACAGCAGGAGAGTCTTCAAATAGTATTACAGCAGTACAGGAAAAGGCAGAGAACAACTTCTTCTTATTCTTCTTTTCTTCTGATGTAATGATTCTCAAAGGAATCTATAAGTGTCTGGATATCAAAGTGATCGCGTAGTCGCTTTCTGAATTCGATATCTCGACCATGTATATTAGTCGAGGGTTGCACGAAATTCGAACGGGGATAATACAATCTGACTATTTCTACTCTCGACTAAAGACGTAGAAATCAAAACTAGAATTTGAGGTTTTGGAAAACAAGAGACAGTTAGAATCAAGGAATGATTCTCTGTGTGAGTGAACGTTTTTCTGAGCCCTTCACGACATCGACGACCTCTAATTTATAGGAGATCAAACAGAGGCGAAGAGAAGATGCGACTGAGCTAATTGGACGCGATTGTGTGTGTTCGCCGCGCGCCCAGCGTCGACATTAAGTCGCCGCGCCCAGTGTAGACATTAGCTTAATGTATTCGCTGGACGCGCCCGAACTTAATGTCCCTTGTGGGCGTGATCCACACTGACTCCAATGCTGCAAATCGCTCAATCGATCTTCGAAACCTCTCATTTCATTAGGGTAATGCTACCCTAACATGTTGGAACATAATAACAGGTCCAAAATCCTAAAATTACCAACATTTATCTCGTCTTAGCTTCAGATGGGCTTTGGGATCAGGTGAGGAGGGTGTTAATAGCTCGCAAATTTTTCAGATTTTAAGCATCCAGTAAATCATGTTCCCTTGATTTGTTTTCAGTGGAGTTTGTTAGTGAATGGAGTATAAGATTGTTTTACACTCAACTCACTTTTCTTGTAGGTTTCCAATCAAGAAGCATTTGATATTGTAGTGCGATCATGTGCTACTGATAAGTAAGTTGGCTCGGTTCCCCCAGTCGAAAGCATTCTCTGATCAATATGGCACTATCTGTAACTAGTCCATCTTCAAAGATAAAGAGGGTCTCTCTACTGAAGCCACACGACATAGTCCATGAATCTCCAACTTTCAGTAAGAAAGTTACGTTGATCAAGAAGGAATCGAAGATGAATTTGCCCGAGAACTTGGAATCCCCCAGACCAAGCCATGGCATATTTTATCAGTCATTAGAACGCCTAGAAAAGCACCACAATCTCCGTGTTATGAGAATGTTGATGTGCCCCCATTCCCTTGCCTAACGACCAGTTTAATCAATGGAACCAACACAGAAGAAGAAGGTCCAGTTCATGAGATTGAAAATCCTCCATTCAAGCTAAGGATAATGTCAGTATCCAGGAGAGAACACCAGGAAAGCTGATGAATCCTCCAGATAAGGAGAGCATTGGCCCTACACAACCTCTGTTGGCTGGCCTTGGGACTATTTGCAGGGAGCTGGTGAACCCTTGGAGTAGAAAGGGGTAGTATGGATGACATCAGTGTGATGGTCATTGACCTGAATTACTTCAAAAGCACCTTCTGCTAGCTGGATAGTGTTGGTTGTGTACATAGTAACTTCACTTGTAGATTGTGTTGTTCAATTTGAACATTATCTTCCACTTTTAATGAGACAATTTCATGTTTAGATCTTTCAAGAATTTATGATGAGAAATATGTTACGAATTTTGATTTTTATAATTTGTATCGGGTAAGCGAATGCATGGTTTACCTTCTAAGCACGAAAATGGGTAGTAATTGAATCAAAATACGTAGCATAATATTCGTAGTAATTAAATAAAAATACGTAGCATAATATTCGTAGTAATTGAATCAAAATGCTTAGCATTATATTCGTAGTAATTGAATTACAAACAAAATTCGTATCAGTCATGTTTTGGTGCTTTACGACTAAAATGCGTATGCATTACAAACAAAATTCGGAGCAGTCATGTTTGGCTGCTTTACGACTAAAATGCGTAGCAATTACAAACAAAATTCGTAACAGTCATGTTTTGGTGCTTAACGACTAAAATACGTAGCAATTACAAACAAAATTCGTAGCAGTCATGTTTTGGTGTTTTACGACTAAAATGCGTAGTAATTACAAACAAAATTCGTAGCAGTCATGTTTTGGTGCTTTACGACTAAAATGTGTAGCGATTACAAACAAAATTCGTAACAGTCACGTTTTGGTGCTTTGCGACTAAAATGTGTAGCAATTACAAACAAAATTCATAGCAAAAATGCGTAGCAATTACATACAAAATTTGTAGCAGTTGGTGCTTAATGACTAAAATGCGTAGCAATTAGAAATAAAATTTGTAGCAGTCATGTTTTGGTGTTTTACGACTAAAATGCGTAGGAATTACAAACAAAATTCATAGCAGTCATGTTTTGGTGCTTGATGGTGGAGTCGACCAACTCAGGCTTAAACGCTCCAGAAGAAGTCGGGTTCGAGGTCGCAAGACTGCTAAGAGCATTCGGCAATGAGATTTTGATGTGCGAAAGATTAACTTTGGTCAACGAAGCGTAGACATTCTTCATAGCCGGGACAAGGAACTTTGTAGTGTTTTTCAGATCAATGAACCTCATTGCCGATTGCGATGGAGATGATGTTGGTGGCTGGGACGTGGGTGGAGATGTTGGAGTTGACCCAGGCTTCAGTGAAGGAGTGGGATGCATCATCATCTGAAATAAGCTCGTTGGGCATGCAGACAACTATGGAGATGTTGGAGTTGGCTAAGGCTGTGAGGATAGTTGAGTCAGTGTCGAAGAGCTTGATGCGGCTGATGCCATGAGTTTTAAGAAGCTTGACTACGTTTGGAGGGTCTGGTAGGTCGTTGGCAATCGCTGCAATTTTATGCGGAGGATGTTGACTACGTCTTGAGCACGGTGGATGTTGGCATCAGGTTCTCGGACATAATGGAGTCGATTGAATTTAGGGTTTTTATTTGACTAAAATACCCTTAATGCAAGTTATGATGTAGATTATCAGTTTACATTACTACAGAAGGGAGTTTATGCAACGGTTAAGATTTATCATTACGCAACGGTTTGGATAGTAGGCCACGGTTTTGAAAATAACTGTTGCATAAGGTTAATTTTATGCGATTGTTTAACAGAACCGTTGCATAAGGTTTACTTTAAGCAACGGTTGTTAAGAACCATTGCCTAAAGTTGACCTTAAGCCACGGTTCTTAACAACCGTTGCTTAAAGTAAACCTTATGCAACGGTTGTTTATTCAACCGTTGCTTAAAGTTCACTTTATGCAACGGTTATTTTCAAAACCGTTGCCTAAACTTAAACCTAAAATTGAAAAACAAATCTCAGTCAGTTTTCCAATCCCGCTCGAACCCCTCCTCCGCTCACTCCTCTCAGCGTTCGCCGACCAGTCCGTCAATCTGCTCACTCCTCTCAGTCGTTGTCGTTCCTCGACGTCCGTCGCCTCTCACTCAGTCGCCCCGCCCTCAGTCGCCCGACCTTCAGTCGACCCGCCCTCAGTCGCCACTCCCTCACCTCGCCCTCAGTCGTCCTCACTCCGATTCAGCAGGTAGGGTTCTAAATTTGCATTAAGCAAGCGTACAAAATAGTTTATGGATACTGAAACTGAAACGAGAGTTGGTGTGGTGTTGCTTGATCGATTTAGGATCAGGATTTGGATGTTTGAAGGGTTGAGTGATAATTTGAAGGGCTGTACTGCCCATTTTGATTTGTTATGCAATGCTACGAGTTGTTGGCGATTTTGATTGTTGTTTGCAGCTGCATTGGAAATTTGCTTTGGTGTGGTGTTTGATGGTTTTTGGCAATTAAGAATTTTTAGATGACTTGGAAGTGTGTTGCATGCTTGTTTTGTGTACAAATTGGATGTTGGAGGAAATAGATAGAGGATTTAAGAATCATCCCTCTAATGGAAAATTAACTTATTTTGTACGTTTGCTTAATTGTGTAAATATAGTTTTCAAACTTGGACATTTTGTTTTTGTTGCTCTTTCATCCTTGAATGATGTTAATAACTAGTTGGATTTAAGTATGTTAATTTTAGTGATGTTCTTTTGTTTAGGGTTAACATTTGCGATCTACATCCTCTTCCCTTTGGTTGTTCTTCGCTTTGTCCAATTTTAAGGTATTTTGTGGTTATCATTCTTACTTATTTTCTTATTAACATGGAGCTCTCAATTTATAAGTTGTTTTTGTTCTTTACAGCTCTAGTCCGTACTTGTTGCACACCCACCATTTTATTCTTCTTCGCGAGCTTCTATTATAAGGTAAACTACCCGATTAAACTAATTTACTACTTACGTATTGTGTTATTTATTTTAGGGGGTTGCAACGATACTATCAAGGAGGTAATCCGAGGATTGATCGTCGATTCGAATGGAAGATAGGGACAGTATTCATAGACAAAGCATTCCTTTAATATATTTTCATTAATAAAGTGTTAACTGAGATTACTTATAATGCAGTGTCCGAAACAACCCGATGATAGTAATTTATGCGGTTATTATGTTCTGAGAAATATTCGGGACATAATGGAATTTGTTCGTCCTAATAACGGTGCATATGTGGAAAACTTTGACCAAGTAAGCATGCTAGTCTCGTCCTACTCTATTAGAATGGTGACAAATGTAGCTAGGTTATGTGTTCTCTTATTTATTTTTGTTCTAAATCCATGTTCTAGTTAGGTTTGTTCTAAATCCATGTTCTAACTACATTTGTTCTAAATCGATGTTCTAGCTACGTTTGTTCTAAATCCATGTTCTAGTTAGGTTTGTTCTTAATCCATGTTCTAGCTACGTTTGTTCTAAATCCATGTTCTAGTTAGGTTTGTTCTAACTCTATTTTTTTATATTCATGTTATCGTCTTCTTATTTGTTATAGGTTTTTTTTAATGGGGCACAAGAATATGAGTTGGGAAAGGTACAAGACGTGCGAGATGAGATCGCCGCCTACTTGTACAACTACTTATTCGAACATAGTGTTTACATGTGAATTGTTTATGTGAAATTGGTATAAATCAGTGTATGGATGGTTGTGTACACATAATGACTTGTATGAATGCATATGGTTGTATTTTGAGTGAAATGAAAGTATTTCCATGTTTGGAAATGTGTAACAGCAGGGTATTAAATTTTGTTTAGCATTTGTATTCAATTTTTCAGGCGGATTTGAGCTAAAACAGCTGAAATCTGTCCATTTTTTTTCAAATTTTACGCAACGGTTTGGTCTAACCGTTGCATAAGATCATAACATTATGCAACGGTTCGAGCACCAAACCTTTGCATAATGGTTGATCGTATGCAACGGTTTGTTGTTGGAACCGTTGCATAATGGTATGATCTTATGCAACGGTTCTAACAACAAACCGTTGCATAAGATCAACCATTATGCAACGGATGAGGAACCGTTGCATAAGCTACCTCAGAACCGTTGCCTAAACTCCCTTCTGTAGCAGTGTTAATTAGTATTTAATTTGAACCATTAATTAAGTTAGATCTATGGATGAGATTAGTTCTCATTTCTCATCTAGAAACCACTTCTCATGGGAATCGAACTCATTTTTATTATATATGTATTTGTGTAGTGGGTCGTCAAAAACAGCTTCTATTGGGTGAAAATTAGTTTTCTATGTTGGCGTGGTGCATCTTATTTTCCTGTTTCCCTATACTTTTTTTTTCACGTGCGCTATGCTAGAGCAACAGTGCAATGTTCGAGCGTAGAAATTTCAACAGTAAATTATTGTGATGAATTTCTTTTGTATAAAAAATAATTTAATATCATATGACTCAATGAATCTACATATTCAATATTTAAACCGATGAAACACATACTACACTTGATCTTAGACAAAAGACTGACAAAGGTATAGTCTCTCTGGACTTTCAAGAAATAAATTTCTTATTTAATCCAACACACATACTGACGAATTTCCAAGAAAATTCAGCAAAAGTCTCCCATTTTAAGTTTTTGGTTTTAAATTAAAAAGATGGATTATATATGTGTACCCTCTCAGAGGGTCCTTCTGTATTATGAAAAAATGTAACAGAAATAAAATAGAATAAGGGAAAAGATCACGTAGGAAGTGTGTGTTTTGGTAAGAAATAAGAAGTAATCTCATCCATTCATTTTTGTCATCAATGGCTAGGATTAATTTACATAATACGTAGCTTTTCAAAGGATAATCTGTAGCATTACATAGTTCGTTGCATTTTAAAGGATAATCCGTAGCTCTTATATACATACTGCTACGGATTATCCTTTGAAAATGTACGAATTATGTAATGCTACGGATCATCCTTTGAAAAACTACGGATTATGTAAATTAATCCTAGTCATTGATGATAAAAATGAATGGATGAGATTATTTCTTAATTCTCACCAAAAGTACACTTCTTACCGGAACCTAACTCATGGAATAAAAAGTAAATACTTTTAATCAGTTTCTATGTATTCAAATTTTTTCCATGAACCAAATAGTGCCTTTATAATTATATAAAGGGAAAACTACAAATTCATTATTTGAACTATCACTCTATTTCAAAATAAGTACCGAACTTTCAATTTTTTCAAATCAAGTACCGATGGATCAATTGTAATAAGAAAATTTGTAAAATTAACACCGTTAAACCATTTAATCCTTTAAAAATGATTAACTATAAATAAAAAGATTAAACTTAAATTATTTCGAATACGAATATCCTATCATTTAATGATAAAATTGAAAACATCATATTGCTTATTATCTTTGACAATTTTTGATATAATAAAATTTTAAAAAATATATCCAAACTAAATAGGAAAAAGTTCACTATTATAATTATATATTTAACTAAAGTCACAGATAACTAACTTCAAAGTATTTGCAATTTTTCAACTTGTTAATTATAATAAAAATGATGAGAAAGGATCAGGTGCAAAACTCATATTCTAGTAAAAAAATACAAAATAATCACGTCCCTTGATTTTATGAGTTTGATGGATGAGATTAAGTGAAAATAAATATGTGTAAATTCAAAGTGATATTAGATTAGGGGCAAATATGGTATACAATCTCTCTCTCTCCTCCCCTCGATGAAACAAACTCAGATCTGAGATCTCCATTGTCATTGCTCATCCATGGTATCCACCGACGACGACGATGTATTAACCGATTCGAGCCGCTTCATTCCCGACACCAATGACGCTGCCTCAACTCCTCAGCCGCTTCACTCCTGTGGCGCCGAACAGCCCGTCGTGGCCGCAGGAACTGATCTAGTTCATGGATGTAGCGCTGCGGATTCATCAGCCAAGATGTGTGCGTACTGGATGGATTTGGTGGGGATACGGTTTCGTTGAATGGTGTGTTTGTTAATGGGAGACGGACTGGAAAATCATGGACGAATTCTTAGCAAATTATAGTCCAATTTTGATGAATTATGTCATAGTTTGTCAAAAGTGGACTATAATTCATCAAGAATTCTGACGAATTGTAGTACACTTCGATGAATAATGTTATACTTCGTCAAATGTAAACTAAAATTCGTCCAGAATTTGGCAGTATTATTGTAAAATTAGTCATGACATTTTATAATTCGTCATAACCATTATATAGTTCGTCATGCCCATTTTTGAATTATTCTTTTCGAAAACTGTCAATTGCCTTTTTGATTGAGTTCCATTGATGTCGAAGATGATCCAGAGTGTGAACAACTGAGTTCGACGAAGTTTTACTCATTCAATTTGATCGATTTAAGTCTGATTTCTTATTCCGATTTTAGGGAAAAGAAATCGTATTGATTTTCCCAATCGGTTTCTATTGTGCGTGATTTTAGGGGAAAATGAAACCGTATTGATTTTCAAATTAGCAGATTAATATGCTGAAAAAACCGAAGCTTTCTGGAGGTTAGGGTTTCACGAGGTAGATGATGATGAACAATAATGAGAGAGAAAAGAAAGGAAAAACCATGTCTATTTTACCCTTAATGACCTTATTAGTAGAGATTGAAATAAATTAATTTGTGTTTATCCCTAATTAATAGGGACCCTTGGATTTACCTGATCAGAGTCTCACTTACTTTGTATTTTTTACAGTATTTGGGCTTTGCAACAGATCTGGCCTCTAAAAATGATTAAGAACAAAATTGATTAGAATTCGAATATCCAATCAATTAGTGATCAAATTGAAAACAACATATTGTACAATCTTAAATATAATTACAATATTAAACTTCAGCAGTTAGTTTGGGCCTTTGGAGTGTATTTTTGAAGTTTAATACATAAATAATCACCAGTGGGCGCATAGCGTTCCTAAAGATGGGGCCCACATCAACTGAGCTGATTCTAAACAAACAATATCTGAAGAAAGTAATACCTCCATACTCGCCATAATAATAGACGAGGCGCGAGCATCTTTATCCATCCATGTTTGAAAGGTAGTGTTCTGGTTATGGAATGATTCCATGGCATCGTCGAATTCTGCTGAAGCTTTCAGCTTATCCTCGTCAGAGGCATCTGCAGGTAGAAAAAGCATAGTAGGCGGGGTGGGACGTGGTGGACATGAGAGCTCTCCGGTAAGAAAATCTGAAAGTCGTTGGTCACGCATTATGTTAAGACGCATGTGATGTATCCATTCTGCAAAATTTGTGCCATTAAAGATCACCGGGCATCGAGGAATAGAAACAGTACATGTGGAAACAAGAGAAGACATAATGGGTTGGTTTTAGTTTTTTTTTTGAACCGTTGACCGGTCAAAGGTATACTGCTGATGGGTCAAAGGTGGACTGCTGACGGGTCAACTGAATGACGTGGCGCTGACTGTTTGCTGATTGGGCAAGTGTACTGACTAGGTGCTGATGAGGTGCTGACTAGACTGCTGACGGGTCAAAGGTTGACTATTGACCAGGTTTGACTTCTTTTTTTTGGGGCCAAAACCCTTCGATCAACACAGCAAAGTCACCGACACATCTTTTTTTCAAACAGCAACAAAGTGCAGCGGCGGCGGATTAACGGCAGCAACAAAACTTTAGGAACGGATTGATTTCAGTAGATCTAGACAACCCCAATCAAGCACCGGGGAATGTCGGCAGGAAGAAGCACAACGATGGACTATAATTCGTCAAGAATTCTGATGAATTGTAGTACACTTCGATGAATAATGATATACTTCGTCAAATGTAAACTAAAATTCGTCCAGAATTCGGCAGTATTATTGTAAAATTAGTCATGACATTTTATAATTCGTCATAACCATTATATAGTTCGTCATGCCCATTTTTGAATTATTCTTTTCAAAAACTGTCGATTGCCTTTTGGATTGAGTTCCATTGATGTCGAAGATGATCCAGAGTGTGAACAACTGAGTTCGATGAAGTTTTATTCCTTCAATTTGATCGATTTAAGTCCGATTTCTTATTCCGATTTTAGGGAAAAGAAATCGTATTGATTTTCCCAATCGGTTTCTATTGTGCGTGATTTTAGGGGAAAATGAAACCGTATTGATTTTCAAATTAGCAGATTAATATGCTGAAAAAACCGAAGCTTTCTGGAGGTTAGGGTTTCACGAGGTAGATGATGATGAACAATAATGAGAGAGAAAAGAAAGGAAAAACCATGTCTATTTTACCCTTAATGACCTTATTAGTAGAGATTGAAATAAATTAATTTTTGTTTATCCCTAATTAATAGGGACCCTTGGATTTACCTGATCAGAGTCTCACTTACTTTGTATTTTTTACAGTATTTGGGCTTTGCAACAGATCTGGCCTCTAAAAATGATTAAGAACAAAATTGATTAGAATTCGAATATCCAATCAATTAGTGATCAAATTGAAAACAACATATTGTACAATCTTAAATATAATTACAATATTAAACTTCAGCAGTTAGTTTGGGCCTTTGGAGTGTATTTTTGAAGTTTAATCAAAGATAATAAGTACAATAATAAGTTTCAATTTTAATATTGAATAATAAAATATTCAAATTCTAAAAAATTTAATTTAATCATTTAAAGGGTTAAATGGCTTAATGTAACCGTGTTAATTTTATAACTTTTCTTATTACAATTTGACACATCGGTACTTCATTTAAAAAATTGAAAATTCGATACTTATTTTGAAATGGAATGATAGTTAAAACTTAAAATAATGAATTTATAGTTTTCTCTTATATAAAAACTAACTACTACCGGTCTTATCTTATAGGGTCTTTCCTCGCTCCTTCGTCTCTCTTATTTTATACTTACTATTGCAGTTCACAATTTAAAAAAAATTAAATTGATGACGGAGCACTTTACCTGCTTCTTAAAAAAATTAAACGTGACAACAATTGATGACGGAGCAATTTATCTGCTTCATCAAATTTTTTTTTTTTACATAATCCGACCTTGAAAAACACGTAGACAGAACGTGACAACAATTGATGATGGAGCAATTTACCTGCTACTTAAACTAAAAATTCAAAGACTTTTCATTCCCAATATTTTTCAGTTGAAGGGTAGGACAAACATGGAATACAAATTCAAATTTATAATAAAACTCATCCTAACAGATATACATTTTCATTAATTAATTCACTTAATTGAGTTCTTCAATCCAATCGGTTTACATTAAAATTAAGTTTATTCAACCAATTCGTAAGAGAACACATCATATTGCATAGAAGGTTCTCTTCGCCAAATTTTCAAGTTGAATATTTCATCAAAAACAATTCCATGTTGAATAATTTGACCGTGTGTAACGAGGTTTACATAAACTGGATTATTGTATATTTGTATCTATAAAAGAGAAGAAAGAGTTCGTATTTGGTATTTTGAAACTACTTTGAACAGAAGTAGAACTCCATAAAAAAAATATGAGTTCGACCGCTTCCTATCGATCCTTCGCTTCCAGCTACAATTCATCCTCCAGCTATAGTTCCTCCTCGGCCTTTACACAAAACTCCGCATATACAGATCACAAACATAGCTATCTGAGGAATGCAAGAGGTAACTCCGGGATGTATGCATCAATTGTTGGGGTATAAAGTGCCATCTAGGCAAAACACAAATATGTGCAAGAAGATGTCAAAGTGATCTGTGCTAGCATCTGTGCAAGATCTATCTGCCAGTTCCGAAAAATCAGCACAACACCTATTTTTTCGGAAAGATAGATATCTATCAGATCTGCTCGACCGCCACATCATCAAAACTGATTCTTTAGAGATAAAGATATGCTTATCAAGATCAGATCTCATCCGAAATATTTCCATATCTTATCTAGGGTTTTTAGGAGATCAAATCTAGGGTTTCTTGCTCTTCAAGTTTGCACGGCTGCTATATAAAGAAGACCACGGTTCATTATCCAACACACACGAAAAACCAGAGAAACGCCGTGTGGAGGAGCCTTCAATCAGTGAGCGGAATTCATCATTCTAAGCTACGAGTCTTCGAGCTGTCGTAGAAGGATTGAGGCCGCAAGTTGGTAAGCAACTTGCTTTTGTTTCTTGAACTCATACATTGCTGCTGCGCATAAATACTTTCAGAGTTCAAGAGGTGTCGTCGCTGCGTTGTACAATTCTGTGCTCGCTGTTCGACTCACACAAGAGACGACAAACACTGCCAGGAGAATCTGCTGTGGTAGGTTCGACTGTATCAGCCTCGGGAGGAGGTCTGGACAATCAAGACGGGAGTCTTTGGATCTAATAGAAGGTTAGATCACCCAATTCACTTGGAAAGTAGTATAGGGGATCAGTAGTTTGAAAGGCTGTTCGAACGTCAATCTGTACTATATACTGTGATAGTGAATTGTTCCTTGGACTTGGGAGAAGTCCCCCAGACGTAGGCTACATTGAGCCGAACTGGGTCACCAAGTGCTTTGTGTCTTTTACTGTTCTGCATTTCGTTTCGATTATTCTATCTGTGCAACAACCTGTACCACAGTGTGTGCCACATAGTGCTGGTACATTTGAGCTCATCTCAGGCGTAGCAATTACAATTGGTATCAAAGCAAGTTCTCAACATACGGAGTAGATTCTTGGGAAGCTAGCTACTGTTCTTAGATGAGCATCAAGGAAGGACAAAGCACTACTCGCCCCGTGCTGTTAGAAGGGCATAATTATGGCTATTGGAAGGCCAGGATGAAGGCGTTTATCAAGAACGTGGATGAGAAAGCGTGGAGATCTGTGCTAACTGGCTGGGAACCTCCTCTGTTGGAAACTGATCAAGGAAGGGTTGTACCTAAACCAGAAACAGAATGGACTGAACAGGAGGAGCGTCTCGCCATGGGGAATGCCAAAGCTCTCAATGCCATCTTCTCAGCGGTAGATGAGCAAATTTTCAAACTTATCCTGAACTGTGAAAGCGCAAAAGAGGCATGGGATACCTTGTCCACTCACTTTGAAGGAACTGACAAGGTGAAACAGTCCAGAATTCAGATGTTGACATCCAGATTTGAGGAGCTAAAGATGCATGAGGATGAATCCATCAAGGACTTTAACGCCAGAGTATGTGACATTGTGAATGAGGCTTCTACCCTTGGTGAAGCTCTACCCGAAGAGAAGGTTGTGCAAAAGATTCTGAGGTCTCTGCCCAAACGATTTACTATGAAGGTGACCGTTATAGAAGAGGCAAACAATACAAAGACCATGAGCTGGAAAGAGTTGATTGGAAATCTGTGCACCTATGAACTGCAACACCTGACTGTTCCAGAATCCAAGGTTAAATCTGTAGGCTTAAAGGCTGAGACTGTGCTAGACGATGGAGCAAGCGAGGAACTGGCGTTACTCACAAAGAACTTCAATAAACTATTGAAGAAGATCAATCGCAAGGATGTTGGTCAGAACAGCCTGAATCAGTCTAAATATCAAGAGACCAGGAGAGCGGATTCTCAACCGTGGGAAAGACAGTCTGACCAGAAAGAGAATGGCAAAAGCGGACGGACCAAAGGAATAAAGTGCAGGGAATGTGGTGGTTTTGGCCACATACAAGCAGAGTGTGCCAACACCCTGAAGAAGAAGAATGGGAAGTCGCTGAATGTCAGCTGGAGTGATGATGAAAGTGAGGAGAGCACAGAGGAGGAAGAAACAAGCAACTTTGTTGCTCTGTCAGGCATGATAGACTGTATCACAAACTGTTCCAGGACAAATTCCAAAGATCGTGCCAAGAAAGAAGAAGCTGAGGTGGAAGAGAACGAAGCTGAAGATAGTGATGAAGAAGAAATCACTGATGAATGCATTGCTGAGAAATACACACTATTGTGCTCAAAATGGACTGAGCTGGTAGACATCAACCGAAGGCTTAATGCTGGAGTTATCACTTTGAAACTGGAAAAGCAGGAACTGGAATCCAAAGCCAGCAGTCTTGCACAGGAGAAAGAAAATCTGGAGAAAGAAGTAAAAGAGCTGAAACAGAAGGCTGAAGGAGACAAACAAGAATCGACAAAGCTCTTGGAGGAGATGGGTTCAATCAAGAAGCTCCTGAACAGCCTGAACACAGGGTCAAAGAATCTGGACCAGATCCTATCTGTGCAGAGGAAAATAAAAGATACTACAGGGCTTGGATTCACTGGTGCTAAGAAAGGTGGTGATACGAAGTTTGTGCAAGCTATTGGCACAATTCTTAAAGACAACAAATACAAGACATCGGATAAGTTCGTCTGTGCCAGAGAAACCTACAACCAGTTTCGTGTCCCTAGAGAAAGTAGATGGCAACGTACTAGGGTGTGCTACTACTGCAGCAAGCCTGGACACATCAAGCGTCATTGCTATCGTTATAGACGTGACAGTCAGTTCAAAGAACCACAAAGGAGACGAAGCAGCATGGTGTGGAGACCGAAGAATGATCAATACTGCTGTGTCTCGTACAGTTCAACTGACAAGGAGGATGAAGAGAGCTGGTTCTTCGACAGCGGTTGTTCAAGACACATGACTGGAGTTCGAGAATACCTGACCAATCTGAGACCGATCGACGGCCACCATGTGACATTTGGTGACGGAAAAAGAGCAAGAGTTCTAGCCAAGGGAACACTGAATGTGCCAGGTATGCCACGTCTAAATGATGTCTATTGGGTTGATGGATTAAAGGCCAATCTGATCAGTATTAGCCAGTTGTGCGATGGCCGCAATCAAGTTCAATTCACAAGAGAATCCTGTCAAGTTTATGACAAACATGGAGTATGTGTGATGGAAGGAGATCGTGCAAGCAACAACTGTTATCTCCTAAACCGTGCTACAACCCCAGCAGCAATTACTTGTATGCTGAGTAGGTGCGATGAAATACATCTTTGGCATCAACGGTTGGGACACATCAACTTCAGATCTCTGAAATTTCTCTCCAATGAGAAGTTAATTGAAGGTATTCCTGTTATCAGAGGTGATATGCAAATTATTTGTGGTGATTGTCAAGCAGGAAAGCAGACTCGAGCTGTACACAAAAAGGTGGATAAAGTTTACACAAAACGTGCGCTGGAGCTACTGCATATGGACCTGATGGGACCTATGCAGGTGGAGAGTCTCGGACGAAAGAGGTTTGCATTCGTATGTATAGATGACTATACCAGATACTCTTGGATCATGTTTCTGCGTGAGAAATATGAGACTGTGCAAGCTTTTATACAACTTGCTACACTACTGATCAATGAGAGAAGAGATCGTGGAGAAAATCTTTTGTCCATTCGAAGTGATCATGGGAGGGAATTTGAGAATGAGAAGTTTGCACGGTTCTGTGATGAGCAAGGTATTGTACATCAATTCTCATCTCCCATCACACCACAACAAAATGGAGTAGTTGAGCGGAGAAATCGAACTGTGCAAGAAATGGCAAGAGTCATGCTACATGCAAAGAACGTCCCTCTGCACTTATGGGCCGAAGCTATGTCAACCGCTACCTACGTCCTGAACAGAGTTCTGATTAGACCAGGGATGGACAAAACCAGCTATGAGCTCTGGAAAGGAAGAAAGCCCACAGTCAAGCACTTCCACGTGTTTGGTAGCACTTGCTATGTGCTGACGGATAGGGAGCAAAGGCAGAAGCTGGACAGGAGGTGTGATGAAGGACTGTTCCTGGGTTATTCTCCAAACAGCAGAGCCTATCGTGTCTACAATAAGAGAACCAGAATAGTGATCGAGTCAATCAATGTTGTAATCGATGATGCCAAGGACTCACACCTAAGGCAAGAATCAGATGATGATATGGAGACTCAGTATACTCGTCCTAAGCCTATACAAGGATCTGTACCAGATGCAAATTCCGAAATTGTGCCTGAAACGGTGCCAAATTCAGCCGAGAAACATGATGATACAAATATGCAAGATTCTGAAGATACACTCCATCAGCCTGTACAAGAGTATATACCAGATGCGAATTATGAAGTTGTGCCTGAGACTGTGTTAGACTCAGCTCGAGAGAATAATGACGTACACATGCAAGATGCTGATGAAAGTGAGGTGAATCAAACTCAATCAAGAAGTGGTGACTCAAGCATACAACCATCAAGCAGAATCCAGAAGAATCATCCTCTCACGAGTATCATTGGGAACCTTCAAGACAAGATCAAGACTAGAGGTAAATCTCATGTTAATTACAGAGAGATGATTAATCATAGCTGCTATTTGTCGAAGGTGGAACCAAAGAATGTAAAGGAGGCCTTGAAAGATGATCATTGGATCACTGCCATGCAAGAAGAGTTGGGAGAATTCACCCGCAACGATGTATGGGATCTAGTTCCCCGCCCAATTGGAGTAAATATCATTGGCACAAAGTGGATATTTAAGAGCAAAACAGATGAAAGTGGCAACATTACGAGAAACAAAGCCAGGCTGGTTGCTCAAGGATACACTCAGATAGAGGGTATTGATTTTGACGAGACCTTCGCCCCTGTTGCACGCCTGGAAGCTATTCGACTTCTCCTCGCAGTCGCTTGTTACTTGAAGTTCAAACTGTTCCAGATGGATGTAAAGAGTGCCTTCTTGAACGGTCTACTATTTGAAGAAGTGTACGTGGCTCAGCCTAAAGGTTTTGAAGACCCACACTGCCCGGATCATGTCTACAAACTAAAGAAGGCCTTATATGGACTCAAGCAGGCCCCTAGAGCTTGGTATGAAAGATTAACGCGGTACCTCATGAGCATGGGATACACTCGAGGAGGAACAGACAAGACGATGTTCGTGAAAAAGGATGATCAACACTTTATCATCGCTCAAATCTACGTCGATGACATCGTGTTTGGTTCTAATTCTCAGAAGATGGTGGATGAGTTCGTGGCTCAGATGCAAAGCGAGTTTCAAATGAGCATGGTGGGTGAATTGAATTACTTCTTGGGGCTGCAGGTTGTACAGTCGAAGGAAGGGATTTTCTTGACTCAGGCCAAGTATGCGAGAAATCTAGTGAAGAAATTTGGACTGGACAAAGCTACCCACAAGAGAACTCCAGCTGCTACACATGTGAAGATCACCAAGGATGATGCAGGAGCTTCAGTGGACCAAACCTTGTACAGAAGCATGATCGGGAGTCTGCTATACCTGACTGCTTCCAGACCAGATATTTGTCAAGAAGTGGGAGTCTGTGCCAGGTATCAGGCAGATCCGAAGGAAAGTCACTTGTTGCAGGTGAAGAGGATCATCAAATATGTAAGTGGTACTGCTGATTATGGTCTGTGGTACACTAGAGACACAAGTGGTTGTATTGTTGGATACTCTGACGCAGACTGGGCTGGTAACATCGAGGACAGAAAGAGTACTTCTGGTGGATGCTTCTTCGTGGGCAATAACCTTGTATCCTGGTTTAGCAAGAAGCAGAACAGTATTTCACTATCGTCTACTGAAGCGGAGTATATGGCTGCGGGGAGCTGTTGTGCTCAAATTCTTTGGATGAAGCAGATGCTCAAGGAAGTGGGGCTGGAGCAGAATACCATGACGTTATACTGTGACAACATGAGTACAAACAGCATCTCTAAGGATCCAGTACAGCATTCGCGGACAAAGCACATTGACATCAGACACCACTTCATTAGAGAGCTAGTTGAAGATAAACTCATCAGTCTGTTCCACATGCCAACAGAGAAACAGCTAGCGGATATTCTGACAAAGCTGTTGAACGCTGAGAGGTTTGAGACACTAAGGTCTGCACTTGGCCTTTGTGTCATGAAAAACTAGAAGGCTTTGACGCCAGGGGCAGTCAGCTGAGCAGAACTCTTATAAGTGTTGCTGACGTGCCATGTAGTAAGGGGGAGCTATGTGGTTAAATCAAACTGTGCAAGCTCCTTGAAAAATTATTCCGACGGAGATTTAAAAGGAGGCTGTTGACAAGGCCGTCGATTCCACCAAGGTACTACCGACGACTGGTCAAGATCCAGACTTATTGGGGAAGGAGTCTACCATTGAGGGGGAGACTGCGCAGATCGGCACATCACACATCGAGAAAAAGAAGTATGGACAGGCCAAGACTCCAGTCAAAGGGGTTTCTTCAGTGAATTCTAAAGGTACGTCTTCTGTGCCTGTTGCTGAACAATCTAGTGTTGCTGATGTTCCTGTTGGGGTGCCGATTGGTGTAGAAAGTTTGGTGAAAGAATTGGTGAATGCTGGTCTATCTGGTGACGATCCAGAGAATACTGATACTGAATATAAGGAGCAGTAGTCTTTGCAACGGTCCCTTGCCACTTGCGACAAAAAGGGGGAGAATCTGCATGAGTAGAGATGCGTGGCTGTGGATTGGACGCTGCGCTGTGATGACGTGTGCTGCAAACGATATGTGTTGAGAGGTATTCAGGCGAGACTGTGACTGTGCTAGCAACTATCTTCTGTGCAGGATTATACTACTGGTTACAAAGAGGTCATGCAGAAGAAGTGTTTTGCCTCAAATGTCAAGGGGGAGATTGTTGGGGTATAAAGTGCCATCTAGGCAAAACACAAATATGTGCAAGAAGATGTCAAAGTGATCTGTGCTAGCATCTGTGCAAGATCTATCTGTCAGTTCCGAAAAATCAGCACAACACCTATTTTTTCGGAAAGATAGATATCTATCAGATCTGCTCGACCGCCACATCATCAAAACTGATTCTTTAGAGATAAAGATATGCTTATCAAGATCAGATCTCATCCGAAATATTTCCATATCTTATCTAGGGTTTTTAGGAGATCAAATCTAGGGTTTCTTGCTCTTCAAGTTTGCACGGCTGCTATATAAAGAAGACCACGGTTCATTATCCAACACACACGAAAAACCAGAGAAACGCCGTGTGGAGGAGCCTTCAATCAGTGAGCGGAATTCATCATTCTAAGCTACGAGTCTTCGAGCTGTCGTAGAAGGATTGAGGCCGCAAGTTGGTAAGCAACTTGCTTTTGTTTCTTGAACTCATACATTGCTGCTGCGCATAAATACTTTCAGAGTTCAAGAGGTGTCGTCGCTGCGTTGTACAATTCTGTGCTCGCTGTTCGACTCACACAAGAGACGACAAACACTGCCAGGAGAATCTGCTGTGGTAGGTTCGACTGTATCAGCCTCGGGAGGAGGTCTGGACAATCAAGACGGGAGTCTTTGGATCTAATAGAAGGTTAGATCACCCAATTCACTTGGAAAGTAGTATAGGGGATCAGTAGTTTGAAAGGCTGTTCGAACGTCAATCTGTACTATATACTGTGATAGTGAATTGTTCCTTGGACTTGGGAGAAGTCCCCCAGACGTAGGCTACATTGAGCCGAACTGGGTCACCAAGTGCTTTGTGTCTTTTACTGTTCTGCATTTCGTTTCGATTATTCTATCTGTGCAACAACCTGTACCACAGTGTGTGCCACATAGTGCTGGTACAGTTGAGCTCATCTCAGGCGTAGCAATTACATCAATGAATCAAATCAAGCCGAGTAATTCCTCAACTTGCTCCAGTGAAAAGAATTCGGCAGCTTCCTCGACTAGATACAACTACCAGCTGGACGGAGTAAGACGACGTTCACCAATGAATACGATCAAACCGAACCGTAGCTCCATTCAATCTGGAGTACAAGTGAGACAATCAACTTCTTCCAATCGAAGCAACCACACCTACTACTTGAATGAAAGAGGCCGCGCACATTCACGGATGAATCGAATCAAGCCTAACAATCCCTCAGCTCACCGCCAGCGCGGTTATTAACAAATTGGTCGAGACAGGACAAGATACATATTCCTCCAGTGAAAGATTTGATGGGAACGCAGACCATGATCACAGTAGTCTGCAGCATGAGATGAAGGTTTTTATTTTTATTTTTAATTATACTTTGCCGTTTGAATATTGGTGGACATTTTTATTTGAATGTTGCATTTTTTTTTCCGGTTGTTTCTTGGTTTTTCTTCAATGCTTGTGAACAATAATAAAATTAAATTGTAAGAGTTTATCTTAGAATATTTTCCTCCTACATAAATAAAGTTCTAATATAAATTTGTCAGAATGCATGTTTGATTAAAATTTTAAGGCAGCGGTTGATTCATTGAAAGTTTTCTGGATTAAAATTTTGTAATAACTTTCAATTTTTTATTTATTAAATATAAGATGAGAATAAAGTTGAATATAGAGGTAAATAAAATCTAATATTTTAATCTAAAATATGCATAACAAAATTTTAATTATTTATTTGATAATCACCACCGAATAAATGAGATAAAAACCTATCAAATTTAATATTTTTAATTTTCACCATTTAACTTTGAAACTTATCCAATCATGTTTTAAACTAAATGAATGAAATGGCTTAAACGAAATAAACGAGTTTAAGATATACCATTTAACGGGATTACGAGTTAACTAGCTCAAACAGCTATTCATTACAAATTTGTCCATTTAACCCACTAAATATTTTTTATCAACCAACCTCCAAGTTTACATTGAATATAATACAAGGGAAAAATCATATGAAAACTAGTACCTTTTGTAACCGTACGATTATCATATTATCGGTCCAGATCTTTAGTATTTTTAGAATTGTAAATTCGATTATATGTTTTCGAGGTTTATTTGTCACTTTTAAATGATAAATACAATCAAATCCCAAGAAATTAGATTCTGTTACGAATTGTTTTCTAAAATCAATTCATCGATTGGTTATCAAATTATTTGTACGACAAATTCTATTCAATTCAAATTTAGTTTATTTGAATTGGTAAAGTTTCGAAATCGCATAATTTTTGACAAATATGTCTGAACTTTACCAAATCGAACACGAATATAGGTAAAGTTCGTAAATCGCATTGCATAATTCATGACATATATGTCCGAACTTTATCAAATCGGAAAGACGTTCGTTGAATCAAATCAAGCAGAACGATTCCTCAACTCGCTCTAATCAAAAGTGATCAAAAGAGCTTCTTCTCCCACTATATACAATCACAGCTAACTCTTCGCAAGCGCGTATTCGCCAATGGATAAAATATAGCCAAGCAACTCCTCAACTCGCTCCGATCAAACGAACGCCTTTACAAACAATAACAACCACATTTATCGGATGTCAAAGACGCTACTCAGCTGGCAACACATCAATTAACCAAATAAGGCCGAGCAATTCCTCAAATCGCTTCGATTAAAAGAATACGAGATTTTCGGCTTCTAAAGACAACCATAGCCTACCGGACGTCAAGACACTACTCAGACGTGAATATACGTCATTCAATCAAATCAGCCGAGCAATTCTTGGACTCGCGCCGAGGAAAGAGCAAATGCAGAAAGAGTTGAGAGAGGTAGACCAAGTTTACGAGGCGGGAAAAGAAAGCTACTAATGAAGGAACAAAGATTTCAAATGATCAGCAACAGCATGAGATGAACTGGTGCGAAAATGGCACTGATGCCAACGATTTTATTTTCATTTTTCTTATTTGCCTTTTGATTATTGCTAATTTTCGACTTGTTGCTTGGTTTTGTATAATTTCGATTTGTTGCTTGATTTTTTTTTCAATGCTGGGTACAACAATAAAATAAAATTGTAAGAATTCGTAAATAAAGCTAGGGATACTTGAATATTTTGTTGGCTATACTCGTTCTGCAAATTATATGTAATTCGTATCCAACGGTGGTGGAGGCACTGAGTCGGGCGTCCCATTGCGGTAACCCGGTCGGTACTCGGTAGTACATATATTTGCGTGGTGAAAAACAGTTTCCATCTCATTTACTTATTTGTCTCTCTTCTTCTTTCTTTCTTTTATTTCTTTTATTTTTTATATATTGGTTAATTAGTGAATTAGATTTGTTAGTTGTGAGGATTCCAACCATGCCTCTATGGATCACCGGTAAACATGCCACCACTAGTAACATGCGGATGGAGATCTCGCTAAACAGCGACATTACTGAATCCTGATGTTTTATGGGTTTATCTACTATTTTTTTGAACCTTTTGTGTACTGTTATCTGTCCATAATCAGATTATTAGATTCTTCTTTTAAATTAGAATATGGCCGGGTTCATTTATTCAAAATAACATATAATGTAATATAAGATTCGGGAAAGAAAAATAGTTAGAAAATTGATTGGAAAACTAATTCGATTTTCATCCACTCAAAAACGAGAGGAAAACTAAAATCCATTCTCGACACGAACCGCGCAATGACGAAATCAGGTGACACATGCCCTGATCCGATTGTCAGTCGGGTCCAACATCTGCCTCAAAAGTGCGCATCCGCACCCATGAAAATGCGCATTGACTATCTTTCTCTCCAAGATAGATGTCGGATGTTTAACAAACAAATCTGGCATTACTTAAGGAAGTGCAGACGCTGTCACTCCATATAGCGTCAGGGATGGGTAGAGGTTGCAAGAGTCCTGGATAAACTGACCTGTCATATTTACTTCTTTGACAAGTTGTGCAGCTTCTGATGAAGTGTTGCATATATGTAGCGAGCCCCTTCTAATAGAAGAGTGCCTTAACTCGTTGCAAAGTTGCATCTCTACCGGAATGGTCACTTGTGCTACCACAATCTAACCAAGTGAGGATCTTATCTTTGAGTTGATGATCATTCCCCACAACCAGTTTGCCTTTCTCCCGAGTTGCCCATGAAGCCAAGTATAATGCTTTCTTGCCTTAGAATTCAATGATAACTCTTCAATGATTTGTTTGAGTGTAGCATCATTACTACAACAGCTGAAGATGGATTGCATCAGATCAGAGTCAACCACTGAGATAGCCATTGCCAATACTTCAGAACTTTCCACCCTAGACAATGCATCCGCAACAAGGTTTTCCTTCACTTACTTGTACTGGATATCATAGTCAAACTCCAGCAGTTTAGGTAACCATTGTTGTTGAATGGGAGTATTAAGTCTCTGCTCTAGAAGGTACTTTAAACTTCTCTGATCAGTTTTGATTGTGAAGTGAGTAGTGAGCAAATAATGTCGCCACTTCTGGACAGCAAAAACCACTGCTAACAACTCCTTCTCATGGATGGAGAGATGAAGTTGTCTGCCTTTCAAATGCTTACTAATTTAGGCTAGTGGATGTCTATCTTGCATCAACACAGCTCCAATGCTATAGCCACACGCATCAGTCTCCACAATGAACTTCTTTTCAAAGTTAAGTAGTGCCAAAATTGGACATAGTGCAGCTTTCAAAGAATCAAATGCAATAGCAGCCTCTTCATCCCATATGAACCCATCTTTCTTAAGTAATAAGGACAAAGCACAAAGGTCTTGCAATGATGCTATAGTTGTGCACAAACCTTCTATAATATCCTGCTAATCCCAAAAATCCTCTCAACTGTTTCAGATTCTTAGGCACTGGCCAATTAGCTACAGCTTCCACCTTCTTAGGATCCGTTGACACTCCTTAAACTGATATGAAGTGACCTAAATACTCAACCTTGTTGACAACAAAAGCACATTTGCTCCTCTTGGCAAACAACTTGTTTAGCCACATAGCCTCAAATGCTCCACATGTGCATCTATACTTGTGCTGTATATGAGGATGTCATCAAAGAAAATCAACACAAACCTCCTCAGGAATGCTCAGAATTTTGAATTGATTAGGTATTGGAAGGTAGCGGGAGCATTAGTTAACCCAAATGGCATCACTCAATATTCATAGTGGCCATATTATGTGTCTTATAAGCTGTCTTATGAATATCATCCTTGCACATTCTTACTTGATGATATCCAGCCCTAAGGCCAATTTTAGAGTATACCTTAGAACCTCCCAACTCATCCATAAGATCTTCTATCAAAGGGATTGGAAATCTGTCTTTGATTGTGGTGTTATTCAACCCTCTATAATCCACACACAATCTCCAAGAGCCATCTTTCTTTTTCACCAACACTATTGGTGAAGCATAGGAGCTTGAACTAGGTTGAATGATACCAGAAACTAGCATGTCTTTCACCTGCTTGTCAATTTCATTTTTTGGTATATTGCATACCTATAAGGCCTCTGATTGACTGGATTAGATACTTGTAAAACAGGAATATTGTGATCATGTCCAGCTCTAAAAGGGGGGAGCTCTTTAGGCTCGTGAAACAGATCTTCATACTCACTTAACAATTGCACAATCACAGTTGGCAATGAAGAATCCCCTTCTAAGTTGGTCATCAAACAATCTGTACTTATCTCATAGTTCTTCCTCACATATATCATTGCCAATTGACTCTCTTGACAGAGTCTTATTCAATTGTTGAGCTCTCAATTACCTTACAGATCCTTGGTTGATCCCTAGCAAGACCAGCTTCTTAGTCTCCACTTTAAATTCCATAGACAACTGCTTAAAATCCCATACAATCTTGCCCAAAGTCTCAAGCCATTGTACTAACAACACCATGTCACAACAACCCAAGGGAATTGATCGGTCGAATTCTTGACCTATTATTCACTTCATTCGATGATGGATTATGTTTGTTTTCCCGACATTTTATTGTCATTTGATCTCTTTTCTAGTGTTTCAGGTTATATATTACATATCTAATACTTTTGGATCGATCTGAAGCAAAGCAAAGCAATTGGTGCAGATTTGGGCAAAAACAGGACAAAACAGGACAGATTGACCTCTCCGACTTGTTTTGCACCTACAGATCGCGTTTAGTGTCCAAATTAATTGATTCAAAGCTTGTTGAAAGCTAATTCAATTCCCTACAACTTTGTAGTTTACACCAAGAGCAGATTCGAAGGTTTAGACTGCCAAAAAGGCAATGGAAGTCAGGTCACGGGCGTTACGGGCGCTACGAACCAACTCAGAAGTCCCGGAAATTGAAGCAACTCATTGAGCCCGTGACCAACCCCTTGGTCACGGGCGTCACGGGCACCGTCAGCACAGAATTATCAGAAATTTCCTAATTTAATTTTGGGAGTTTTCTGGGCTTTTTTTTGGAAATCGTTCGATTGGGCTATAAAAGGAAAACGACCTGAACGATTTTAGTGTTGATACTTTGGAGAAAAACCCTAACTTGGGAGAGAAGACAAGTTTTCAATCGTGAGGATCAACGAGGATAATCTCTACGGTTTATTCGTTTCTTCCTTTCATATTACACTATTTTTGGTTAATCGCCATGAATAGCGAGTAGTCTTCTCTATTCCGGGATCCTACGGATCCCGTGCTATGTAACCCTAACTCCCATGTGATCAATTGAAGTTATTATTTATGCGATTTGATTATTCAATTTCAATGTGTGCTTAATATTATCGTTCTATGCATTTATTTACATCAAAAGGCATGTTTGCATTGGTAGAACGTACTTAGGTTATATGTCGAAAGGTGGATGGGCCCTAGGGATTAACCGGAATGCATAAAACTGATGTTAGGTCATGTTTACATGATTTAATAGGAAAACCTTTAATTTAATAAATCGAGATCGTTGATAATCCGTGGATGGGCGGCGTTCAACGATTGAGATTAATCTAGATAACGATCCGTGGATGGGCGGCTTGTCTAGTGTTATTTCGGTTTAATTCAGTATTCGATAGCATGAGTAATTACGTGACATGATTGCATGATTAGTGGGGTTAGCACGGGTGAAGTACGGTCCAGAAATTCTTTCTCTGATAAAGTCACCACCTTTATTTTTTCTGTATTTATTCTGTTATTTGTGTCACACTAAAACCTCTTGTTAATCGGAATAGCTAAATAGGTCGCTTGTTAGCTAGTATTCACACCCGTTGTTCCTTGGATCGACCCTTGGCTTACCAAGATTTATAAATTTTGTTTGACTACGATTTGACCCCTAAAACTCATAATTTGACAACTATAAAGGGTTAAAAATACGCTTGTCAAAATGGCGCCGTTGCCGGGGAGCAGCGTTTAGTGTGATATTAGATTAACGTGTGTAGTTTAGACTATTCCACCTCGTTTATTATCTGATTTTTCTGGCTTGATCTTTTCACTCGCGGCAATTCTTGGCTCTTGCAGGTATCAGCTAGTTCATGCCAAAGAAAACACCCCGACGGAAGAAGCAGATTCAGATTTCAGACGAGGACACCCCGGACCGACGAAGAAACAATTATCAGGCCCAGAACGAAGCTCGGCAGCTACGAGCACCGAACCGCAACTTCGCAGCTATAGAGATGAATCGGAACAACCCGGCTCTGCTGAATGGAGTGGCCGGGGATGGCCAGCGACAACCATTGCAACCGCCAGTGCGCAGGACACTTGGGGACTACACTGCTCCACGTGTCACAGGATTCCAATCTGCCATTGCACCGCCTGGGATTGAAAACAACACTTGGGAGCTAAAAACCGGACTCATCCAGATGGTGCAGAATAATCAGTTCTCAGGAAGGATTAATGAAGACCCTCATCAGCACCTAAAGCGGTTTGTCCAGATGTGCAACACAGTAAAGACTAACGGTGTCCCTCCAGAATCCTACTATCTCAGGCTGTTTCCGTTCTCCTTGTCTGACAAGGCTAGTAGGTGGCTCGACAGTCATGCAGGAGGGACTTTCACCACATGGAATAAGCTGGCCGAAGCCTTTCTCCAGCAATACTTCCCACCATCGAAGACAGCTCATTTCAGGAACAAAATCATATCGTTCCACTCTATTGATGGCGAGACTCTGTACGACGCTTGGGAGAGGTACAAGGAGCTGACAAGAATGTGCCCGCACCACAACCTAGAGGAATGACAGATTATTGACACCTTTTATCAGGGAATTGATCAGTGGATGCGTACATTGATCAATCAAGTAGCAGGCGGGGGACTGAACCAAGTCCCGCTAGAAGACACCTATGAGATTATAGAGAGGGCAGCTCAAGACTACCACCTCTGGACGAGTGATCGATGTAACCCTAGAGACAGGAAGGGCGTGCAGGATTTATGCCAAGCTGAGAGCACTAATGACATCGCTCGGTTAGCTGATACAATGAAGATACTTGCCACCGAGATCCAGAGCATGAAGCTAGCAAACAGCATGAAGTCCTCAGACATCGCTCACGTTGGCGTATATTGTCAGATTTGCGGCTCCCCTTCTCACTACGCAGATGGCTGTCCAGTAATCGGATCAGATAATCAAGGCAGAAACCAGGAGGATGCTAATTATGTTGGGCAGAACAATCAAGGGATTGGTTTCAGCTACGGTTCAGCAACTAATAGGTGGGAAAACCAGAACAGGAACAATCCTAACCTCTCCTATAAGCCGTAGAATCAGGCGGCACCGGGATTCCCTTACAGGCAGCAACAAGACAATGCTCCCTACCAGCCAAGGAATCATTACAACAACCAGACCCAGCAGCAGCAAAATCAGAATTCTGGGAGCTATAATAATCGAGATCAGCCACAGCGAGATCAGAATTCAGAATTGACGTCAAACATGGAAGCCATGCTAGCCAGCTTCATTGCCGAACAGCGAAACACGTCTGCTGATCAACACAGAATGTTCGAGGAACAGCGAAAGGCATCCGAGCAAACCGCCACTGAGGTAAGAAACCTGCAAAAGACGGTCGAGCAGCTCGCTATCCAGAACAGAATGCTGGAGACTCAGGTGGCTCAGCAGGCAAATTCAGCACCGAGAGAGCTTGGGAAACTCCCTTCAAAACTAGAGCACTATCACAGGGAATCCGTGAATGCCATCACTCTCCGAGGAGGAAAACATATTGAAATGGTGCCAGCTCAAGCCACTCGTACTCCAGCTACAAAATCAGCACTTGATTCTACGCCTGCCGAAGGGGAAACGTCGAAGGAAGCTGAAAACCGAGCTAAAAATTCTGCGCCAACTGTTGAACCAGCTCCCTATATGCCACCGATCCCATTCCCCCAGCGACTGAAGGGGTGCAAGAAGAGATAAGGAATTCATGCAGTTCGTCGATAAAGTTCGTACTCTTTACATCACTATGCCCTTCACAGATGCAATCACGCAGATTCCAACTTATGCCCAATTCATGAAGGAGATTATGAGTGGGAAAAGAAAGATTGACGGGACCGAGAACGTGGCCGTGAGCGAAGAATGTAGTGCAGCCACGCACCAGCCCATGCCACCCAAACTTCAAGACTCATGGAGTTTTTCTATCCCTTGTGATATTGGTGGTATTATTGTTCGTCGTGCTCTGTGTGATCTTGGTGCTAGTGTGTCTATCATGCCATATTCTATGTATGCTAAACTGAAATTCGGTGATCTCTGTCCTACTAATGTCACTATTCACCTTGCGGATCGTTCTTGTAGACTCCCGAGAGGGATTCTGAAGGATGTTCCAGTCAAGGTGAAGAACCTGTATTTTCCTGCTGATTTCATAGTGTTGGACATCTCTGAGGACGTAGATATCCCAATTATTCTTGGTAGACCATTTCTATACACAGCTAAGGCAGTCATTGACATGGATAGAGGTTCCTTAGCTTTGCGAATAGGGAATGAGAGAGTCGTTTTTGATTTACGTGACATGTCTAAGAATCCTAGTCTGTTTACTGACTGTGATAAACTGGACTGTACTGATGTTGATGATCCTATTTCGCTAACCTCTATCGAGCCTTACAGAGTTTTACAGGGCTGCCCCATCCCAATGAATATATGCGCAGTGAGCACAGAGGGAGTACCTGATGCTGAGCAGACTATCGGTTCAGGTAAGGAACCTTGCGAGGAAGAGCTGCAACCGCTTCATGCACATGGCATGGGTGAACTTCTTGACCCAGGTGATGTCTTTAAAGAGAGGACGAACGCCTGTTATGATAAGCGAATGGTGCGCAGAAAATTCAGAAGAGGCGCACAGTTTCTTCTCTACAAATCACGCCTTAAATTATTCCCTGGAAAGCTGCGCACCAAGTGGAGTGGTCCTTACACAGTGGCGAGAGCATATTTAGATGACCGCGTAAAGCTTGGTACCAAGGGAGGAAAGTCAGTGGCGGTCGACAGGCTACGCCTTGAGCATTATCACGTCCCGAAGCACAGGGAACCGCCTGACGACATCGATAACAACATGCTTCTCGGCAAGGAATCTCAGCGAGGGACCTCCCGAGAATACTTCTAGTCCCACCTCCCTTGCTGAGTCTCGCCAAGACGTTAAACTAGGTCTCCTCGGGGAGTAACCCGCGCTGTAAGTTTTTTTTTCCAATTGCATTATGTGTGGACATTTCAAGGTTCTAAGTGTGGAGTGCCCCTTCACGATTTTCGATGCTAACCTATCACTTGTGAAGCTCTGCGTTTTCATCTTTATATCCACCAGCTCACAAGTCACGTTTCACTCCTCGAGCATCGTTTAATCTCCATGGACATCGCGTCATCACACACGAGTGAAGTTCATATGCACTTTTTCTTGTTCTATATTTTTCGCTTAGGGACTAAGCTCGATTTTAAGTGTGGAGTGGGTAGCGCATAGTCACATGCATTGCATATCATATTCACTAATTGTACATGCTCAACTGTCTATGTATTGCGATTGAAATCCTCATTTTCTACGATACTCCTTGACTGATTGACATTCTTTTGGATTCAAAATCTAGGACTTGAAATAGTTTTACTCGTACGTGCATTCTCTTGAGTCAGTATCATTGCTAACCCTCGCCTATCACATGTTCTACGTATTTCTTGAAGCATGTTTAAGACTTGATACTAGTAGGCACCGTTTCAAAACTTTCGAAAGCTTGAAATTGCATATCTCTTTCTAGGTGACATTAGTACTAGTATATGATTCTCTACCCTCGTCGTGATTTGCATGCACCCGCCTTTACTCATACACTATGTCAAGCTTTAAGTGTGGAGTTAGACAATTGACCTTCAAGTTTTCCCCTCAAAAGCAAAGTTCTAAATTCTGGAAAGTGGGTGAAACATTGGCCCCGAGCATAGTTGTTTATGAAAGAAAAAGCCAGTTTGAAAAGAAAAAAATTTTATATATATATATATATGCTTTTGTTGATTCTGCGAAAGCAGAAAATACCAAGAACCCGGTGAGAAAAGTCACCCCTGGTATATGGAAAACACTCTTGAAAAAATTTCTGCTCCCTTCTGCTTGACGTAGTGTAAATCCACCTTTCCATTGCGTGCAAATCATAGCTTATCTTGAGAATTCATATGCTATCATCTAAGGGACGATCCTCGTGCTTGCACTGAAATTTCCTATGCAATTTTTCGTCCTATTTTTCAGAAAAATTATTAAGCCAGGCTCCTCTTCTCTTACGGGTCATTGCCTAGTCCTTGGCACTTGAGAATGAGCTTTGCGCCAAGAGCCCGTGGACTATCCCTAGATAGCATAGGTGAATGGCGAGCATGTTTTGTGCAACTCTTCATACTTATCCCGTTGCTATAGAACTATTTAGAACTTATGATGAGGCGTTTGTTAGCCGTGTGTACTGACCGTTTGAATGCATAACTCGTTTAATCAATGATTGTCCGAAACTTTGATGAAGATGTTTGTCTTGAAGTTGAGGTAACATGATGAATCTGAGGTATGACATGACTTTACTATGACTTGTTGAGCACCATTTCATGCATACACGTTAGTTAGTTGTATAGGGGATTTGTAGGTAGTCCCATTCCTGAAAACCTTCACGAGACTATACTCGTCCTACTAGGGCAGCCTAGAGGTTTAAAGGCTTGATGCATACGCTAAATGCATTCGTGTCCTCTACGACAGTGGGTTATCTTTTTATTTTTGTTTTAATTAAAATTGATCACATGACACTTGAGTGGGTAACTATTCTGCAGTTTATTGACTTGAACTTAATGTTTGTTCGGGACGAACAAATCCTAAGTGTGGAGTGTTTTGATCGGTCGAATTCTTGACCTATTATTCACTTCATTCGATGATGGATTATGTTTGTTTTCCCGACATTTTATTGTCATTTGATCTCTTTTCTAGTGTTTCAGGTTATATATTACATATCTAATACTTTTGGATCGATCTGAAGCAAAGCAAAGCAATCGGTGCAGATTTGGGCAAAAACAGGACAAAACAGGACAGATTGACCTCTCCGACTTGTTTTGCACCTACAGATCGCGTTTGGAGTCCAAATTAATTGATTCAAAGCTTGTTGGAAAGCTAATTCAATTCCCTACAACTTTGTAGTTTACACCAAGAGCGGACTCGATGGTTTAGACCGCCAAAAAGGCAATGGAAGTCAGGTCACGGGCGTTACGGGCGCTACGAACCAACTCAGAAGTCCCGGAAATTGAAGCAACTCATTGAGCCCGTGACCAACCCCTTGGTCACGGGCGTCACGGGCACCGTCAGCACAGAATTATCAGAAATTTTCTAATTTAATTTTGGGAGTTTTCTGGGCTTTTTTTGGAAATCGTTTGATTGGGCTATAAAAGGAAAACGACCTGAACGATTTTAGTGTTGATACTTTGGAGAAAAACCCTAACTTGGGAGAGAAGACAAGCTTTCAATCGTGAGGATCAACGAGGATAATCTCTACGGTTTATTCGTTTCTTCCTTTCATATTACACTGTTTTTGGTTAATCGCCATGAATAGCGAGTAGTCTTCTCTATTCCGGGATCCTACGGATCCCATGCTATGTAACCCTAACTCCCATGTGATCAATTGAAGTTATTATTTATGCGATTCAATTATTCAATTTCAATGTGTGCTTAATATTATCGTTCTATGCATGTATTTACATCAAAGAACATGTTTGCATTGGTAGAACGTACTTAGGTTATATGCCGAAAGGTGGATGGGCCCTAGGGATTAACCGGAATGCATAAAATTAATGTTAGGTCATGTTTACATGATTTAATAGGAAAACCTTTAATTTAATAAATCGAGATCATTGATAATCCGTGGATGGGCGGCGTTCAACGATTGAGATTAATCTAGATAACGATCCGTGGATGGGCGGCTTGTCTAGTGTTATTTCGGTTTAATTCCATATTCGATAGCATGAGTAATTACGTGACATGATTGCATGATTAGTGGGGTTAGCACGGGTGAAGTACGGTCCTGAAATTCTTTCTCTGATAAAGTCACCACCTTTATTTTTTCTGTATTTATTCTGTTATTTGTGTCACACTAAAACCTCTTGTTAATCGGAATAGCTAAATAGGTCGCTTGTTAGCTAGTATTCACACCCGTTGTTCCTTGGATCGACCCTTGGCTTACCAAGGTTTATAAATTTTGTTTGACTACGATTTGACCCCTAAAACTCATAATTTGACAACTATAAAGGGTTAAAAATACGCTTGTCAAAATGCACCATCACATCAGCTGTAAATTGTGTTTAATTTGTTGAAAGCACCACTGAAAGCCCTCTATCTTGGCAGAAACGTCAAGAGTACTCCCATCAGCCACATCAACTTTAGATAGACCAGAAGGTACCATTGGACACCCCAACTTCTCTGTCACCCCCTTGTTTATGAAATTATGTGTACTTTCTGAATCAATCAAAATGAAGAGAGCTATCTTGCCATACATACTTTTTATTCTCATAGTTCTGTAATTTGACACCCCTGCAATAGAATTAACAGAGATCTGGATTGACTCCTCTGAAACCACATTGTGATCCTCCTCATCTACACAATCTTCTCCTTCTGCCAATTCCATCAAGAAAAGATGACTCTTCTTGTGCTTCAGATAATGGCTAGGCATGTCAGGATAATGGCTAGGTGTGTAAGGCTCATCACAGAAATAACGAAGCCCGTTAGCCCTTCTTTCACTCATTTCTTGAGCTGAGAGAAATTTCTTTGCACCAGAATTCCTTTCCATTGATTTCACTCCTTCAGGATTCTTAGAGTTCAGAGTTGGTTTGAAAGAAGAGTTGAAATCTTTCTTACCAGACTCTGAGTTGTTATTGAATCCACTCTTGTTTTGAAAGGAATTTCCTCCTCTTGGGTGAGCCAATTCATAGAGCACTCCCAATGTATAACACTGTCTAACTAACTTAGGTTGAAACATACAAATATGCATCTGTGTATCTGTTCTCAATCCAGCAAGATATCGCAGAAACCAAATATTCCTCTGACATTCGCACCCAAGTCCTAATCAACTCGAACTTATCATGATATTCAACAATGTCATTTGTCTCTCTCAATTTCATCAATTCTGCAATAGGATCATCTACTACCTTGCAAACCTTTCAAGAAGCAACCGTTTGTATCTATTCCAATCAAGAAACGTACCTCGATTTTCATCTGCTTGAACCATCGATTGAAGCCAACATGTTGTTTTCTCCTCCACGTGAATTGAGGCCAAGTTGACCTTGATGTCCTCTGGTGTGCGGTCAATCAAAAAGAACTGATCACATTTGAATAACAATTCACACACTGCACTTCCATTGAACCGAGGAAAGTCCAATCTGGATAACCGTGTTAATCCTGGGTAGTTAGGGTTTCCCATTTGTCCAGAACGACCTCACATCCCTTCTTGATTTTGCAGAATGACAGCCACCGGAGAATTTAGATGCTGACCGTGATCGCCTAGATTAGGAGGAAATTGTCGATGCATCGCTGATGTCGACGCACCATTTTTTTTATTCATAAGTGGTATTTAGCCACCAAAAAGTAAAACCTGTGAAGGTTCGATACACTGAGGTTCATAGGACCAAAACACTAAAAAACACTACAAAGATCTCTCTCGCTAAAAACTCTAGCACAACCCTCTTTGGAAGCTCCAAAGAGCTCTCTCGCTAGCACACCCGAGGCGCTTGACTCTAATGCTCTCCTCTCTCGCCCCTCTTTAAGAAGATACGTGTGCTCCTCCAATGATTATAATCTCCCTTCCTTCCCCCTTCACCATTCCCCAATTTCTCTCTAAGATTGGATAATAGAATCTGTATAGCTTCCTCACCCGGTACTCTAGTTTTGACCCCAACCTGTCTGGCAAACTTGAGGATAGCCTCAACTTCCTTCCTCTGACTTGTATTCAACGCAACTTTGTCTGGCTTTGGAGCTACCTTCACTGGAATGGGTAGAGGGGAAGCCACCTCAGTTTCATCTGGCGACTCAATATAACTTCTTTTTAAACTTTCTAGGCGATTCGTCTTATTTCTTCTCTTATGTTTACTTTCCTTCCCGACCTTGGATTTTTTGCCTTCTATTCTTCTAACATCCTCCTGCTCTTGATTTTCCTCACCAATTTGGGGATTAATTTTGTGGACATCGCTGCCGTTCAAAGCCATAGCAGAAACGGGGGTTATGGCCACCACTTCATCCTTATGCACCGGTGAAACAACTTGCCCTGCATGAGAAGGACATCTACACTCATTAGTTGAAGAAACCGTGCCTGGGACATGATACCTTTCTCTGCTGGATCTTTGTGTTGAAGAGGAATCAACAAGCCTTGCGGCTTTTCGACGAGAAACTAGAACCCAACCTTCGTTCTCCGTCGGACTATGGACATCAATGCCCTTCTTGGACACTTGCTCTATTTCTGATGCAGCCTTCTTGGACTCCTGAAGGTTGGAATTGTCAATGCCTTTCTGACCTTCCTTAGACTCAACCTTCTCAGCAGCTTCCTTTCGGCAATTAAATTTTGTCATCCTCTGATTGGCAGTTTTGTATGTGGTTGCTACCACATTTGTCTTGTATTCAGGACGTGAATCGGAAGGTTGCGTTGAGTCTTTGGCATGAAAATCTTTCCTCTTTCGACAATTTGCAAATTCATGACCATGCAATTTGCATCGAGAGAAAAATGCAAGTCTGCTTTCAGTGATCACCGGCTGCCACACCCCACGTCTTTCTGTCATTTGAATCCATACTTCGGCAGGGATAGGTTTCATAACATCAACCTCCACGCAGACCCTAGCCATACTGGGAGCCGTGTACAATTGTGTTGGTTCGTCCGTGTCCAAGAACCTGGCAAACCTGGACACAATCTGTTTAATGAATCCAAAATCGAAGAGTTCCGCTGGTAGACCTGGAAGCCGAATTCACGCAGTCACCTTTGTTGATTCCTTCTTTGAACTAAAATTAGATGTCCATCTGAATAGCCTGAATAAGGACTGGTCGATTCTCCTGCAATGACTAGACAGAACCCTTGTGACGTCCGCCTCGCTTTGCAGGATAATTAGAACATGCCTCCCATCAAGCCAGTTGCCGATGGTTGCTTTCCCTTTTAGATCCCACGTCTTGGCGAAGAATTAACTGATGCGAGTGACCGACGGTCTCTCGGCACTGAACTAGCAACAAGGGCAAACTTTAATCTACGAATACCGGCTTGCATCTCAGTCGCCGTAAAATTGATGCTTGGCTTGCCATCCTTTACACTGTATTGACGATTGGGGAGATCGATAAGAGGGAAGAGGGGTTGAGTCCTCTTGGCTGCGACTGTTGCGAATGTTTGGGTTTTTGACACGAACCCAAATTTGTGAGCGTTGTCTCCATTCCCATGCTCATCAGTGCTGACCACACCCACCTGAACATGTTGCTTCTCCCCTACTTCAGGCGGAGAGGCCACCATGACGAGGTGGGGCAGATCTGGGAAGGAGGAGAAACTCAGATTTCTGTTTGAATCTCAGATCCACGCGCTCGCGCGCGTAGCCTTCTCTCCTAATTATGTGATTACAGTAATTGATTGTTCCTTCAAAATTTTGGACCATTTCTGGATTTGTGCGTGTCATCCTTGCGCAGGACCATGCTAATCTTCTCTGTATCGTTCCAATTTTATCGAATTGGTGGTGAAGGTTTTGAATGCTTTGAACATCTCTGCAATTCTTCCTCTCATCACCTCGTCGATCTTGACAATTTGTTTTCAATCTTCCCCTCCAATTTCTCCTCCATTGAAGCAATTTTGGAGTTGAATGATTCCTCGAATTCTTCTCTGATCATGGCTTGCGATTGTTTCTCCGCCATAGCTGATTCTGTCCAAGGATTGTTGACTCCTGATACCATTTAATACAGTAATTCGAATTGTAAGGATGTGAATGCTTCCGAGAACCACACACTAAATTGATTAGGAGATGATGTTACAATGAACAACAAAATCCTACCTCTAGATCCCATACCGATTAGCTTGAGAGAGCTCGATCCAAGAGCAGAACAAGAAAAATGAATTGGAAATTTCTAAAATGAATCTTACAGGAATGACGCCATCCTATTTATATCGTGTTTTAACCAAATCATGTAACATCCTCGCAATTACACTGATAAAAAAACTATTTGACCACATTCAAAAGATCACTGGGGAGCACAAGAAACAAGATGAAGGTTTATCATGCTATCACTCAAGATAAGATTTTTGCTCGCGCATTTATTGGTTACGGCGAAGAAATGCATAAACTGTGGATATCTACAAAATTTGGCGAAGATGTATTTGATCTAGATGAGAGGGTGTTTGCTGCTGGGGTGATTTGCTGCTGCTGAATATTTGCTGATGAATTTGACCTATTATTACCCTACTGAATATTTGATCTTCTATTACCTATTATTACACAAACTGTGTAGCAGGGTTATGTTTTTTTTCATTATATTTTCTTTCCAAGCTATTTTCAAGTAAACCAAACATGCTATTATTTTTTCTTAAATTTTCCATTAAGTTTTTCATGTGCAGCCAAACACACGCACACACAAAAAGTCATTTTCCATAAAAAAAATTCTCACTAATTTCTCTTTTGTTTTGTTTTCTTTATACTTTCTTACAACCAAACATGGACATTGACTACGTACGTACTGAAGCTGATGAATTTCCAAGATATTCAGAAAGTCTGCCATCGGCGTTTTTGGTTTTAAAATGAAAAGAGACTGTCCTTATATGGCATGATAGTAACAGACTGTTCTTTGCTCTTGAAATTTTAATCATCCAAAATTAAAATTTCATTTAGATACTTTATAGAGTCCGATTCCCATGAGAAATGTATGTTACGATGAGAAATGAGAATAGATCCGGACCATATATTTAATAAGATCTGTGGCTAATATTAAACTGAATATTATTCATAATTTGTATTTAAAATCCAATTAAAAACTGCTTTAAGGGTAATCTCGGCACGATTAACCTAATTAAAAAAATTACACACACATTCGACGAGATCGGCATCTGCAACGCTCGACGAGATCGGCGTCAATCGACGACATCTGCAACGCTCGACATCTCACGGCTAGACGCCTAGACGTAGTGAATTCGAACAGAAGAGATAGCTCGGAGCCGGAGACGATGAAGATGACGACGATGAATAAAAATACAGTTGTTTACGGCGATGAGGAAAGGCTTCTTCTTACGGCGATGTTGGATTTGATTTACTTTCTCGTTTCATTACTTCGAAATACAAACTGTGTTATGATTTTGAATTCTTGAACTGAGTGGAGGGATGTGATGGTTTTCGCTTTTCGGTTTCATTTGAGATTTTGTAATTCCTTGACTGGAGTTTAAATGTTTTGAGAGGCAAAGCAGAAACCTTTGATTTTGATTGGATTATACATGGAGAGACTTTTGATCCATCATTATTCGTAGTTTACACACATCATTAGTAGTTGGTATTATACAGGGAGAGATTTTTGATCCACTATTTGGTTTATTATTCGTAGTATGACACACATCATTCGTAGTTGGTGTTTCATAGGGAGTGCCTTTTGATCCAATTTATAAGTTATTATTATTCGTAGTATGACACACATCATTCGTAGCTCTTTTGATACATGGAGTGACTTTTGATCATTATTTGTAGCCTTATGTGTCATTAGTTACGAGCCATGTGGGTACGCATCATTATTCGTAGTCTTCTGTGTCATTATTCGTAGTGTTTGGATAACAATAATTTGTAGCAACATAATATCAATATTCGTAGCATTGTGTAACATAATTCGTAGTATGTAATTGATGCAATTTGTTCAACTTATTGTTTGTATATGTTTCTGTTCAACAAATCACGCATGTAGTTTTCTTTGCACGTAAGATGAGACTTTGTAGTTTTCACTTTTCACTGCTTGATTTTCTTTGCACACTGCATCATTATTCGTATTACATTATTCGTAATACATTATTTGTAATACACATCACGCAGGATACTACAAATTATAAATCTGTTATTACGAAAGATAAATCTGTTACTACAAAATATAAATTTGGTAATACAAATTATAAACCTGTTATTACGAAAGATAAATCTGTTACTACAAATTATAAATCTGGTAATACAAATAATAGTACTGGATTAGACCAATATGTTATTACGAAGTCTATGGCATGGCAGAATTGGTTAGAGAAAAAAATCTCAAAATCTCGCAGCACAACTGAACTATGCCACGCATTTGAAGGTAATTATTGCTCTGTACAAAAGACCCTGGATGGAAAGTCTTCGAAGCCGAAACTGGTGCTCAAGTTGTGCAACCATGGCTTGATAATCCTGGAATAAAAAGAGAACACCATAAAGAGAGTACAACATAGAAAACCTCACATACACTCGCGAGAACATCAATTCCTTGGTGAACCACAACTGGAAGGCTGAAGAGTACAATTCAAAGAAAAAGAAAAAATAGACCAGAAGAAGTGCACCAAGTGCAGCTGTAAAAGCATGATAATCCGGATGCACAGATGCATAATTGCCGGATGAAGCGTAAGTGGGAGAGATCCATGGCGCATAAGCGATCGAAGTCGAAAGGTTGATTGGAATAGGGTTTTGAAAGGTGGACGGCGCGATAGAAGCGACGCTGGGCTGAGGCGGTGCAGACATCATCCATTGCTGCGGAGGCTGGATTGAAGCCATATTCTTCCGCTGGTAACCCTAAAAACTCAGGCCGATATCTACGCAGACGGGTGAAGTGAGAGAATTTGTGTTGAAAAGATGACTAATATGCCCTTAATACATTATAAAACAGATTTATAGATTTAAATAAATAGTAATTATCTGAGCCATTGATATTGAAATTGTACGATTTAGATTAGTTCTCATTTCTCACCGAAACTAACACTTCTCACGTGATCTTTTCTCATGTTCTGAATTGTTGTACCCAGTGTTATTAAAATCGAATCGTAGATCGAACAGGTCAAGTCACTGGGTCAATGGGTCAGTGGTTCAATCGGGTTGAACCGATTTGACCCGCACATATTTAAAAATAAAAATAAAATATTTATAAATGATATTATAATTTAACATATTTATGACTTGAATAAATATTACATGATTATGATCCGATTATAACAACATATCATAACAAATTTAGAATTTGATAAAGTACAAATCAATAATACAACAATAACAATTTTAGTCTTAATTTGCAAGTCACACCAATAAGGGATTTATAAGACTAATTGAATTTATAGTTAAGTTGATAATAAGTAATAACTTTTATAGATTTAATAAATGAATATACATTATTGAAACAAATAATAAAACAACAATTATCTTTAGCATAGTGGAAAGAGAGAACAACTATTAAGAGGGGCTTGAGTTTGAGTGTTGTCCAAGTCAAAATTAAATAAATGTTTTTTCAGGCCAAATCGAACTGATTGAACCGATCAAATCATGATTTTAATGAAAAATCGGGTCAACCGGGTTTGACTGGGTTTGATCGGTTCGATTGCATTCCGATTCGATGACAGAACCGAACCGATCTGGTGACTGGTTCCTAGTCCAACCGGTCGAATCGGCCGGTCCGGTCCAGTTTTCACAACTATGGTTGTACCACTCATTATATAAAAAAATTGTTGTCCTATTTTTCAAATCCTCGTTTTCGCCTTTTCTGGGGTTCAGCCGTTCAGGTGTCGTGCTTTTAGTGGTAGGAAACCAGTGTATGAAGATCGTTTGTGCAGCTTTGTTTCGTGTTTCGGTGGAAATTAGTCAGTGTTTCATTGTCGTTTCTTTATTTTAACCATTTTGGCATGCATTGATTTTTAGAGCGTGAAGATATATCACCAGTGAATGAATTACTTAACTGTGTTTCGATTACGTTGCTTGTTTAGATGTGCTGTTATAGTACACATCGGTCGTCTATTTATTACCTTGTTTATCTTTTCCACGCTTTGTATGTGATTGATCTTTTATCACACACAAAAACCCATCTCTCTCTCTCTCAAAGTCGCGTCTCCTTATCTGACCACGAAAAACGTAAAATCAGACGCGTCAGCGGTTCTGTCGGTCCGTGCCGAACAGCCTCGGAATCCGTGCCTTCATCTCCGTCCGTAAGGAAGCTTCACTATCGGCTGTCGCAGCAGCTCACGGTGAACGTAGAAGCTACCTCAGGTACATTTCCGTGTTTTGAGTTTCTGATTTCATAGCTGTTTCCTCAATTTCGGTCAACAACGAAGACGTTGGTGTTTAATCGATCGGTTTGATGCTGATTGGCGTCTGAATTTTGATGAATTATTTTTAACCTGTAGATAGAAGATTGAGCGTTTGGCAAGTTTTTCAGTTTTTGATGAATCCTAGGCATGTTTGTCGATTCATCTTCCTTCTTAGGAACCTTCAGTCAGGAGCAGAAACTTTTTTTCATGTTGAATGTTGATGTTTATGTACTTAGGTAGTTGCACATTTTTTTCGGACTTAAGTGTCACATAGATCATACCCTTTCCGTTTGTCTTTCAGGTTTATCAAGTCGTCATATTTGCTCAAGGCTAGCGTCTCTTGAAATTTCGAAGCATCAAAATGGGTATCAGATGGTCAGATTGTTGTGGCAAAGTAATTTCCCAAATCATCATTTCTTGAAACATTGCACCTTTCTTTTTGGTTTGTGTAAGTCAGTTTATTGTTATTATTATTGTTAATAATCCTATCTTACTGAAGCACACAATATCCAATTCGGACAATGTGGAATCTTCGCTCATCAAATGTCTTTGGCAGTTTTGCAGCTGACAATTTGCTTCTCGTTATATTGTTGAGATCAATTAGTAATCACAAAAACCAACCATGTGACCCGGTATCATGTTATAGAGATATTAAGTGACATTCTAATGAGGCTACACAACTCTTTCTTGTAATCTATTCGTTGCATTTTATTTTCTTTCAGACCCCATCAATGAAGAGTCAAATTTACTCTCTTATTATTAAGTGTAAGGGACAAATGGAGACATTGCATATTAGCTTTTATGTGTGAGAGGAGTAAAGTTGCTTCATTCTGATGTGCTATCGCGTGGCACTTGCAGAAACTTAAAGATGACAAGGATTCGGATGATTATGATGCCGAGTTCGCTGGTGGAAATGTTCATGTCATCACCAATATAGAGGCCTGGGAAGAAAAACTAATGGAATCAAAAAGACTGCACAAGATTGTAAGTATCATGTGTATGATCTAAATTTTACTTTAGTGTCCTTGAACTGAAACCGTGTGAATAGTTAAAATCTGTGTGATCTTCGTTAGTTACCAAAACTGCAGGATGTCACTCATGATTATCCTGCTGGTTGACTAGAGGCTCTTGTTTATTTTAGCAAATGAATGATAATTGTTCGGCTGGGATTTGGGGGAGACCGTTGTATAGAACATCATTCCGTATAAAAAAGATTTCTCTTCAAAATAGTTGGCATTTTTCATTGACTAATGTCTATTTCATGATTCGTCTTTTGGGCCAGAATGAGCCATGCACATTTGATATACTGAAATGCTGTTTCTCTGACGGGCAGAAAGTATAATTGTAGGACATACAAGTGTCTGGTACCATTGCTGTTTCTAGCAATTGATATAACCAGAAAGTATAATTGTAGCAACTACACAGGCCGTGAATGTTTGGTATATCATGTCAACCCGTTTCAAAATTTCATCTGATCATTCCCGAGGTTCCATACGACATATGTTGTCAGCTAGGATTTCATTTTTTTAGTCTGAAATATCGATAAGATTGCCATTGAACTAAGAAGATATGAAACTTTGTTTGATGTAACTTAATCAGCCTCTTATGTGCTGCAGGTAATTGCCAATTTCAGTGCAACATGGTGCGGTCCGTGTAAAATGATGGCCCCATGTTATCGAGAATTATCTGAAAAATACCCGTCTCTGATGTTTCTTGTCGTCGACGTGGATGAATTAGCTGTAAGTCGAACCATGTTGCCACACATTTACACATTTCTCTCATTCCACATACAAGTCTTTAACAGAGGCAATTATTTATCCGAACACAATATTTTTTAATATATTGTATTTATTTTAATGTTTTTTTTGGGATAAACTTATCTATGTTAATGTTGATTTGCAGGAATTTAGCACATCGTGGGACATTAAAGCCACTCCAACTTTCTTCTTCCTTAAAGACGGAGAGCAGATTGGAAAACTTGTAGGCGCCAACAAACCAGAACTAACGAAAAAGATAGCTGCCCTTGCAGATTCACTCCCTACTATCCAAAAATGATTGCAAGTTTGAGGCTGCTTGCCCGCTCATTCACCTGCCGGAGCTGTAAATTTAGTCTTCATTCTGACAGCGTTGATAAAAGATGATACTATGTAACATCCTATTTTTTTAAAACTCAAGGCCAACGTTGTGTAAGATCTGTGAATCATTTTCAAAACAAGAATATGCGAACTACTGAACAATAAAATTATTCAATAAATTCTAAAATATTCTGATAAGGGCCGTTTAATTAAAAAATTTATCGCGAAAAAAGGTTTAGTCGAGTGATTCTCTTAATAATTTGTCAAGAGGTAAATGGTTTGACTCTCTTGAATAGCATAATTTTCTTTTTCGGTGGAATGTTTTCCTCTCTCACGGAGGTATTGGAATTCATATGTACCCGACCAAGATGTATTCAAATTGTATGAATTGTAAATCCACAATCAAAAAAAATTAATACTTTTATCAAAGCAAAATGGGGCTTTGTCTTAATGGGCCAGATTACCCGCCCGTCAACGGCCCAAAAGGTTCTCACCAACTGATCAAAATCAACGGCTCCGATCTTGTCACAGAGCTTCGATCATCATCCATCAATGGCGTATCTTTAGCTCTATCCTCAAAAAGCTTCAACTTCAACTACGCCTCTACAGTAGCGCCAATCCACCAAGTACGTACGCTACGATCAGTCAACCTATATTTCCGTGGCGAATCAGTAATCCGTAATTGCCATCAAATTAGGGTTTCATCGTCATTTTACTTTCGATTTTGAGGTAGTGCGTGTTCTGATTAAGTTGATATCAAGTCCTTCAAATTTTCTGCCTATTGCAGAATTAGAAGCTTCTGTCGATGGCATCGATCATCCAGTCAACGCACAGTCATTGCTTGCGTCAGCTCTCTGGTTGTCCTACGTCTACCTCGAAGCCTACGCTCCATGCCAGTTTTCGTCGCCGTGGCGGTCCTTTTATCTCTATTTCGTGTGCTTCGGGACGACTTCGTGGTCTTGTTGTTGTGAAGGCGGCTGTGTCGACCGTCGATACGCCGGTTACATCCGGAACTGGAGGTAATGCTCCGGAGAAGGTAGTGCTTGAAGTCCGAGGCTTGAAGGCTGTGATTGCAGAAACGAGGCAGGAGATTCTCAAGGGAGTGAACTTGATTATTCACGAAGGAGAGGTCTGTGATTTTTCGGCCGTAGGAACTTGAGATGTAATGGCTATTGCTTGTACATGACTGCATGTTTAAATCATAATGCAAAAGCTTGCTTAAATTGCGGATTTTCGTTGCAGTAGATTTTTCAGTTGAGTTTGTTCATCATACTTCCGCAATTTCATCTCAAATGGGTGCAAGAGTATCTCATGGACATTCGTGGAGAAATTTTAGTCTAAATATAGTTTTGGTGAACATAGTACCCCTTACAGTTTGAGTAGTTTGTGTTGCTTTTTTTTGTGTGCCTGTGATGTGCTAATTGATCATAGTTCGAATCATTCTTTTAATGTGACCTGATGTTTTCGTGCCATGAATAGGTTCATGCTATCATGGGAAAAAATGGTTCTGGGAAGAGTACATTCGCCAAGGTTAGTTTCTTCATTGATTTTCTACTTAATAGTAGGTAATCTTCTTCATCCCTTGTGTTTCCCGTCACACAGACTTTTTTGTAGTGAGCACTGATAGTTTCATCATTTTGACATTTATCTTATGTTATGCACAGAAACATTGTCTTAGAAACTTCCCTTTTTGACTGGACTGTTTCTATCTAACTCTAAGAATGCCATTAATTACTTAAAATTATTGTAAAGTTCCGTAGGCTTTTTGTCCCATAATGAAAAATTTATCAAGACAGTACCTCTTTATATAAGACAATACCCCTGTATGGCATTATAAAATGTAGGTTCTTGTTGGTCATCCAGACTATGAAGTAACAGGAGGCAGCGTAACCTTCAAAGGAGAGAACTTACTGGATATGGAACCTGAAAACAGGTCACTTGCTGGGCTTTTTATGAGCTTCCAGTCACCAATTGAAATTCCTGGTGTCAGCAATGATCATTTTCTGAGAATGGCATATAATGCACGAAGAAGAGCAATGAATTTACCAGAGCTAGAACCATTAGAGGTATTTTTTTGTCTCTCTTCGTGTATCAGGATATTGTTAGTTCATGAATTGCATACTGTTAGCAGTCACCTTCACCTTATGTGTTGCTATAGTGAGCCTTGTTTGGTTATTGTAAGCTTTGTTGGGTGCCGTAAAGACTAAGTAATTCTAGCTGATGAATAGACTAGCTGCAATCAAATAATTAAATTGATTTGAACTATTTAGTGACTGAAAATTTTGAGGACCATTTCCTTCAATATCTAAAAGAACTTATGTAGGTATGCCTTTTTATTTATTTGGTATTCAGATGAAACGCGATGGTTAATTCGTTTGACCTTTATCATTGTAACTGTAGTCTGCAAAATTTAATTTAGTTGCACTCTTTCATATTCAGACTTGAATTTCTTTACAAATGTAATTCATCAGTATGACTATGATCAATGTATTTATATTTTATATACACATATTTGGTGAAGTCAGGAGTTCTCCATCTTTTGCTTGGTTGCAAATTAAAAAAATTGTTTAGTGAAGTCGGGAGTTTTCCATCTTGTTTCTTGGTCAGTAATCATTTTTTTATTTGCAGTTCTTTACTTATGTAAGTAAGAAGCTTGAACTTGTAAATATGGAGCCAGAATTCTTGAATAGAAATGTCAATGAAGGATTCAGTGGAGGCGAAAAGAAGCGGAACGAGATTCTACAACTTGCAGTTTGCACCTATCCCCTTTGATTCATCCTTATCATTTTCTAGCATGTCTATAAGGCTTCTCAGGTGTTTCCCAATTTCGTGCCTCTCATTGATGTGTGTACCCTGTGTAGAGATCATAAGGGTTTGCTGCTATGATTTTAAGTGGACTTATATCACAAATGCCCTGGGTATAGAATGATGACCAAGCCATATATTCCATATGATGTTTTGTAAATTGTTACAAGTAGAAATCATTAAAAAGGAAAAAAAAAAGGGTGCTACCTGATCATCATGTTGCACTATCATTTTGTTTTTCAGTCTAATAGTTTGCCTCTCAAACTGGTGATTTTACTCTTTAACTTTTCCATCTATGTCGCAGGTTCTTGGTGCAGATTTAGCAATACTGGACGAGATTGATTCTGGGTTGGATGTTGATGCTTTAAAGATTGTAGCTCAAGCTGTGAATAAGCTTTTGACTCCGACAAACTCAGTTTTAATGATTACACATTATAGGCGACTTCTAGAGTTTATAAAGCCAGGGTATATCCATGTCATGGTGAGTTACAGTGGATAAAGGGTAACCCATATATTTTGTATCCAAATCAATTCATTTGTCATTGTTGTGGTCACGTAGGAGGACGGTAGAATCATAAAAACAGGCGACATAACCATTGCGGATATTCTTGAGAAAGGTGGTTATCAAGCACTTGCATGATTGTATCTCCAAGGCGACAAGTTAGTCATTCTCACTACCTTCAGCTCCTCCCTATTACTTGTTTCTCGTCTTTCTTGCTGTTTCGTAGTGTATTCACCCATATGACTGTTGCCTGTCCTTTGGTCACATGCAGGAAGTCGGTAATAATTCTACTGATTTTGATGAGATAATAAGAGAATACTGATGGAGGACCACAATTTTAAGCCAGATCCAAGATGAAAACATATAGTGTGGGCATCCCCTTCAAATCTCCGACAATTTATGTTCCATTATCTGTGAGGAGGCGCTGATCATGATCCTATAAGGAGCTACACACTATCATTAGCAAAGACCGAAACATCCATGTAGAATTTGATTTCCTATGTATCATATATCCTATAGCAGTCTTAGGGGTGAGATATATAAGTATAACATCGTAGCCTCAAATCAACACTGGATGTGCCCTCCTCCCCTGATTCTCGAATCATTTGAAATGCATATGCTGTATCAGTTGTGTGACAAATTTTTTTGTGTGATGGTAGTTGTGTGACAATTTGACGTACATAGATGAGTGATCCATATAGCTTTACAAAAACGTGAAAGATAATACAATATCTTAATTCTATCAATAAGAATTAAGATGGCACCAATTTTGGGGCCTCTAGTCTAGAGTCTTCTGAATATAATCAGAGCGGTCCCTTCCCACATCTTGGTCCTACAACTTAATATAACATTACAGTGAATTGTAAGCAAATGCACATTATTTTCTTCTAAATCTGACAAGTTCTCATTTTCGTACTGATGCCATTACATTACACTCAGGTACTGTTCATTCACAGGCTCACCAGCTCCATGATACTGGACTCAGCCCTCGTCATTTCGATAAATTAATTAGTCTCCACGGACACATTGATCTACGCACAATATCTAAGCATCAATCTCCCCGAGCCTGCGATAGACATGAAGTACATTGGTATCGGGTTATTCATCATTGGGAATTTAGGCAACTTCTACCACAACCACCTCCTAGCCAACATTGGACAAGAAGGAACTAATGGATTCAAAATTCCCAAGGGCGGTCTGTTCAGCTTGGTGGTATGTCCAGTCCACATTACCTCTTTGACGTTATTGCATTTTGGGGCATTGTACACATCGCACACGCAGACATTGTATGCATTGGCTTTCGCTGTGGGAACGACTGTTTTTCTAGCGGGAAGAAGCTGGGCGACGAGGAAATGGTACTTGTCTAAGTTAGAGAACTTCCCTAAAAATGTCAAGTGTTTGATCCCCTTTGTTTTCTAGCAAATGTGCACTTGTTCATATCATGAGTCCTGACTCCTGAGACAAAATATGTGTGCTTTAGGATAAAAATAAAAAATGTTTTTGGCTTCAATATTAATTGAAATTGTTGAATTCACCGAAATTGCGACTCATAATAAGAATAATTGCAATATTAGTGGTTTTCATCACATACCAAAAACCTCATCTCAGCGCCAAAACTGGGGTAGAATATAGCCTCTTTATAGAATCCTCAGAATCTGCATATCAAATATAACACTTCGTATCATTTTTACTATTAGTAATAAACTTAATTTTTTTTATTACATAGTAATAAACTTAATTAGATGAAATAAAATACAACCAAAAAATACAAAGGAAGTTCCAATATAATACGAAGCATGATATTTTTCTCAATTAAATTTGAGGGAATAGAGTTCAAACTTACCGAAAGTAGAAGACAACTCTTCAAGAACTTCATCTATGTCAGTAACAATTTCTGCAGCACTATACAATTAAGTACAGTAGCAAGCTCTCTGCTTTCATTGTTGCGTTGAGCAGAGGTGTATGGAATTCAGGTGGCTCCAACTTCAGGAGCTCTCTAACAGCTCCCTTGCTAGTTCAGAGTCTCTAATTCGTAGTTATAAACATATATTAAGTTTTTACACAATATTCTTTTACATAGTATTATCACAGCAATGTTAAATACATACCAAAATCCTGAATGAAGCTTTAAGTATAAACCTCTGTGCTTTTCTCTTGCATTCATAGCAAAGAAAGTTACAATGTTATAAAGCAAAGATGTTCTGCCTTTTCATCTTATAGCTAGAACATATGGCATGCCATTTGGTACTTAATTCTGTATCATTAAAATACAGGGCTCTTAAAATAGAGCACCTGTCTACCAGATCACACTTATGACAACAAAAACAACCAATACATAAATATGCTCAAATATTATTCCATGAGATAGAATGAAACAAAATAGGAGATTTCAAGTGCCCATGTAATTTCTCTTTAATGTGATTACATACGAAAAAAGTACTTTACGGAGATGAGGCCCAGAAACATGGAACCATCAACGTGAAGTCTCACAAATTCAGCCTAGAAGATGGGGTTAAGACTATGTTAAAATTACTCAGTAATCTGGACAACTAATTAACAGATTTTGCCTGCGGTGACTCTGTCTACATCATCTCAACAGCTACATTGTAGGAAAATAGATGTTGCTATGTTTACCAAGTGATAATCTGCATGTTCATGATGATTTGGCAGAGGGTGCTTTTGCTTTGGGAGGTTTCCCACCTTTTTCTGCCTGCATTTCCAGCACCTTCTCTGATGGTCTTCGCTTTCTTCTCAACCGTGATCCAGATTCATCTGCATCAGAAAGTTACCATTATTTCAGAAAAATGCCACATCCTCTGATTTTGAATTATTACCGCATTGTTTATAGGTTGTTTTCCATTTATATTAAGCATTAAAGAACTACCATGGTGAGGTAAAGCAGTACAAGATGGCAAAATACCTTCAGCAGGGCTACTCGGATTGTTTGTAGCGTGGCCATTCTGTTCCCCATTTTCTGAGAAAGGGGAGCCTGAATGATTACTCTCTTCCATTTTCGAAGTACTTACTACACCGTTCTCATGCGGCTCAACTGCGTCTGGGGATGGCATGGCTGGCAGGAAGCATAATTCTTCCTCAGAAGGATCTGAGTCACTAAAAGTGGAATCCTTATCCATCGTCATTATATCAACCTCAATGTCTTCATCAACATTCATTTCTTTGACCTGCAGTGAAACTGAGTCAAAACAATAACAACTTGTTATGCGTGATAAGAACCACAAACTGGTTGAAGACACTTTACCTTCTCGGCTTCAGGCATCACATCAAATTCATCTTCTCGTTCTATATACTCCTCGTTCTCCTCGAGTTCCTTGAAATCTGGAGCAAATGCACTCCAGTTCTCTGTATAGTCTTTAGCCCATATATAAACTAAACCTACTAAGGATACAGATGCAACAATAGGGTGAACTGGATGCCAGGCCAAATCTACGAGAGCCTCTTTTGGTCCTTCAAGTATCTTAACAAGATGCCCAGCCCTGTCCCATATGTAGATCTTATGCTCCCCTTTGTTTGCAGAACCAGCAACAATCCACTCACCATCACCACTGAAACAAGGGGCTTTCCAGTGAACCCTTGTGATAGAATCTTGGAATTCACCAGAAAGCGCCAGACTTTTCAATCCTACAACCTTCAGTTTCTCCACACTGTCAAGCTCTTTAGCTGCAAAACTGAGGTCTTCAAGAACTTGAACTGCTCCCTTTGAAGGCAAAAGATTTTCATAGATCCTAATTATCCTGTCATTTGAGCTGATGAGCATATATTTCCCATTCCTACTAAATGCAATGTTCTTTACGGCAGTGCCTCCGGATCCATCAACAACCGCAAGTATTTTCAAGGATCTTTTACTGATTATAAGAACCTCTCCTTTTAAGTTCCCTACGTAGATCAAATCTCCATGTTTATTGTAACAAGCAGCAAGAGGAATGTGAGAAGAGATTATATCAGCAGCCTTTCCATTTGACAGTGGAACATATTCAGAAGCCATATCATTAACTGAGGCTGGAACTGATTTAGTGCTTCCATCAGTGAGATCTACAATCATGGGCACGGATGAAAGTGGGCATACCAAGCATTGAAATGAAGAAGACTCTGGGTCTAGAGATGCCTTTAGAGGCATTTGTTGCAGTGTTTTATGAGCTATTTTCTCCCCTTTGACAACATCCCAAAGAGATAATGATTTGTCAGCAGCTGAAACTAGAATGCGGCTACCATACTTTGACCAACAGATACTAGTTATGGCACTACTGCATTCCTTGTCACGAAATTCTTTAGCGATACCCCTTGTCTCAAAATCCCAAACCACAAAACTTCCATCGGCACAGCCAGCTGGTTTTAGAGAAGACAATTGTGAGCGCGTGTGCCATACAAAAAGTTCTCTATGATAAAACTGTGGGATAACACTATAATCAGATGAAACTATGAATGCATTTCATTAATGAGCAATAGATCAATAGGAAATTCCACCACATGTTACAGTCACCTATTATCTGAGCCAGTATACCGTATCCTATTTAGTTTATCAACTCCACCAGATCACACACTATCTTATATGTCTCAGATTAGATTTGGTATTGCCCTTAAGTAGTTTGGTGGAAACATTAAATGCATTACACAGACGAGATCCCTCACCAAAAAGGTCTACTGTTTATCAAGGATGTGCCCAACATCATAATCTGAAATAAAAAGAAAGTTCTGAACGGCTGTCAAATAAGACTGCAAACTAACTATGCACTTAGCATTACACAGACATTGTACCCTTCAACAGCCAATGGCCAATACCACAACAATACAGCTTGCGGAGAGTGCAGGTCTACCAAGCTACACTTATTTATACATTTGATCAAGTAAAAAACTTCAACAAACAACTTAGCCAAGAATCAATGAGACTTCAAAAACAGCATACAATTTATTTATTTATTTCAAAAGCAGCATACATACCAGCAAGAAGCGTTCCTCGGCGATTAAAAGCTATGCACTTCATCACTCCATGTTCCAAATACTCTTCTATAATTTCAGGAAAATCCCCTTGCAACGGATCTATTTTATCAACAACAAAAATCAGAACAGAAAAAAAAACCTAATCACAAACTGAGTACAGCAACAGCTCGAATATCAAAAACAATCTCGCATACCAACAATAGGGTTATTCATGATGTCCTCAAAGACCGAAGGCTGGTTGTTATCCGAGCAACGAAAGCGGTCAGATTTCCGAAGCGACTTCGAGTCGAGATGACCTAAGTAGCGTCAATTGGCGAGTCGGAATGTCGGATTGCAGAATCAAGTTTGAGCCTGAGCGAGCGAGCGAGCAAGCGATGGGCTGGATTAGGTCTTTATACATCTAACGTGTTTCTATATTCATTTGTTGCTATGTTTTTATATTTAATTTATTTATATTTCTTTATCTATATGTCTGAAAATTATTTACTAAAGTTAATTTAATTGATACTTAACATAATATACTATCCAAAAAAAATGATACTCAACACTATCTCGTAATAGCTGGTACATTTCTCAACATCTGAATTACAGAACACATTGGACACCTTTTTTATCAGTTTAATATTGTATTTAGATTTTTTTTAAACTGATATGAACTTATATTCTCTCATATATAAATCATTTTAAAAGGGCTATACACAAAACAAACCAAATCATCACGAAAACCACCGGGCAACATTGTCAAAAACACGCCAACATAGTTGGTAGCCGAGTGGGTGGGCAGTCAATTGAAATGGGCGAAGTCCTGGGTTCTATTCCTGCTAAACACTTTTGTAGGCACTAAAAGTTTAAGGACCAAATCAAGATTATTTAAAGTATAAATGGGCTGGCCCATAAGGGATATTTGGGTCAAAGCTACAAGCCCGGTCCATGAGTTAAACTCAGCCCGAAGCACGGGCCCAATCTCAAGCCCACTAGTGAACTCTATAAATAGAGTATTTCACTTCACAAATCAAACACTTTGAAATTTGAGAAGAAAGCACAGAGAAGAGTGCTCTCAAAGGAAGCGTCAGCCACCAGCAGCCGACGAGTACGTGCTGCCTGCCCAAGCATTCCAGCGTCGTCTGCTAGAGCATCCAACCGCAACGCAGGCACGTGAGACCAAGTCCCCGCGACCCTCACTTCACTGCGCACGTGAGATCAAGTCATCAAGACCCTCACTACGCAAGACACTTGCGCTCCACCTTCACCACACCAGAGTGCTCTCAAAGGAAACGTCAGTCGCCAGCAACCGACAAGTACGTGCTGCCTGCCCAAGCATTCCAGCGTCGTTTGCTAGAGCATCCAACCGCAACGCAGGCACGTGAGACCAAGTCCCCGCGACCCTCACTTCGCTGCGCACGTTGCACACTCTGAAATTTGAGAGGAAAGCACAAAGAAGAGTGCTCTCAAAGGAAGCGTCAGCCTCCAGCAACCGACAAGTACGTGCCGTCTGCCCAAGCATCCCAGCGCCGTCTGCTAGAGCATCCAACCGCAACGCAGACACGTGAGACCAAGTCCCCGCGACCCTCACTCCGCTACGCACGTGAGATCAAGTCATCAAGACCCTCACTACGCAGACACGTGAGACCAAGTCCCCGCGACCCTCACTCCGCTACGCAGACCCGTGAGACCAAGTCCCCGCGACCCTCACTCCGCAACGCAGACACGTGAGATCAAGTCATCAAGACCCTCACTACGCAAGACACGTTGCGCCACGCCTTCATCCGCACACATCAAGCTGAGTAGACCAAAGCAAGCAACATCGTAGAATCAGAGGAAGCATTTGAGATCACGAACACAACTTCTGCTTTCAAGCATTTAAATCATTTGTAAAACATTATTTTGTATTCAATACGAAATATTGTGACATTACAAATTTTGGTGAACCCGACGTGAAAATCTCTACCTCTCATCCCTACGCTAAAGCTAAGATGTCTGCTCAACCTACCAGTCCACAAACTCCCAAGAAGACTTACGCCGCAACTGTGGCTCAACCAACTGGCATCTACACAAGAGGGATGGCTCAGAGGATGGCTGTCAATGCCGCTGCTGCAAGCTTACGAGCTTCTCAAGTACCAAGGAGGGAACGCACATATACCGTTGCTTCCATCATGGCTGCAGCTACGGCACTGATTGCCTCCAACTCCCCACGGCACAAGGGAAGTGTGAAAGCTGACAGAACGCCCTCACCAAAAGCGAAGGTGGCTCTGCCAAAACAAGCCGAGACACCCAAACCCTGTGTAGCTTCTGTCATGACCATAGGCACCAAGACCATGGAGGAGCAGATGCAAGAACTAAGACAGATGCTTGAGCTAGTCCTGAAAGACAGCCAGGAGAAGAACAAGAAGCTTGAAGAGCTCCAGAAAGAGGTGGTTGGGCTCGGGAAACGAAATGTTGAAGAAGTCAATCTGACGGTAGAAGATGATGACGCTAATAAGATGATCCCTGTAGAAACCAACAGGAACAGAGGTGTTGCGTGCAACGAAGACCAACTTCAAGTGCTGATAGCCAACGCGGTCAAGAGCCAGCTAAGTGGAGATTCTTCTGGTGGTGCACGATGTGCCAAACCCTACAGCAAGAGGATAGACGATCTGCGCATGCCACAGGGATATCATCCCCCCAAACTCCAACAGTTTGACGGAAAAGGAAGTCCAAAGCAACATGTTGCCCACTTCATAGAAACGTGTAACAACGCAGGGACTGAAGGGGATCTGCTGGTCAAACAATTTGTACGGTCTCTAAAGGGCATTGCTTTCGATTGGTACATTGACTTGGAGGCAGAGTCTATTGACAGCTGGAGTCAGATGGAGGACGAGTTCTTCAACCGATTCTATAGCACCAGAAGGGTTGTTAGTATGAGTGAACTAACGAATACGAAACAATGGGAAGAAGAACCTGTGGTTGACTATATCAACCGCTGGCGTTCATTGTGCCTTGAATGTAAAGATCGCATCAGCGAGATGTCAGCTATAGAAATGTGCATCGATGGAATGAACTGGAATTTGCTATACATCCTTAAAGGTATCAAATCTAGGAATTTTCAAGAGTTAGCCACACGCGCACACAACATGGAAATCACCGTGAAAGGACATGGAAGGAATCGCATATCCTCGTCAAAGGCGATCATCGACGAGGCCATGGCCATCAGCACCAACGACGATCCTGTGAAGATATCATCAAAACCAAAGCAGGAGAAGAGGAAAGAAGTCACCTCAAAAGACTTCAAGCGCACAAAGCCTACGCTGAAATAATTACAAGCCAAGGAGTATCCATTCCCTGACTCTGATCTATCAGGCATGCTGGATGACCTGTTGGAAAAAGGCATCATCAACTTACCAGAAGCAAAACGCCCAGATGAAGTCAACAGGACGAATGATCCCAGATACTGTCGCTACCATAGATTGGTTAGTCACAGTATCGAAAATTGTGTCACTCTCAAGGAGCTTATAATGAGATTAGTCAAAGAAGGACGCATCGAGCTCGACACAGATGAGACAATAGAAGCAAACCACGCCTCCGTGACGACTAGTTGCGACTCACTTTGCAAGCCACATGAATGGTACATGCAACAAGTCCAATTTGGCACCCTTGAGCCAACAAAAGTGTGGATATCAAAGCCATCTATTGAAGCCGAATCAAAGAAGTTGAGATGCGATTATAACCCAAAAAGAATCGAAACGTATAGGATCATGAAAGAGGTTGAACGCATGGAGGATGACGAAGGATGTACTCTTCTAACTCGAAGAAGGTCAAAGAAGCAAGTCAGTACACAACCAGAACCTGTCCGCCGAAAGAAGAAGCAGTTGACCAAGAAGAGACTACGTCAGGCGAAAGGGAAGAAAAGACTCAAGAGGGGTCTGAGCTCACATGTACTGCCTATTGATCATTTGAAGCAGATTCCACCAAGTCCCATAACCTTAGAAGACTTCTTTCCGGAGGATTACTTCGATAAAGTTGGTGTCAATGCAACCTCAGGGGCATACAAGATCGTGGATCAAGAAGGATTACGCGTCGGGCCAATCAATGGAAAGTTTTTAAAGCGCTACTACTCCTAAAGCTACAAGTCGACACTCCTGGCCCGCAAGAGTATAAACTGTGAACGGCTATAAAAAAAAGATCGACACTCCTGGCCCGCAAGAGTATAAACTGTGAACGGCTATAAAAAAAAGATCGACACTCCTGGCCCGCAAGAGTATAAACTGTGAACGGCTATAAAAAAAAATCGATACTCCTGGCCCGCAAGAGTATAAACTGTGAACGGCTAAACAAAAAACAAAAAAAATAATAAAACAAAAATGAACTACGTTGACTTGATCTTGCGAAGTGTCACGCACGTGACTTTGTAAGTACGTAGGTAGCTTGAGTATAAAAAAAATATTCAAGTGCAGTCTCAAAAAAAAAATATAACAAAGTAGTCTGACGGTTCTAAAGCATAGCTGCCTTGATGGCTTTCTTGCATTGATCCAACTCACGCTTCACCTTCACCAAGTCGTCAGAGCTCGCTCGAAAAGTTCTCAATTCATCTAACTTCTGTTGAAGTGCACCAACGTTCAACTCGGTCGCAGCAATTACGTCCACTTGTCGGCTTTGCTGGTGTCTTACGCTCTCTGCCTCATCGTGCAAAGCTCGTAATTTGGCTTCAGCTCCCTCTATTGCCTGCGCCGCTACTTCTCCATGTCTCTCCAAACTCTTGCTAGTTTGGAGAGCACCCTTGTAAGTCACTCGAGCAGAACATAGACTACCCTCAGCCGAAGAAATCTCACAGGCATGACGGGCGGAGTTGTAAGTCACTCGAGCAGAACATAGACTGCCCTCAGCCGAAGAAATCTCATAGGCATGACGGGCAGAGTTGCTAACAACACCCTGCTGGACTACAAGGAGTTTGGCAACGCTCTTTACATATGCATCAACGGCCGACTGAAGAATGGAGGTGTTCTCGCCAACATTTCGAAGGCTAGCAAGGAAGTGGGTAACACGCGCAGCTACATCGCTGACTTCTGCGTAAGGAGCTTCCGTAAGATTTTGAAGGAGAACCCTCACGAGCTGGCCAGTCATCTTAATAGTTTGGCATGAAGAAGGTGGAGCGGTGACAGCCCCAACGCTTGGTACTTTGTTGCCCTGCGGTCGTCCGGAGGAAGATGAAGCATCGGAGAGTTATTGGCTATGTCGTACCGACCGTATAGAGCTCTGTCCTCCATTATCGACAAGTGTCTCATCCGCGGCATCACCAATTGGCACTAGGACAACGACCCTCTGAACCTCTTCAGCGGCAGAACCAGAATCTTCACCCTATAAAGCAGACCATTCTCCTCTGAGTCCAAGAAGAGCACCATTGCGCCTGCCTCCTTTTCGTAGAGACATATCGCAACGTGAGTTCGTCACAAAATGAAACGACTATGTCGAAGAAATTAAGACAAGTAAGGAATTCCCAGGAGATTGGAGGAGTCACAAACGGTCTCACTTAAAAACCAATCTCCTTAAACTCGTAAGTCTTGGTGACAGAATCCTCAAAAGCTTATTTTTCTTGACACAATGAATTCAAAGTGTGAAACCACCCCCGAGGAATAGCAGTCTTGCGCAAAGAAGGATAGCGGGTTGGTCCCTCAACAACAAGCCAGAGCACCGTCAACAACAACGCATCAACGTCAGAGCAGTAAAGTCAGCAACTGTAGATAAAAGAGGGCCTAGTCATGAACAAGGAAAAGAAAATTAGTGAGACAAGATGTAGTCACGTTGCTCAGTACAGTCGTAAAAAAAAAGTTTGACGCCATGGCCTCTACCCTAAAAAAATGTGAGATCCTTAATGCCTACAATAGTTACTTCAGTTGACAATGGCCGACAGAGTTGAACACCAAAATCATGCAAAGTCTGATTCGTTAGTGGCACCAGAATCAAGAACTGTGTCAGGAGAAAGCTAAACAACTCAATTCATATGACATTATTTTGGCAACAACAGCCGCCCATGATGGAGATATTACTGCTTAAAAAAAATTCAAAAGAAAAATCACAAGAAAAAGAAGACAATTGGAGATTGAGCGCGTTGCTTGATCGGATAAGCTTGAAGATTAATTGAAGATTGAGCACGTTGCTTCATCCTGTAACATCAATCTACCTGTTATTAGGCGAACAAGTGGAACGCCAGATAAGGAAGACCTTGATAACGATGTTGATGAAGAGGAGTGAGGCTCTCGATTTTGGGATGGCTTGAACTCTTGACATTTATAGAGAGAATTAGGGCTGGCCGGTTCCTAAAGATTATGCCCAAGAATTATCAAACCAAGTAGATTTAGGAAAGATTTCCTAATCTCATCTAACCGACTCTGCTTTATCTTCAAGCTAACTTAGTCGGCAAGTCATTCTAGAAGATTCCAGAACCGTCACGGGCTGAATACTGTTCATCCCGGAATTACTATTCACGGTCCAAAATTACTATTCATCCCAGAATTACTATTCACGGCCGAAAAATACTGTTCATCCCCGGAATTACTATTCACAAATCTGACATGTTTTGGCGCAACAGCCACCAACGCTTAGACTTCTTCCAGATGGATCACCCACACCAGTAATTTTAGAACGCTCAATATTATCCTTATCCTGGTTATGCGACTTTGGAGAAGATCAAATATGACAAACACCAACAAAAAAAAATTACGTGGAAGCTCTTACGACAAGTTCAACATTCACAAAAAAAATCTCAAGTCGACCGTCAAGTTGGAGAACAACATGGTGGCTCAAGAAAAAAATTACGTGGAAGCTCTTACGACAAGTTCGACGTTCACAAAAAAAATCTCAAGTCAACCGTCAAGTTGGAGAACGACATGATGACTCAAAAAAAATTATGTGGAAGTTCTGACGACAAGTTTGACATTCACAAAAAATCTCAAGTCAACCGTCAAGTTGGAGAACGACATGGTGACTCAAAAAAAAAATTTACGTGGAAGCTCTTACGACAAGTTCGACGTCCACAAGACTCTCAAGTCAATCACTCACGATCACGTCGCGCTGAGACACTCAAATTGTGTCGCACAACATGATCATGAGGGGGCAATTTGTAGGCACTAAAAGTTTAAGGACCAAATCAAGATTATTTAAAGTATAAATGGGCTGGCCCACAAGGGATATTTGGGTCAAAGCTATAAGCCCGGTCCATGAGTTAAACTCAGCCCGAAGCACGGGCCCAATCTCAAGCCCACTAGTGAACTCTATAAATAGAGTATTTCACTTCACAAATCAAACACTTTGAAATTTGAGAAGAAAGCACAGAGAAGAGTGCTCTCAAAGGAAGCGTCAGCCGCCAGCAGCCGACAAGTACGTGCTGCCTGCCCAAGCATTCCAGCGTCGTCTGCTAGAGCATCCAACCGCAACGCAGGCACGTGAGACCAAGTCCCCGCGACCCTCACTTCACTGCGCACGTGAGATCAAGTCATCAAGACCCTCACTACGCAAGACACTTGCGCTCCACCTTCACCACACCAGAGTGCTCTCAAAGGAAACGTCAGTCGCCAGCAACCGACAAGTACGTGCTGCCTGCCCAAGCATTCCAGCGTCGTTTGCTAGAGCATCCAACCGCAACGCAGGCACGTGAGACCAAGTCCCCGCGACCCTCACTTCGCTGCGCACGTTGCACACTCTGAAATTTGAGAGGAAAGCACAAAGAAGAGTGCTCTCAAAGGAAGCGTCAGCCTCCAGCAACCGACAAGTACGTGCCGTCTGCCCAAGCATCCCAGCGCCGTCTGCTAGAGCATCCAACCGCAGCGCAGACACGTGAGAACAAGTCCCCGCGACCCTCACTCCGCTACGCACGTGAGATCAAGTCATCAAGACCCTCACTACGCAGACACGTGAGACCAAGTCCCGCGACCCTCACTCCGCTACGCACGTGAGATCCAGTCATCAAGACCCTCACTACGCAAGACACGTGGCGCTACGCCTTCATCCCCGCACATCAAGCTGAGCAGACCGAATCAAGCAATACAGTAGAATCAGAGGAGCATTTGAGATTACGAACACAACTTCTGCTCCCAAGCATAAATCATTTGTAAAACATTATTTTGTATTAAATACGAAATATTGTGACCTTACAACTTTCAAGGGGAATAAATCCTTGGTAATTCGGTTGAGCCTGTCACCTTGTAATGGGATGATCGCACTTGATTGTCCTGGTTTGCAAGCTATCGAATTAGCCATTAGGGAGTAAAACCCTTTCTAAAAAAAATAAACACTGCCAACAACACTGGACAAAACAGCAAGCACTATAAATGCTTAATTAACACAGCCAGATAACTCTAGCAAACGAGAGAAAATGACTTAAACTGTAATCACCCGTTTTCACGCTTGATGTTGCAACATTATGTGGTTTTTTAAAACACAATGACCAGTTTCTGAAGAACATAATTAGACAAAACCTCCGCCATGAATGAAGTCAAAGTACTTAATTCACTATTTAAGAATATATGTAAACAACATTGAACACTTTATACTTACAGCCTCAAACTCTTTCTTCCTCACCCTCATTTTATTTATGTATTCCTCCGTAGCTCTCATGTAAAGTCTGGATCATTTTCTCTAAAGTCTGGATTAGTTTATCCATGTCTTTCTTGGAAAATCTGCCATTATCGTTGATGTATGGTGATATTCATGTCCTGCAAGCTTCTACGAGGCTTAATCATGTAAGGAGATAAATTTAAGACACCATTCGTATCGATCTCGAAACGAACTGTAATGTGGAAATGACCATTACCACCTGGTGGAATGCCAGATATCTTGAAGTCACCCAGCAAATAATTCTCGCTTTCACTTTGAAACGAGTGATCACTGAATCTCCTTCCAATCAACATCTTGAAATCTGCATATACAAATAGTATTTATTCATATTTGAAGCAAACATATTTTAAAAAATAAAAATGAATTCCACTAAAATAACGGAATGAATCCAGAGTTTGAATTGTACACCTTCTAGTCATTTGATCAGATTACGATAGTTAGACTACTAAGTCACTAACCTTCTGCGACATGTGCATGTGTTACAAATATACAAAATTAAAAATCGTTACCAAATAGATCTTACCGAAAATGGCACCAACCCGGAATATGGAGGAATAACACTTCTACACAAAAGTAAGGAGAAATATGCTACTCGAATCAAATCACTCGGCCAAAGCCCTTTTCGGTGGAGTTAGAACTTTTTGAATGCTTATATTGATCTTATTTGAATTTAATAGATACAAAATTAAAATGAAGAATACAATTTTGAATTCGAATTTGGCATTTACATCTCCCCTCCCGCTGGGAAAGTAATTGAAATGAAAAATAAATGAATTATTATTTATGAACATAAAATTATATTAAATTCTAATTAAGTCTGTAGATCTCTCCGGTGTATGTGTCACACGCCACCACTAATCTTGTTTGCTTAGCTCTTTCAGTTCTGCACGCTTTACCAACAGATGTCAACATTAATAGCGACAAGGGGTCATTTATTTATAAACAACTTTTTGCAACGAATGTTTCATAGCTAATACAGTGCTTCCCCGTTGATAGATAACAACCAAAGCTTCTCTCTCCTGCTCCCAAAGCCTCGTCGCAGTCGCAGCTCCGATGGCAGCTTGTTCTTCGTCGGCGCTTTCCGCATCCATCTCGTCTGGATCTTATCCGTTTCCTGCTCCACCATTTCGCAATCGTCTACTACTCAGCCACCGCCACGCGTCTACCTTATCCCGCTCTTACCGTTGCGTGCTTCACGTGAGGCGCACGTGCGTCGTTACGGCTGCTTCCGGAGTGGATACTGCTAGAGAGAAGCCGGAGGTGAGAGTCGATAGAGAGCCGATGGTGCCGCCGTACAATGTGCTCATTACTGGCTCCACCAAAGGTATCGACAGTTTCAATCAGTTTGTGATTAGACTCAAGTCCCAACTCATGATGGTGTGTATTGTTGTGGATAAGACAGTAGGTTTGATGAATGAGGAACAACTGTTTCGTATTTATGAAGAAGATTAGCTATTTTTCTATTTGCCTGATTTATGTGGCGGCCATTCTGCAGGAATTGGTTATGCGTTAGCGAAAGAGTTTCTAAAAGCTGGGGACAATGTTATCATTTGTTCAAGATCAGGTAAAAAGAATTATTTCTAATGTTTTCGCAATTAGCTATCAATTTCGCTTCTCATTGTCTGTTTAGTATAAAAATTTAATAAAAGTAATTGTGTTAAAAGTAAGATAGATAGTTACACTGCTTCGCTATAATTTTCAAGGATTTGTTCTCTTTGAGCTTTCCTTGGTATCTATGATTGTCACCTTCCGTTGTATAAGTTTTCCCTTTCACACAGCTGAACGAGTGGAGGAGACTGTTAGCAGCTTAAAGAATGAATTTGGGGAGCAGCATGTGTGGGTACCGCGTTCATGACTTGCTGTTATTCATGTGATCCGTGATATTGTTCTTTCTTTTTACCAGCTTATCGCTTCCATACATTGCTACTTAGTTGCTGCTTCATCATAGAGACATTAACTGTTTCTCATCTATTCACTTTGCAGGGCACTAAATGTGATGTTAGGAATGGACAGGATGTTAAAGACTTGGTTGCATATGCACAGAAAAATTTAACATACGTTGATATATGGGTAATTTTTTTATGCTTTCTTTTCTTATGGATATATCAAAACTTTTGTTGGTGTCATTGTGATTATCGATTAATGGGGTTTCAACTTCTTTCTCCTTTGCTAGTTGTCAAAAATCCTGTACATATTATTTTTTGGTTTACCTGATCTTTTTTTTGAAAGTGATGCAGATTAACAATGCAGGGTCAAATGCATACAGCTACAAACCATTATCAGAGACCTCAGATGAAGATCTTATGTGAGTGAGCTTCATGAGCAAACCTTTCTCGTTAAGTAGATTCAGTTATTCCGACTCTTATGAAGTTACATAAAACCTATGCAGTGAAGTTGTAACAACGAATACCCTCGGATTGATGATATGTTGTCGAGAGGTAACAAACTTTTGAAAGCCAATTGGAGGTGACATTTTTCGCTGATTTTCATTTTCCATAGGCAATGAAGATGATGATAAACCAACCACGTGGTGGTCATATTTTCAATATTGATGGAGCTGGTTCAGATGGAAGACCAACTCCCAGGTATGCGTTCAAAGGTGACGTGGCCACCATAGGGATAGGATAGTGATTGGGCTCTTCCCTTTGGGCTTAATTACCTAGCACCGTGATTGCTCATCGTATTTACTCGGGTATTTTGCACTATATGTCATGTTAGATTTGCTGCATACGGAGCAACAAAGCGCAGTGTGGTGCATTTGACAAAGTCATTACAGGTAACATCTTGCTTTATATATACTCATGTTAGAAACAGAAGTAGAGTTCATACTTGTAGTTCTTATGTGATGCTTTCTCTATAGCAATAACCTTATGTTGAGTCAAAATGTTATTGAGGATCTGAGACAGCTGACTCAATGAATGCAGTCCCTGTCTCTAACCTGTCATATTTTATGCAAGTCTGTAGTTAATCAGTGTCTTTATTTTCAGAATATTTCAACACCTCACTCTTTATGCTGGTTATACTTTTTATTGTTTGACAACCGATTTGGATTGATTAACAATTAACATTCAAACTATTTTTGACCTATTACAGGCCGAATTGCAAATGCATGATGTTAAGAATGTTATAGTGCACAACTTATCGGTATGTTTATTTGCCATCCTCCTATTTCATTGGCTACAAACTTCCTGTTGGTTTGAAATCTATGATTATATTATAGTCTGTTTGGGGTTGTACAAACCCTAGTCCTATCAGTTCAGCATTCCATGTGCCACTCACTATTTGCATTGTGCCATGCTTCAGCCGGGAATGGTGACTACTGATCTTCTCATGTCCGGTGCCAATACAAAACAGGTTTGAAGATCACATTGCACACTTATCTTTTCTTTCTTTCTTTCATTTTCACGTGTCTAACAAAATTATGCTTTTAAACTTTTCAGGCCAAATTTTTCATCAATGTTCTGGCAGAACCTGCTGAAGTGGTAAGGGTTTCACAATTCATCCCGATTCTTTACCAGAAGTTGTAACATGCGAGTTTCGTCAAGAATACTGATCTAAATTTTACTCATAGGAAATTACTGGATAAAATGTTTTACTATGACTGCTGGTGCTGGTGATACAGGTTGCGGAATATCTTGTACCAAACATTAGAGAAATCCCCGCTAGTGGGTCGACCAGGCCCACATACATACGATTCCTCACAGGGTTGAAAGCGTACTCCCAAATATTTTCAGTTAATAAATGCAAAACTCTCAAGCTTCACTTTTGTTGCATGCTTACCTGCTATCCAGCGTTAGGCCGCGCTGATCGGTCATTCTCAATTGTTATGCAGCGATTTGCTTTTGGAGCGAGGAGAAATAAGTATGTAATTGAAGATTGACACAAGGTCGCAGCAAGTCGGTTTAACATTGTTTATAAAATGGTTTAAAAATTAAAAGACGGCTTTCTTAAACCTCAATGCATATCTCTCAAAGGTAAACTTTGCCCTAATAATCTTAAACTTAGAGGTCGGTAACACTTGATTGGTTCCAACTATGAAATTACACTGCTTATGTCGACACTCTGCCATATCTATCAACACCTCTATTATTGTCTTGTACTTTAAGTTTATTATAGTAACTGGGGCCTAACTTATTGTATCTCTTTCTCAAGTATCATCTTTAACTTTTTCCTATCAATATATGATCTTGTCGAGTTTAAGTCTTGTTTGGGGATTTCTACTATTAGCTGATCATTGTCTGCTTGATTATTGCTCCTGAATAATCTGTAATAAAGGTCACCATCGGTCCAATGGGAATGGACAATCAAATCCCGACTCCCGAGTCTATCAGTACCAGTGGAGTTTGGGTCCAGCTTGAGACATGTGATAGCTGATGAGTGTCCCTGGAATTTGCTGGACAAGCGGACATACATGTATTATGAATTGCGTACGGACATTTCTTTTCAGACTTGTATACTGCAATATCTGGCATATACATTTCACAGAGGCTCAGAGAAGCTTGAAATACACCAAATGAGGCTTTGGGCCCGAGTATAAATCGCTGGATGAAAAGTATTCTCAAATTTTCTCATTAGACTGCCTTGCAGTGAGACTGGATTCCTGCAACTTTGCCCTTAGTAATTCATACATATATTGTTATTTTTTCACATGATTCCATTCAATTTATGATTTTGTGAGCCCATAACTCTTATTTATCATTTGCATTTTCAGATCATTAATATTATAATATTTACAGTGCTGTGTGCTTGTGTACACCACTATCTTACACCTGTGATGTTACAGGGTCGTGTTCAGTGGTCACTGCAAGATTTTGTTCTATTTGACGGTTTGTCTGACACACCGACACTTAGCGATCAATATTTGTCATTTTCTCAGACTCAAATTTCCATTACATAAGATAAAATTAACCACATCAGTCTCCCATTTTACTCTATCTATCTTCTCATTGCAGCCAGAGAGCAACTCCAATGGCCACAAACCCTTTGCACTCCATGTTCACAATAATCTTCATCTGCTTCCTTCTTCAAGCTCATGCCTCAGTCTCAGTCCAGCTTCCGAATTCACAGTACCAGTCCCTCTTGACAATCTGGGAGCTTCTCAACTACTATCCATCCATGTGGACTCCTGCCACAGACTTCTGCAACTCCCAACCCGACCGAGAATCCACTGTGGTATGTTTTGAAGGTAATGTAACCCAGCTGCACATTTCAGGACCCTTGAACCATGCTCTCCCCTGGAACTTCTCATCTGGCTCGCTCTTCGCGTCACTTGGGGGTCTCCCAAGCCTCAAAGTGCTTTCTTTGGTGTCCCTCGGTTTATGGGGTCCCTTGCCTGGAAATATCCGTGCTCTGTCTTCTTTGGAGATTCTCAATGTGAGCTCCAATTACTTCAAGGGAAGCATCCCAGTGGAGATTTCTCATCTCAAGAGTCTGCAGACACTCGTTCTTGACAATAATCTGTTTACTGGAAAACTCCCTCACTGGATTGGAACTCTTCCTGTTCTCTCTGCCCTGAGCTTGAGAGACAATTCCTTTCATGGGCATCTCCCACGCTCATTGTCGGGCATGAGGAACCTGAGGATTCTGGCTCTTTCAAAAAATCAGTTTTACGGGGAAATACCTGATTTGCACAGCTTGAGTCAAATGCAGGTTCTGGACTTGGAAGGTAATTTCCTAGGTCCTTCTTTTCCGAAATTGTCTAACAAGCTGGTTAGCATTGTGCTGAGGAGAAACAAGTTTAGGCTCAACATTCCTGCAAATCTGACTTCATTCTATCAGCTGAAGAATCTTGACATCTCGTGTAATACGTTCACTGGACCTTTTGATCCGAAGCTGTTGTCCCTGCCTTCAGTTACTCACCTTGACATTTCGCAAAACAAGCTGACAGGATTGCTCTTGGAAAACATGTCATGTAATCCAGAGCTAGTTTTTGTTAACCTGTCATCAAACCTGTTAACTGGTGATCTTCCAGGATGTCTCAAGCGAACAGCGAATGTGTCTTTCTCTGAGAACTGCTTATCCTTATCCAGCAGAGATTCTGAGCAGTTTCCTCGTTCCTTCTGCCGCATTGCAGCTCTAGCTGTTGAACTCCCTGTAATAAGGCAATACAGAAACCATGCGCGCAACAAAGGGGCTGTGGCTGCAGTCCTGAGTGTAATTGGAGCGGTTGGCGTTGGACTTGCGCTGCTGGGGCTGCTGATTTTTATTACTAATAGATTTTATGCAACGAAGAAGGTGGAAAAGCCTAAAACCAGATGGATCAAAGAGAATTTTTCAACAGTGAATACTGCGAAGCAGCTTTTGGATGCAAGTAAGTTATATCATTTCGGATACCCAAATTACTGTGTATTATTCTTCATTTGGTCTCAGTTGGGATTCGGTTTTTCCCAGAGCATATTACCGAAATGATGAAGCTAGGACCACGACGCCTCCCAGCTTATCGAGCATTTTCGCTGGAGGAGCTGACAGAAGCCACTAACAGCTCTGACGCAGCTGTTGAAGGGACTCATGGACGAGTATGCTAAATTTCCCCAAAAGCAAATGTCAGTATATCACCCAATGTCTCAGCTATGGAAATTTACTCTCATGTTTGGACTTTCTTTCATTTCAGGTTTGCAAAGGCAGATTTGCAGATGGGACTCCTGTTGTTATAAGGACATTGCAAACAAAGAAAAAGCAAAATGCTCAGAGTTACACACGCCATTTTGAGATCCTAGCGAAATTAAGGCATGTGAATTTGGTCAGTGCCCTCGGACACTGTCTCGAGTGTTACCAAGATGAATCTAGCATCAACAAGATCCACCTGGTGTTTGAGTTTGTACCGAACGGGAATCTCAGAAGCTCTATATCCGGTAATATTTCTAGAACCCAATATTCATTTTTTCGCAAAAGAAAAATAAAGATAGAAAAAAGCATTCATCTATGAATATGAGATATAATTAAGAAGGATCAATCTACAGGGCAAAAGCTAAGCTGGGGGCTAAGGATGGCTGCAGCAATTGGCATCACCAAGGGGATGCAGTTCCTGCATACAGGTTTTGGAACAGGCATATACTCTAACAATATGAGAATCGAAGATATATTAGTTGATCAAGACTTTCATGTGAAAATCAGCAATTACAACCTGGCTTTATTCGATGAAACTAGCAACATCAAGGTAATAGAGAACCTCCAAAACCAGCTAAGTCATTGAAGACATGACTAACATGTTTTGTTGATATTGTTGCAGTTGGACAAATCTACGGGCACTAATAGAAGTAACAATCAAAGGTGTGCGCCCCCAACCCGAATACTCAAATTTTCAGATACCTCATTGAGTTGATCTGAGCTCAGAGAGTAAAATTTTGGTGAACAGTATTCTCACTGAGTTTTATTGCGTGCAGGAAGGACAATGAAGAAAAGAGCGACGTGTACGGATTCGGAATAATCTTGCTGGAACTTATAGTTGGGAGGCCTATTGAGTCCGAGGATGATGTGGCTGCTTCAAGAGACATAGTAAGTCTCTTTTAAGCTGGCATTTCACTACAGCACACTTCATAAGTTTGTCTAAGAACAAAGACACTCACATATAGAAATGATTGACAGTTACAGGTAGGGCTGAAATCTGATGAGAGGGCACGGCGGAGCATTGTTGATCCAGCTATCCATAAGGAACCTACAGATGAATCGTTAAAGACATTAATGTCGCTATGCGTGAAATGCTTGTTGAGTGAAGCTGCGGAGAGACCATCAGTAGAAGACGTTCTTTGGAATCTGCAGTTTGCAGCTCAAATTGAGGAGTCCTGGAAAGCAAACTCTCCAATGGTTTTCTAACCTTTTTCATGGAGCTCCCCGCCAGCAACAAGATGTATGTACTCATATGAAGATACAATGTGTTAAGAATGCAGCATAGTAGCAGTACTCAGGTCCTACTTAAAAGACATTAGTTATGATAATAAATTGTAGTAGTTTTTATATATGCAGAAAGTGCAATTATAAAAATTAAAAATTACAAAGTTACGTGGTGTTTTCATTTCATTATATAATGAGATTAGTTGTTGACTTGTTGTGCTTGCGCTAGACTTGTTTGATTCAATCCCATTCTATAATTTATCTGTTTTTAATTTGTAATTAAATTTTCTATTCACATCATCATCGATCTATAAACAGGTGTTTTAAGTTTGACATGAATTAATTCCAAAAATAGGTTGTTGGGTTAGTATTGATTAGGCTACCGGCTTCTTTCTCATTAGTTTCTCCACAAATTCTCAACAGAAAAATAAAAGGGTTGGTCTAAACGATTAAGACCAGTGGTTTTTCCGAATGAGATGTTTTCATAAAATACAATTTTAATAGGGCTCTATTGGATTACCAACCCCTAATTGGGAGTCCGGTACCTGTGCTCTTTTGGTGAGAAATGAGAATGAATCTCATCCATTCATTTCATTTAATTAATGACTCAAATTAAATCTAAATCAAATCAAATCACGATTAATTAGTGGATTAATATACGAATTAGGGGTAGTTTAGTCCAAAAATGTTGATTTGATTTCTCCGATCCGTCGACCTCCGGCAACCTTGTCCGACGTTGCGATGCCGATCCATGTCGACGTCGTCAACCTCCGGCACTCTCGATCGACCAGCCAAACATGTCCGACGTTGCCCCTACCGTCTGAACCAGTTCGATCTGATTTCCATGGGGAAGATGAAGGTGTCGCGCGCCCCATGCTCACATTAACTGATCCGAGCCCAAAGAAGACATTAACTTGTTAACGTCTTCTTTGAGCGCTGCGTTAATGTCTTCTTTGGACGCGACTCATTTGAGATGCTACGAATTATCCTTTGAAAAGATACAAATTTTGATATCTTTTACTACGAATTATCCTTTGAAAAGGTACGAATTATCCTTTGAAAAGGTACCAAAACCTGATTGCTACGCATTATAATTCGTAGTAATTACATACAAAATTCGTAGCATTCTATTTGTAGTAAAAGATATTAAAATGCGTAGCTTTTCAAAGGATTCTTCGTAGCACGACCGCGCACTCCACGCTAAGATTACGTGAGTCGCGCCCAATTAAGACATTAACAAGTTAATGTAAAGACTGGGCGCGCGACAAGTCCGATTACTGTTCATCTTCCCCAAAAACTCAAACGTCGATTGCTTTCGACTGGTGCCGACGATTTGTCCGATTCCAAGCAGTGCGATGTGATTTCCATGAGCGATGACGAAGGTTCTCATTCCGTTCGTGGCCAGCCGAACGCCGAACGTCGCGGGGATTGATTAACGATTAGGTTTAATCAATTACTAATTTACCCTTTAATCATAATTAAAACGACGATTGTGCGAATAAATTAGCGTTGATTAACAGCGATTAGATTAATAATCTAATGATCATTAACACTTCTCATTTCTCATGGAAAATGTCACTTCTCATTTTATCTTTACTCCCCTAATTGGATCCATCTAACAAGAAGAATCAAGCTCAAAACAGCAACAAATAGAAAAGCACGGAGAAATGATGGGTATAAAATATTTATGTATCGTACAACAGAGTAGCCCCTTGTACCAAAATGTCCTTGATATTAACCTAACCAGTTGTAGCCAGCCTATAGTAAATTCTAAATTCTTTCATGTGAGGAAAGATCAGCTCAAAAGGACTTGGCAAGCATTTTAATAGAATACTTGTAAGATAATGAAATGAAATCCACCAATCACCCCTGCTAAATCTTTTCTCCATAATTGCTTCATATCCAGTTATCTTGCATGAAGAACATGATCACATTCACAACACTCACAATTTCTAACTCCAAATTTATTAGAGAAATCTTTATTAGGGTTACAACAAACAACATAACACAAAATTAGTCAGAAGCCAAATTAGGAATGACTGACTTATTAGTTTAATTTGCTGTGTCGTCGCCTCTGCGGTGGTGATGCAGCGCACCGGAGAGCTGCGCGCCGAGATCCGAATGCATGCCAACTACTCTTGAAACGTTGTCGTTTATTTCACGTATCATAGCCACGTTCTTAGTCATGTTTTCCGAAATCTTTGACTGGTGATTGTCGTTCACCTGCTGGATCAAGACTCTGTTCCGATCTAGAATCGACTGCGCTTCTATCAATTTCTTATCCAACGCTCTCCATACAGCCGGATCTCCCTCTTCTCCGACATCCTCCTCCGGATTTTCCTCTCCGTTGTTGGCTAGGGTTTCGACGCGGCGGCGTTGGCGGCGATCATCGTGTTCGTCCATATCCTCTCAATTCAGCGGTGCTCAATGAAAACTATCATCACCGAAAGACAGCTGTTCTCTCGGATAGCTTGGTCTGAAAAGAGGTGGAGAAGAAAAGGATGTAGTGGGGCTGGAGATTCCTCCACTATCAAAATATCTACACCAAAAATGACATTAACCAAAAATTGAGAAAATTTTCTAATTTGCTCAAAATTCAAACTTGCTTTTATTTTATATTCAATCTTCAAATTACATTTCTAATTTATTCACGTTTTTTAAGGCACCGTTGGTATAAGTCGCTCTTCTGAACGACGATTTAAGTCTCGTGGCATATTTAAACAAAAGATGGCTGAGTAAGCCAGCTGACGTGGTAATTTAAACTAAGGCGATAATGCTAACATCGCCTTAGGTTACAATAACTCAAATCACTTTTCATTATGTCCGTTTGGCTGAAATCATTTGACACTTCGAAATCGAAATCCGAAATCGACTTTCGTTTCGACATCACCTACGTTCTACGTTCGGCATCCTTGCCGACCACGCTCTCCGTCTCAATTCGAGCCTCTGACTTCACACTGAGTTATTAGATCTTAGTTATCGTAGTTATGTGATTCCTTTGGGCCGTGCCTTCCCCTTTGTGCGAGAGATAGTATCAGATCAACTTTCACTATTATCTTTATAAATTTTGTTTTGTAGAAGTGGATCGTATCATTCGGTATCAGAGCGGTTGTTCTTGGTGTTCACATGGCTGCCAAATAGTTATGGGTTAGAGGAAGGAATGTTCGGTATTGGGCAAAACTTGGTTAATCTTAAGACTGGTGCGAGGGGAGTCATTCAAGCACCACTTCAAGGCTTAATGCTTTGAAAGGTAAGTTTTTATCAATGATTGTGATACCCACTTCTATTGAGGATATCTTGCTCAAACTGATAGGGAAACTGAAAGAATTTGCGACCCTTGTGGGAACAAATGAATCTACCTAAAATAAAGCCGAGGAAACCAATTTCGGCGAGCTGTTGGGAGCTTTGGACCAAGTAAAGGGGCTCATGGAGGATGTTGAGAAGCTTCTCAATAATGCTCTAG